>CM076848.1:144435985-145635985 GCA_039519185.1 Astragalus membranaceus | reverse complement strand
AACAGAGACTTTAGTTTTAATAATGCAATGCTAGACATACTTTGCAGTGTCCCAAATGTTGATGCAAAATCCTCTTTCCAGTTTCAGACAGTAAGTTTAAGTATATAATGTATGATATTTTCTTTTTAAGGTGTATTTTGGTCTGTGAGTTGGTAGTGATTGAACTTATTTTTGCTGCATAACTCAAATACTAGCAGGGGCCAAGTTAATGTTAGGTTTGATGTCAATGACAAGTAAAGAGAGGTAGAATACTTATATGATTGCATATATGAATTAAGGATCCATACATCCTAATAACTTGATAATCATTTGTGTGCAGTGGTTACAATCAGGACCCATATATGTGCAATGGTTACCTGATGAATTTTTCTTTTAATTTGAAATGTTAATTGTTGTTTACTTGTTTGGGTTTTGTAATTTAAAATGTCATTATTTGGTATCTTCTTTTGTTATATGCAGTCAAATATGTTCATTTTGCCAGAGAACAAAGGGTCTTTGAATCATCCTTCATCAACAACAGGGACAAATAGTATGTCTTTTGACTACAAACAAAAGGTTGGTATACAACTCAAATCCTTAACCAAAACAGTGTGTCATCACAAGACTTAATATTAATATTTGGTTTGTTCTTAGTAAAAAGTTCCTTATTTCGATTTTATTGTTACCTTGGCACTATAATTTCTACGGACCAGCTCAGGCTCAAAACCTAATCGTAAAGAATCCAAGAATAGGAGAAGAATACTTAGAAGACTCTAAGTGCAATAGAACAATGAAGTTGATGGTGGATGACTGAATTTGTAAGTGTCTATTGCAAAATGCAGTTTTGATTCTTATTAGGATCAGTAGTTTAGTTTTTACCCTTTAATTGTCTTCTTATCCCATAATTTCAGTGCAACTATAAGCTATTTATTATTGAAAGCTTTTACTCAGGTGCAATGATGCTGACTAAGGAAAGCTTTTGCATCCTATTGAAGTCACTCTTGAAATCATTGTTGAGAGGTAATATGCAATTAAGTAAAATGGTAATATGCAATCAACAACACATGCATATATAATTCTAATTAATTGAGTTTCCATCTTGATCCTCTCCTAAACATTAACTCAAGGCATTTATTAACCAATATCCGCCAGAAAAGTAGCAGTTGTAGCTTGTTTAAACCCATCAGCAACATCTAACATTAACTCAAGGCATTTATTAACCAATAAAGCTTTTAAAATTCACAATTTAACAAAGCTGATATACTTACAGCCATGGCTTTTCCTTCTTCATTCACATAGTTTCCATCCTTCTTTAGTAAAGTTGCCAATTTAACCTCACTTCGACATACCGGCCTTCCTAATTTTAGCTCCTAAAATACATAAATTACAAACAACTATCATGTATAAGTTACTATGTTAGAACATAGAGTTACTTTGACATACTAACAGTAACTTAGCTTATAATTAATCAACTACTTACCATCTGATGAGCCCTTCTTGCATTGCTCTTACTGCCACCAGCATGTGAGACTTTAAGATTCTTACGATTTTTTGCATTTTGCTCACTTAGTTTCTACAATTTTTAACCATGATAGTCAATATATGTTGCCAAAGTTCTCAGTTTGTTTTAAACAAGAGAAGAATATAGTAAAATAATTTTCTATAGAATATTTATACCTTCATGTTTTCGTTTTTATAGTAATGAACAAAAGCAGCCCACTCAACAGAATCAACGCCTGGAGGTAGAGTAGCAAGTATCTCGTCCTTACTTTTGTTAGGGTAGAAGTAGTGACACCTTAACTTGTATTTATAGGCTTTCCATCTATCCCCTAATACACTCCTCACCCATTTGATACCAGCAGCATAATCAAACTCAAAGTGATCCTTGAAATGTTATATTTATATGTTAGTATTGGATAATAACCTCAATCATCAAATAAAAGTGTTGAGAAGTTTAGATAATAACCTCAATACACTTCCATTGATTGACACTACTGTCTGTTGACATCTCATCCCATCTTGCAACTGATAAAGGACAAAACGCAGACCTTTGAGCAATTTGACCAAGAAACCTCACAAGCAAGTTTGACCCGCTATCATTGCCTTGGCCATTACAATTGATTTCCACAAGTACTTTTTTAGTCTTTTCCAAATGCCAAACCTGACTTGCTACCATTTTTCGAGTAATAGTTTCTCCAGTACAAATATCTACCATTAAATTGACAAAACAAAGTTAATATTTTCTAATGAGAAAACCATGAAATAATAAGATAGTATTTTTACCTTTAACTTTGACAAGTAGAGGCTCAACTTCTTGTTCTAGTTCAACTTCATTTGGGCTTAAGGAAGGGTCAGATGAATCATCATTGGTTGGACTATTAGTTATGTCCACATTTTGAAATTGATCATCGAACTGATTGTTGATACTTTGCTGGTGCAGATCTTGGAGAGTCTCATCATTTTGACTTGTTTGTCCACGTAATCTTTGTAACATAGGTTCTCCAGATTGCTTCCGTTTTTGCCTCATTTCAAGTCCAATATCTGCATGATTTACTAACAAAAGCTAACACATGGATCGAAAATATATCTTAAATGAATCATAAGATGAACATGTCATTACACAAGCAAGAGCATACAAAGTTCATAAACAACAAACAATTTCAAAAGCACAAAAATAAATTGCGGCTGAATTACAAAGGTCATAATCAAACTACTCTAACATCATGCTATCATCTCCTTCACTATTTGATTCATCGTGTTCTTGTTCTTGGTCTTGTTCATTGAGATCATCTTGCACTAATTGCAAATCTTCAATGTTCTCCACATTTTGCTCCCGAAAAGGTATGTCTTCCATCTCTTCTGAATCCATTAAGTTCACATCTCCCATATCATATATGTCTCTAGGCTTCATATGACATACACAAGACCATCCTTCTTCAAATGGATCATCAAATTAATATACCATTCTAGCATCTGTTGCAAGGATGAATGGTTCGTCAACTTCATTCACACCAGTATGTATTAAGCGAGAAAAATTTACACTTGTTATCCCAAATTGATCTATTTTGATTCCCTTGTTAGGTGTAGTGTCTACCCAAATACACTTGAATAGCACAACCCTTAGCTTACCATAGTAATCAAGTTCTATGATGTCAACTAATTTCCCATAGTACATGTCATCACTTGATTTTTCAATGGGATCATTTCCAGTTGAAAACCTCTTAGTAATAGCAGACATAACAACACCACTATTTTGGGTCCTTAGTCCCTGTTCCTTCCTTTGTGTACGAAACTTAAATCCATGAATGTTATACCCATTAAATCTCCTTGCAATGTCATTTGGCCCTTTTGCAAGCCATTCAATTTCAGTTGTAATATTTGGATCATCCTTTCTTGCAACCTAGTATATTTTGGGAATTGTTAGGATAATTATATATGCCACAAGACTTTGAGATGAAAAAACTAAGTGAGCTCGATATATATCCTTACATATTCTTTAAACCACTCGTGAAAATGTTTGTGAACATATTCTTCCACAAATTTAGATAAGTTTCTCTTGCCACGATGCATCCTAGCCATCTCAACTCTACACTTCCTGGATGAGAAATTTCTTATTTATTCAAAATGATCTTGAAATGGATGATAATTTAAAAATTTATTTCATGTAAAAACATAAAACTTACTCACGAAATACATCAACTAATTCACAATTAGTTAACACATAGCGATGAGCTTGTGTCTTCTCCAAGGGTGGAAGTGAAAATATCTTGATAGCTCCAATTGGCCTACCTGAAGTAGGAAACAAATTTGACAAAATCGTAGATTCACTACTAGCATTGTCTCCACCGTCATCGTCATTGCGTCTTGGTCGATTGAACCTTGTTTCAATCTCACCATCCTCCAAGTATCTTGAACAAAACGTAAGACACTCATCCATAATGTATCCTTCAGCTATACAACCTTCTGGTGCAGCCATGTTACGAACATAAGATTTTAAATGGCCAAGGGTCCTAAAATAAAATAAATTGAGCCTCATAAAATTAAACCATTATAGTTTATTATCAACTTAATGATAGATACAGTATACCTTTCAACAGGGTACATCCATCTATAATGCACGGGACCGGCGATCATTGCTTCCTCTCCAAGATGAATGACTAAATGAACCATAACAGTAAAAAAAGAAGGAGGGAATATCATTTCCATATGGCAAAGGGTCAGCGCAATTTGTTGTTGTAGTTTCTCTATATTCTTGACATCTAGAACCTTGCATGATATTTCTCTAAAGTAGTTACATAGCTCAATCAACACTGAAGCAACTTCTTTAGGAAGAGATTTTCTAAAAGCAATTGGAAAAAGATGTTCCATCAGAATATGTGAATCATGACTCTTTAAACCAAAGACCTTGCGTTTCTTAGTATCAACACATCTAGAAATATTTGATGCGTAACTGTCTGGGAAAATCACATTTTTCAGAATCTTTAGGAACATATCTTTCTCCATATTTTTCATTTTAAAGCACGATTGAGGAAACTTAGAAGAATTGGGATATGGGTGAAGTCTTTCTCTGATTCCCATTTCTTGCAAGTCTTTGCGAGCTTGAAGGTTGTCTTTTGTTCGTTTTTTGTCATCAAGCACCGTGAACAATACATTGTCACAAACATTCTTCTCTATGTGCATCATATCAAGGCAATGTCGGATAAGATTATGCTCCCAATAAGGTAAATCCCAAAAGATACTTTTTTTCTTCCATTGTTGTGGGCCATCCTGACTTGTACCCTCACCATGTGGCCTTTTACGATTATCCTCAATTTGTCTTAATAAGTCTGAGCCTGTCATTGGAATAGGGGGAAGTCTAAGCTCCACGGAGCCATCAAAGGATTGTTTGTTGTGCCTATACTTGTGATCAATGGGTAAATATCGACGGTGCCCCATGAAACAATTTTTCCTACCAAATTTCAGCCTTTTAGATTCCGTATCAAACTTACATGTTGGACATGAAAACAATGTATGTGTATTCCACCCAGATAAATTGTCAAGCCCAGGAAAGTCACTAATCGTACAAAACAATGCAGCTCTCATTTGAAACGTTTCCTTAGTAGAAGAATCATAAGCGTCAACACCAGCCCACAAGCTTTTTAACTCTGCAACTAGAGGCTGCAAGTAAACATCAATATTATTGTCAGGCATCTTGGGACCAGGAATTATCATTGACATGATAAGAGAAGTTTGCTTCATGCAACACCATGGAGGATAGTTGTAAAGATACAACATCACTGGCCAAAGGCTATTAGAAGAACTTAAAGTTCCAAATGGATTGAAACCATCTGTAGCTAATGCAAGTCGTACATTACGAGGATCTAAAGCAAAATCTGGATAAAGTGAATCAAAATTCTTCCATGCTTTAGTGTCTCTAGGATGCCTTAACAAACCATCTGGATTTTCAACCATAGCATGCCATTTCAATAGTTCTGCAGTTTTAGAGGACGTGTACAACCTTTGCAACCTTGGTATAAGTGGGAAGTATCGCAATACTTTTGCTGGTTGGCGCTTCTTTTTCTTTTGATCGTCCATCACATCATTTGTAGCAGCATCATTTTCATTTGATTTCCATCTGGATGTATTACAAATCTTGCATTTATCTCTTTTCTCATCCTCTGGTGATCCCCAATACAACATGCAATGTTGCGGACAAGCATGAATCTTATCATAACTTAGACCTAACCTCTTAATCATCTTTTTAGCTTGGTAGAAAGATGATGGTAGATTAGCATGGGGAAAAGCATCACTTAGAAGCTCAATGATCATTGAAAATGTTTTATCTGTTGCGCCACACAAAACTTTTATATGGTAGAGACGAACAATGAATGACAATTTGCTATATTTTGTGCAACCATGATAGAGCTCTTGATTTCCATCTTCCATTAACTCTTTAATTGTTTTCAACTCCTTATTACCGACATCATTTGTGCCCATGGGGTGGTCGTCGTTAGGAAGATTAGATGGACAAGAATCTTGATTTCCTTGATCAACAAAGACACCAAAGACATCATTTAACATATCTTGCATTGGATATTGTCTAACTGGTGCTTCTTTTACTTGGCTTACTGATTCAACATTAGGTTGATCATGTTTTTCCCCATGCATGTTCCAAAATGTGTACTTGCTTGGAAAGCCTTTTTCAAGGAGATGACTGAACACTTCAACTCTACTACGAGGATAAAATCCACATACATTACAAGGACATAATATTTGTCCATTGATTGCTGCATTTGAAAAGGCAAAGTCCAAAAATTGGACCACCCCATCTAAGAACTCATTTGATTTTATTGGCTTGTCAATCCAACTCTTATCAATCATAATTGGATAACCCTGTTTTCAAAATAAAATGAAATTATTCATGCTTTTAAGGTACGAAATGATAATGATATAATATAAAACTTCAACATTGTTACTAAGTAATCATTAGTAATCACACATGCAAGTAATATACAGTCTTACTCATTAAACATAATTAAACAAGATGAACAAAGAAAGAGTAGATAATCTAAGAGACAAAGAAAGAAGTACGTACCAATGGGTGCAAGGTCAACGTGTCTCGAGAGCTGAATCAAATATAACCTCTGACATTCTCAAAACTCATTTTTGTGCCCTACAGATTATAGATAAGATATCAGCAAAATATACTATTTGATACAATATAACCGAAATATATAAACATAGACATTGTAATTCACAAAGCTCACTATTAGTAGAAGTATTCAAAAATCTCACTATTAGGTAAAGTATTCACAAAACTCAATATTAGTAAAAGTATATACAGATCTCACTATAAGTAAAATACACACGATGGCTCAAATGTGAATAAATAAATCAAACAATATATATTAGTATCAGTAGTATATAACAAATAGTTTTAATAAAACATAGGATCAATATTAACGAAATAGTATTTTGATGACTGATAATAAAAGAGTCGCTCCATACTATAAAAAAAACAACATGATATAACAAATAGCATATAACCCACTTATACTAACACACTCAATAAGATTAAATGCTATGTCCGGTCTTGATCTTGATGGGACGCCCGATCTTAATTGGACAGTCCCGAGTTGCTGGCTGCATGACTGCACCTAATACAAATCCATTCTTTATGGTCATAACACTATTCTTTTTTCTTTCCATTTTGAAATTTTGATGTTGGATCATGTGAATCATAGTTTTCGGGAAAAATTACATACAATGGTCATGAGATGAGAGAGTTTGAGTCATCAAGGACTTCAGCATATATAAGCCAGTATGATGTGCACCTTCCCTTATTAACAGTAAGAGAAACTTTGGCATTCTCTGCAAGATGTCAAGGTGTTGGCACAAGATATGGTATGTTAAAAAGTTTATTAAAACCTTATAACTAATCCAAATTGCTTCTACTAAAATGTTGACAATTTGTTTCTAGATATGCTCGTGGAGCTCCTCCGAAGGGAGAAGCAGTTAAACATTACACCAGATCCATATCTTGATGCTTTAATGAAGGTGTGAAAAGAATATGACACAAGGTTTCTCAGTTTATATTTGGTTTTGTGCACATTGGCTAACTAATTTCATAAAATATCATATTCTGTAGGCATCAGTGGTAGGTGGACAAAAGGAAGACATTGTTACAGCCTACATTCTAAAGGTATAGAGAAACCAAGGTTACTCTTTTTAATTCTGATCTTTCTTTTGCTTAAAAAAAACTACCATCCACAACCCGAGTAGCTAACACACTCGGTAGCTAATACTAACACACTCAGTAGCTAATACACACTTATACTAACACACTCAATAAGATTAAATGCTATGACATAGCCTATGACAGATGCTATATCCCACCCCCATTCCATTGACAGAAAAATTTTCAAGAAAAAAATACATTAGAAGTGCATACAATAGAGAAAACAGAATCGCTAATAGAGAAAACAGATTTCACTCCAAAATCAAGAAAAAAATAAAACTAAAGATCCCCTCTTATATGAGAATCGCCAATACGCATAAAGAAAATCAATCAGGCTACAAGGAATGGCAAAATCAAAAGACAGTGATAGAGAAAAGAAAGAAAAGCAAGAAATCAATGGCATCAACCTACCTCAATCAAAGTTTAGAGAAAACCCTAGGTTAGAGAAAACCATGGCAGCAACCTCAACCACATTGTTGATGCTCTTCTCCTCTCCGCTGAGTTCTCACCTGTAGAGAAAAGGGAAAAGACAATGATAAAGAAAACCCTAGGTTAGAGGGAGAAAATCGGACTGAGGGGAAAATCGGTTTGAGAGAATCTCACCTGGATGAAATTTGGAGCGATTGAAAGGAAATCGGTTTGAGAGATTGAAAGGAACCGATGAAAGGAACCGATGAAAGTCACAGTGGAGCGATTGAAAGGAACCGATGAAAGGAGCGATTGACCGTGGAGCGATTGAGAGATTGAAAGGAGCGATTGACCGTGGAGCGCTTCTGAGATTGAAAGGAGCGAATAGTTTCAGATGGAAACGAAAGTGAGGGAAGAACGAAAGGAGCGATTCTGAGATTGAGAGATTGAAAGGAGCGATTCTGAGATGGAAACGAAACTAAGGGAAAACGAAACTGAAAACGAAGGGAACGAAACTGAAAACGAAACTGAAAACGATTCTGAGCTGAGATTGAAAGGAACTGAAAGAGCGATTCTGAGTTGGTGGAGCGAATGAAAACGAAGGAAAACCAAACTGAGGGAAAACAGAAGGGCGAATAAAATTTAGAGGGAGAATAAAATTTTCACTTAGAATTTCCCGGTGGTTTAGCCACGGTGGAATGGTGGCTAACAGGTACCGGTGAGTTTGCCACGGTTAAACAGTAGCTAACACGCATTGGTGATTTTGCCACGGTGAACCCGTAGCTAACAAGATGATCCTTTATTATGTTAACCACGGTCAAATTAACCGTGCCTATATAACCGTGGCTAAAGTCCGCTTTTCTGGTAGTGAAGAGAGACCTATTCTCTCAAATTGCAAGTTTGCTTTGGGAACTAGTTCACACAAAAATTTAGTATATTGAAGAAACTACTGGCTCTTCAATAAAGTTCAGATAGAAATTTTAACCATTTTTTGCATCATAATATACTCGGGATGGCCCAACCGGTCTTGACAACAACAAAATTATTATGATATATAAACTTCTGGTTTACAACATGTTCTTCAATTGCACACATGTAAGTGTAGAACAAATAAGACGAAAAAACAGACAACTTTTCCACAAACACTTATTTTATCCAAAGTATGTCTCGTTATATAAAGATATTCAACATCTCCTTCCTTTCTTGTTTCAATATGAGATCCGTATGGACGGATATCCTTAATAACTTAATAGATTTTTAGGAGACTTGAGAGATTATAATATGATAAAACGTGTAAAAAAATTGGTTCTCTAGGTAATTAGTAATACACTAGCTCTTCCGGAGCCTTCAATTTAATATGAAATGCTCACAATTTATTTAATATAAAATGCACATATATAATCTTAGTTACACACTCTAAAAACTTATAATGTCTTATAATTAGCATGCATTAGGAACATATGAAAGATTATAAGTCATTATATTGTAAAATATTGTAGTCCTTCAAAAATATCAATATGTGATGTCATTTCTACTTTAGGATAATCTTGCTAAACGTGTGCTAAATAGTAAAACTATGTCGACCCCTAAACGTTAGCAATTTGATTTACTTTAGCATAATTTTGGCTGCGCTCATTTTTATTTAAACAAAAGTAATGTATTAAACTTTGACCATTCAGATAACAAAATATAAAACCACTAAGTACATGTATAACAAAGATTACCATCTATATACAAAAAATTGGGGACACACAATTTTCTGTAATAATAAAAACTATCGAAACAATACATACTATTTTAACCTTGATTCAATTATATTTGCAAAACTTAGAAATATTTTTTTTAATAGGTATGATCTATGTTATTTCATATGTGCTATCATATTATGGTAATATATGAAATACAAGAAGATAGTAAAAAGTTAGGATGAAAAATAAGAACATAAGATTGTCTAGTACTTTAGGATATCTAGTCATAAAAGCAACTCTTCTTATTCTTTTTTTTCTTGCAACATTTTTATATAAATTCCAAATGTCACGACCCAAGCGGGACCATGACTGGCCACAGAGACCACTACGCTAATCATGAAAGCCTCGACATCTCAAGTCTATCCGAAGAAGACTCATCATATTAAACCTATAATATATAGCTTATATTTCGAAGAAATTTATAACAAAAAGTCGGCAGAACCTCCTTTGAAATATGGACATTCCAAAATATCGTATACACCTGTATATTCAAAACATAGAATATCAACCAAGATTGGTCCTCACAGAGACCAACAGAGAGACATCTAACTACTATCGGACAACACCCGATAATGTAACAGAGCCTCTACAGATTTGTACAAGTCAAATACACATGGAAACAAAAGGTAATATGGCTAACATAAGCATTGGCCCTCCAAAACCATAAAGGGGCATCACCAAGAAGTAAGAGACTAGACTCTCACAGAGGAGCTCGGTTCAACACGAACCTGGGAATCTGAAACATATAAAAGAGACTATGTGAGTCACCACTCAGTGAGCAAATAATGAAGAGCATAACAAGCGGGACACAATGATACCGATCATAAAGTGATTTCCACGAATAGCATAGTTAAATAAGTAAATCGTATAAAGTCGTAAATTGGGTAATACATATACAGAACTGAAATAGGCTCCCCGCCTGGAAATATCAATAATAGGCTCCCCGCCTCAAAATATCAACAATAGACTCCCCCCCTCGAAATATCCATAATAGGCTTCCCGCCTCGAAATATCATTAATAGGCTCCCCACCTGAAAATATATAAGTAGGCTCCCCGCCTAAAAATAAATCATGGTGCACCAAGACTAACACATACTGCTGTTGTTAGCATGCAGTGTTCTATGTGCCGATCGAGAGAGGATTCGAGCATTGATATCGAAGTAATGAATTTACCATATCTAGATTACAATAAAACTAAATAAGTGTTAACTAAATAAATTACGTATAGGATAAAACTAATAGTGCCAGTACCTATTCTTAACGTAAATATTTCTATATCCTGAGAGATTAGATTTGCCCTTACCTCCAAAAGGATGTGTTTGTATTAATAATCTCCTTCCATTTCCAAGCATTTACCATCTCCAACCCTCCAAGCTTTCTTTCCTTTGATGATTTTCTCCTTCTATACAAATTTCACCATCTCACTCAAAATCTATTCTCTCATTTCCATCTCAACACAAATCTGCTCTTTCATTCTATTCTCAACGTCGCAGCATCACAATTGCTCCATTTATTCTCATAATCGTAACCTTCTCTCTTCGCTGATGCACTCTCTTTTCTTACTAATATTTAATCCCCAATTTTGTTCTTTCTTGCTTCATTTTGTTTCTAATGGTAATGGTAATTGTTAAGGTCAATGTAGATGTTGAAAGAAGTTTCTCGATTGCCTCTGATCAAATATAATAATAATAATAATAATAATAATAATAATAATAATAATAATAATAATAATAATAATAATATCGTTTTTACTATTATATTCAAATGTGTGAAAGTACAAGGACAACACCATATAGATTATAATAATATATAAATGTGTTATGCACTTGAATCCTTCCCACCATGCGTTAACCTTCATTCACAAAATTTATATTACTCTTTTTAAAGGCTAGGAAATAACGTTTAAGTTCCCTGTCATTTGATAATATAACTATTTGAGTCCAAATTCATACATAAAAATTTGGTAGCGTTACACCAAACATAAATAGGAAAAGAAGTTAAATTTTCTATAATGAATGGGTCACTATACCATTATTAGAAATAAGAAATGTTGAACGTAAATGTACGAATTATAATGTTTAAATGTTGAAAGGTAAAGGTAAAAAGAATTATGTTTAAATGCTGCTTTGGATGCTAGGAGATTTGTTGAAAGGTAAATGTACTAATTATAATGACTTAATTGGATAACTATGAATTGATGTGTGTCAGATTTGTTTTCTTACTCTTATGATGCGTAGAACTCTTACGTAATATCTCTGTTTGTCTTGAATTTTATCAGTTAATAGTAGCACAAGATACGTGAGATAAACTTATCTGGATTCCCATAAATATTGTTTGAAATGAGCAGGAGACACAGAACCACCAGATTTCCTTTACATATAAATATTTGTTGATTATGGCTCCTATTGGGCTTGGCCCAAACTGTTTGGGGTGTGCTAGGGTGTGGGGGATGTCAGCCCATCACGGTAGGGTTTAGGGGTATTATTGTAATCTTAACTAAGTTATTTTTTTTGATAAGCAACATATTTCATTAAGTGGGATAAGGGGTGCACCAACCTTTACAATGGGCCTCGTTAAAACCTCCCTAGGCCAAAACCATTTGGAAAAAAGACCCATTTAGGAAAAAAGAGTACCCCACATTAAATAGACAGCATACAACCCATTGGGCAAAATCAACCAATCCTCAAATTTCAACTTTGTTCTCCTACCCTTCTCAGCAATGAACCACCCCAAGATACATACTTTATATAATTTACAATAGCCTTTACATTTGCAACCGCGCCCTCAAATATTACTCCAAATTCCCCATACAGTAGTAGCCCACACCAGATGTCTTAGCCCCTTTATTTTCTTGCCTTTCATCATCCTTTCAAAATTAACAAAGTGTGCTGCTGTTTGATGAGTATTCTGCTGCTGATGTGTTGAAGCGTCTAACCATGCATAAATAGCCTTCCATACAGCCCGCACCTTGCTGCAAGAAAAGAATAAGTGCTCAGATGTTTCTTCCACGCACAAGCATAGTACACAGCTGCTGTCCCGGGCCGAGTCCACCACGCCTATCCGCTTCAGCTCGTCTCTAGTTGGCAACGGTTCAGCAGCAGTCTCCACACCAGCGACGCTGCTTTCGTTGGAACAGCGCATCTCCATGCCTCTGCGCAAGCCAGCTCCGTTTCTTCATTCAGCCACATCGCATCACCTGTAAAATTTTCAACAAGCCAAGCATAGCAAGATTTCACACTGAAATATTTCTTAGAATCAATCATCCATATCCATCTATCTTCCTCCTTATTACACAGCATGATATCTGCTAGAATTTCCTTCAAAGACACTAGTTTATCTGCTGCTTCCCTACTCTCACCATCAGCCCATTCCCAATTCCACAGCCAACGCTCATCAGTCCACGATCCAAACTGCTGTATAGCATCAGATTTTTCTGCACAGACAGCATATAAATCAGGAAATAAGACATGGAACGGTGTCGGACCACACCAATCGTCGCGCCAAAATCTCAGTTTATCACCCCTTCCAAATTGCAACTTTGTAATCCTTTTGAACCATGTATGGTCCTTTGTGAAGTCTGTCCCCAATTCAATAATGTCACGCCACCATATCGATGATTTCTGGAGCATTTGTTGACTATTCAGGCTGTTGCACCAGTGTGGAACCGTACCATACCTCGGATTTAGCAGCTTATTCCATAGAGTTACCCCCTACTATACATTTCCACCTCCATTTGCTCAAAAGGGCTATATTAAAGGCCTCCAAATTTTTTATCCCCAACCCACCTTTATCTTTAGGCAAACAAATATTATCCCATTTAACCCAAGCTATTTTCCTATGATCCTCGTCACCACCCCATAGGAAAGTTCTTTGCAAATTTACAACCTCGTTAATGACCTTCTTCTGGGCTTTGTAAAAGGAGAAGAAATAGAGTGGTAGGCTCGATATAACCGAGTTGATTAGAGCTATACGGCCACCAAAAGACAATTGTTTACCCCGCCTCGAAGTTAATTTCACTTTCATGGCTTTCAACACCGATTCCCAGGTGCTAGCTCTTCTAGGACTTGTGCCTACCGGCACTCCTAGAAACTTAAACGGAATCTGCCCGATGCAACACAACAGGAACAATGAGGCTGCCTTCGGTTCTCTTTCCTCCATATTCAAAGCTAGAAGGTTGCTCTTTGCATAAATTATTTTTAATCCCGATGTCAATTCAAAACTCCTAAGAATCGCCTTAATACACCACAAATTTTCCTCACCCCCATTACAAAAAATCATCGCGTCATCCGCGAATTGCAATAGGGATATAGCTAAAGAATCATTCACCATAAATCCCTTAAAGCAGTTAGACTCCTCCGCCTTTCGGATAAGACCAGCCAGCCCTTCAGCTACCACTAGAAAGAGAAACGGGGCATGAGGGTCCCCTTGTTTTAAACCCCGGGAAGCACTGAATTCATTTGTTGGGCTGCCATTTATCAACACCGATACGTGGCTCACCGTGTAGCACCCTCGCATCCACCGACGCCAAACACCATTAAAACCAAGTCCGTTAAGCATATACTCAATAAACGACCAACTTACCGAGTCATATGCCTTTTCAAAGTCTACCTTTAAGGCCATGCATCTTTTCTTTGTTCTTTTCGCATAATCAACCACCTCGTTGACTATACCCACTCCTTCTAGAATCTGTCTGCCCGGTAAAAATGCGTTCTGACCTTCCGAAATTACTCTTACAAGGACCTTTTTGAACCTGCCCGCCAGCATTTTTCCCAAGATTTTGTATAGGCTTCCAATAAGGGATATAGGCCGATATTCATTCAACTCCTGTGGGTTTTTTACTTTGGGGATGAGTGTTAAAAACGAAGCACTAATTGCTTTTGGAATTGTACCTGTCAAGAAGAATTCGTTGATGAAACCCATAACATCGCCTTCAATAAGATCACAACAGCTTTTGTAAAAGTTTAAATTGTAACCATCCGGCCCGGGACTTTTGTTTCCGTCGCACTCCCACACCACCTCCTTCACTTCCTCGATTGTAAAAGGAGCTGTCAAGAAGTTGTTATCAGCCTCTGATATTCTGTTAAACGATACACCCTCCAAAGTTGGTCTACTCAAATTGCTTTCCTTGAATTTGTCCTCAAAGAATGCTTTTGTCAATAGCTTAATACCTTCAACATCTTCTACCTAATGTTCACCTTGCTTCAATTTGATGATTTGATTTTTTCTTCTGTTACTTTAATGAGTTTATCAATGTTAAGGTCAAGTATTCCGAAGGTCTCCTTGTTCCATCGTTTCAATTGCTCCTTAAGCTTCTTCAATTTTTCTTTAATGACATAAGAACCTGACCCCTTGATTTGAAATAAGTTCCAGCATTTACCAACAAACTCTTTAAAGCCTTCATGTTCCAACCAACAATTGTTGAACTTAAAGGGTTTTGGTCCCCAATTCACATCATTCCCCATTAGCCACACTGGGCAGTGATCTGACACCTCTCTAACTCCGATCCATTGTGCTGCTATTCTCCATTTTGACATCAAGGTTTCAGTCAGCAAAAATCTATCTAGCCTACTCATACTTTTCCCATCAGAACAGAACCACGAGAATTGCATCCCTAGTACCGGTGGATCAACAAGTTCCATGGCTTCGATGAATTGAGAGAATTCACGACGCTCTGTGTTACTACCACCCACTGACCGACCGCGCCTTTCACTTCTTGATACCACGGCGTTAAAATCCCCCCCTAGGTGTACTTCTTAATACTGTCAAATAAAGTATTGTTGACTTATAATAAGTGCTCTACTTAAATTGGCGACCAATGTGAATTTATATCCTAAAATGTTGTGATATAAGATTGACGGTTGCTTGGTGATACTTGAAATGTTTCAAGCTGATTGCTATATGTATGGGTTCAACTGTGATTCATGGATGCTCTAATCGGACTAAACTCTTGATGTGAAGATGTTGGAGGACTTTTCATTTTCGAATTTGTTTTGGCGTCTGATTTTATGCTACTTGGGTTGCGAAATAATTTATTGAATTGGATATTTCCTCAATTGAACTGATAAATCTTAAGTTAGTGGGATATTCATAATATTGGTATGTTTAGATGTTCTTATTTGTCCAAACTTGCTGTTCCTAGAATCTAACTCTGCTCAACTGCTGTATAGATAATTGATGGATTTAGTATTGAAGAGAAAACAAATAGAAACTTAGAGCTAGAGAGAGGGGAGAGTGCGGAAGTAAGAAGGAAGGAAGAAGAGGAATCTTTGAGTTCAAATCAATGGGAAACATTGATTGTTGTTCCATCTCACTAGTTCTCCAACTTCAAACCCTCATTTTGATCATCAACTTTGATATTGCCCTATACACAACACTCAAAATCAGAAAAATTCTAGCCACCTTTTTATCCCTCAAAATCGTGATGCATGTGAGAGAAAGGAGCTGAAATTCATCTAGCTAGCTTGCATGTGGGATTAGGGTTTCTTTTTTGGGCATTTGGGGAGTTGAAGAGAAGAGAGGAGCAGCAAAGGGAAGGTTTTGTTGAAGCATTTCTGAAATTTTCTGTAGGGGTTGCTTCACCTTGTTAGAAATTTTACATGGTAGATATTGAGAGAAACATCAATACATGTGAGTTCTTCAACTTTGCTTTAGTTTTTGCTAATGTGGTGTTTTGAGCCCCCAAATGGATTCTTGTTCTGGAAATATGGTTGCATGTATGTTTAATTTGAATCTTAGACATGAACATGTTTGAATGATCGATGTGTGGGTTATATACTCTTCAAAATGGGGGTTGATTTGGTTGTGGATTGTGCATGATTTGATAATGTGATAAATGTTGACTTTATACACTTTAAGTAGCATGTTTACAGTTGTATTAAAATCTGTTTATGCTTGTGAATTTGGATTGGAAGAGGTTATGAAGCAATGGATTGCAAACAAAATATCGAAATGACAGTTTTGGTAACAGGAGGAAAAACACGACCATGTTTGAAAAACACGGCTGCCAGTGTTTTCTTCTGTGTGGCGCAAATTTTTCTAAAAACTACAACACGGTCGTGTTGCATAAACATGGCTGGCCGTGCTTCTTTCTGTTCCCAGAATTGCTTCTTTGATGTTTGGCCTTCAAATGTATTGTTTATCAAGCCTATCTAAACTCTTTAGTTTAATGTTTATTTGCTAATCATTTTGACGGTAAAAAGCTTGAGTTTATCGAACCTATGAGTTTAGTATTTCACTCGGATTGAGATAAACCTGTTATTGGTCATATGCGAGAGTGAAAACCATCATACATTCATATATGGAGGAATAATTACACAAGTTGTGTATGATTGAGTCTTTACTTGGTTGAAAAACCGGAGAGAAAGAAATATATATATATATATATATATATATATATATATATATATATATGGACTAATTAAAAGATAAATAGCATACTTGGCGAGGGACTAAATGTTCAGTGGTGGGGACTAGTGGAAAAAGTGCCTTTTATAACGGTCATTTATATCAGTTAAAAATGGCCTGATATTAAAAATGACGCGGTGGCAGTTTTGTAATTAAAATTACAATTTTTATATCGGTTGCCACTGGAACCGATATAGAAAGTGGAAAAACCATCTTTCATATCGGTTCCCTTGCATAACCGTTATAGAAAGTCTAAAAATTTTGGCTTCCATAACGGGTCACAAAACCACCCGTTATAGAAACCAAAAAAATTAGGCTTTTATGCATCTCTTCACGTTGGCTCCCTCTCACTCTTGCGTGTCTGTCCTCCTCACTCTCAGTATCACTCTCAGCATCTGTTCACGTTGGCTCCTCCTCACTCTCAGTATCACTCTCGAGAAGAGATGCGTTTCCTCGCCTTCAACCCTCTCCTTCAACCCTCGCCTTCAGTGAACAATCCTAAAGTCACAACCTTTTGCGGCATGAGGCGTTGTTCTTTTCTCAGATCTGCTTTCCAGTTTCGGGATTTCCAGTCTCAGATCGACATGACCATCGTCGAGGTTTCGTCTTGCTCTCATTTCCGATAACACATAACTGATTCCGTTTTTCTATCTTCTATAATTTCGTTTGCTTTGGATTTTGTAGACAAAAATCGCTGTGTGCGAGGTGAATGAAGATCCGTACTTCACTAAGACTAGGGGCGACTTCTCTGACGGTGACGTTTTGATTTTCCCAGAAAGCGTGTTGAATGGGCGAAGATTTTCAGGCTTTGCCTTCAAATCTGAGCAGATCGTGAACTCAACTCCATCGATCTGCACCAGTTTCTGTGTCTCAACATAGAAGATGGAAGCATCCGCTGGCATGATTGCTGGGTCCCACAAAAAAAACGAGCTTGTTCGGATTTGTCACGATTCTTCCGACAGTGGGGTAACTCTCTTTCAATCCCTAACAATGTTCTTCTAATTTTCTTTCTAGTGATTCCTTATTTCTTACATTCCCTTATCAAGTTCAGATCGGATCTGGATGGTCAAGGTTTAGTTATTGTATGATCTTCGTGTTTAATCAGAAATTGATTTAATTATTTAACCGTGTGCAATGATTCTAACTTAATTGCATAATTGATAACAGCCTAAACCTTTGAAGGATTTGAATGGACGAGTCTGTCAAATATGTGAGGATAATGTTGGATTAACGGCAACTGGCCGGTGATGTGTTTGTTATGAATTCCCAGTTTGTCGTGCTTGTTATGAATATGAGCGAAAGGATGGGAATCAGCGTTGTCCCCAATGCAAGACTAGATACAAGAGGCATAGAGGTTAGCTTCTTGACTTGTGTTGCTATTGCTTTTTTGGTATCTTGGTTGTGAAATGGATCTGTATATATTATCAGGGAGTGCTCGCACTACAAGAATAGGCCTGATTTCCCACAAAATTTTCCGACGAAACCATTTCGTCGCAATTTTGCGACGAATTTGCGACCAAAAGAGTCGTCAGAAAAGCCTTGAAATAGATGCTTGCTAGTTTGCGACGGATTTGCGACGGAGCTTGATACTTTCCGAAGAACTTTTCGTCGCAAATTCGTCGGAAAGGTGAAAAGCCAGATTTAAGTGAAGGAGTCTCACTCGACCCCTCTTTCACTTTCACTTCTCACTCTTATCCCACACAAAAAAAACAACTTTCCCTTCTCACTCTCGTCACTTCACCACCGATGCGCCTCCACCATCGCGCCTCCACCATCGCGCCTCCACCCACGCCCTCCACCATCGCGCCTCCCTCACCCTCACTCTGTGACCACACCTCTCCCCTCCCTCACGCACAACACAAAAGAAGTACAGAACACCACCTCTCTCTCAATCAGCGACGTCTCTCTCTCTCTCAACCACCGCCGCCCTCACCTCTGCCCTCCCTCCACGGTTACCTCCGCCTTACCTCGTGCCTTGCTCGAAGCACCACCACCACCAATGACCAGCGCCTCTCCTTTCTCAGTCGCTCTCCTCTCTTCTTCTTCTTATTCTTCTTCAAAGATAAGTGTTTTTTTACTTCTTCTTTACTTCTATTTTACAAAAAATGCCTCCATTGTTGGTTGAATCGAAACCCTAACCCCCAATTTTGCAACATTCAACCCTAACCCCCTCAATTTTTGAGTCGAAACCCTAACCCCCATTTTTGGTTGGAATTAGTAGCTGTAATGTTTGATTTAGGTTTGATTAGTTGTTGTGGTTTTGGAATCAATTGTTGTTGTAGTGAATCGAGACCCTAACTCCTCTTTAGTGTTATCTCTCTGTAGGATTGAGTTACAATATTCAATCTTTTTAATGAATTGTTTCATTTGTGATGATACTAGAATGCAGTTGAAAAGGGATTCTTCTGCTACTGGATCGTGGAGTATTCAATGATGGCTTCAAGTGCTTCTCCTGTTCTGATGTTTTTGGTGCTCATGATCAGAAAGAAGTTAAGGTTAATGGGGGTTTGGGTTGTATTCAATGATGGCTATCAATACGGGTTCACCAATTCACCTTACTCATTGGTAATATAGTACCGCAACGGTTCTGTTTGTTTTGCTTTTCATTGGTTGTATGATTGCTATAATTTATGTCTCTAAGGTTATCACATGATAATTTTGAAGATGCAAGTCTTGCTTAGGATTATGATATCCATAGATTATGGTGTATATCTCAATTATTTTCTAAAACTCTGATGTATGATTCATGGATCAGGACCCGAGTTGCTTGAGTGGGTACCGATATTAACAATTGATGTTGTGTTGGTAAGTCTTTTCTAAAAATATTTGACTCCTTTTTGGATTACTAAAAAGTTAGCTAATTACACATTCTTCAGACTCAGTACAGTTTGAACTGAAATTGTAAATTTTTTGACACCGTTTTTAACTAGATATACATAGCAGCATTTTTGATTGGAATGGGACCAGTTCCTTGGGTTATAACTTATAATATCTGAGATGTGATATCATTTGACAAAACAAACGTGAATGGTTTTCAGGCTACTCTTCTAAGAAATATTCTAATTCAAGCTTTTGTATTGCAGTTCTTTCCCATACATGTGAAAGGAACTATTGGGAGTTTGGTGGTTTTAATAAATTGGCTAGGAGCCCGGGTAGTTTCATATACTTTCAACTTTCTAATGAGCTGAAGTTCTCCTGGTAAGCACATTGAACCAGGAATTTTCACTACTTGTAATGGTACTCTTGGTAATATAGTTCCGTAATGGTAATCTTTGTTTTGCTTTTCTCTACTTGCTGCATTATTTTCCATGGGGTAGCAATTTTGACTCAATATGTCTGAGATCATTTTTTGTTGTATTAACTAACCATGGTATTTGTTCTTCTATACTTATGCCACTGGGTGCGTACCTTAGGATAGTTATTCGCCTTTGTTCTTCTATATATTGGGACATGAAATTCAAAGATGTTGTATTGTTCAGGCTACTGCAACATATGTGGAATTTGCCAAGCTAGCATGGTTGCAAGGGAAACTACAGATTTTTCAGTGTGTAAATTTTCTGGCTGCAATTTTCCAGCACGTCAATATCAAAATAGAGGGAAATACTTCATAACACTCACTTCTTGGATAAGAGCTCGGGTAAGAAATGTGTGGCCACGTTGATAAGTTCCATTTTCTTCCACTCCATGAAGAAATACCAATATGTGTAGAAGACTTGGATGGGCCAATGATAAGTGACGAATTTAGAGCAATCCTTTTCCCTTCAATTCGAATTATTGATCCTTTAATCATGTTAACTTTTTTGGTTTCAAATTGCTTCATTAATAAGGCTGGTGGATTTATACATACTTATATGTGTAAGTTAGCAATTTATACTTACTTTTATGTGTAAGTTAGCAGTTCATATTGATGAATAGACTTCTATGCTTTAATTATATAGATTCATTTGTGTTTGACAGGTTGTGTCAATTACTTAGTTGAGTTTATTTTGATGATCTCTCTTTTTTCTGAAGACTACTTATTCCCTAAAAGCTCAAGTCATAGAAGGTTTACTTGAATCATGATAGCAATGATATAGCTCCTAAAATGTCACATTGGAACTTTCAGCATTTAAATATAGATTCAATATGATTCTACGTTGATAACAGGCCTGCTTACTATATATCCATTTATTTATGCCTATACAAGTGGAAACTGTATATGGTGTTGATTGGTTCTTATTTGAATTATTAGCTTATAATCTCTTTAACTACTTGCAAGTTACAACTAAAACTAAATAAGTAACATAAATTTAGATTTTATGTTTTTGTGGACGGAACATAATGAGAAGTACTTTTTTAGATTAATAGGATACTGCTAATAGAAGGAATGCCAATTTGTTCCAGAATTGGTTGTTTTGCTTCTGTATTTTGGACTTCCACCCACTTTGAAAGTAACATCTCTTTATAATTAACCTAACCCTTTTTGCAACAAGGTGCTCCTTATCAATTGTTGCTTTTCTAATTGTGCAGGGCATTGTTTATGTTGTTGACAGTGGATTCTCAAAATAGCGGTTCTACATTCCGGTATTTCCAAGTTGTTTCTATTAAAGATATATAGTAGTGAGCCTGCAATGATCTGTTGTTTAAAAATGTGATTTTGGCTACACATTTCAATTAGTAAAAGCACATACTCACTGGATTAATACCCTAACCCTCTATTTATGCTTGCGTTCAATTTTGGTTGTTCCTATCTATGTTTTATCTACCACTGTAATATTGCTAATGAGTTATCCTCACTTTTCACTCCTGTGCCAATATTTTCTTCATATATTAGAGAAGCTTCATAAATTTTTATTGTGACTCTTTTTTACAATTAATTGTTGATTCTGAAGGATTCAAAATATTAGAATTTCAATATATATGGACAAAAGTTTTCTTATTATGGTTCAATTTTGAATTCTAAATGAAATATTATTCTTAAAACTTATTCCCTGTTATCTATTTCTGCAAACTTAGTCACTAATTTTTTTTTCTGCTCCTTTTACAGATGTCTTGATATCACCAAGTATAATTTTCTGCCCTCTTTTGTGCTTGAAAGTTGAAACACTGCATATGTTGTGTCTGTGATACGTGCAAAATGATATATGAAGTCATTATCAATAACTAGGTCTAGATGACTTTCAAAGTTTCAATTAGTTTATTGATGTTGATTTGCTCCTCGCATAAAGATTTTAGATTTGGTGCCTATTTGTTATATAACTTTGTTTTTTCTATACACATTTCGCTTATATCCAAGAAATCTGAGATTCGCCCAATTTTAGCATCTTTATCTGTATGTACTTTGTTTGTGCACCCATTTCTCTCTAATGATTTGCTACTTTTTGTTTTGCTACTGTCAAGGTACTCCACTTCTGAGGTTTTTGTTTCCCTCTTCTCCCTCGGTTCCCTTCGAATTGGTGAAGAAGGTCTTTCAAGGTACTCCACATCTCTCTCTTTAATTTGTTTCCGTTTTAAAGAGCTAAGAGCTTCATAAAGAGGAAAAATCATTGTATCTTGTGTGTGCATTTGTAATTTCTGATCTTGCTATTTGTTTTATTGTGCGAAGGTATTAAACCAATGGCGGAAGATCTGGTGCTGGATACTGCAATCAGAGATTGGGTGCTGATCCCTCTCTCTGTGAATTATTTGCCTAACCAATTCAACAGTGAATTAATTGTTTGTCTATTTTCATTGAAGGAAAATGGCCTGTTGTTTGTTCCAAAAGGCCAAGCCACGAATCCACAGGCACAGACGTTCTCCGATCCAAACATGGCCATGGATATGACGAATCAAAACCTTTCAATGATCATACCTCAGGTATTGAAATTAGAGTTTGACACTTCGCTGTCATTAGATTTTGGATTATATTCCTTGCTTGTTGTTCTATTTTTTGCCTATGATAAGACACCTTATTAACTTGTGTTGTTTCCTCTTGTGTTGTTCTACTCGCACATATGCATCAATCTTGTTCCTAATCAAACAATGCTTCTCCGGCCTTTACTTTTCAAGCTTGAGTTGCAATAAGAGAAGAAAGATAACATGCCAGCTGGTAATATTGATGCCCTTGCATTTCAAAAGGACATTCCTCTCATCTGTATGCTCTCTCAGCTCATATATCTGTCACTTAACATAATTTTTCCCAAGATTTTATGTTAATTAATACCTTGTTCTACTATATATGCATGCATTTACGTGTAGTCATCTTATCTGGAGAACTTGAGGATGTAACTGGAAAAGCTCTAGCAACAGGATCATGCTATTTACGTGTAGGAACATTTTATAGTTGATGACTGATGCTAATGTATTGCTTCTCCTTTTCACTGCCTTTTTGTTTAGATTTTTGCTTCACAAATGTTCCTACACAAAAATACAAAATTCGGTAAAAGGTTAGGAAGAATGGCAACAATGATTTGCCACCAGCAAGAAGAACATCATCAAGCTCATGCAACAAAGCCCAACTAACTCCTTCACTGTCTGAAGGGTCTAGCTCAGGAACAAAATGTACATCATCAAGCTCTGTTGAATTTGTTGATGTATGTTGTTTAGTTTTCTCCAAACAAAAATTTCCTTTCATATTTTTAGATATTTTACATTATTATTACAAAACAATGTATAAATTACTAGGGGCTTTTTCTAAATTATTGTTTTCTACAGGTATGGATCATTGTATAATAGTACAGCATTATGCACAATTCTTGTTTCACAGTTGTGTTGTGCCTCTTACTTGATCCAATAATAATAATTACTAATGCTCCATCATATTGTTAAGTGGCTTTATTGATCATTGTATAATACTATAAGTTAGTGTCTTGTAAAATTAGGCATACTGTTGCTTAGCCCCAACTTGTCAGCAGCAAGATTGTATATGAAACCAGTTTGTATCGATATAATTATTAAATAGTATTTTGGATGTATAATTTAATTTTTTTTTTATTTTTTTTTTAAATTTCCGACGGATTTGCGACGAAAATGTGTCAAAGTTTCCGACGACTTTGCCACGGATATTTGCGACGGGTTTCCGACGACTTTCCGACGGATACATTTGCGACGAAAAAATCCGTCGGAAAAAAATTTGTGACGAGCGATTTTGCGACGACTTTTTGTCCGTCGGAAAGTTCGTCGGAAACGTCAATTTCCGACGAAAATCGCTGCATTTGCGACGAAAATTGCCGTCGGAAATCGTCGATTTTCTTGTAGTGTCGAGTGGAGGGAGATGATGAAGAAGATGATGTTGATGATATAGAGAATGAGTTCAAATATGCCAAGGGAAATGACAAGGCAAGGCGTCAGTGGGAAGAAGATGCTGAACTCTCTTCTTCTTCTAGACGTGATTATCAGCAACCTATTCCCCTTCTCATCAATGGCCAAACGGTAATTTATTAAACTCTTTTGTAAATGCCATATGGGGGATCTCACTTTATTAAACTCTGAAGTCTGGGGCCCAGTGGCTTGAGCTACTTGGGACAAAGGGGGTCGACCTGGTGTTTCCATGTTTGATTCCCGCAATGAGAAATCAGTGTTGGCCAGTGTGAGATTTGCTTCTAAGCTTAAGCGTAGATTGTCTTTTGTTGAAAGCGTTGAACACTTTGTGGGTAGTCAGCAATGATCCGAAAAAAGTTTGATTTCTCTTGTAGTATTCAAATGTGTTAGTTGTCTTTACTTTTGAGCTATATTTGGAAGTGAGTAACAACCATCAAAAGATATTCGGTTCAATCAGTGTTTAATGTGTTCCTATCTAGGAGTATATATTGCTATATTACATGAAATTATTCATACATTTTACTTTTATCTTTCCCAGAGCCATCTACTTTATCTTTTTACTTCGTGCTGCAAATTGCATTATTGTTGATTAATTGTCTCTTAATATTGACAGATGTCTGGTGAGATCCCGTGTGCTACACCAGATACTCAATCTGTCCGAACTACTTCAGGTCCTTTGGGCCCATCTGAGAAAGTTCACTCACTTCCTTATCTTGATCCGAGGCAGCCAGGTATAGTTTATCTTGACGTGATTTCATAATTATTAGCTTGTTGTTGTCGTGGCTTTTCTATTGACAATATATTTTTTAGGATAAATAGCACTTTTGGTCCTTTATGTTTGCTCCAGATTTCACTTTGGTCCTTTATCTTTTTTTTGGTCCGTTTTGGTCCCTCATGTTTCGTTTTTGTTTCATTTTGGTCCCTCACGTTAGTTTTGACTAACGGACGCCACGCTGGCAATTAACTGCTGACGTGGCGTCTCTCCATTCATTAAATGAGGTGGCAGTATTGCTGAATGTCATTTCCACATCATCATTTTTATTTTTTTAATTTAAATAAAACATAAAACAATTTTTTAATTTAAATTAAACATAAAACATTTTTTCTTCTTTTCCTTCCACCACCGTCGCCACCTCATTCTCCCTCTCCCACCACCGTCGCCACCCTACCACCACCGTCGCCACCTCACCACCGTCGAAAACGTTTCAGATCTGCTTCGTTTTTGGAAACGAAAACGAGAGGGAAAGGAGTGCGAAAACGAAAACGATTTACGAAAACGAGTGCGAAAACGAAAACAATTTCTGGAAACGAAAACGTTTCAGTGCGAAGAACAGTGCGAAGAACGAAAACGAAGAACAGTGCGAAAACGAAAACGAAGAACAGTGCGAAAACGAAAACGAAGAATAGTGCGAAAACGAAAACGATTTTTGGAAACGAAGGAAACGAAAACGTTTCAGATCTGCTTCGTTTTTGGAAACGAAAACGAGAGGGGAAGCGAAAACGATTTCTGGAAACGAGTGCGATTTACGAAAACGAGTGCGAAAACGAAAACGATTTACAAAAACGATTTCTGGAAACGAAAACGTTTCAGATCTGCTTCGTTTTTGCTGGAATCGTTCTTGTAAAGGGACGCACGAAGAAGAAACGAGAGGGAAAGGAAGAAGAAGGCGGTGCCAGCGACGGTGAGAGAAAAGGGACGCACGAAGAGAGAGCGAGAGACGGTGGTGAATGTTTCAGATCTGCTTCCATTGTTGAATGTTGAATGTTTTTTGTCAATTTATTTTTCAGTTTTAATTTTTCAGATCTGCTTCCACTGTTCTTCGCACTGAATGTTTTAGTTTGTTAATTCATTGAATGTTTTAGTTTTCAGTTTTAATTTTTAGTTTGTTAATTATGTTTTTAAAATTAAAAAAAAGATAAATGCCACGTCATTTAATGAATAACGGACGCCACGTCAGCAGTTAACTGCCAGCGTGGCGTCCGTTAGTCAAAACTAACGTGAGGGACCAAAATGAAACAAAAACGAAACATGAGGGACCAAAACGGACCAAAAAAAAGATAAAGGACCAAAGTGAAATCTGGAGCAAACATAAAGGACCAAAAGTGCTATTTAGCCTATTTTTTATTATTACAGTTCCAGTGAGAACTGTGGACCCATCGAAGGACTTAAACTCTTACGGTTTGGGAAATGTCGATTGGAAAGAGAGGGTTGAAGGTTGGAGACTCAAGCAAGAGAAGAATATGGTACAAATGACTGGTAGTAGATACACTGAAGGGAAAGACATTGAAGGAACTGGTTCTAATGGAGAAGAACTTCAAATGTAAGCATGTTATGTGGTTTAGTTCGATATTCAAATAATCATTTTTGGTTTTTTACAAAGATTGGATTTTATATGATCTTTACATAGTAATGCAGATTGAATTTCATTTCTTTTATTTCTAGTTAATTGGTCAATTGATTTTGTTCTTGACAGGGTCGATGATGCTCGACAACCTATGAGCCGTATCGTACCTATTCCTTCATCTCAGCTGACCCCTTATCGTGTTGTCATCGTACTGCGGCTGATTATTCTTTCCTTTTTCTTACAATATCGTGTAACTCGCCCAGTTAAAGATGCATACTCACTGTGGTTGACATCCGTTATCTGTGAGATTTGGTTTGCTTCTTCCTGGATTTTGGATCAGTTTCCAAAATGGTCTCCCATTAATCGCGAGACTTATCTTGAGAGGCTTGCTTTAAGGTTTGTATTGCTCTGATCAATGTTCTGACTTGGACTTGGCTTGGTTTATTTAACTATGATATGATGTGAACCAAACTTGTGCAGTTGCAGTTGTAGATCGACAAACTAAGAAGCTCCTTGGTAATGTGAGGAACAAGGACATTTATAACCTTGTAAACAATGATGACCTCCTTAGAAATAGAACGTATGTTCAACAACATTTCCTGTCTCTCTCTTTGCCTTCTTCACCTTACAAAATAAGCTACAACTTTGGAACTGATATCACAAATATACCTGTTTTATGCAATAACAGGATTTTAACTGTGGAAGAATTCATTCACACAGAAGCTGGCAAGACAGACAGCTTGACAAGCAGAATGGATTCACCGGTTACCAACAAGGAAAATGATACGCTCAAACAAGTAATGGAGCATATGACACAGACTAATAGTAGTTTCAGTTTTCTGATCAATGATAATGAACAAGTTACAGGTTTGATCACATTGAGAGATGGTTTGATCATTGATGGTGTTGTTGGGGAGGGATTGAAACTTCTATTTCCTTTTCATTCTTTTTGATCTTCAGCTCAGATGCTTATCTTATATTAAGATAGTCAAATACTAACTTTAAAACATCTACTTGCCGTTAAATTATATTTACTAACTTTTTAAGAGGTCACATTGTACCTATTTGGAAGGATATATATAGAACATCCTACTTTCTAAGTCTGCAATAGTTTCCACTCATTCATCTTATAAACTTGCAGGGAAAATGTAGGCAAATTGGTTAGCTATAAAGCTATAAAGTCTTCCCTACAGGAAGACAACCTCACTTTTTTTTAAAAAAAAAAACGACTTTTCATATCGGTTCCCAAAGAAAACCGATATGAAAAGTCTCTTTTTTAAATAAAAAAAAAAGACTTTTCATATCGGTTTTCTATGGGAACCGATATGAAAAGTCTTTTTTTTTAAAAAAAGAGACTTTTCATATCGGTTCTAGGGGCGACCGATATAAAAACAACTTTTCATAACGGTTCAGGAACCGATATGAAATGTCCCTACTTTCTATATCTCCTTTTTCGGCATCGGTTCGGGAACCGATATGAAATGTCAATTTTAACCGATATAAAAAGCATTTTTTCCATTAGTGCCTCCGCTGAGATTGATATTATATGTATTTGTCAAGTGTCTTATGGATTATGATATGGGATAAAAGACATTAAAAAGGCATCGAGAGTTATTGTGAGGTGTCACAGAAGAGCTTATCAAGTTGTAACTTGACGTATATGGTGTTATCGCATTATCATAACTTTATGACGAGTCGTTCCAGAAATTTACATTTCGTATGTTTAAATCCATATTTTCGGCTGCGTATTTCTTTGATTTTTGTAAAAATTGGTCGACATTCTGAATTTTGTTGACGAACGAAATGTAGGATGTTATATTTATAAAAGATAGGAATAATCAATATACACATGAAACTTTGTCTTCAAGTATAAACCTATTGTCTTTTATCAAAAACAAATGACTAATCAGTCAAAATAAATATATTCACTGGATTGAGTTTTATTACTTTCGAATGTTAATATTCTTGTTTCTTAACGGCAATAAAATATAAAACTAAAGAATACGTTTTAGTATTACTAAGAACTAAAACATAATTGTCAAAACAAAAAACTAAATCCTAACATATCATGATTTTTTTTTTTACAATATACTTTATCATGATAGCGATGTATAAAGTTATGAAACAAATTTAATCTCGATTGCTTCCAATCTAATAAGTAATAAGGTGATATTTCTTTAATCACTAAAAATTGATATGGTAACAGTAAAAAATGTGTTAAATATATTTTTGAGCTCTTTAAAATGGATATCTTTCAACATTTGTCCCTATTAAATTTTAATTGGCATTTTCTTCCCTCACAAATTCGTTGTCAGGAGTTTTAATCACTCATTATTTTAAATAGTGCTTAGAAGCGCTATAAATGCCCAAAAGAGAGCTATTAAAAGTAATGAGAGATTCACAGGTTGTTGTGAATACTTTTGAAGTGGTTCATCAAGAGAGTGATGAATCTCCTACAAGAGTGGTTGTAATCTCTTCAGAAGATGTCCATTCCAAAGATATAAACAAAGTTGTTTTTGACTCTCTCGAAAAGGATTTGAATAATGCAACTTTTTTCGACATGGTTAAATCTGACTTAAAGATTTTATAAAAATATAAGGCGGAAGAAGAAGTTGGAGAGAATAACCTAGAGATCGATGATAGTCCTGATAAGGTTGAATCTTATTTGACAATGGTCAAATATAAAGTTCAAGAGTATAAACAGACGCCGAATAGAAAATACAACTTTAGATATGCTTGATTTCTTTTATTTTATTGTTTCTTGTTTTTGTTTTGTTTTGCTTTTGCATGAGTTTTGGTTCTTGGTCACTGATAGTTTTGTTTCCCATTATTTTCCCCTTTTTTAATAGTATTTCAGTGAATCTTTGTTGCTTTGCTTTAAAAAGTCGTGATGGACTAAAATTGGTGACAACATATTTACGAGGGATGAAAAAGTCAATTAAAATTTAAAAGGGACAAAAACTTATTTAACCATTAAAAAATAATTGAGTAAAAAAAAACATAATTAACAATTAAAAAATAATTGAGAAAACCATATTTTATTTTATTTCTGTTTTTAATCAAACACAATAGTATTATTTTAGGTACTCGAATTCATTGCTAGCTCTAATTATGAAGGATCTAACTTCCTTCTCAGCAAATATATAGCTAACACTTTTTGCAAAGACTTTAAATAATGAATATAATTAATTATCTACTTGTAGGTGTTACTAACTTATCACGGTCTAGAAGCCAAACCTTTGCTTGAAATGTTTGTGTTGTATTTGAAATTCTTGAGTTATATGTGGAGTATTGTTACAATTGAGTCACTAAAGATGATTAAGTTAGTGATTCTAAAACCTAAGTCTACAAAGAGATGCCGGAATTTTATGATCTACAATATTGTTTAGAACGTAATACATCTCCATTTGTCTCCAGTTGTTTAAACAGTAGTTGAATTTCATCAACCTCACTATATTCAAATAATTAGCTTTTACCCGAACAATAAATTCTTATACAATGCTCATTAATTCTCGACAACAACAACTATCAAGCAACCCCATTCTGGTGCCTAGTGAAAGGGGCCTTGACCAACTAAATATTACGCTAGCAGGTAACTAAAGTCTTGCTTCCATCTCAACCGAACCCGGGATAAAGTTAGAACAGTAGCCTCTACATTTGATGGACTTTGTTATCCGTATCGATTGCATGTTTATGATACGAGACTGTGTGTAACCGGATCAATAAAGGACCTAACGTAGTGTTACAAGAATAGCCACTATAACCACGATAAGGTTGTTGCCACCGACCCAGATGGAAAAAGAGGTCGCGGCCGTCCCGGCTAACACTCCTACTGCCTCGGCTCGGCCTCTCGACAAATCTCCCGTTCAACAAACCGTTGTCTCGAAGCGTCACCGCTCCCCACCTCAAAGGAAAATCTCCCACAGACATCTCGTCCACAGGTCTCCTCCCCGCAGGACAAGCCGACGCGGGGGCTCTCGCTCTCCCCTGACTCCTCGAGCTCCAGCCCAACTCGGAGCTCTTCTTACGGGTCTTCGTCATCTCACAGCCCCTCTCCTCGCCCCAAGAACCGCTCTCCTCGCAGGAAGAGCCTCTCTCCCCACCGGGGCCATTCCGGGCGACCCCGACGAACCCCCTTCATTCGGGAGATCGCGGAATGCAAAGTGCCAAAGTCCTTGGAGAAGCCTCCGCAATTGAATATGTACGACGGAACAAGGGACGCGAATGAACATGTTGATACTTTCGACCTCATGATGCAGTACAGGAATGCCACGGACGACATCAAGTGTAAGATCTCCGTTCTGTCTTTGAGCAAGGGAGCGCTGTCCTGGTTCAGGGACCTCAAGCCCAGCTCCATCTACTCTTGGGACCAGCTCGTTCCGGTGTTTTCGGCGCATTTCACTGCATCTAGGCTGAAACCAAAGTCGGTGGATGTGCTTAAGGTAGTTAAGAAAGGAGAGAATGAAACCTTGCGCGACTATATCGAAAGGTTTAACAAAGAGGCGAACAATGTCAAGCATCTGGAGGATAAAATCAGACTCTTGTTTATGAGGCACGAGCTCCGCAAGAAGAGCCTTTTCCAAATCGACGTCAGTGTTCACCGACCCCGCAGTCTTGAGGAATTCTTGCATCAGGCACAGAAATTCATTGACTACGAGGAAGACAATATAGCCGACGAAGTCAGCCCAAGGGTCCGGCCCGACAAAAGAAAGCAACAAAGGTAAAAGCTCAAAGAAAGACTCTGGAGGACCTTCTCTGGAAAGGCGACCCCGATTTACCGAGTATATCGAGTTCAAGGACCGGAAAGGGCCGATCCCACTCAAGCAAAGGGAAAACACTGATAAGAAAAAGTACTGTCGCTACAATAGGAGCCACAGTCACGATACAAACCAGTGTCGGGTTCTGAGGGACGACATTGGGGATATGATACAGAAAGGAAAGTTGAGTATGTATGTCAAGAAGGAAGGAGACGAAGAGCGGAAGCGATCTCGCTCTCCCCGGAAAGGAAAATCTGGGGTAAATGAAGTGGCCAAACTGCAAAGGCCGAGTCCGAGGAATGCACGAGGAAAAAGAGCCGCAACAACAACGATCCAGAACGGTAGCTGCTGTGATCATAGGTTGTTACTCTGTCGACTCGGGCGAGACCAAGCGATCCATGAAAAGAATATGGAAGGAAAAATTCTAAGCATAGCAAGCAACCCGAAGACCACCAACCTCTATGACAAGCCTCCACTAGCCTTCTCCGACCACGACCTCCCGGATGGCAGACCAAACAAGTACATTCCACTGATTATCTCTGCTGTAATGCTGGATGTCCAGGTCCTGTGGATTCTGGTGGACCAAGGAAGCTCGGCAGACATCCTGTTTCAAGACCTACTTCCCAAGATAAAAATCTCTGAGACCGTCCTCACCTCATACGGAGGCTCGGAATTGGGATTCAACGGAGCAAAAACTACACCACTTGGGTATCTCGAGTTAATGGTCACATTTGGAACTGATAAGCTCTCTAGAACGGTGAAAACCCAATTCCTGGTTCTGCCATGCAAATCTCCTTATAATTGCAACATCAGGAGGCCGACGCTGTCAAATAATACACACGATATTGTTTACGCAGTTCGGCCAAACTCTGCCTACGTCTGTGACTACAGAGTAGCTGTAGTTCCGTTTTATTGATTATCTCTCTGTGATCCTCAATACCAAATACAAGAGAGTTTAAATAGTCTTCTCTAAGAAGACCTAACGGGCCTGGGCCAAAACATAAGCATATAACTAAATCTACACAACTACTATTTACAGCTTTCTTATTTTCCTTATTCACATCCCCCCTCAAATTGATGCTCCCTGATGCGGGTCATCAGGGAGCATCAATTTGCTGACAAGAAACTGATGACGCGGAGAAGGAACAGCTTTGGTCAAAATGTCTTCAACTTGAAATTGAGTATTGATATGAGGGATGGATATAACGTGATTATCATAGGCTTCACAAATTGCATGACAATCAACTTCGATATGCTTAGTACGCTAATGAAAAACCGGATTTGCAACAATCTGAATGGCACTTGTATTGTTAGCATAGAGAGATGTCGGTTCGGTTTGAGGAAATCCAAGTTCACCCAAAATACCACGAAGCCAAAGTATTTCGGAGCATGCCGTAGACATAGCACGATACTCCGATTCGGTTGAGGACTTAGAGACTCTCGCTTGCTTCTTACTTTTCCAAGAGATCAACGAAGAACCAAGAAACATGCACCAACCAGTGCCAGAGCGGCGAGTGTCGGGACACCCAGCCCAATCAGCATCATTGTAGGCACTCAACGTAAGGGGGTTCCATTAGGAAAGAATAAACCCCGTTGAGAGGTACCTTTCAAGTAGCGAATTATACGACGAACCGCTGCCAGGTGAAGATGACGGGGAGAATGCATGAACTGAGTTACTTGCTGAACAGCAAATGAAATATCTGGTCGTGTAATGGTCAAGTAGTTAAGACTACCCACGAGCTGGCGATACAATAACGGATCAGTCAAAAGTTCTCCCTCGTCACAGTGGTATTTAATTAACATTAACTTCAAGAGGAGTATTCACAGGATTAGCAGATTCGAGGCCAGCCATAACAATAAGGTCGGTGGCATACTTATGTTGATGGAGAAATATGCCCTTAAAAGTAGAATGAACCTCGAGTCCAAGAAAATAATGTAACAGACCAAGATCTTTCATTTGAAATGAGGCTTGAAGCTTTTGTTTAACTTCATGTATGGATGCTGCATCAGAACCCGTAATGATCATATCATCAACATAAAGAAGGAGAAGAACAATGCCCGTAGATGTGCGGTGAATGAACAAAGACGAATCATATTGACTTTGAGTAAAAGAGAACCCAAGTAGCTAGAGTGGAACGGAATTTCGCATACCATGCTCTAGGTGCCTGTTTCAAACCATATAGAGATCGTTTGAGCTTGCACACCCCCTTAGATGAAGAGAAAAGGCCCTGAGGGGGAGTCATATAAATATCTTCAGTCAGGTCTCCATGAAGAAATGCATTCTTGACATCCATTTGGTGGAGAGACCACCCATTAGAAGCAGCGATAGAGAGCACCATTCTAACAGTAGTCATTTTAGCAACTGGTGCAAATGTCTCATCATAATCAATACCATATTCCGGCTTGTTGCCTAAAGCAACCAATCGAGCCTTATACCGATTGAGAGATCCATCAGAATTCAATTTCACAGAATAAACCCATTAACAGCCTATGGGTTTGATACCAGGAGGGCAATGAACAATATCGCAGGTGAAGTTGTCCTGAAGGACCTGAAGTTCCTCATTCATGGCATTTCCCCAAGACACATCTTTAACAGCCTGCGAGTAACAAGTAGGAATAGATGTGCTAGATAGAGAAGCAGTTAAAGTAGTATGAGAGGAACCAAACCTGTCTGGGGAATATCTGTCAGGTGCTCGAGACGTTCTACCAGAACGCCGTGGTGCCGGCGGTATAGGGTCAGAACCAGGATCAGGATCAGGAGCAGGAGCAGGATCAGTGTCGAAAGGGGAAGTGGGAGCGACTCCTGTTTTATCAAAAAATTGCGGAAGTATAGCAATATCATTCAAACCAGGAGAAGAGTAAGGAAACATAGACTGATTATCAAAAAATGTCACATTCCTAGAAATGCGAAAACGACGGTTAGAGACATCATAACACACAAAACCCTGATGAGACTGACTATACCCCATAAATGCACATTGGACAGATTGTGCTCCAAGTTTATGTCTTTCAATGGATGGGAGGTGCACAAAACATACACACCCAAAGGTATGTAAACGACTGTAATCAGGCTGAGTTTCAAAAAGGCGAAAGTAAGAAGAATCAAACCCAATCACCGTGGAAGGAAGACGGTTGATCAAAAAGACAGCTGTGGAAAGAGCCTCCACCCAGAATTTGGATGGAACAGATGTCTGGAGAAGTAAGGTACGTGTCACATCCAACAAGTGACGATTCTTAGTTCTGCAACACCATTTTGCTGAGGGGTATTGGGACAAGATCGTTGAGACAGTATACCTTTTTGCTGTAAGAACTCCTGAAACTCATGAGACATATACTCACTACCTGAATCAGACCGGAGAATTCTAATACTGGTTTGGAATTGATTTTCAACATACATCAGAAATTTCTTAAACATAGAAAACACTTCAGATTTAGATTTAAGAAAATAAATCCAAGTAAAACGGCTATAATCAACGATAAAGGTGACAAAATATTTGTAGTGAGCGTGAGAAGCAACAGGAGAAATCCCCCAAACATCACTATGAATCAACTCAAAACACGTAGAAGCACGATGTGGACCAGACGGAAAAGGAAGGGTTTTACTCTTAGCTAATTTGCAAACAGAACATGAAATAGAGGTACTAGAATCTATAAATTTAGTACCTAACACACCAGTATTAAATAAGTGAGACAAAACAACAGAGTTTGGATGACCCAATTTCTTATGCCAATCCTCACATGCATTCAAAACACTATTACAAGCAAGAGATAAATGATTTGAATGAAACTGGAGTGGAAACACTCTTCCAACTTTAGGCCCCTTCGCGATCACCTTCCCTGACACCCGATCCTGCACAAGACAACCATCCGGAGTAAGATTAACATCACAACCTTCATACACTAATTGACCGGCAGACAATAAATTTGAGGCAAGCGCAGGTGCTACCAGCACATTTCTAAAAGTAGAATTTATGTCACCAACATTCGTTATAGGAAGGGTACTACCATTAGCAATTTGAATTTTTTGATTACCAATATAAGAACGTAAATTGTGCAGGAGTTCAGAGGAACCCGTCATGTGATTCGATGCACCAGAGTCAAGTAACCAAGCAATGAAAGAAGACATACCAGTAATACCCAAAGCAGAAAGAGCAGATAGTACCATTTGTTGAATTAACTCAGGCTGAAGAGCACCACCATCAGACGCAGCAGGGATGGAAGGACCAGCAGCAGAGCTAGATGCACCAGTGGTGGAAGGACCAGCTGTAGAGCTAGTAGTGGAATGGAATGCCTGTACCGGACGCTTAGTCAGTCGAGGAGGACGCGGGGGACATGCAGAGATGAGATGACCCTGCTGTTTGCAGTAATTGCAAAATTTCTTAGGACAACTACGAGCAACATGTCCAAATTGTTTACAACTGAAGCATTGAGTTTGGCGCATATCACGGCCCACGCCTCTTTTCTGCGCAACATATGCAACTGTCACCGGTTCAGAATGGACGGGATCATGAATCATGTTTCCTTGAGTATTAAGACGCTGTTCTTCCCTGAGCAGTTCACCAATACAGGTATCTAAGGAAGGAACAGGGTTCCTATTCAGCAGAGCACCTCGAACGGCCTCAAATTCCGGACGAAGTTTCATGAGAAATTAATCTCGTTTACTAGTATCATAAACATCACGAACGACCGACAGAGACGACTTGGGAACAACAGCATATATAATAGCAGAGTGTTCTGTCCATAAATTTAAAAAACCAGAATAATATTCTTGAATTGACAAAGTACCTTGTTTGTAATTGGCGATCTCTAACTCCAATTGAAAACGCTTGGCTGTATTGTCCTGGTTGTAAATACGCTGCAAATAATTCCATATTTCCTGAGCAGTTGAAAATGCTCGCAAATTATTGATCATTTGAGGATCAATAGTACTGAGGATCCAAGAAATAATCTGAGCATCTTGGACTTCCCATGCGTCTAAGGCGGGTTTATCTGCTGGCGCTTTAGAGACCCCATCAAGGTGACTCCATAATCCTTTTCCTTTGACATACATCTTGAATTGAAATTCCCAAGCAGTATAATTCTTGCCAGTAAAGCGAACACAAAAATTATCTCTTCCTTCCGAAGCCATTTAAAATAATTTTGCTGTGAGAACACGAAAAAAACAAACAAGCAGGACAAAATAACCAAGACCAAACAACAGCCCGAGAAACCGAGGAACAAAAAAAAACGAACCAGTGATTCTGAACCAGGAAACCGAACCAGGAACCACGAATCACAGGGACACGACCCACGGCAAACCAAAAAACTCAGCGATTCTGAACCAGGAAACCGAACGGCGAACCAAAAAACTCCAGTGATTCTGACCCACGAACCACGATTCAATGGAACTGATCGCGACAAGAACCACGACTAACAACGCAGCACCACGAAATACCCAGGAACGACGACGCACAACAGAGGACAGGAACCAGAAGAGTTCACGACGGCGAACCAGGACACGACAGCGAACAGGGAGATCCACAAAGAAACCGACCCGAACAGAACAGAACCCGAAACCGAACAAAACAGAACAGAACAGAACCGACCTGACCCGAACGAAACAGAACAGAACCCAAACAGAACTGAACCACGAACCCGAACAGAGATGAACAAAACCGAAATCACAGGGATGATCGCAACCCTACTGATACCATGTCAAATAATACACACGATATTGTTTACGCAGTTCGGCCAAACTCTGCCTATGTCTGCGACTACAGAGTAGCTGTAGTTCCGTTTTATTGATTATTTCTCCGTGATCCTCAATACCAAATACAAGAGAGTTTAAATAGTCTTCTCTAAGAAGACCTAACGGGCCTGGGCCAAAGCATAAACATATAAATAAATCTACACAACTACTATTTACAGCTTTCTTATTTTCCTTATTCACAGACGTTGGGCAGACTCGGAGCAGTGGCCTCTACGGTCCACTTGAAAATAAATTTTTATTCAACTGATGATGAAATTATCACGATCGCCGCCGACCTAGAATCTGCAAAGAAATGTCACTGCCTTTCAGTGAAAACAGAACACAAGTCGGATAAAACTGAGAAGAAGAAAGAACACGCAGGCAAAAAGGTGGTATTCGAAGTCAATCTGATCGAGCTCGAGGACCATTACGACTCCGGCAACTCGGAAGATGAGCAGAATGGGGTGACCAAACAGGTAACCCCTTCCGAGCCCTAACTGGGAAGCGCAAATGCACCGACCGACCTTGCTGAAAAATCCTCGACTACGATACTACAAAGCTCCTTTACCCTCAAATCGATTCATCAAAAGGACTCCGAACTCAATCAAGTGAACCACATTCCCCAACAGGCCACCTCTGGCAACCAGCGTACAACCACACGCTCCGTTCCTGAATGAATCCCTAACATTCACTAAAGACACCGGCAATAGACCCGGCAACACCGAGGCCAGAATCCCCGTCGAATAGGCAACCCCCCGGACCCCCGGTTCTAAAAAAAATCTACTACTATTGCTACACTTGTTTCCATTATTCATTTGTTGACAAATTTAGAACAATTCGGACCTCTGAGCCCCCCCGTAATGCTTGTATTCCTGTTGGACCCCGGTCCCTATCAATAAAGTGATTTCTTTTCAGGAACTCAGCTGCTTCGCAAAGAACGCTGGTCGAGGTCAAGGCCGAGCCCTTGCACCCGACCTCGAGCGAGCTTCTTCACTCCGCGTTCACTCCAAGCTCTGCACTTGGCGAACCGGACCGAATGAAGTCTCAACAGATCCCGCGGCCTCAGACTGACTTCCTTCTCAATGAAGGGTCGCTCCGACGTGCCTTCTAATAGCGAGCAACCCTTTTTTTTTTCTTTGGGCAATAACAATGAGCCCATTTTATGTTTTCTGAATGTTAGTAAAAAAGGCCCATTTTTTGATACCCTAAAAAATGTCACCCTCTTATCTTCTATAGCCGCAGAATACCCACTTGCTCATCCTCTTCAAATGGCGCTGTCAGATTCATGCTACCTCTTCCTTCTTTCTTATTTTTTCTTCTTCTCTTCACATGAAAGTTCTTACTGCCACTGGAAAGGCAAAATAGAAAAATCACCTATTAGCAAGAGGAGAATCGATTCTGGCTGGACGTGGAAGCTAGAAATTGTTGCTTCAATGCTAACGTGAGTTTCCATTGTTGTCGTAGGGTGGAGATGAAGAACAAAACAAGATGGAAGCACTTTTGGATGCTTTCCCATGTTTTAAGGAGACTACATTTTTTTTGAACAAGTGTAATGGGTTCCATTCCAATATTGGGCTAAGCCCATACTGCCTACAGACACGAACAGAGAAATGATGGTGGGTTACAATGACCCAACCCAGACCATCTCAAACACCCAACTCACTAATGCGCTAGAAATAAAATAAGAGACTTAATACAATAATGCAACCACTTTCACGCAAAAGGAAAAAGGAACAACAAGCTTCACATGGCAAGACAACAACCAACCCTAATCCGGCAAAACCAGTCACATCCTCCCATCTACCACATTAAAGATCAATTAATAACGAAATTGACATGAAGGAGCGCCTGAAGCGAATCTGGAGGCTAGAGAACCCACTTACGAGGGAGAGAGTCCACCAATCCAAGTTTCACGACCAAGTCAGCCATCGCGTTGCCACCACGATTCGTCCAGAGAAAGCCCATCAAGGTAAACTTTGTTATGAGATGCATAATATCCTTGACAATGTGTTCAATTTTAACACTTCTCCACGCGATGGACGCCATCTATTATTATCCTTGACAATGTGTTCAATTTTAAGACTTCTCCACGCGGTGTTCACATTAAATTGAACATCAAAGTTGAATTTTAACACTTCTCAACGTGGTGGACGCCATCTATTAGATGCTCCACAAAAAGGGGGTTAATGATTGGGTTAGGGATAGGAACAGGTTTAGATGTCAAGAACTCCATGTAATTGGTGTTGACAGAAAATAGTACTTCTTTAGGATTAGGATTCTTGTCGTCAAATTTTTTGCAGTTGCGAGCTTTCCAAATGGACCATAAAGCAGTGAGGGCTTTATAGAAATACTCAGGATTACCCGACTCAACTTCTATTGAAATCTCTAGAAGAAGATCTAACCAAAAGCAAATGGTAGTAGTGTTGGAGTTCGTTGGGAAATGGCATATTTGAAGACCAAACCAAAGAGGAGCAGTCCTAGAGCACAGAAGGAAGAGATGCTCTAGAGATTCCCTTTCAGTCTTGCAAATTGGGCACATAGGATCCTTTGCAATCTTCCTTTTAGCTAGATTAAGCCTAGTAGCCAATTCATTCTATTTATTTCTCCACACAAAATGTTTCACCCTTTTTGGAAACAAGGCACTCCAAATAGCGTTCCAAGATATGTCAGAGTGGGTATACGAGGATGAGGGGCCAGTGTAGGAAATTTCCATCCATAGTGAGAGGCCAGAATAATAGACCAGTAGGATCTGTCTTCCCAATAGGGGTATTCACAACTTCAATAGTAGAATTAAGTTCCAAAGCATCTCTTAGAACATTCCAAGAGTGGGAGCCGGGATCAATGAGTTCCTTCACTCTAGTTAGATTACGACCCTATCTTACCATTGCCCTTTCTCCAGATGCTAACCAGAGGTCTTCAAAAACATGAATGTTTGATCCACTTCCTATATTCCATCTTCCATTGCTCTTGAGAAGGTATCTTCCATGCAGCATACTTCTCCACACCCATGAAATTCCAGGCTTAGGCTTCACCTCCTAGAATCTTTCTCTCACACAGTAAACTCCTCTAAGAATTTGTGCCAAGTAGTCATTTGGATTTTGTAAGAACTTCCAGGCTTGCTTAGAGAGGAGAGAAGAATTATGTGAGGAAAAACTTTTAAACCCCATTCCTCCTTTATTCTTAGAAGCACAAAGAGATTGGCAGAAATTTTTAGGGAGCTTGACAATAGCCATAACATAAGATGGGATGGCTTGAATAACTGACTTGATTAGCACTTCCTTCCTTGCCTTTCGTGAGACAAGAGTTGTTCTTTCCACCCCTTAATATTAGAGAAGACTCTTTCCTTGATCCATTAAAGAGCCCATCCTTTGGAATTATCCCTCTCAGCTGATAAACCCAAATATTTTCCTGGAGAATCCCAAAGGGGAATTTGGAGAAATTCTTATAGGGTACTCTGTAGGCCAGGAAAAGTTCCCTTCCCATAGATCAACCCAGATTTCTGTAGGTTGGTTTTCTGGACAGAAGCTGCAGTGAAAATATTAAGGATCCGCACAATCTGATAAACTTCCTCCCAATGAGCTCTGCCAAAGTTAATGACATCATCTGCACAAAAACAAATGGGTTAGTGTAGGGGCTCCAGGAGCCAAACATCGACCATGAATATCACCCTGAAAGCAAGAAATGAGCCTAGCACTACAAAAAAAAGCAGTATAGGCGACAGATTTTTCCGTCGCTAATGACCAAAAATCCGTCGCTAATGTGCCTTAGCGAGGGAATTAGCGACGGAACAAATCCCTCGCTAAAAATGGCCTCGCTAATGGTTAGCGACGGAAGTTAGCGACAGAATTTAGCGAGGGAAATTCCGTCGCTAATCGCCTCGTAATCCGTGTTTTTTTGTTAAAAAAAGTGCGTGAGAGAGAGAGAGAGAAAGAGAGAGAGAGAGAGAGAGAGAGAGAGAGAGAGAGAGAGAGAGAGAGAGAGAGAGAGAGAGAAGTGTGAGGATGAGAGGAGCTATGATGTGGTGGTGGTGTTGTGGTGTAGGGTGGGTTTGGGTAGAGAGAGAGGAGAGTAAGGGAGAACGAGAGTGAAGTGTGGGAAAAGAAAAGAAGAAGAGAAGAGAGAAGAAATGAGGAGGATTCGGTTTAATAAAAAAAATTAGAATTAGCGACGAAAATTTAGCGACGGAAATTCAAATTAGCGACAGATTTTAAAATGGTGAAATTTCCAAGGAATTAGCGACGGATGTATTTTTTGTTAAGAAAGTGCGCCTTCGTCATTATTAGAGACGGATTTTGGTTCCCTCGCTAAAATCCCTCGCTACTTAAACATTAGCGACGGATTTTGGTTCCCTCGCTAATTTTCCGTCGCTAATAAGGCGTTTTTTTGTAGTGTAGAAAGGACATCAAAAAGAAGAATGAAGAGGTAGGGAGAGAGGGGATCTCCCTGCCTCAGACCTCTACTAGGAATGACAACACGACTTCTAGCACCATTCACTTGATACACATATTTAACTGAGGACACTAACTGGGGGTGGAAAGTCTTGTAAGTCCAATGAGAAAAAGGATCAAGATGATGATGAAGGCCATGATAACAACAATGGAAACAGTCACAACAAAAGGAAGAAAGGAAGTTGTTTTCATTGTGGAAAACCAGGCCATTATAAGAGTGAATGCAGGTTCTCGAAGAAGATGAACAAAGAGAAGAACTCTAGTGCACAAAAGGATAATCTTGTTGCATAGAAGTTACTTGTAGAAAGTGCTCACTTTTAAGAATGTTATTATGTACCCAATGATGGGAAGATTGTAATTTTAGTGTGTTTTCTGGTAATAAGTTATGTTTTTGTATTTAATGTATTTAGGGTGCTGTGTGATGTATTTTATAAAATTGTAATTGTGATTTATATTTATTTATTTTTTTGACTGAAAGATGGTTATGCCATTTCATTGATAATAATGTGTTCAATACAAACAGGAGGTACATCGAACACTTGAGGATTAGCCGTACATAAAGCCGCCCTAGCTAAAGAATGAGCTGTATCATTGGCTTGCCTCCTAGAACAACACTCTACGAGAGAGTTTGAAAAAGAGGAGCTAACAAACTTTTTAATGTGAGACATAATACTATTGATTTTAAATTAAAGGGTATTTAAAATCTTTTGTCTATTTTATTCAAGACCAAATTATCATACTATATTAGATTTTCCTTCATCAATTTAATTGCATAAAATAAGGATAATATCACGAGTAGTTAATGATATTTACGATCTCTTTTGAGGTTGTAAGAAAATGGTTAATTGGAGCTCAAAATTAGTGTTTATATAAAGTAATGTTATAATATGTGTTACATAACATGTATGCTTTTTGATACTTTTAATATTATATGCAAATCAATTAAGATGTCAAGAGTTATTAGTTTAGAATTTAAATTGATTCTAAAGTTTTTGTATTTTTGCTATGTGTTAATTAATCACATGTTTGCTCCACATTATATAATAATTATTGGTTATGACAATTAGTGATCATGTTAGTTGAAAATCATAAAAACATGTGTGAGCATAGTTTAAGTTTTGCTATTTATTTTTATTGTATTGAATGCATAATATATTGGATATATTGAAGTAGAAATATAACTATCAACTGAAATGTTTATTAAATGTTAAATAAGACAAAAAGGTAAACATGTGTTTATATAAATTGTATCTTATACGTACAAACACATTAAATGACATAATTGTCATGTTTTTTTGTGCTAAATCATTAATATCAGAAGTTCATAAAAAGTCATAGCTATATGGGTAATTGAATATTCAAAGTGTATAAAAGTTTAAATGAATTTTGCAATTCTTTGACCAAAGAACTGACAATGATATGATGTTGAAGACATCATTGGGGATGTGATATAAGCCCATATCTAATTGATCATCAATAGTGGAAACCTGACCCACACTTTAGTAAAATCAAGTTGAGTTCAATAGTGAAAGTACATTATAAGAGTGTTTGAAGTACTTGACAATAGATACATCCCAAGGGTTTAAGACTATTCATAAGTTGGTGGGGGTGATTTGAACTTAAAGATTAGTGTGTACACAATACACACGCTTTGAATTTATTCAAGTGCAATCTACATCAACATCTTCTTTGTCAAAGTGGTGCAATATGTTCCCAACAACACTTTTTGTCACAATACTTGTCATGGTTCCTTGAAACATTAGAAGGTGGTTGTGATTCCTTTCAAACTTCCATCGTCATTCACACCTCATGCAGTAGTGTCAAACAAGTATTTAGTTTGGTGTACCTGCGATGACAAAATCTTGCCCGAGTGCATCTTCGCCGTTCTTCACCTTAATCAATAAAATCACAGTCGTTTTTAGATTTAATTATGTTGGTCATTGCCAGGAAGAGCAATAGAGCACCACATAACCGAAGGTGAAGTTGTATAAGATATCAACAATGTCCCCCAGTTAACTAGACCAGTAACAATGTCCCCTTTTAATGTGGATCTAGAGTGGATACAAAATGGCATATAAAGTTAAATAACAAATAAAAAAATATTGAAACTCTCACACTATTTGTGTCTGTGTGATAAATGTCAAAGTATAATGAAGCCACAAGCAACCATCGACATACCCCTCTTAAGCATCATCGATCATAATCAATTCAATCTCACAAGTATATGTTTATGAACATATGGGTGAGTGAGTGATTAATAGAGAAAAATAACCTTCATTAAACGCTAACCCAAGTTAGTTACCATAAAGAGAGATCCTTGCAGTTTTGGAGAAGTGAGAGTTTTCTTTGTTAAGGGGTACTGTCAAAGTGATGACTGCAACCTTAAATTTATAGGAGAGTTCATTGTATGTCAAATATGTAAACACACAAAGGGGGATGGAGTGATGATAAAGATGCTTACCTGTATTGATATTTTAAATATATATACATAAAAATTAAATGCACACAAAAAAGAAAATACAATAAATTACATAACAAAATTAAATGATATTTTAGATTTTTACTTTGTAAAATAATATATTTACTTAAAAAATAAGAATAAGAATCATAATTATTTACTAAAAAAAGATTTTGTAAAATAATGTATTTACTCTAAAAATAAAAATAGTTAATTATAATTATTTACTTAAACGGCAAGGATTAAAGGTATAATATCAAAATAGATATATTATATTACGTAAAGATATTTTTATTAATATTTTAAATATATATACATAAAAATTAAATGCAAACAAAAAAGGAAAAAGAATAAATTACATAACAAATTTAAATGATAATTTATATTTTGAAAAATAATATTTACTTTAAAAATAGAAATAACAACTCATAATTATTTACTAAAAGGGAAAAGAAAAGTAGATATATTATATTATGTAAATGTACTTGTATTAATATTATATATGTATAAATTAAATTCAAACAAAATAGAAAAATAGTAAATTACATAACAAAATTAATGAATCATAATAAAAAGATTTTGTAAAATAATATATTTACTTTAAAATAAGATTAATGAATCATAACTATTTACTTAAAAAGGTTTTGTAATATAATATATGTACTTTAAAAATAAAAATAATGATTCATAATTAAAAAGGCAAGGATTAAAAGTATAATATCAAAATAGATATATTATATTATGTAAAGATGCTTATATTAATATTTTAAATATATATATATATATATAAATATATATATATATAAATTAAATGCACACAAAAAAAGAGAAAGAATAAACTACAAAAAGAAATAATGAATCATAATTATTAACTAAAAGGGAAATTCATCAAAAAAAACAGATTAAAGGTATAATATCAAAGTAGATATATTATATTACGTAAAGGTATTTGTATTAATATTTTTAAAATATACATATAAATTAAATTCACACAAAAAATAAAAAGAGTAAATTACATAACCAAATTAATGATAATTTATATTTTGTAAAATAGTATATTAACTTTAAAATAAGAATAATGTATCATATCTATTTACGAAAAAAGTGTTTTTAAAAAGAGAAATAATGAATCATAATATATATAAGTTAAATGCACACAGAAAAGAAAAAGAATAAATTACATAACAAAGTTAATGATAATTTAGATTTTTTAAAATAATATATTTACTTTAAAAATAAATATAATGAATCATAATTATTTACTACAAAAATATTTTGAAAAATAATATATTTACTTTACCAATAAAAATAATGAATTATAATTGTAATACCCAAAGTAAATTTGTATTACTTTGGATATTAATGCTTGCTATTTAAAATGCTTTGACTTGTTGTATAAAAAAAAAAGCTTTGACATGTGATTTAATTCTTGATTGACCCAAGCCCAAATCCAAAATAGGATCCAAGCCCAATTTCCATTTTCGGCTGAGAGGTAAAGTGGGAATCTTTTAGTCTCATTCATTGTCACCTTTGTTTTAAAATTTTTAGAGAGGGGGAATTGGAGAGAAGAGAGAGTCAAAGAGTCAGTGAGAAGAGGAAAGTTGGGAGAGAAATGGGAAATGTAACATCCTCAAAATAATTAGTAGAATTATTTGGTTGTTAACCCAATTAAACTAATTTAGTACTTGACTGGTAAATTTATTGAGTGCTAAAATTATTTATTAGTTGTCATCGGATCGTTAACCGAATAATACGGATCAAGGAAGTTTTGAAATCGAAATAAGAGATTTAGATCAATATGGTAATTGGACCACGTTACCACGTATATATTAAATAAATATATATGTGTGTGAGTGTGTGTGAGTGAAAGAATGAATTAAAAGAAAGAAAAGAAAGAAAAGGAAGCGTACGAGACAGAGAAAGAAGCAGAGGAGAAAAAGAGAGAAACGGAGAGGAAAAGAGAGAGATTGGCGTGAGGGAGAAGAGAAGAGGGAGAGAGAAGACTTCACAAAAATGACTTCCTTCCAACACGAAAAACGTCCGGCGTTACTTCCTCTTCGATTTGGTACCAATATCCTCATCATCAACCCACTCTACACAAATCCACCATTTTCGAAATTGATGGAGAAAGTGAGGGATGTTGAGTTCTCTCTTCCATTTCTTGTGATGGAGGTTAGGAAAGTTCAAATGTAAGGTTGATTGCTAGCTTAGAGTGAAGAAATCAAGGTTTGGGTGAGTTAGGTTTGAGAAATCAAATTTTGGGGTTAGGTGTGAATAGTGGCTTGAGGTTGAAGAAGAAGATGAATAGTGTTCTAGGAAGATTACGAGGAATTCGGTATTTAGGTCAAAAAGAGGTTTCGTGATCGAGTGGAAAGCCTTGGAAGCGGATTGGGTGTTGCCGGAGCGGGGAGTGTTCGTGTGGTTATGTCAGAAAAGCGTTCTCGCGGAAAGTCTCAGTGCTTCGTGATTTTCATAACGATAGGTGCGTTTTACTCACGTTTAGGATTTATGTTTTGAATTGATTGATTGAAACGAATTTTATGTTAAATTGATTCGACTGTTTGTTTGATGTGATTGTTTCGACTTGAATTGCGTGTAAAATATCGTTTTGGTCGAAAAACCGTTAGATCGATGATTAACGGATTTTGAGGAAATTGATGTCTGAGTGTTATGGATTGATATGGTTGATTAATTGATGAATATTATTGGATTTGTTCCTACTGTTTTTGTGTTGGGACTGGACTGGAACAGGTACCGGAAGTGATCGGAAATGATCGGAACAAAGAAAAACTTAAAACGGAATGAAAACGGAATGCTATCAAATGCGCACGATCCGTGCGCCCCTGGCGCACAAACCGTGCCTCCCATTCGGTTTCCATTCCTCAAAAATGCGTTACAGGGCGCAAGACCCGTGCGTATGGGAGCACGAACCGTGCGCTGTGTTCTGTCCAAATTTTCCAAACTTGCCCGAAACGATCCCGATCGATCCCAATCCTCTTTTAATCCTTTCCTAACCCTTCTATAATGATATTAGGCTTATAATGCCATGATTTTGGGTATGTTTCAAAAGGGTCTTATAAAATACTTTTGAAGTTGAAATTGTTTCGAAAAGCCGAACAATAGTACACCTGTGCGGATATGTTTTATTAATAATAAAGCGAACTATGAGTCCTACGTGGTATGGTATAACTGACGCGGGATGATTATTGTTTATTCGTCTAAACCGGTATACGATTCACGATATATATATATATATATATATATATATATATATATATATATTATATCGACTACAGGAAATGGCCCAATGCGGGTATCAGGTTCGATTAACAGTCAAATGCAGATGGACTAACTATTCATTGAGTATAGGTGAACAAACAGGTCATCGAGTGTAGATATATTTAATATATATCGGGTTTGGGTGACGACCCATGTTGACATACTAGGAGGGGCAGTCATGATCCCCTACCCTAGGCTCTGAGGCCAATAGTGAAACAATTATTGGTAAGGGGTTCGCCGGGATTAGCCTCGGGTCAGTCGGTGGTGTGTCGAAGAGTATTGGGTAACGTTCGCCGGGATTAGCCTCGGGGCAGTCGGTGGTACGTTACCATGATTTTGCAGTGTGGTTCGCCGGGATTAGCCTCGGGGCAGTCGGTGACACACTGAGTTATAGCAGATCCGCCGGGATTAGTCTCGGGGCAGTCGGTGAAATGCTATGTGTAAAATAATGCGATTCATCGGGAGTTAGCGTTCGCGCAGTCGATGCCGTGTTGAGTTAACAATGTTTTAAAACTGAACTGAGAGCGCTAGTAGGGGTCTCGGTAGAACTCACTGAGATTGTATCTCATTGTTTATATGTTGTTGTTTTACAGATAAACAGGGAAAGTGGAGATCCAAGAGGCACGAGTAGGTGGTACTCGGATGGTTGCTGAAGACTTAGCTTTATGCTTAAGTATATCTTTCCTTGTTATCTGTGTATCAAGGCATTTTGTCTTTAGCGTTATGTATTTATTTCCGCTTTCTTGTACGATATTTAACACTGTATTTCACTAATGGTTTGTGGTCTTATTTATGTTTTAGACTGTACTGTCGTCATTCAGTGAAAATTTTATAGTGGTGTTCAGTGTTTAAACAGGAAATATACCTCTGATGATTTAGGTTTGGTACACTTGGGTATTTTTACATGTTAAAAATACCGGGGTGTTACAGTTGGTATCAGAGTAGTTCGACCTAGTCGGACTTAGTTTAGGGTTGAGTCGATTCCTTGTTAGTCCTTGTTGTAATTACACTTGTGATGCTAAGAGACATTGAGCCTGATCAACTTAATACTTGGTGCATCATAAGCGGAATTATGGAAGGATGATCAAGACGCAGTCCTCGACCAAGACCGGAATCTCCAACCGGTGCATCATCAGGAAATGTGGCATGACGATGGAAGAATACACCGCTAAGTTTGAGAAGTTGTCTCAGTTTTACCAAGTGGTAAAGTAAGCTCCGGATGAAGGATGGAGAAAGCAGATGTATAAGAAGGGCCTTAGTGTTTTTATGACTTAGGGTCTCAGTTCTTATACTATTACCAATTATGTTGCGTAGGTACAATCAGCCTATGTCGCCGAGGATGATCTCATAGGAAGTATGGGAAAGGAAAGAAGGTAGTTGAATTATCAACTCCGAATGCAAAGTCCTAAGATAATTTCATCAAAGGGAAAGCAGATGCAATTCTTTGATTCTTCAAAGGTCAGAAGATGTTCTAACTGTGGAAAGCCTCACAGTGGTAATTACAAGCGGAGATCTAATCAGTGCTATTATAGTAATGTAGAGGGTCACTATGGTGAAGAGTGCCCTGTAAGGAAGAGTTCCAAGGAGTTACAAGCAGCTCTAAGGCAAGGACGAGTCAACATTCTGGATGTTTAGACAGTTACGACTGCAGACAATCTACTGAGGGGTATGAGATCAGTTTTCAATAACTCCGTTAGTAGATCAATTGGGATTAACCTTATCTCCACTATCCGAGCCGATAACCATCTTAACTGCTGCTAAGGGTCGTGTCCAGACCTAATCTTTGTATAGAATTGTCTACTTGTCATAGGAGGCAGAAATTTTGTTGTAGAATTTGTTGTTGCCTATGAGAAGTATGGACGACGTCTTGGGTGCGAATGGGATGACTGCAAATCAGGTTACAATCGACCGTGTTAATTATCTATCAGCTTCGCTTCAGAAACAGTTGAATTGTCAAGGACAAATTCTGAAACGGTTATCTACTTAACCTTAGCCGGTCAATCCTTATTTCAAGGTGCAGAAGCTTATGTTATTGTGTTATCTACATCCACTGAAACTAGTTTAGATTTGGCGAACTTTCGAGTTGTGAATGTTTTTCTGGAGGTTTTTCAGGATGAAGTTTCTTCTGTACCTCCAGAGCGTGAAGTGGAGTTTTCTATAGAATTAGTTCCTGGCACAAGATCAATATCTGTTGCCCCTTATCGGATGTCTCCTTTAGAATTAAAGGAATTGAAGTATCAACTTGAAAAGTCGATCTCGAAGAGGTTCATTCGACCGAGCGCTTCTCCATGGGGTGCTCCGGTGTTGCTTGTCAAGAAGAAAGATGGAAGTAGGAGATTGTGTTTTGATTATCGACAACTCAGCAAAGTGACAATCAAGAACAAATATCCTTTGCCAAGGATACACGAATTACTGGATCAACTTCGAGGTGCTGCTGTGTTTTCTAAAATTGATCTAGGGTCGGGTTATCATCCTATAAAAGTTAGAGCCTTAGATATTCCGAAGACAGCTTTCCGTACTAGGTATGGACATTACGAGTTCGTAGTGATGCCCTTCGGTTTGACTAATGCTCCAGCGGTATTCGTGGATACATGAATCGAGTTTTCCACACGTACCTGGATCAATTTGTAGTTGTTTTCATTGATGATATCTTGGTGTACCCGAAGACCATTGAGGAGAATGTTGAACCTCTCCGCATTGTTCTGGACGTACTCCGAGAAAAGAAATTGTATGCCAAGCCGTCTAAGTGTGACTTCTAGATGCCGGAAGTGAAGTTTTTGGGACGCATGACTTCCCAATCGGGAGTTGCGGTGGATCCCAGTAAGGTGGGAGCTGTGTTGGACTGGGAACGACCAACGTCAGTCACTGAGATCAGAAGTTTTCTAAGTCTAGCTGGTTACTACAGGGAGTTTATCGAAGGATTCTCACAATTGGTTCTTCCACTTACCCGGTTAACTCGTAAGGGTCAGCCGTTTACGCGGGATGCTGATTGTGAAGGATGTTTTCAAGAATTGAAGGTTTGGTTGACTTCTGCTCCAATCCTGATTCTTTCAGATCCGTCTTTGGGATTCCAAATTTGCAGCGATGCTTCTGGGAAGGGTTTAGGATGTGTTCTCATGCAGAATCATCAAGTGGTAGCTTATGCGTCCAGATAGTTGAAGATCCATGAGGGGAATTATCCAGCTTATAATTTGGACTTGGCAGCTATTGTGTATGCACTGAAGATTTGGAGACGTTACCTGTATGGGTCTCGTTTCGATGTCTTTAGTGGTCACAAGAGTTTAAAGTATCTGTTTGATCAGAAAGAATTGAATAACAGGCGAAGGAGATGGGTTGAATTCCTGAAGGATTATAAATTTGTGTTAAAGTAGCATTTAAGAGAGGCCAATGTCGTAACGGATGCGCTGAGTAGGTAATCCATTCACATGGCAGAGTTAATGACGCAAGAAATGGAATTGTTAGAGTCTTTTAAATCTAAGTTGGAGTACATCCATAAGTTTCCACTTTGGTGGCGAGGTATTAGTTTGTTAAACTCTCCTTAGTGAAGGTTAACAATGAGATTGTCTTACGAGATTCCGTTTGACAAGTCAAACGTGACTACGAATATGAAAGTGAGGTGACTGTTGACTGTTTTTCACATTGCGATTATCCACCAAAGGATTAATTGATGGATCTGCTTGCAAGAGTTTGAAATTCCCAAAGTGAAGCTCGGCGTGCGGTATGGTAGTTTTGAAAAAACATTTTTGTGAAAACCCGCGTGCTAAAGTTAATTTTGGGAACGAATCAAGAGGCTAATAAAATCTGATTGAGGAAAATCATAGGAGACGTACTTAGGTTGAGGGGAAGCTCTCAACGCTATTGACAAATTCGGAAAGGAATCAGGTGTGTCGTTGGTAAAAACCTCGTGAGGAAGTTGCAATAGAGGAAAAGGAGTTCTGAGTTCTGTTTGAAAGTTGTTTTGAGAACAACTGAGGTGATTTTCATTACGTTCAAATTTATCTGATGTCCCCACGGTTTATTTCTACGTTTAAGGTCAAAGCTTATTGTAAAATCCTCATTTCTTCTTTTTGAAAAGTGTTGTCTCGAAATCTTGGGGGCGAGTCAAGAAATTTCACAAATGACTTTCCGTCACATTTGTCAATGTGTACGAGAACTGTTATGGATTTTAGAAGATTTGTGGAGAAAGTGTATACACCTTTCGAGGAAATCGTGTTTGTTTTTACCTCTACCGAGGAGTACCAGTTGTGGATCTCATTTTCAACATATATTTTTATCAAGCGTCTTGTATTAGACCCTTTGATTTAGATTAATCAAAGTTGGGGCGCAAGCGAGGATAATTGGAATGAAGCTTCAGAAGCGTTTTCAAATGCGGTGCCGAGCCTATGTAGACGAAAGAGGAGTTTCTCGTGTTGATTCGTAACAAGAGAGTTCGGACTATAACCTTAGAAGCGTTCTAGGGTAGTAGTGGATCATACTTGAAGATTGATGTGCCGGATTGGGAAGATTTTCTACACTCATTTCGTTAATTCAAGATTGTGTTCCAGCAACTTAAGACCTTTCTGAGAATGTCGATCCTCGGTTAGTCGGATGAAAGACTTAACAAAATTTTGAGGACAAAATTCTTTCAAGTTGGGGAGAATGTAACATCCTCAAAATAATTAGTAGAATTATTTGGGTGTTAACCCAATTAAACTAATTTAGTACTTGACTGTTAAATTTATTGAGTGCTAAAATTATTTATTAGTTGTCATCGGATCGTTAACCGAATAATACGGATCAAGGAAGTTTTGGAATCGAAATAAGAGATTTAGATCAATATGGTAATTGGACCACGTTACCCCGTATATATTAAATAAATATATATGTGTGTGAGTGTGTGTGAGTGAAAGAATGAATTAAAAGAAAGAAAAGAAAGAAAAGGAAGCGTACGAGACAGAGAAAGAAGCAGAGGAGAAAAAGAGAGAAAAGGAGAGGAAAAGAGAGAGATTGGCGTGAGGGAGAAGAGAAGAGGGAGAGAGAAGACTCACCAAAACGACTTCCTTCCAACACAAAAAACGTCCAGCGTTACTTCCTCTTCCATTTGGTACCAACATCCTCATCATCAACCCACTCTACACAAATCCACCATTTTCGAAATTGATGTAGAAAGTGAGGGATGTTGAGTTCTCTCTTCCATTTCTTGTTATGGAGGTTTGGAAAGTCAAATGTAAGGTTGATTGCTAGCTTGGAGTGAAGAAATCAAGGTTTGGGTGAGTTAGGTTTGAGAAATCAAATTTTGGGGTTAGGTGTGAATAGTGGCTTGAGGTTGAAGAAGAAGATGAATAGTGTTCCGGGAAGATTTCGAGGAATTCGGTATTTCGGTCAAAAAGAGGTTTCGTGATCGAGTGGAAAGCCTTGGAAGCGGATTGGGTGTCGCCGGAGCGGGGAGCGTTCGTGTGGTTATGTCAGAAAAGCGTTCTCGCGGAAAGTCTCGGTGCTTCGTGATTTTCATCACGATAGGTGAGTTTTACTCACGTTTAGGATTTATGTTTTGAATTGATTGATTGAAACGAATTTTATGTTAAATTGATTCGACTGTTTGTTTGATGTGATTGTTTCGACTTGAATTGCGTGTAAAATATCCTTTTGGTCGAAGAACCGTTAGATCGATGATTAACGGATTTTGAGGAAATTGATGTCTGAGTGTTATGGATTGATATGGTTGATTGATTGATGAATATTATTGGATTTGTTCGTACTGTTTTTGTGTTGGGACTGGACTGGAACAGGTACCGGAAGTGATCGGAATTGATCGGAACAAAGAAAAACTTAAAACGGAATGAAAACGGAATGCTGTCAAATGCGCACGATCCGTGCGCCCCTGGCGCACGAACCGTGCGTCCCATTCGGTTTCCATTCCTCAAAAATGGGTTACTGGGCGCACGACTCGTGCGTATGGGAGCACTGACCGTGCGCTGTGTTCTGTCCAAATTTTCCAAACTTGCCCGAAACGATCCCGATCGATCCCAATCCTCTTTTAGTCCTTTCCTAACCCTTCTATAATGATATTAGGCTTATAATGCCGTGATTTTGGGTATGTTTCAAAAGGGTCTTATAAAATACTTTTGAAGTTGAAATTGTTTCGAAAAGCCGAACAATAGTACACGTGTGCGGATATGTTTTATTAATAATAAAGCGGACTATGAGTCCTACGTGGTATGGTATAACTGACGCGGGATGATTATTGTTTATTCGTCTAAACCGATATACGATTCACGATATATATATATATATATATATATATATATATATATATATTATATCGACTACAGGAAATGGCCCAATGCGGGTATCAGGTTCAATTAACGGTCAAATGTAGATGGACTAACTGTTCATTGAGTATAGGTGAACTAACAGGTCATCGAGTGTAGATATATTTAATATATATCGGGTTTGGGTGACGACCCATGTTGACATACTAGGAGGGGCAGTCATGATCCCCTACCCTAGGCTCTGAGGCCAATAGTGAAACAATTATTGGTAAGGGGTTCGCCGGGATTAGCCTCGGGGCAGTTGGTGGTACGTTACCATGATTCTGCAGTGTGGTTCGTCGGGATTAGCCTCGGGGCAGTCGGTGACGCACTCAGTTATAGCAGATCCGCCGGGATTAGTCTCGGGGCAGTCGGTGGAATGCTATGTGTAAAATAATGCGATTCATGGGGAGTTAGCGTTCGCGCAGTCGATGCCGTGTTGAGTTAACAATGTTTTAAAACTGGACCAAGAGCGCTAGTAGGGGTCTCGGTAGAACTCCCTGAGATTGTATCTCATTGTTTATATGTTGTTGTTTTACTGATAAACAGGGAAAGTGGAGATCCAAGAGGCACGAGTAGGTGGTACTCGGATGGTTGCTGAAGACTTAGCTTTATGCTTAACTATATCTTTCCTTGTTATCTGTGTATGAAGGCATTTTGTCTTTAGCGTTATGTATTTATTTCCGCTTTCTTGTACGATATTGAACACTGTATTTCACTAATGGTTTGTTGTCTTATTTATGTTTAAGACTGTACTGTCGTCATTCAGTGAAAATTTTATAGTGGTGTTCAGTGTTTAAACAGGAAATATGCCTCTGATGATTTAGGTTTGGTTCACTTGGGTATTTTTTACATGTTAAAAATACCGGGGTGTTACAGGAAACCTTCTTCATTTCCATTGTTACAACTGAACCATTTGCCGGTTTAAAAACCTTTCCTTCTCCTTTCATACACACCTATGAAGTCGATACTCTAAAATGAGCCACGTATCCGAAACCGATACGTACCGGATATGGTCGGATACGTCCTCATGAAGTATCCGATACGGCTTGCCATGGAGGACATGCGAGCGGGATATGTAACACCCCGATATTTCTAGCTTGTAGAAATACCAAAGTGCACTACATGGCATACATCAGAGTAACTTCCTGTTATTGAACATTGAACACAACTAAAAATTTTCGATGAATAATCATCAAACGGTCACTTTGATTTGCATAACTTGACATAATTTACTTGAGTACTTGAATTACGTGCCTTACAAACTTCTCATGTCCTAGTGTTCAATATCAAGAGCGGAAGTTGCGGAAGCGATTTACAACTTTAACAATGTATAAGTCGTACAATCGAAAATACAAATGTTTGACAATAGAAAACAACATAAGCATATAGAATAAAAACTTCAGCATCTCCTTTAGGTTGCACCGTAGCCATGCCTCATCACCTTTAACCTTTCTTGTTTCTCTGAAAAACCACAAAATATGAAGGGTGAGATAACATTATCTCAGTGAGTCCTATCGAGACTGTGAATATATGTCTTGACAGGAATAATCCGGTTTTGATGATTGACAAAAGAAGTTCAAAAAGGTCAAGATTGCAAAAAGCGGAAAAATGTAATCAAGCTCAAGTCAATAGTTATTTTTGTTGTTGTGTGTGTATTAGGACATTTTGTAATTGAAAATAAAGCTCTCTAATATAAAATAAATCACACACTCACAATATGTTTCATAAAAATGATTTTGCATGAAAATATTTTTCGACAAACCTCATGCATGCATGATTAAATAGGACAAGAACATAATATATGAAAATGTTTTTTGGAAAAGAACATAATCGATTTTAGTATGACACTCAAGCATATAATCGATTTTAGCATGCCACATTCAAGCATACAATCGATTTTAGCATGCCACATTCAAGCAATAATCGATTTCAACACTTCCTTCATTCAAGCAAAGAATCGATTTCCTTCTCTATGAAAACAACCACATAATCGATTATTTCTTTTTCCCTTTGAGGCACATGATCGATTCTTAGGATTTAACAGAGCACATAAGCGATTCATTCATATTTTAACAGAGCACATAATCGATTCATCCATGTTTTATGGAAAGCATCTAATCGATTGTCATCTCCAAGTTATTTAAGCACACAATCGATTACGTCATCTCCATAAATAGCTCAACGTCATATTTTTCCTAGCCTATAAATAGAAGCCTCACATCTCACTCTCAACACAACTCATTCTTGCATCTGAAACTCTATCATCCTTTTCATCACTCTCACTCTTCTTACACTTGCTAAAATCTTTATTTGAGAGCTTTATATTTCATATAGTTTGAGTTGTATTACTGTGCTTCAATTTGTTCTATCTACACTATTGAGTGTATTATCATTGTCTTTGTCATTTCTTATTTTTGGGTGTGATCCCAAGGTATTCAAGAGAGGTGATATCTCTTGGTTTTTGAAGTTCTTTTACATAGGGAGGTGATATCCCGGGTTTGTGTGAAAAGGTCTTTGGTTGTAAAGGTTTCTAGCTGAACGAACCAGGATAAATATCTGCGTGTCTTCTTCTTTCCCTTCATCTTTTTTATTTTCCTTGCAAGTTATTATTATTGCTTTATCGCTCTTATTCCAATCAAAACATTTTCTTAAGCGCTTTATTTTAAATACTTTATCTTTTAATCGCTATTTTTAATTTCACAATTCACCCCCCTCTTGTGTTTGAAGTCACTTGGTCAACAGAGACCCCTTACTAACTCTCTCGGTTCATTATGCCTCTTTTTAACTCGTAGTCCTAATAAGCGACTACGTGAAACCTCTTTTATAATACTTAGCATATCACCGTTCATTAATGAAATCCCGGTGAACCCATTCCACTGACCATTTTCTATCAGGGATCCCTCATACGGCCTAGGTTCATAGGGCTCATGACTTCCCCTCCCCTAGTACGCTAACCTCAATAGGGTCGTCACCCTAGACCTCGATTATATAATTTATATATAATTGCACCCGCATTGGGCCGTCTCTTTTACTTGACCAAGACTTAACATAACCTCAACCTCAAGGACCATATAGTTCATTTTATCATTTCGTGACATTACCTCACGCGTGGTTACTAATGTTCATTAACATAACTTAGAAGATTTACAATTCAATCCAATCATAATTACCTCAATCACAATCAACATAATCATTTCAATTACAATCAATATCATAGCATGAAACTTACCTCAACCTCATGGCCATTCACATAGAACCTTCGCATCACATAAATAAAACATAACATAATCACATTCAACATCAACACATAGGGTTGGGGAAAGGATTAGAATAGGTTTGGAATCAATTAAGAAGGCTTTGGACACATTTTAAAATCTGGGACAGAAAGATCAGCACGGGTCGTGCCAAAATCAGCACGGGCCGTGCTGACTTATCAGCATTTAAAATCTGGGACAGAAAGATCAGCACGGGTCTTGCCAGAATCAGCACAGGTCGTGCTGACTTACCAGCATTTCTAAAAATCCTGTTTTCGTGTGAAATTCCCATTCCGATCGATTCCGAAACTTATTTCGATCGATACCCAAACATAACAGCACATCGTTCAGCAACAACAATCATCATACATATCATCAAATCATCCAATCTTAATCATTCAAACATTCATAACGAAATACATTTTCACAATTACGGTTTTCGCAAAACAACGGCTTTCAACGAAATTGAACGAAACGAAGAACACGAACCACATTCTCAGTCACATGCAAGGTTGACACAATAAAATTGAAAACCCTAAGCGAGTATAGAACTCACCGACTGTGATGAAAATCACAAAACTGAAAAGCAATCCACCTGAACGAAGGTTAACAATCACCGAATTGTGTCCCCACTCGAACCCAGCTACCAAATGGCTTACAATTTCAGACTCAGCAACTGAGATCCTTCCTAACTGCTCCTAATTCGAAATGTAGCTTCCCTAACTTGATCAACAATACCCCAGACTGACATGCAACCTTTCAAACACTCCAACACTTCATCTTTCAATTTTGGAGCTTGGTGATACGAAAATGGGGATTGAGAAGGAGGAGGTTGTTTGTGATCTTTTTAGTGTCAATAGGTAGAGGAGAGAAAATCTGTTTGAATGATGGAATGAGATGAAATGTGGGGGGATGAGTGTGTGTGCCTTTGCTGAAAGTGAGGGGAAACACTTATAACTCCAGCTGAGGTTCTTAAAAACAAGGAAAAGCTACCCCTAAGTATCCAACACTCCACACTCCCACTTAATTCATCTCTAATCATACTAATTCTCTTATTGCTCATAAAACCTATGATTAGATTTTAATTTAGCTATCATATATAATCAATCATGCCATAATACTTAAACTAGCTAATTAATTTAATATGACTTCTTGCTAATTTTAATAAATGAAATTAGCTAAATAGGGGATGTTATAGGATACGTTCCAGCAACTTGAGATTGGGTGAAGTCAATGAGTTGTTACCGAAGCAATAGAAGAGAGAGAGAGAGAGAGAGAGAGAGAGAGAGAGAGAGAGAGAGAGAGAGAGAGAGAGAGAGAGAGAGCAGGCGCACCATGCAAGATCCGTAAATGGAGAAGCGAGATCAGTAAATGGAGAGGGAAAGAATATAACAGGCACACGAACAAGTTGAGAGGGATAGATATCTTCCAACGTTTTTTCTATTATTGATAAATAAGGTCTTTTTAACTTAAAAAATTGTAGTAATTGTTGGTATAGTCAATTCAGTGAATATGACAACTCTGAAAAGTAGTAAGTAAAGTTATTGGGAGTAAGTAAAGGTAATAGATGTGAATCAGAAAAAGATATATAAATTTAAAATATATCAATGTTTGAAAAAAAATAAAAGCATCTCAGCCACTGATTTTTTAGCCGTGTAATTGTCCGGCGGCATTAGAAGAGTATTAGAAGAGTACAAGGACCAAAAATCACTTGAATATATTGTTAAATATGATTTTATTTTTAGATATTTAAATTTTAATTTAATTTTTTATTAAAGTATCCTGGCCGTATCGTATCCTTATTTTCAAAATTTTCCCGTATCCCCGTTTCCGTATCGTGTCGTATCCGTGTCGGTATCCCGTATCCGGGCTTCATAGATACACACCCTAGAGCAGGAGCTAAAGACACAAAGAGTTCAGTTTGTCCAAACTCTGTTCTCCTTTCCTTTTTGAAATGCATGTGAGTGGAGATGCTTGGTTTGGGGATTTTATGGATTGCATGTCAATTTCGAAACTTGATTTAGGAACTTTGGTAGCTACATTGTGGTTTTAAGGGTCAAAGAAGAGGGATTGGGAGCTGAAGTTTATTTTGGGTTTTTAGGAGCTTTTGGTGTGCCTAGGAATCAAGTTCTCACTTGATTATGATATTTAGCTGAAATGTGGGTTCTTCATGATTTTATGCCACGTACGATCAATGCGTATGGGCACACGACCAGTGCGTCTGGCGCTTCTCAATATGAAATTTTTATAGTTCCACAATCCTTTGGTGCTGAATCTATCCCTATTCGATGCCTAACCTAAATACACTTACATTCCAACAGTTAGTATTGATAAATAGCATGAGAATGATGAGTTGGAATAGGATTACCTCCATACTAGAATTTATATTTGAGAAACTAGAATATATACTTTTATATATATATATATATATATATATATATATATATATATATATATATATATATATATATATATATATATATGCATGTATAAGAAACATCACAAGAAGTATGAAACATCACAAGAGGTTTATATAATATCACAAAAGGTTTATGTAACATCATAAGAGTAGCTAGTGTAATTGAAAAGGCAGGTCTTGTTCTCTCATAAAACATAAAGGATAATGAGAAGAATGGTGAGGTGTCGCGGAAGAGCTCATTGAGATTTTTAATCTCACATCTTTTTTATTTTGTGTGTTATACAGATAACCAGGTAAAGATTATGACCAGATTGGATTCATGCTATGATATCTGAAATCCTTGAGAACTTCAAGACTTGTTATGTTTTGAAGTGTATGCTTCACGAAGTTAGGGTTGATTCTTTAGTTTTTGTCACTAGTGCAAAAATGGGATAAGAATTAGACATTTAAAGTCAGGCGCTCAGATGCCTGACTACATAAGTATACACGGTGGCAAACTTGTAATTAAGAGGAAAAACTCGCGAGTTTTAAAGTCAAGCGAATAAACGCCTGATTTCTAAAGTGAAAAAATAGGAGAAAAATTAGACTTTAGAAGTCAGGCGTGTATTCGCCTGACTACATAAGTAGACACGGTGGCAAACTTGTAAATAAAGGTGAAATTCTTTTTTTCTATTTTAGTACTTTAGAAGTCAGGCGTGTATACGCCTGACTTCTAAAGTACTAAAATAGAAAAAAAGAATTTCACCCAAGTACGTGAACCCTAGCTATCTCTCGCATTCACGCAAACTCTCCTCTCACATTCACGAACACTCTCCTCTCGCATTCACGCCATCCACCTCCCTGAAGCACCATTCTCCAGATCCACCTCCCTGAACCACCATTCTCCAGATCCACCTCCCTGAACTTCCTGACCCTTGAGATCCATCTCACTCGCGTTTCACTCTCGCCGCAAACCAGCTCGTTCAAAGCGACGCTGTTTTTCTCTTCCTAGGGTATTTCTTTTAAATTGCTTTAGATCTCTCAACTGTGAACTTGTTGAGTTATGGCGGCCACTGTGAACTTGTCATCTTTGAGTTCCTATTTTCTGGAAACTGCGACACGGGGAGAAAGCGGTGGCGGTCGAGAGAGGCAAAAATGGTGAAGTTTCTGAAAACCAACAAAGCCGTAATCATTCTACAAGGACGATACGCAGGGAAGAAAGCTGTGATAGTGAGAACTTCGACGATGGAACTCGTGAACGCCCTTACGGTCACTGCTTAGTGGCTGGGATTAAGGAGTATCCAAGCAAGGTTATCAAGAAGGATTCTGCAAATAAAACCGCTAAGAAGTCTCGCGTTAAGGCTTTCATTAAAGTCATTAACTATCAACACCTTATGCCTACGCGTTACACTCTTGATGTCGATCTAAAAGACGTTGTTGTCCCCGATTCTCTTGTTTCCAAGGATAAGAAGGTCACCACTCTCAAGGAGACCAAAAAGCGCTTCGAGGAACGCTTCAAGACTAGGAAAAACAGGTGGTTCTTCACCAAGCTCAGGTTTTGAGCATCTTCTAGATCTATTTAGGGTTTCGTTTTCAACTGTTTTGAATTTTTGCTTTGATGTTATTTTTGTTATTTGATAATGATACATTGAGGATTTTTGCTTTGATATATGTTGTTGGATTTCTGCGTGGTTTAGATTAATTTGAATCCCTAAGATATGATTTAAAAAAAAAGAGTTCCTATTGTTCTTGTGCACTTATTGATCTTTGAATTTGGTAAGAAATGGTATGACTCTGTGGGTATGACTCTGATAGTATGTGATTTGTTTCAGATATGATTTGTTTTTTTGTTATTCTGTTTTATAAAATATAAAATTTGTTTTGCTTCATGATTTGGACTTTGTCTATGTTAGTTTCAGTTACTATTGTCCTATGATTGGTTCTGGCTTGTTTCTGTAATCTCTGTTCAGCTTGAACTTAACAAGTGTGAAATTAGTTTCTTGAATTGCAGTTTAAGACATCATGGGTAAAGAAAAGTTTCACATCAACATTGTGTTGGACATGTCGACTATGGGGAAATAATCTTCCAAAATTCAATTTTTGACCAATTTCAATACGTGCATTTTCTCTACTTCAAGTCAGTCTCTGCCAATACAGCTATTTTGGTTTTTTAGTATTTTTTGCAATGTTAACTATGCTAAATTGGCTGCTTAGAATTTTTAGTTGTGGTCCTGTTTTCCCCTTTAATTATTAGTTGTGGTCCTGTAGAACAATAATTATTAGTTGTGGTCCTGTAGAACAATAAATTGAACACGGTTTGTTTTTTATTCTGTAAATACCGGATCTGTTTCTGATTCTGTAAACACTTTACACTTCATGCATGCATGTTTCTTTGTGTTCTGTTCTATTTGATGCATGCTCAATTGCTATCAGACGTTACTTCGGTTATCTGTTCATCATCAGTACAGTGTGTGCGATCCTAACTAACTAACTAACTAACTAATTTCTTCTAAATAAATAGCTGAACTAATTTAATCCTTTTAGGTTTACTGCTTTGCCTATTAATCATTTTTTCCAATCTTATATTTCTCAGAATTTCAATCTGTTTGATTTTTCAGGGTGAGCTACTAGATACTACTCCAGTTCAAGAGTTGGCTCACATGCCTGTGTGTTTTGTGCCAGGTACTTTTTTCTACCTTTTTATGATTCTATGACTAGTTTTATAGGGTCATGCCCCCTCCTTGTCCCTACTACCACTGCTAGGATCAGTTTCTTGTGAGAGGGAGGAGGGTCGTTTGGGACTTTGTAGGAACAAAATGCTTTCTTACTTCCTTGATATCTTCTTTCTTCCTTTCTCACTCCTTCATTTCCATTTTACACTGTTCTTAAAGCTGGATGAAAAAATATTGAATCAATCTGCTCATGAATTGAGTTCTGTGACAAGAGATATCATTGAACTTTCTGATGAAAGCGAATTTGTTGACAGCAACATCATCGATTCCTGCAGAACTACTGCTAGCTTAACAGATGAATCCAACTATAAATTGTTGAAATTAGCTCAAAGGCATCTTGGGGAAAGAGTTAAATGCTTTGTTTTCATCCAAATGTTCCATCATTACATCTCAAATGTTTGGAGATTTTCCAATTGATCAAAATCCCGAGGAGATAGGATCATTCTCAGATAACTACTCAGGAGTAGAAGACCTCACAAGTTGTTTAGGTGCTTATCATTTTACAACATTGATTCTATATAATTTTGACTGATCATTTAATTTGTTCTAGGAATAGCTAAAGTTTACATAGAAATGTGATACATGTATGAAATTTCGTGCTACTTTTTTTAACCAGATGTCTTCTAATAAATGTTTGGGGAAACTTGCAAATGTTCTGATTATATGTTATTGGATGGTTTTAATTTGATCAGAAAAACTACTTGGATGTATATCGCTTTGAATCTTGGGGTGGAGTAGTAATTCTAGCGTATACTATTGGTCAACAGGTTTGCCTTTAATTATCACATCAGATTATATGCAATATCCTTTTATATAATTTATTATTTTGTTGAATTTTTTCTTCATATTATATAGTTGTTGCCATACCCGTCACAAGCTGTTCACTGTTGTAGATGTCAGATTCCTGTAGGAATTCGATACGAAACAAATCTCAGTAATCAGTATCTTTAGTTTAAAAAAATTATCATACCGATATTCTTGTGTAAGCTTCATTATCTAGTGCCTTGTTAGAGGCTGGAGATTAGATGTTTGACAAATTTCATCTTCATGACTGAATTGAAGACAAAATGATCCAAACATAAATGTTGCAACTACACCCTCTTAGTGTGATATGATTTAGACACACAAAAAACACAAATTCAACAACTTCAAAAAAAGGTTATCAGGCATAGAGTCTGTTATTTGTGCTTTTAGTTAAAGTTGGTGCTTACCGACTATTTAAGATCCAGAGGACTAATAACCATACTGATGCCTATGCTGAAGTCTCTTTTTCTTGGCTTTATATGAAATAAAGTTTATATAAAGCATGTATGTTTCTCATACCATTTTTACCTAAATCGTTCTAGGAAGTTGCTATTAAAAGAATGACAACTACAAAAACAAAAGAATTTGTATCAGAGATGAAAGTTCTGTGCAAAGTTCATCATGCTAATCTGGTAATTTCTTTTTCGATCAAACTCTATGACATGCTTTGATTTTGGATCAATTATTACTTGGCAGATATCGAAATTTTGAGTTGTATTTTTTATTGAATTTGTCAAGGTAGAATTGATTGGCTATGCAGCTAGTCATGATGAGCTTTTCCTATTACTAGCGACAAGTCTTACTTGGCAGTTAGTTACCATGTAAAGAACAAAGTCACCAGGAAGATGTACAATCTCTATTACTAGCGACCAGTCTTAGTTTGTTATAATTTACATAAACTATGAGCACATGCAGAGTGATAAAAAAACTGATGATAACATGACGATTAGTTTGTTGAAAAGTTCAGGTTATTAAGCGCATTATTGATGGGGGAGCAAATTTCTGTTTTGAATGTGTGGGTGATACTGATATGATAACCACTGCATTGCCGTAATGCTGTGATGTAATACTCTATATCCCTAGATTCATGTTTATAACTTCTACATTAGACATGAATTTCATTTTGCCTTTTTCTTGTTTCTCATAATAGGGATGGGGTTTGACAGTAACACTTGGTGCACCAAAAGTGAAGCCTGAGAGTCAGCTCATTATGGACTATTGCTAATGGGAAGAACATTGAAAGGATCTCTATTTGGAGGATGGAAACCTAAGTCGGATCTTCCTTCATTAGATCTGTAACAACCCGATGATTTCTAACTTGTAGAAACCACCGAAATGCACTGCTGGCATACATTAGAGTACCTCCTGTTTTAAATACTGGACACATACTAAAACTCGATGCTAAAACCCATTAAGTGCGCTTACATAACTTAACATGAGAAATACATAATATCGTTCCTCACACCCCTCAACTAGTGTTCAGTATCAAAATAGAAAGTTTGCGGAAGCGATTTACAACTTATAATACAATTCGTACCATCGTACATCTAAGATACAGAATGAAAATACAGAGATACATGACATAACAAAACCAACAAAAGCGTCAGCAACTTCTCAAGCGTCTCCATGACCATGCCTCATCATCTTCAACTTAGCCTGCAATTCTGAAAAAACAACAACATGGATTGGGTGAGACCACTTGTCTCAGTGAGTTCTATCGAGACCCCTTACTAACTCTCTCGGTTCAATTATGCTTGATTCGTTATCCTTGATTCATAATTCATAGTCTTAATATTTGACTATGTGGCTAACATAAACGTTGTCCTCATAACCCTCATAAGCAGTTACAAGAGGCAACACATGAACAATGAACAATGATTTTTAGCATGTCACCGGTCACTTGGAAAAATAAGCTCCCGGTGAACCCAATCCACTAATCGCTAGTGGGCAAACCTCAAGGGGCCTAGGTTCATAGGGCTCATGACTTCCCCTCGCCTAGCACACTAAACTAACATAGGGTCATCACCCTAACATGATGTATATATTTTAATATACCTTGAACAATGAACAGTGAACAGTGATCTGTGAACATAACAATGAGCTTATACTTAACATGATCTTAAAATTAACCAAACCTTATGCTTAGCATAATCTTGTAATTTGGTGATCTCACACGGAATTACTAACGTTGCTAACTTAACTTATAACTACCCATTACCTAGTCCACATCATAATGTATCGCCCATACTCACCATTATGATAACCTAACTTAGTCATAATCGATCTCATAAATACCACATCGGGCCATCACATAAGCAAAGACATGAACATAACATAAAATTACTTCGATCGTACTTAATTTCATGATACTAATATGTTTCCATCCTTGGGAAACCTTGAGGAGTGGATTAGAAGGGACTTAGGACCAATCAGAATAGCTTAGGACGTATTTCAAATTTGGGAATCAGAAGGGTACGCACGATCCGTGCGGCTTGGCGCACGATCCGTGCGCATTTTCACAAAAATAACCTTGAGTACCAGAACCCCACGCACGACCCGTGCCCAGGGGCGCACGGTCCGTGCGTGGCCATAAGCATTTCAGAAAATCATTTTTCGTATTCTCTTGTCCATTCCGATCGTTCCCGTATCCATTCCGATTCACATCTGAACTTAAGAATACATCAAAACAGTCATGGAAGCCAATCAATCATCATATAACAACCAACACAACAATCAAGACATGCAATTATAATTACCAATCAACGATATCATGACTCAATGACTCGATCTCGAGGTTTTCACAAAGCGGTTGCCGGTTTTCACAAAACGCGATTTCGATTCAGAATTTATGACATGACATTAATTCCCTAGTGAGTATAGAACTCACCTATTTGCCGAGACTTCAAGGATTCGATCGTTCCCGAGAACCACGAACTCTCCTCGGACTCGATCACGACACCAACTCAAGAACTATCTCCGGAATCGCTCCGAAACACTCCCCACTGAAACTCAGCCACTGAGTTGACTTCTAAGGTTGTTCTAATTCGTGATAGTGCTTCAGAATTTGGTTCTTATGCACTCTAGTTGAAAATGCAAGTGACAGACATGGTGTTTGGCCAAGTGGAGCTCAAGGTGGTCTTTAATGGTGATTTATGGTGGAGGTGGAGGATAGCTACGATTTCAGTACCAAAAGAGAGAGGAGGATAACCTGATTCAGATTGTGGAGGGGGATCAGACATGCATGGAATTTCTGAGGAACTCTCCTCTCTTCTTCTTCTCCCTCGCGCTCTCCTCTCCTCTCCCTCTCAATCTTGCTGTTTCAGAATTCTGTAAAAACAATGAAGGGTGTCTATCTAACATGGTCCAGCTGAGTGGGGTTTTATATAGGATATAGGGAAAAGACAGTTTCGCCCTTCACTTACTAACTTTATTCCATATGACTCCTCTCAACCCTAATCACCCTAAGTTAACATAATTAAATTCTCAATCACACACAATTTCATACTTAATAAATCAAACCAGTCATTTTCAATTTAAATAATTTCAATCAACTAAATAAATCACTAATAAATAATATTACGCCAATATCATTAAATAGCAAAATAGGGGATGATACATTCACCCCAACTTTTAAAAATTTTGTCATCAAAATTGGACTAAGAAATAACCTTTCGCCGAACTGTCGTCAGTTTTGCCTTTCTGAGCGTCCATCACATAGATTCTTCCGCGGGCGGGAGTTGCATTCTCTTCCCTGCTCCTTTTCTTCGCCGGACATTCGTGAGCGTAATGCCCTTCGCCTTTGCAATAATAACACACAGTTGACCCCAGACGACACTCTCCACCGTGAGGCTTTCTGCATTTCGAACACTTAACGGACCTTGGAAATTCAGACACCACTGCTTGCTTTCCTTTGTTGGAGTTACCCTTCGGCTCCTCACTTGGGGTTGGCAATTCCAATGCCTTTTTCTTTTCCTTCCGATATGCTTTCCTTTCTTCATACATCCTGTTGAGATCTGCCTCTGCAACATAAGCTTGCTGCACCAATCCAGCATAACTAGTCATAGCATAAGAGCTAAGACCTTGGGCCACATCCGCACGAAGACCTGCCTTGTACATCTGCATCTTCCACTCATCATTCGGAGCATGCTTTGCCAACTGATAAAACTGCGACAACCTTTCGAATTTGGCGGTGAACTCACCCACCGACGTCTCTCCTTGCCTCAGATTGACAAACTCAGCCTGCTTGCTTAACTTCATCACCAGAGGGAAAAAGTGACCAATGAACATCTCCTTGAAGTTAACCCAGGTAATAGGAGTTCCCTGGTTCACCATCAAATCATGAGCATTGGTCCACCAGGTTTGAGCATCTTCCTCGAGCATATGGGCGGTAAAGAGAACCTTCTCTTCTTTGCTGCATTGAAGAGTCCCAAAAATCTTCTCCATCGAATCCAACCAGAAATGTGATACCATTACCTCAGGTCCTCCTTTGAAACTTTGAGGATTCATCTTCTGAAAACGAAAGTAAGCCCTATTCGGATCTTCCAGAGGAGGTTGTTGAACATTCGGTTATTGCTGATTCATCCTCTCATGATGCATCTGGGCCATTTGAGCCATCTGCTGCTGCTGCATTTGCGTCATGTCATTCATCATCTTCTGTTGCGTCTCGATGACATTCTGCATCCATTCGGTATGAGGATCGACAGGTACGCTTCTCCTACTTCCACCAGCCATGATTCTGCAAAATATGCACAAAGTGTTTAGTTGATCAGGCTAAACGTCTAATAGCATACTAAGAGGAATCACACTTAGAGGACTTTAAGAGACTCATGATTCTAAGTCTGACTGGGTCGAACTGCTCTGATACCATTTGTAACACCCCGATGATTTCTAACTTGTAGAAACCACCGAAATGCATTGCTGGCATACATCAGTGTACCTCCTGTTTTAAATACTAAACACATACTAAAACTCGATGCTAAAACCCATCAAGTGCGCTTACATAACTTAACATGAGAAATACATAATATTGTTCCTCACACCTCTCAACTAGTGTTCAGTATCAAAATAGAAAGTTTGCGGAAGCGATTTACAACTTATAATACAAATCGTACCATCGTACATCTAAGATACTGAATGAAAATACAGAGATACATGACATAACAAAACCAACAAAAGCGTCAGCAACTTCTCAAGCGTCACCATGACCATGCCGCATCATCTTCAACTTAGCCTGCAATTCTGGAAAAAAAAAACAACATGGATTGGGTGAGACAACTTGTCTCAGTGAGTTCTATCGAGACCCCTTACTAACTCTCTCGGTTCAATTATGCTTGATTCGTTATCCTTGATTCATAATTCATAGTCATAATATTTGACTATGTGGCTAACATAAACGTTGTCCTCATAACCCTCATAAGCAGTTACAAGAGGCAACTCATGAACAATGAACAATGATTTTAGCATGTCACCGGTCACTTGGCAAAATAAGCTCCCGGTGAACCCAATCCACTAATCGCTAGTGGGAAAACCTCAAGGGGCCTAGGTTCATAGGGCTCATGACTTCCCCTCCCCTAGCACACTAAACTAACATAGGGTCGTCACCCTAACATGATGTATATATTTTAATATACCTTGAACAATGAACAGTGAACAGTGATCTGTGAACATAACAATGAGCTTATACTTAACATGATCTTAATCTTAACCTAACCTTATACTTAGCATAATCTTGTCATTAGGTGATCTCACACGGAATTACTAACGTTGCTAACTTAACTTATAACTATCCATTACCTAGTCCACATCATAATGTATCGCCCATACTCAACATTATGATAACCTAACTTAGTCATAGTCGATCTCATAAATACCACATCGGGCCATCACATAAGCAAAGACATGAATATAACATAAAATTACTTCGATCGTACTTAATTTCATGATACTAATATGTTTCCATCCTTGGGAAACCTTGAGGAGTGGATTAGAAGGGACTTAGGACCAATCGGAATAGCTTAGGACGTATTTCAAATATGGGCATCAGAAGGGTACGCACGATCCGTGCGGCTTGGCGCACGATCCGTGCGTGGCCATCAGCATTTCAGAAAATCAGTTTTCGTATTCTCTTGTCCATTCCAATCGTTCCCGTATCCATTCCGATTCACATTTGAACTTAAGAATACATCAAAACAGTCATGGAAGCCAATCAATCATCATATAACAACCAACACAACAATCAAGACATGCAATTATAATTACCAATCAACGATATCATGACTCAATGACTCGATCTCGAGGTTTTCACAAAGCGGTTGCCGGTTTTCACAAAACGCGATTTCGATTCAGAATTTATGACATGACATTAATTCCCTAGTGAGTATAGAACTCACCTATTTGCCGAGACTTCAAGGATTCGATCGTTCCCGAGAACCACGAACTTCAAGGACACCAACTCAAGAACACTCCCCACTAAAACTCAGCCACTGAGATGACTTCTAAGGTTGTTCTAATTCGTGATAGTGCTTCAGAATTTGGTTCTTATGCACTCTAGTTGAACATGCAAGTGACAGACATGGTGTTTGGCCAAGTGGAGCTCAAGGTGGTCTTTAATGGTGATTTATGGTGGAGGTGGAGGATAGCTACGATTTCAGTACCAAAAGAAAGAGGAGGATAACCTGATTCAGATTGTGGAGGGGGATCAGACATGCATGGAATTTCTGAGGAACTCTCCTCTCTTCTTCTTCTCCCTCGCGCTCTCCTCTCCTCTCCCTCTCAATCTTGCTGTTTCAGAATTTTGTAAAAACAATGAAGGGTGTCTATCTAACATGGTCCAGCTGAGTGGGGTTTTATATAGGATATAGGGAAAAGACAGTTTCGCCCTTCACTTACTAACTTTATTCCATATGACTCCTCTCAACCCTAATCACCCTAACTTAACATAATTAAATTCTCAACCCTAGTTAATCTTGTTATGTGTCCCGAGTTAACTAACATTCTAACTCCGTTTCTTCAAGTAATCCTTTTTCGATGCCCTTATGATTTTAATAGAATTTTATTCTTACAAGAATAGATGAGTCTCACAAGATTTTTGACTGTTTGTCGTGTTTACTATTCTTGATATAAGTTATTCTTGACTAAGGCCGTGGTAATTATAATGGTCAAGCTATGTTTACCATTGCCATTATATTTTGGGTTTTTCAAATCACTTATTGCCCTAAAGTGTTTGTATGCATTAGGTGACCAAGGACTGTAATTCTACTATGTTCATTAGTTACTAATTTTTCTGATCAAGCTTTGATTCCTAAGCAGACCGTTTCCAATTGAAAAGTCGATTTTTGTTGTCCTCCTCGTTTAAGCCGAAGTTTGTATAGCCTTTGTGATAGTGAAGCCTTATGCTAACCTGAGTTGACTAGTTTTCTGGCAAGTCCGAACATCCTTAGGAAGCCTTCATGTTTTCCAAGTAAGATCCCTGTTGCCAAGAGATTTCTCATACCCATAGTTGTGGAGTTATTCTTGCTTTCCTATATGGACTCGTCTTATGTCCATTCAGGAGGGAAAATGATGGACTCTTTCCCCACCAATATAGAAGTTTATTCTTAACCTTACGATATAGTTATCGATGTGATTGGTTCTTAAAGTTTATGATGTTTGGAGGTAAGACCCTTTTCACAAAAGATTTGGTTTCTGGAATTCCTTGAATCAAGTGTTAGTTCTTTTCTTAAAAGAATTGGAGTATATATGATGTATGCATTGTACATGCTTTTAGGCCTTTCAGTTGGCCAGGGTTGTATTCTTGACCTTGTTCTTAAAAGAAAACTGCAATGCTTGATTTTCTGAACTTGAATTGTTGTTACTGCTTGAAGTTAATGCTCCCTCCTTGAGTTATTGAGTGTCGATGCTTTTAGCATCAAATGGATGATTCTTGCATTCCTAGAAACTTTGTGTGAATTGCATGATAATGATAGATGTTTTGTACTTGTATGAATTTGATTTTACAAGTATTAAGTGGTCTTTTGGGTTGGTTGAGGATTTGGGGTTGTTTTAGTACTTAAGGAAGGCTTAAACATGTTTAAAAACTGGTTTTTTGGTGCTGCACAGGGAGCACGGGTCGTGCGCTTTTAAGCATGGGTCGTGCTACTCTCTAGTTGATAAACTTTTCGATAGCCTTCCGACTGTTTTATTTGTATCTTTTGATCCAGAACTCTGATTTGAGTGTTCTTGGATGCACTGGAAAGCTAATGGAAAGCTACAATAATAGTTAAACGTTGAATGGTGTTTTGACTTACTCCAAGAAGTCTACCAAATCGATCCTAACCCTTAACTCCTAATTCTTATGAAACATGTTATTGTCCGTTAATTTTTGAGGTTTAAATAATTGACGCTTATTGACATATCTGAATTTTTTTTGACAAGCAAAAATTATATTAAAGGTGGTTAAAGAAGGCACCCCAACCGTTACATATACAAGGAGCCTCATTAAAACCTCCCTAAGCCAAAACCCCATTGAAAAAAGACCCAAGGAGGAAAAAGAGTACTACAGGAAGAATGAGACAAAAAGTCAGTTACACCAATTTCATACAAAGAAAAGGATTACCCCACCAATCAGAAATCTTAAGAGTGGAAATGCCACCTTATATACTTATGAACCAAGTCCATGTTATAGACTTAACATGGCTAACAACCAATTGATGATTTAAAACATGACCTCTGAAGAGAATATGGTTCTGTTGGAACCACCATATACACCAAGTGACCGCCATCCATATCAAATACTTCAATCTACACGCCTTCTTCAATTCCAATTGTAAGTTATGAGCCCGAAAATGGTCAAAAACTATTAGAGTATCTGAAATCGCCATGCTCGACCAATTCTGAATAGCAAGCCAAACTAAACTAGAACACCACCTGCACAAGAAAAATAGATGGTGAATCGACTCATCCTGCTCAAAACAAAAGGGGCAGCACGCCCCACGAGGGTGGTAACATCCCCAAAATAATTGTTCCAATTATTTAAGATGGTTATTTTAATTATGTTGATTAGTGATTTTTTTTTAAACAAATGAAAGGAGCCTCGTTAAAACCTTCTGATGCAAAACCCTCCTTAGGGAAAAAACACCTAGAACGAAAGAGTACTCCCCCCGATTCCATTAAATAAACAAAAAATTACAAAAAACAAGGGGGGACATAAACCAAAACCCTTGCAAACAGAATTAATGCTTGAACCGAAAATAAGGAAGACCAACTCTATTACGGTGAAAATCATCCCTGATAAATGAGGGAATAGAATTCCACCACTGAAAACCTGACAGATACACCCTATGAGACGCAAGCTTATCAGCACAATGACTCCCTTCCCTATAAATATGGGTACAAATGAAGTTCATGGATTTGATAAGAACCATGCAGTTAAGCCAGCGAGTACGGAGATTCCAAGGCACAATGGTATGAGAGGAGAAAGCCAGCACAACAAGCTGAGAGTCACATTCGAGCCATAAACGGTGCCAGCCCTTGCTGTAAGCCACCTCAATGGCAATAACGACACCCACTAACTCAACATGAAGAGCATAACTTATACCAAGGGGGGAGCACAAAACAACCAAGAGAGGCAGCATTGCTATCACGAAATATTCCCCCACAAGCAGCTAACCCGGGAGAGCCCCTAGCAGCGCCATCTGTATTACACTTAACCCAAAAACAAGGAGGGGTTTTCCAAAGAACCTCGATATTTAAAGGAGCCCTGCGAGGCTTACAGTCAATAGAAAAAGCCTTAAGAATTGAAAAGTCCTGAATGGAGGCAGAAGTGGAGCCCTTGCTCAGATTTCCAGAAAGGTTCACATTTGCCATAATCAAGTTTTTCAAGTAAGTGGGCGGGATCTTTTTATTGTCAAAACGAATCTTATTCCGAGCGTGCCAAATAGCCCAAAAGACATTAAAAACAGCAGCAATCACAACATCCTGCACTTGGTCAGACCAAGAGCGTAAACAAACCTCAATAATCAATTCCGGGGAGGAGATGTCAATAGTAAGAGAGAGCTTATCACTAAGCCAGGACCAAAGATGCTTAGCAAAATAGCACTCACAGAACAGATGTAAAGAGGACTTCAAGTTCGCTTCACAAAGACTACACATGGAAACAGTGCCACAACCACGGCTTCTAAGCTGCTCATCAGTGGGCATGCGGTTGTTGAGGACGTGCCAAATAAGAAAAGACTTGGAGGGAGGGATAACATTGCGCCAAATACTCTTGAACCATCTAGAAGGTTGCCCAATAGGTCTAAAGAAAAGATAAGCATTTTTAAAAGTAAACATACCATCGGTAGCATTCTTCCAAATCAACTGATCCTGACAGTCAAAGGCTGGGAGGTGTTTCTCCTGAAGAAGCGGAGCCAATTGAGGAAAATTATTTGCTAAAGATGATGGAATACACCAATGCCCATTCTGAATGAAATCACAAACTCGGGCTTTGAGAGAGTGATGAAGATGCTCCGGGACATTGAGAAGATGAACCAGGGGAGCCGACGTCCAGGGATCAAGCCAAAAATTGACAGTCACCTTTACCAATTTGCCAAATGCAATTGTCTTGAATGGTGGAGAGATGCGCTCGCAAATCACCCCATAAAGAAGAACTAGTATGATAGGAAATTGGAGTATTATTTCTGAAGACACGGGATCTCAACAAGACAGCCCAACAATTCTGGGAGATGCTGAGCTCCCAGCAAAGCTTGAGGCAGGCTGCCTTATTAGTGTCTTTGAGAGATCTAATCCCAAGACCTCCCTCAGAAGTTGGTCTACAAACCTTATGCCACGCCACAGTAACCACTTTCCGGTGATTGACGTCCCCAGACCAAATGAAATTTCTAATCCAAGAATCCACTGTATTCAATAGAGAAATGGGCCATTTGTAAATCATAAAGCTGTAAACTAACATACTTTGAATAACCGACTTGACCAGTTGAGCTCTTCCGGCAATAGAAAGAAGCGAAGCTTTCCAAGCTGAGAGCTTGCCTTTAATCTTGTAAGCAATAGGCATTAAATAAGCAGCTTTAGGCTTACCTTTGAAAATAGGAATGCCCAGGTAAGTGAAAGGCAACTGGCCAATAGAGAAGCCCAAAAGATCAGCAATGCGACGCTGGCGGGTAGTAGGAACGGCGCCCAAATACACAATGGATTTGCTAGAGTTAACAATCTGACCAGAAGCTTCACCATATTTAAGAAAAAAGTTGATAAGGCTTTGAAGATTACTCTTGGAAGCTCGGCAAAAAATCATGATATCATCAGCATAAAGAGTATGAGAGGGAACCCGGATGCCTCTAGGACCATTAATTAATTGAAGATCTCCATCCTGCACCAATTTGGAGATGCCTCTGCTCAAAACCTCCTCAGCCAAGCAAAAGAGAATGGGGGGGAGAGGGGGTCCACTTGACGCACACCACGCTTGCAGCTAAAGAACCCAGAAGGCTTGCCATTAACTGAAATAGAGAGCTTTGCAGAGTGCAAAAGGACATTAACCCAATTGCAGAATTTGTGATTAAAACCAAAAGCCTTAAGGACTCTAAGAAGGAACTGCCAGTCCAAAGTATCAAAAGCCTTCGTGATGTCAACTTTTAAAGCCATACTACCACCAAAAGAATGATTATGAAGCATATTAATGGCTTCAGAAGTTAAGCAAATGCAGTCAGATATGTGTCTACCTTGAATGAAACCACGTTGCTGAGAGGAAACAATCCGGGGAGCAATTTTGGCTAGACGGTCAGCAAGCACCTTAGTAATAATCTTGAATTTGAAGTTTGCAAGGGCAATAGGCCGGAACTTTTCAATACTATCAGCTCAATTGATTTTTGGAATAAGCACCACCAAGTTAGAGTTGAAATTAGGGAGCAGCCAGCGATGCTTGAAGAATTGCTGAACCGCTCTCACCTTATCCTCGGAAATGATGTCCCAGAAATTCTGAAAAAAGAAAGCTCCAAAACCATCCGGGCCAGGGGCACCATTAGAATTCATAGAAAAGATGGCTTGTTTGATTTCCTCCATGTTAGGAATGTTGGTAAGCATGAGATTCTCATCACCTGTAACAAGATTAGGAATAATATCTTCCACCATACCATTATCAAGACACTGGTTATTAGAGGAGAAAATATTCTCAATGTAATTCACAACATGAGCTTCAATATCATTAGCAGAAGTAAGCAAAGCATCACCATATTTAAGGGCATTAATCTGCTTGGTAATTTGTCTTATCTTGACCATCTGGTGGAAAATTTAGTGTTACGGTCGCCTTGAGTGTGCCAATTCAGTCTAGCTTTTTCAAGCCAAAAATCCTCTTGGGAAGCTAAAGCTTTTTGCAGCTCAAGTTGATGTAATTTTTCTTGCTCTATCAATATCTCCGAGTAGCTATCATTATCAATTTGCACTTGAACGTGATCTAGTGATGCAGTTGCCACTTGCACCCTCAGATTAACGTCCCCAAAGACCTCTTTATTCCAAGCCTTAAGCTTTACCTTTGGATTCTTAAGCTTTTGCTAAGGATTACCATAGGGCAACCAACAATCGGAGTTTCCCAAGCCTCCTTAATCAAAGTCAGGCAATCAGGATGACTCGCCCATGTGTGAAGGAATTTAAAAGAAGAAGGGTGAACACCATCTGCAATCTGAAGATCAAGTAATAAAGGGAAGTGATCAGACTTAGATTTAGTAAGGGTAGAGCAAGAAATACCAGTATAAAAGAAAAGGCAGGAATCATTGTAGATGGCGCGATCCAGCCTTTTTTCTGTGCAAGCCCTGCCTTTACAGCCATTAGACCAAGTGAACTGAACACCCCTCGTGGGAAGATGAATTAAGTTATTTAAATTGGTCCAATTCTGAAAATCCTCACAAGCTACTTTTGAAGGGGTGCCACTGCCTCTATATTCATGAGTGCCCAAAATAGCATTCCAATCACCAATAAAACACCAGGGGATTTTATGAATTTGCTGGATATGGTTAAGCTCCTGCCAGAGAGAGCGCCTACCAAGATAGCTACAAGAGGCATATATAGCTGAAATACCAACCGAAGTGTTGTTGACCTCCACGGTAAAAGAGACGTGTTGATCAGAGCAAGCGATAACTGTAGGAGTAAATTTGTCAGAGCAGGCACACCAAAGATTAGGAAGAAGATTGTTCCTGTCATTTGCAGCGAAGACTTTCATACCAAGCCGAGACCAATACCTGCTGGGGAAATCATCCTGAGAACACCAAGGCTCAGAAACAAAAATGAAATCAGGCTTGTTAGAGGTACAAAGCCTTTTAAGGGCTAATCTAGTGGGGGAATTAGCCAGACCCCTTGAATTCCAATAAAGACACTTCATTGGGCAAGACTTTGAGATCCTGCTCTTGAACGGGTGATAATTGGAGTAACATCTCTCTTTTTTTGTCTCCGTTTTTTCTTCTGAGACATTGTGAGCTCTATTTCGAAATCCTGGTCCTCAACTGGCTGGGCATTGTCCTTTGCCAAGCTATCCTCCTCCTCCACCAAATCTGCCCATGGCTGCTTAAGGGTGTACAAATCAGCGATCACCACTTGAGTAGCCTCTTGGTCAGAAACCACTTGAACCTGATTCCTGTCAAACTCAAAGGCTACTGCCAGTTGAGAATCATCTGCCAAAATTTGATCTGGGGAAGCGTCGTTGTGCAATATTGATGATCTGATACCACTTGGTGATCCTGTTTCAAAATGATTAGAAATAAAGCCTAGCAGAGGGTTAGTACAAGAACCATCATGAGGAATATTATTAATGCCTCCAAACTGATTTGGTATTACAATCTTTCTAATAGAGAGGACACCTCCTAGAAGAACCGAAGGGCTGTCGCTATCCCCATTAGCTGCGTTAGTGTCTTCATTACCATCAACAATTTCATGCTGAGGACCGCTACCTGCACCATTATCAACAGTGTTATCAATAACAACATTATCACTAGACGGAGTCATACCATTAACATGATTTGCATTATCTCCGTTAAGCGTGTGCATATCACGATCATTATTAGCATCCAGAACAGCCTTTTTCTTTGTTTCCCAAATCTGTTTAGTAACTGGGGGTTGAGCGCGAGGTTCAGGATTGTCGTGCACCTGCTTGCAATTGGAATATTGGTGCCCAATGATATGACAATATGAACAGAAATTTGGAAGTCGTTCATAAACAACTTCCACATAAAATGCATAGCCTTCACGTTCCACTATTACACGATCAGGAAGCGTGCCATTCAGATCCAGATCAACAAGAACTCTTGCAAAGTGACCAAATGTACGTTGCTTTGTTGCATCATCCAATGCAATTTGACCGCCAATTGCACCAGCAATCTCAAAGAGGGTGACAGGCTGCCAATATTCACGAGCCAGACCGTGAATACGGACCCAACATTGAACGTTGGTGTTGCGTATCTTGTTTGGATCGAAGTCCGGCGTCCATGCGTAGAGTCTTAAAAATTCAGGTTGCAAAGACCATGATCCGATTGCTTGCAAGCTACGCATCTCTTCGAACGATTGAAAGCAGAACTCATAGTAACCCTTGCCTAAAGAGACCATAGTCCAGGAGCCAATAGACTTCCATTCTTGCAAAAGTTTTGCCCTTAATGCATTCATCTTTATAGGAGAGTCCCCTTTAGAAAGGATGAGGCGGCCATGCAAGACATTTTTGCATCCTTTGACACCTTCTTGATACTCAATTTCGAAGATCTTGATAGTCAGAGCATCGCCTTTTATGCAAGGCTTAGGCAACTGACTTGGAGGGATGATGCAATAATTTGTAAGTGCTGAAGCGAAGGTCTTTTTCATGGCAGCCGCAGGGAGGGGCGGAGGCAGAACTTGGGGCGGAGGCAAAACTTGGGGCGATGCTGCGACTGGCGCCGTGAACCCAGCCACGCATGGCCACGGACAGATATTCTCCATCACGCGAACTATAGCATCAACGAACGCAGCAAGGCTCCGGCGTATATGGCAAAGGGCGGCAGCACAGCGGAGAAGGCCGCAGCACCGCAAGCTAAATTTAGCAACCCTAGCACAGCGCTTTGAAGAAACCCTTGACGCGAGCAACAACCACCACCGAAGCAGGCGCAGCACAGACCGAGACAGAAACAGGAGCAGCGAGATTCGAGAGAATGAAAGAAAAAGGAAAAAGGAAAAAAAAGAAAAAAGGCGAAGGTGGAGAAGAGCAGAAGGAGTGTGAGATTTTCATGATTTATTCTTCTTCTTTCCTCCATTAGAATCACCTCCTCATTCTCTTCCTTTTGATACCAAGATCATCACCAATAACTCACTCTCTCACTTTCTACCATTTTCGAATTTCATGGAGAAGATGAGGGATTTTGAGTTTTCTTCTTCATTTCTATATCTTGGAGGTTTGGGAAGTTCAATTAAGAGTTTGATTGCTATGGAGTAAGGAAATCAAGTTTCAAAGGGTTTTTGGAAGCTCAAAATTAGGGATTTGAAGGTTGAAGCTCAAATGGGAGCTTAGGAAGAGTGGTGAGAGGTTCATAGATGTTTATGGATGATGGTGAAGTTCTTAGTAGAAGTTCAAAGCTTTGGAAATCAAGTTTGGAGTTTTTGGATGAGCTTGAAGCCATAGGAGCCTAATGTTGGTGCCTTATATTCGAATTGATTCTCCAAGTTAGAATTTCTCGCATGTTGTTTGTTGGAATCGACAATAAAAGTGATTTCTTCGATTAATTGAAGTTTTGTTTGATGTGTTGGTTGTGACTTGTTGTTCTTCATAATTGATTTATGATGGATGTTATTTGAATCATGAACAATCTTCAATTTGAATCATTGGGAAGTCATGGTTGTGTTTTGAATGTCATGATGTGTATGTTATGTGATTGAAGGTTATGATACAAGTTGATTTGGTTGCCAAAGTGATGAATTCTGGCTTGAATTTGATTGTTTGAAGTGGTTGTTGTGATTCCCAAGAGTTGTGATCAATTCACAAGAGTTGGGAATCAATTCCCAGATTATTTTCTAAAACTAAAACATTCCAATTTGATGCAAGTTATGATACAGGTTGACTTGGTTGCCTATTTGATGAATTGTGGCTTGAGTTTGATTGTTTGAAGTGGTGGTTGTGATTCCCAATAGTTGTGAATCAATTCCCAGATTATTTTCTAAAACTAAAACATTCCAAACTTCCCCCAGTTCATTTCTAAACCCTTCCCAATGATCATTGAACAAAGATATGTTACATTTCAAGTAAGTATTATCCATTGATTGATTAAAAAGTTGTTTTGTTTATGTCTGGATGAAATGAATGGTTTTTCAAGCATGCAAGGTATAGTTATGATGCAACATAATTAAGTCCCTGGTATGGTTTGAATATAAACCGAGTAGTTGTTGTATCGAGTGGGAACACAACCAAGTATCAAGCAAGTAATAAGATGAAAGAATACGACCTCGTGTCGAGTAACACTTAATTTCTGAGATAATAATAAAAGACATCGAGGGGGATGGCGATCCCGAGTTTCATGTAGCATACCTAGCGGAGGGGAGTCATGAACCCGAGGCTAGGGCCCTGGCATTATTCGGTATAGCTATACGAACTGGGGTTTCCGTTGAAATTGGGTATTCTAGAATACCTGGCATTATTTCTCGGATTATGCTAAGCCACAGACAAGATTAAAATACAGACATTAACAAGAACAGTTCATAGACAAGGAAAACACCGAGAGAGGACTTGTGATGGGGTACGAAAGAACTCATTGAGATTTGTAATCTCACTGTTTTTATGTGGTGTTTTCAGATGTGCAGGGTAAAGCAAAGCAGATTGAGGAGGAGTAGCGATTACCTTAACTACTCAGTTAGAGGGAAGATCCTTTGGTAATATTTAGATTGTATTTTCTTCTTTTCCCTTCTCATGTATCATTAGATTTAAATCCTTGAATTGTAATCAAGGTCATGTAGCGTTTTATAACCTTGTCTTGTAGATGGACCATAGTCATGTGTATTTTATCGAATATGTACCTTTTGAGTACTTATTTCGGAACTGAAATTGAGAACCATTTATCTCAAAGTTATGTAAGTGGAATTAATCCGCTTTAGTTTTTATTTGATCAATTATTATGAGTAGGTTATACTCTTATTGTTTATGATTATGTTAATACTTTTGGTTCACCTAGTTCACTATAAAAAAATTACCCATTAGCGAGGGATTTTTCCCTCACTAAACCCATTAGCGAGGGAATTAGCGACGGAATCAGTTTTGGGCGGCGATTTGGTGTCCACGTCTCTTAATCCCATTTTATTTGATAGTTTTTCACACTAATGATAATTTTTCACTACCAAATAATTTATTTATAAATTAAAGTACAAGGGGTACTACCTACCCTATAGTTACAAGAAAGCATCTTAATCTGAGATGTATGGATTTCTAACCCTTTTTATGATCTTATGAAAAAAATTTACTATACTTGATAAAGTAATTAACTCCATTCTTATGAAAAGCCACAGAAATTCCAAGTTATGATATGTAGTATGCTCCATCCATGATAAATTGACTTGAGTTTCACGGTGATTTTCATCAAGATAGAGTTTTTTTTACACACATAAAGATAGAGTCAACTGTTATGATCACAACAAGTGTACGGATCATTGCAAGTAATATTAAAACGGTAAGACCAGGTGTAGAACTCAAGGATTGCGGTTAGTTATCAATTTAATTGATTAATTACTTAAATATTCAAAGTATTGGGTGATTGATAGTAACCAAAAATAAATTAGATGTGAACAAAATTTGAGAATAAAAGTGACTAGGAATCGAATCATCTCCCCTATGTTATCATGCAATATACCATTGATCAATTTCAATTCAATTACCCAATTAAAAGATTCAATTCAATGATTAAAGAGTTAGAGAAATCCCTTGCCTCAAAACCCCTTGTATCTAATGGTAAACCCTAATTCTTTAAGTGTATCACCACTAAACAAAAACATTAAACACGGAGAATTAACAGAGTTCATGAAAGTAATGTCATATATTCCTATAATTATTATATTCATGACCTTAAATGCCATTATTCGGAATACATAACCTATCTCGCAATGGTGAAGGTAAATCGTAATTCATCACAACAATAATAATCATTGTAAAGCATTAAGAACGAAGGTAAAGCCAAATTTATAAAAATAACTAGATTGTATTGAGCATAACAATTGAATCGCATGATAGGCGTGGACAAGAAGGAAAGACATTAATCACCTAACCAAGTACATCGAACTAATATCCATTTTTATGCCAAAGAGGTATCATGGGGCTTAAGCTATTGTATGTGCTCGAGTGATAGATAACTCTAATTTCCGAGGATTTAACTTCCTTCTTTGTAGGTACATAGTTAAATCTTTTTTTAAGACTCAATAATAGTGTCATTGTTTACTTGTAGGTGTAAATAACAAGTGACGAAAGCCAAGAGTCAACAGCCCTTGTTGGACTTCCATCAACTTCACGATATTCTTATTTTTTCATATAATTGGCCTTCATGAGTAAGAAAAGTCAAGACAACATTGAATACAACTTTTACTACATTGACAATGAATAAAATATACTATCAAGAGATATAAATTCTTATACAATGCTTCTTTCCAACCAGAACCTCAATCAACCAACCCAAGTCTTCGACCCTACTCTCGTGTCTGGAGAAAAGGCCCTGATCTAGAGTTTGGCTAGAAGGTAAGTAAAGTCTTGCATGTGACCAAACTCAGATACTAGTCTAGCCTATCCCAGTAGATGGAGCTGTTAAACACTCACACCTCAACCTAGGTTAACAAAATAAATGCTACAACAACGTAAGGTTACTGCGAATGTATAACTATCTTGTTTGGCTCGTACCTGCATAATCGAAAATATTTTATGGTTAAAATCAAAGAAATAAGCTTAATACATTATTATAGTTCATATCGAAAACATTTTATGGTTAAAATCAAAGAAATAAGTTTATTAATTAACATTTACCTTCTTCGAATTTAACACATGTTGCTAACTTGCAGTTTTGCTCATATTTAATCAAAGAAATCACAGTCGTTGGGATATTTTTGTCAATCATTGCCGAGATGAAAATTATATCAGAGCATAACAATAATCCACGAATTAGATTTTGTCGCCTCAATAGATCTACATGGGTCTACACGAAACAAAATGGAATAAAAATTTAAGAAACCAAAAGATAATTTATTCTAAGTTTGACAGTATATATAAAAATCACATAATTGAATAGAGTGAAATTAGATTTGATATAATGTTCGCTAGCATAATCACATTGAATTCAGTCACTACAAAAAACTTGCTCATTAGCGACGGATTTTTCCCTCGCTAAATGCCCCAAATCCGTCGCTAAAGCCCATTAGCGAGGGAATTAGCGAGGGAATCATTCCCTCGCTAAATTGTTCCTCGCTAAATTGCTCCTCGCTAATGAGATTAGCGAGGGAAATTTGAATCCCTCACTAATTAGCGAGGGACTATTCCATCGCTAATTCCCTCGCTAATTAGCGAGGGATTCAAATTCCGTCGTTAAGTCTGACAGCCACGTGTCACAATCTGAATGGCTTGTATTAAGTACAATTTTTATTTTTTTAAATCTGCTTTTTTTATATAGTTATTATTATTATTATTATTTTTATTATTATTATTTTTATTATGTGGTGGTGGTGGTGGTGGTGAAGGGTATTAGGGTAGAGAGAGAAGGAGAAGAGTAAGGGAGAAAGAGAGAGAGAGAGAGAGAGAGAGAGAGAGAGAGAGAGAGAGAGAGAACTGAAATGTGGTGGTGGTGTGGTGGTGGTGGTGGTGGCGGTGGCGGTGGAAGTTATGGTAAGGTGGGAGAGAAGAAGAGGGAAGAGTGAAGAGTGAAGAGTGAAGAGTGAAGAGTTTGAGGAGAGTAGGAGAGAAGAGTGTGTGTGAGAGGATAAATAAGCTGAAAAGTCAAAAAATTAGCGAGGGAATTAGCGAGGGACTGCAAATTCAGTCGCTAATCACCTGCACGGAGCCCTATGATTTGAAAACTGTCAGACATTAGCGAGGGAATTAGCGAGGGACTGAAAATTCCGTCGCTAATCACCTGCACGGAGCCCTATGATCTGAAAAGTCAAAAAATTAGCGAGGAACTGAAAATTCCGTCGCTAATCACCTGCACAGAGCCCTGTAATCTGAAAATTGTCAGAAATTAGCAAGGGAATTAGCGAGGGACTGAAAATTCCATCGTTAATGACAGAATTAGCAAGGGACTAAAAATTCCCTCGTTAATTCCCTCATTAATCAGTTTGTTTTTTGCAGTGAGTCACACACGAGTATATATTTGCAACCATATGTGTGAACGAGAAATAAAGACAAAAGAGCCACACTTACGACACAAACTCGCATTGTTGATGACAGAGATATCATCACAATTTTGGATAAATGGGTTTTTGTGTTGCTAGTGATGTCAAAGCAATGACCACGCCCATAAATTTATAGTGAGATAATTGTATTCCGATTATTTGAGAAGAAAACACAATTGGTGAAAGATTTGATTTAGGTTAGGTTTTTTAATATAATAAACTTTGTGATATAAAGTAAGTATTTTTGACCCAATTAATGCTTTCATATATATTTTTGAAAGTAAGTAGTTTTGACCCAATTAATGTTTTCATTTTTTTAAATAAAGTAGTTTTGACCAAATTAATGCTTTCATGTGTGTACATATACACACAGATATATATATAAAAGACATTAACTTTATATATATATATATATATATATATATATATATATATATATATATATATATATATATATATATATAAAGTATGAGAGACGAGAATGAGAGAATATGAGAGCCTTTCTTTTTATATATATGTGTGTGTGTAATTTAAAGTAAGTACTTTTGACAAAATTATGAAAATAACCAAAACTATAGCAAGGAGAAGAAGAGAACATGATTCCTATTTATCGGACACAAAAATGCAAGTGAAAGATTAAAAACTAAAAACCACTAATAACCCACTAAATAATGGGAGTGAAAAGAAGATGGAAAATTAAGATGGACATTCACTAAACTTAATATTCATAACACTCTCCATTGGATGTCCATCGAGGATATGCCTCATTAAAATCTTACTAAGAAAAAAACCCGGTGAGAAAATATCCTAGTGAAAGAAAAAGAGTACAATATCCTTTTTATGGGAACTGCCTCGTTAAAAATCTTGCTAGGAAAACCTAATGGGACAAAACCATAGCGAAGGGAAAAATAGTGCAGTTTTCTCCCCCTGTTTGAAGCATCACTTAAGAATATGAATTCCAACATCTAGAGGTTCTCCCCAAGTTCATATGGAGCAATCTATTCCGCTCTGTCACTTGTGATATATCCTCTTTTAATGGAGCTTTGCGGTCAGTATTATCATCAGGATCTTTCTTGAATTGATGGCATTTGAGCATAAATGAAGAAGCAATAACCATAGATTGTTTTGTAGATCAAAAAATATTTCAATGTCACCACATGTAGATAATAGCTGACTTGCGATCTGACTTGATCTAGTTCAAAAAAATACTTTGTATCTGCATAGTTAATTTGGGTAACATATACACTAGTGCAAAAAAGGGATTTAAAGTCAGGCGAAAAGGGGATTTAAAGTCAGGCGGGCGCTTGACTTTTATTAAGTCGACTTTGTATGTCTGGAGTTTTAAAGTCAAGCGATAGCCTGACTTCGTAAGTATGTTTTAAAGTCAAACATTTATTGCGCCTCACTTCGTAAGTATGTTTTAAAGTCAAACATTTATTGCGCCTGACTTCGTAAGTATGTTTTAAAGTCAAGCATTTATTCTTGCCTGACTTCGTATGTATGATTTAAAGTCAAGCATTTATTTTTGCCTGACTTCGTATGTATGATTTAAAGTCAAGCATTTATTCTTGCCTGACTTCGTATGTATGATTTAAGGTCAAGCTTTTATTGAGCCTGACTTCGTAGATATGATTTAAAGTCAAGTGTTTATTCTTGCCTGACTTCGTAAGTATGATTTAAAGTCAAGCATTATTGAGCCTGACTTTAAAAGTTTTTTTTTTCTTTTTCAAAATTTGGTTTAATCTATACACCCTGGTTGAATTTTGGTTCTATAGAAGCGACTCCACTGGGGATCGAACCCAGAATCTCTGGTTCCGTAGACCAGCGCCTTATCCATTGGGCCATGGAGTCATATATCAGGGTGTATAGATTAAACCAAAATTTGAAAGTAAAAAGCATTATGCACACATGTAAATAGAAGTTGGTTTAACTTTTAATCAGTTGGTGGAATTAATAGAATCTGATGGAACATATTCCATTCTATTTAACCCAATACCTCCCTAAGATGAAAGTGATTATCCATTTTATTTCAACTATTTAGATATTCCAAATGAAATGCTCAATACAAACAAATGAGTATGAAACTTGTTTTGTTTTCATTGGTAATGCATCTAAATGTATAGAAATTCACAGATGGAGATGCAAACACCTAATATAGAGAAGAAGAACATGAATCCAGATGCAACTCCAACACATAAGTCTTAGTTTAAGAAACAAATGCGCATATAGGTGTAATGTTAAATAATCACATAGTACCAGCCAGCCAACATCATTATTTTTTGTTCAAATTATAAAACTTTGCATATACATATATGTGCATCTGTTATTGACTGCTTTTACAAACAGATTTTGATTCAACTGGTGGAACAATAACTCCTATTAATATTAACTTTATGCAAACCAAACAGAAAAAGACGCACGAGCTAACCTTCCTTCGTAACTCCAAATATTCTAATAATAGTAGCAGGTGAGTGATTGAGTTCGACAATCGGCAACAATTCTTCACAGCAATGGCACAAGGAAATGAACTCGGAATTTACAGATGAGATGAAATGCGACCTCAATAATAGACTGTCACAGGGAAAAATAAAATATACAAAGAGTTAATGGCATGATTGATGAAAATCAAGAAATGAAGTTGTCTGCCATGAATTGGAAACTAATAACCAAATAACAGGTAAAAAGAAAACTACATATTCTGTACAACTATCTAACAGAATTGATCAAGCAATAACTTCTCCTAAAAATAATAGTACCTGAATTAGCAAAGCAAGGAGCTGATGGGAATGCGGCTTGGGTGGAGCTCTTAGACCCTCCCACTGCAATTCTTCAATGTCTACAGTCAGATGCTTTGTGTATATTGTGATTGCTCATATCGAGGTGACCCCACATCTGGCATACTTCCGTTGGGGTAAAATACACCTTGAGAGATGAAAGTTTGCTGTTGTTGAACTTGAAACGGTGGAGCTAATGGATTGTTTTGGCCAACAGCATTAGTTGGCTGGATATTAATAGAAGTTGGTGCATTGCTTCCATTAGAAAACATATCAAAAAGAACGAGGGCGTTCTGTTGAGACATAGGACTGGCAGGCTGTTGTTCTCCTACCACTACAAGAATAACAGGATTTACCGACGGATATTTTCCGCCGGAAACGGACAAAATCCGTAGGTAATGTGACAGTACTGACGGAAAAAATCCGCCGGAAATCCGTCGGAAAAACGCCCGTAGGTAATATTTTCCGGCGGAAATTCCGCCGGAATTTACCGACGGAAAAACCGCCGGAACACAACAAAAACCGCCGGAAACAGATTTCAACATTTTATTATTTTTTATTCAAAACCGCCGGTAAAACGCCAAAACCGCCGGAAACAGATTTCGATATTTTTTTATTTTTTATTTAAAACCGCCGGTAAAGCGCAGAAACCGCCGGAAAGGTTTAGACGAATTTCTCAAAAAACCGCCGGTAACTAAGTTATTCCGCCGGAAATAATATTATTTTTTTTAACAGAACCGCCGGTAATAACCAAAACCGCCGGAAATGTTTTCTGAATTTTTTTTAAAAAACACTGCAAATTTTAATATTAAATTATTATTTAAAACCGAAAAATATTAAATAAATATTTAAACAATAATATTAAATAAATACTAAAAAAATAAAAATTTCAAAACCGAAAAATGTTTTTTTTTTAAAAAGCACTGAAAATTAAATATTTAAATTATTAAATAAAAGGCAATAATACAAATTATAATTATATTAGCTAACTAGAATAGTTCAGATAATTTAAAGCGTTATACAAATCCGACAAAGTACAAATTAAAGCGATAATCGTAGAAATCCGACAAAGTACAAATTAAAGTACAAATTTAAATCTACTGTGCGTCATGATCATAGTAGCCTCCTCTGGTCTGGTCTGTGAACCAAATATTATTAAACTCATTGTCATTGAGATCAATATTCGTGTCTAGTAGAGGCTGCTGTTGGGATTGCTGCTGTGGTTGCGGTTGGAAAGGAGACTGCGGGGACTGCTGCCTTGACTGCTGCTGAAAAGGAGCCTGTGCGGACTGCTGCTGTGGTTGCTGTTGTGGCGGCTGGAGAGGAAGCTGTTGGGACTGCTGCTGTGGCGGCTGCTGGAGAGGAAGCTGATGAGACTGTTGCTGCTGGAGAGGAAGCTGATGAGACTGTTGCATTTGCGGTAAAAGTCCTTTAATCGGGGTTGCATCCAACATCATTTTAGTCATATATTCCATGCACAGTTCAGCAACATTAAATTGAGACTTAAGACCCAACAACCGAACACACATTGATAATTTAGAGTCTTGAGATCCCTCAAATAGTGGTTTATTTGTCTCACTCAAATAGGTATAAAACCTTTGAGCTTCCTCGTTTGGAACTTCTTCAGGATCGTATTCCGGTTCCTCAAAATCTAAATTTACTCCGACGGCATCAGATATCATTCCCTGAACAACGTCAAATGGTTGGTATCTCGTAGACGATTGATGGCTACTTGATGTGGGAGCTTGTACTTCAACCGAAACATTAACTGCATGAACATTAACCGCCGGAGCAGGTACCCCAGGTGCTACTTCGCCGTGACGACTCCATATCCAATAATTTGGCCTAAACCCATTATTGTACAAATCAAGTTTCACTTCTTCTTCATTTTTTATAAAACGAAATCTACAGTTCGAGCACGGACATCGAATTCCGCCTTGTTGCCCAAATTCTTCTCGACTCTTAGCAAAAAAAACAAACTCTTCGACTCCCAGTACAAAACGTCGCTTTAAACCAGCTCTTCCGGGAAACATTCGATCGTACATCCAACTACGATCCATTTTTTGGGGATCTATGTACTACTACAATATATATGTAAAACATTAATAACCAACATATTTTTTTTATATCTAATAACAAATATTTTTTTTAATGTGATATATTTTTTATCTTGTATAATAAATGCACTCATATAAAATTACAACATAAATATTAACATGTATCTTAGTACAATATATATGTAAAAAATAAATATTATTTTTAGCATGTTTTATTAAATAAACATAATTTTTTTAACATGTTTTACTAAATAAACTTAATTTATCACTATCAAAACATATATCTCATTACAATATCTATTTATTAACATGATTTACTAAATAAACGTAATTTTTTAATATCCAAACATATATATTATTAACATGTCACTACAATATCTAATAACAAACAACTTAATAACTAACCAGAACTGAAGACGAGTCTCTGATTGATCCAAATTATATTCTAAGTGTCCCTCCAACCAAAGTCCCTCCAACAAAAATATCTTCAAGCTCCTCCAACCGAATCCTAAACAAATAAAGTTAGTAATGTTAAATTAAGTACATATATGATATTAATATAAAAAAAAACTTATAACTAATATTTGTTTAAAAACATACCGTGAAAAACCGCCGGAATATGAGAGTTAATAAGTGTATGAAATAGAATGGGTGAATGGGGATTAAGAAATTTGGAATGGGTAAGATGAAGAAATGGGGAGAATGAAAGATGAGTGAATAAAATGAAGAAATTCGTAATAGGGGAATATGAATGATGAGTGAATGAAATGATGAAATTCGGAATAGGGGAAGATGAATAAATGGAGAAGATGAAAGATGAGGAAATGGAGTTGAAGAAATTTGGAATGGGGAAAATGAATGAATGGGGAAGATGAAGGAGTGGGAAATGGAATTAGCCTATTTATATATTCGGAATTTACCAACGGCTATTTACAAAAACCGCCGCTAAAACCATTACCGGCGGAACCGGTTTGAAATTTGAATCTTTTCCCACCAACGGATAACCATTACCGGCGGAAATTTCCTTTTCCGGCGGATTTAACAAACGGCTATATGTTTCCGGCGGTTTTGTAACAGTTTCCGGCGGTTTCACTAAAATTTTCGAATTTCCCTCATCTCCACAAAACCGCCGGTAATTGCACAGTTCCGGCGGTTTGTTTGGTCCTTCATTTGCGGCGGTTTTGTTAAAATTTCCGGCGGAAAGTTTAAATTTCGAATTTCCCTCTCCTCTCAAAAACCGCCGATAATTGCACAGTTCCGGCGGTTTATTTAGTCCAATATTTCCGGCGGTTTTTTCAAATGTTCCGGCGGAATTGTCAAAATTTGAATTTCCCTCTCCTCCAAAAAACCGCCGGTAATATCCTTTACCGTCGGTTTGTATTTTCGTTTTTCTGAAACACCGTTGCGACGGAATATTACGCCGGAAACTCCCCATATTCCGCCGGAACGCTTTCGTGGGAAAAATTTCGCCACTAACTACTTAATATCCGCCGGAACAGTACAGGCGGATTAATTCCGCCGGAAACGAACCGCCAGTAAATCAAGTAATTCTTGTAGTGTACAGGAACAAGTGCAAGTGAATTGTCTGCTTTTGGTGAGTTATAGTCTTCACCACTGAGCAGATCCAATTTGGGATCAACCTTTGCGGGAGTAGCTGAGCCATTTGATGTAGGGGGTGCAGGAAGCAGCAACTGATTCAATGTTTGAGACCCTGCTTCAGCACTAGAAGAGGATCTGCAAAAACAAATTAACTTGAGAGCCATATAACCAAAAGGCAGCAGACAGGTTTAGTCAACTTATAATGTGATTCTGACACCAATCCATTTTCTGCGTGTTTCTATAAACAAGTATGGAACCAAAACTAGCCTATGACCTATTGCTCAGGTATTAAGTAACTAAGTAAAACACATAACAGAAGACCTCCTGATAGTGATGCACAACGCTCCCAAGTGCAAATAAGAAGAATGAGGAAAACTAAGCAGCCAAAATAATAAGAGAACTCTGGCTTTAACGCAAACAACAAAAACTCATTTTCAATTCCATAACAGAGCAAATACACCATTCCAGTAGAAACAACATAAACAAGTTTATGGGTTCCAGTGGCAAAAATAATACAGAATTTATTTTGAATTGTAAAACTTAACGTGTCAAGAAGAAATAGCAGATAGTAACGAATTGCATGTATTTTAATAGGGTAAAAAATGAATGACTTGCATTTTAAATGGGTAAGACTGATACTATCCCAGGTTAAAGTATGCAGAGCAGTAATGAAGATCAATGATAGACACTGGGCTACCTCTCATCAGTTTGTTTACTAGTATCTCCAGTATCAATCAAAGGACCATCAACATCTACAAATGCTCCGGAAGATGCAGGATTTGGTTTCTCGGTGTTATTTTGAGGAGAAGTTACTGAAGCAATGGATTCATACTTGGCCAGTACATGCTGCAAATCATCATTACGAGCTAATCCTTGGCATAGCAGTGACTCATCCCTGGAGAAAATACAAACCACAATAACTTGGTTCTTTCCTTAGGATTCAAATGAGAAATTTTATTAAGATCAGCCAGTAGTTGTATCTAATTCAACAGCAGCATTAGCAATGTCAAAAGTTTGCCTCATAAAAATTTAATATGCAGCATGCAGTTTCTGTTAACTACATTTCTTACAGAACTAGAATTCACAAATCAATGAAAATTTACCTTAATAATCTGCGAAATCAATCCAAGCACCAGATGACGCTGAAATTAAAACAAAAGGAATGAGATACCAACCCACAAAGTGTTAAAGAAAATCTCAATATCACAGAAAGATAGAGGGCTTACTTCTATAAAATCAACATGACAAAAGTGTGAAAGCAAATTTAATATAAAATTTTCAACTTAACCAAAAATCAATTTTTACCAGCATAGTCAATTGAGATTTGAAGGTAAACAAAATAAACTTTAGGCAACCAAATATGTAAATAGATCTATCCTAAAATCATGTTTGAAATTATCCAAAGATATACTCAAACCCCTCAACAGCTTGGATATATTCCACATCAGCAAATTTAATTAAACGTAAGTGAAAACTGAAATTAGGAAAATAATAACATCAATCATATCAGCACAAACGCACAATCAATCTATTAGCAATCTTACATATAATGTGTTTGGGTACTTGTTTGCACACTTCTCCTTTTGACATGGTTGGACACATGTACATATATTTGCATCAAGAATTATCCTCTCGAGCCCAAATTTTGGAGTTCATTTCATTGTGCTGCATAAACAAAATAATTCACATCAAAGTACATATTATGTGCTAAAACAAAACAAAACTCCTCCATTGCATTGAGTTGCAAATCGACAACACTAACCTATGGTTAGAAGTTTTACTTGTCTCAATCGCAAGAGCTGCAGAATCTTTCTGGACTTTGGGTCCATGGCATTAATACTGGAAAATCACAATGAATATAGTTAGGACAACCTTGATCTTCTGAAATTTCAAGGACACCAGGTACCTCTGAAAGATGTTGCAGATGAATTGATAGCAGGTCATTCTTTTTTCCTTCCAAGTACAATCGAATGCGTGTTACTGGCCGGTTACCCGAGTTAACCTACTTGTTGAAAAATGAAAATACTTCAGTTTATTTGTTCTCCCCCATGAAAGGAATGGTTATAAAATACTGTTACTAAACTCTTTGTTGGAAGAACGAATTACCTTCACAGTATTAACATAGAGTTTGAATCCCATGAGAGTGAACTGAAGTGATGGAGAGGTAGTCCTTTTATAGTTATGGTCGAATACAAGAGGCAGATCACCATACATTGGGGCCCATTGCCGAGGCAATTGAAATTCCAGAAATTGATGAATCTCTTCTATTGCAGGTTTATCTGTTTGGAATAGAAAACTTTTAAACACATGTACCAGCTAAGGTGCCTCACAAAAGTTTATAAGTAATCATTTTATATCAACGAGTTTAGGTGTACAGAAACTGAAGTTGGAGGTGCTACTCACAATGGAAAATTCGTATGAAACGAATATTATAGCATTGAAAGAAAATCCAAAATCAAAAACAATCGTAGCATAATAGCAAAACATAAACAAATCATTAGGCAACGAAAACCCTAAAAATGAAATAAGAAAATCATACGAATGGTAGACAGTGATGTATTCACCCATCTCTGTTCGTTGACAGTGATGTATCCACCTTCACGACGACCACCTCCATAACCCCCACCGCCGCCTCCACCGCTACCATGGCTCTGAGCTTCGTTGACAGTGATGTTACGGCCGTTCATTCCCTCAATGGCATCTCTCATGGATTTCTCGTCAGCGAAGGTCACAAATCCGAAACCTCTTGATCGTTCAGTCTCACGATCGTTAATAACTTGAACAGAAAAGCAACAAAAATCATCAGATCTAAGGGAAAAAAACAACACAAATAACAGATCCCGAACCGAATAGTAACTGATCGATCTTCTCTTTGGTAAAAAGATGAAGATGAACGTACCTATGTTGCGATGGGAACGATATACGAACGAACGAAAACTAGAAACGATTGGCAGCGATTTGTCTTCTCCTGGGAACGATTGTGTTTTCGTTGAGAGGAGAGAATGATCTCTGATAGTGAGAGCGAAGAGCGTTGAGAGGAGCGAAGAGTGAGAGGAGCGAAGAGTGAGAGGAGAGAATGATCTCTGTGTCTGAGAGTGTCTGAGAGTGGAGATTGTTTGAGAGTGAGAAAGCTAGGGTTCGCGTATTAGAGTGTCAGGCGTGAGAATGAAGAGTGAGGATCGAGAGTGTCTGAAATTCTTTTTTTCTATTATAGTACTTTAGAAGTCAGGCGTGTATTCGCCCGACTTTAAAACTTTACCTCTTAATTACAAGTTTGCCACCGTGTCTACTTATGAAGTCACGCGTCTAATAGCATGACTTTAAAAGTCTATTGTTTTTCCTATTTTTTCACTTTAGAAGTCAGGCGTGTATTCGCATGACTTCAAAAGTCTAATGTTTTTACTCTTAATTACAAGTTTGCCACCGCGTCAACATATAAAGTCAGGCATCTGAGCGCCTGACTTTAAATGTCTAATTCTTTTCCTGATTTTGCACTAGTGATATAAAATGATTTATTCATTAGGGTAGTCAAAAATGAAATATGCATCCCACTTTGTTCTTATGTATTTTGGTTTGAAATAAACTATATTACTACTAATTATCACATTATATTATCATATCAAAGGATATAACATTTGGTAATATGCATGCATGCTTTCATAGTCTTCGGGACTGAGATATTTCATATATTCTTACAACACAACTAATGTACTCAATATAAACAATTTCTCTAGATCAATATGAGACTTTATTTTCAAAAGAATTTATTTAAAGACATTTCTTTTTATCTTCAATACTTCTAGGATTTTTCATGTAGTGGTCACCTACAGGTTCAACCTCAAAATCAATTAGATATAATTTGAGTTCATTCATCTAGAGCTCTTTCTTTGAACAGTCTATAGTTTTTTTTGGAAGCTCTTCAGGAGTTCCTTTAATATTTATGTCATCAACATAGACATCAATTATAGAAAATTCTTTTCCAAATATTTTCATAAAACTATATGGACGAGTGATGTCATTTTTGTATCCCTCCTTTAGAATATAAATTTAGACGATTATACCATATGTGTTCATATTATATTATCTCATGGAGGGATTGATTCAATTTGAGTGATCATCTTGAGAATCCGAAAAGTGTGTATTGGAATATTAGTCTTTCAGGGATCTTCAAATAATTATGACTATTAAATGAGTCATACAAATAAGTCGTAGCAACATTTCATCTTGTGAAAATTGAGCTCTTCATGTGCTACAAGGCTAACTAAGTACTGAAAAATACTTGCATCCACCCTTGAGCAACATGTCGAGCTTTGAATCTCACAATTTCACAATCCTCATTCTGTTTTTGCACAAAAACCCATATGTGTCCGACTGGTTTCACACCTTCAAGTGTTTGAACTACAGGTCCAAAAACGTTTTTAAAATGAGTTTAATTCTGCTTCAAATTCATCTTTCAATTTGGTCAATTCTCACTTTTTCTACAATCTTTAATAGACTTTGGTTCATTATCCTCACTATACTTTATCACATTTAGCGCTATATTATATGTAAAAACATTACCAACGTTGACTTTGCTTTGGTTCCATCATTTTTCATTCTTGACATAATTCATTGAGATCTCTTTAACTTCAGAATACTTTTAGGTACCTGACCAGTTCTTCTCGAACTGAAATATCAATTATGTCTGAAGAATCTTTTAGAGTTTCTACCCTCGCTTGGACCAACTTTGTTTTACCTCCTTTTATTGTTTGAGGATTTTTATTGTAACATACTTAAAATAATTATCAAAATTATTTTGAAATTGAGTAAATTAATTATTCATAATTAATTTATGATTGAGGATTTATGAATTGAATTAAGAGATTTTGAGATATTGAGTAAATAGGACTTATTTGGAAATAAATGAAGGGTGAGGGTATTATTGGGTTTTCACCCATCTAAGTGAATTGTGATATTTATAAAACAAAAAGAAAGTGAGAAAAGAGAGATAGGAATCGAAAGAAAGAAAAGAAACAGAGGAAAGAATGGAAGAAAAGAAAGAGGAAAAGAGAAAGGAAGAAAGGGAAGATGAAGGGTTTGATTCACACCATACCCTAGATTTCAAGCTTCCATCATCATCCATCCTTTCATTTGGTTTTCCATGAGCTAGGTAAACTCATCTCTACTTTTTCCTTCCTTTTTAGATTTCGAATTTTGAGAGTTTTAAGGAGATGATGAATAGTGTTTTCGTATTTGTTATGATTTTGATGATTCAAAAGTGATTTGGAATGAACCCACGGAAGATTGAACACGGATCGAAGTTGATTCGTTGATCGGAAGCTAGATGATGTCCTAGGTTCGAATTGGGGGTTTTTAAGAGATTGGGTGTTCCGATCAAAGTGATGTCTCGCCGTTGAAGGTGAGTTCTTCACAATTTTAAGAGCGACGTGATACCCTAATTGGTTTTGTGTCAAGTTTGATTTGTTAAAACCGCTATTTCCGAAGTTTTACATATTTTTGACATAAAACTAAAATTGTTGAAAAGAGTTTTTGATTGATGAATTCATGATTGATTGGTTGTTTGATTGATGTTTTGGACTGCTGTTAGGTTAGGAATTGAGTGGCACAGGTACCGGAATTGATCGGAATAGCGAAACACCCGATTTAGAAAAAAAAAATGAAATGCTGTCAAGGGCGCCCGGCCCGTGCGTAAGCTTCTGTTACCCCATTTTAAAATGCGTCTTCGGCTGTTCCGTTTGATTCCGATCTTTCTCCAATCCCTTCCTTAATCCTCCTTAATGATAATTGAAAGTTTTGAGACCCCGAATCATTTACGTTTTGTGTCATAAAACGAAAAATATGTTAAGTCTTTGTGTAGGTACAAATCGTATTGTTTTGTATCGAGTGAGGAAATGTAACTAATGTCAAGTTAAAGACTTAATAGTTTAAGTTAAGTAATAATAAGAAAAGACCACAACTTCGTGTCGACTAACAGACTTAATGTCCGAGAGAATAAGAGATTGCGACTTTGTGTCGAGAAACGGACTTAATGTCCATGAGGTTAATAAAACATATTGAGGGGGACGACGATCCCGAGTTCATGTAGCATACCTAGTCGAGGGGAGTCATGAACCCAAAGCTAGGGCCCTAGCATTATTCGTATAGCTATACAGATTGGGGTTTCCGTTGGTATTGAGTATTCTAGAATACCTAGCATTATATCACGAATTGTGCTAAGCTAAAGATAAGAATAAAAGACAGGTATGAACAATAATGGTTCATAAGACAGGTATGAGCGAGAAAGGCTCATAAGAAAAAGGAAAACACCGAGAGAGGATTAGTGAGGGGTATTGAAGAACTCATTGAGATTTATAATCTCATTATATGTTATGTGGTGTTTTTCAGATTCACGGGGAAAAGGAAAGCAAGCTGAAGAGAAGTAGCGGAGATTGAGCTACTTAGTGAATAAAGATCATTCCGAGATCTTGATGTATATTATCTTCCTTTTCCTGGTTTTAGTATTTTGAGATTTTAAATCCTTGAATTTATTCAAGGTTATGTAAGTAAGTGTAGCCGTGTTTTGTAGTTGGACCACAGTTATGTATTTTATCACGATTATGTACTGTTGAAGTACTTATTTCTAAGAATTGTAATTAAGTGGTTTGAATCTGCTTTGGTTTTTATTTTGGTCCAACTATCTGAACAGGTTATACTGAGTTATGCCATGTTTTTAATGCCTTTTTATCTTGATGCTGAGAAAATATTAAGGTGTTACATTTTGGTATCAGAGCAGTTCGACCTAGTCAAGCTTAGATTAGATTAGGGTTGAGTGTGATTCCTTGTTAGTCTTAGTTATGATTCTACCTGTGATGCTAAGAGACATTGAGCCTGATCAACTCAATACTTGGTGCATTATAAGCGGAATTATGGCGGGATGATCAAGACGCAATCCTCGACCAAGACCGAAGTTCCTCAAGACTTCATTCTCAAGTGAGTGAAATCCCCAATGCCACGGTTACTTATTGACTGACACCCAGCCTACTCTACGTTCTGAGATGAAACCTTTTAGAGTCTAATGGAGAGCTTGAAGTAATAGAAGTCAATCATTGGATAGATAAGATAGAAAGGATTTATGGAACTTTTCAAGGTAAGAATGAAAGGAAAGTTCGGTTGACTAGCCTTATGCTGAGGGAAGTATTTCCTCAGAAGGTCCCCAGAGTAGTCTTTTCATACAGCTAAAAAGACAGAGAAAGAGAGGGAGTTTCTAACTCTCAAGCAGGGCGATATGACGGTAAAGCAGTACACCGCTGAGTGTGAAGAGTTGTCTTAGTTGTATGAATTGGCCCCATCTGCACCAAATGACCATTAGAGGTTCGGGCATAGATTGGTAGAGGATATTGCTCACCGCTTAGGTTTCTTTGCGTGCACCAGTTATGCTGCTCTGGTGCAGCAAGCCTATGTTGCAGAAGAAGCTTTGAAGAGGTTGTATGCCAGCAAGAGAGACTTCGGTTAGGGCAAGAAGGGTGTAGGATCTACTAAACCTCTGATAGGACCGAAGGTAAATCTCAACAAGGGAAAGAAATTCCCGAAGTTAGATCCCAGTAGATTTAGGACTTGTGATAAGCGCGGAAAATTCCATAGGAATAAATGTCCAGCAAGACAGAGAGCTCAGTCAGGATCCACTACTCCATAAGTCTTTTAGTATAATGTATGACTCCAGTGTTACTCACTCATTCATGGCAAAATCATATGTTGAACGATTGGGCTTAGCTTCAACACAGCTACCCCAACCGATTACTATTTTCACAACTGCTGAGGGAAGTGTTCAGACTCAGACCCTATGTGAAAATTGTTTGATTACGATAGGAGATAGGACATTTGAGATAGACTTTGTCTATTTGCCAATGAAGGGAATGGACATCATTTTGGGAAGGACTTGATTGTCCGCCAACCATGTCAACAATTAGTTTTGCTTCTGAATCGGTAGAGTTGCCGACACAGTCTAGAGTCAACCCCAAAGGCACAATCTCTTTTACTTATGCAAGTCAGTGTATCTTTCAAGGAGTAGAGGCCTATGTCATAAAGTTATCATCTACTTCAGAAACAGGTTAGATCTCACTTCTGTTCAAGTTGTTAACGAATTCCTTGATGTATTTCCCGACGAAGTGTCATCTTTACCTCTGGATCGAGAAGTAGAATTCTCGATAGAGTTAGTGCCAGAAACAGGACCAATTTCCATTGCTCCCTATAGGATGTCTCCGTTAGAATTAAAAGAACTCAAGTTTCGACTTAAAGAACTTATTGCCAAGAAATTCATTCGACCGAGTGCTTCTCCTTGGGGTGCTCCGGTATTATTTGTTAAGAAGAAAGATGGTACCATGAGACTGTGCATTGACTACCGACAACTTAACAAAGTGACGATCAAGAATAAGTATCCATTGCCAAGGATCGATGATTTACTCTATCAACTCAGAGGAGGAGCAGTATTTTCTAAGATTGATTTGAGGTCAGGATATCACAAAATCAAGGTGCGAGCATTACACTGATTGGTGTCATGCCCTTTACTTCGGTGATACCAACAGTATTTATTGGATCGCTGGCCCGGCCTGTGCGGGAGTGGATCGGGGAACTTAACCTCTTTAAACTCTGTATTCATGCAATATAATCTGCTAGAATTCTAGCCCTGGTCTCGTTGAGCTCGGAATAATGTTGGTGACGATTTCGAGGTCTGGGTTTACTATCATTCTGGGCCTCCTTTTCATTCCGAGGCTTTGACGTTCCGAGATCTGCGTCCGTCCTTCTTGCAATCACTCCTTCCTCGTGATCAATGTATTTCTGAAATCGCTGGAGGAACTCGGCAAGCGACTCGGTTTGACTGACTCCGACATCAATCTGGAAGAGACTTCCCTCACGGAGGCCGGCTTCCATGAAATACAGCCGAAAAGAATCATCGAGGTTCCGGACCTGAGCGGCTTCTCTATTGAACCTCATTTCCAAGCATTTACCATCTCCAACCCTCCAAGCTTTCTTTCCTTTGATGATTTTCTCCTTCTATACAAATTTCACCATCTCACTCAAAATCTATTCTCTCATTTCCATCTCAACACAAATCTGCTCTTTCATTCTATTCTCAATGTCGCAGCAGCACAATTGCTCCATTTATTCTCATAAACCTTGTCTCTTCGGTGATGCACTCTCTTTTCTTACTAATCTTTAATCCCCCATTTTGTTCCTTCTTGCTTCTTTTTGTTTCTAATGGTAATTGTTAAGGTCAATGTAGATGTTGAAAGAAGTTTCTTGATTGCCTCTGATCAATAATAATAATAATAATAGTAATAATAATAATAATAATAATAATAATAATAATAATAATAATAATAATAATAATATATTTTTACTATTAAATATTCAAATGTGTGAAAGTACAAGCACAACACCGTATGGATTATAATAATATATAAATGTGTTATGCACTTGAATCCTTCCCACCATGCGTTAACCTTCCTTCACAAAATTTATATTACTCTTTCTAAAGGCTAGGAAATAACCTTTAAGTTCCATGTCCTTTGATTATATAACTACTTGAGTCCAAATTCATACTTAAAAATTTGGGAGCGTTACACCAAACATAAATAGGAAAATAAGTTAAATTTTTTATAATGCATGAGTCAGTATACCATTATTAGAAATAAGAAATGTTGAAAGGTAAATGTACGAATTATAATGTTGTTTAAATGTTGAAAGGTAAAGGTAAAAAGAATTATGTTTAAATGTTGCTTTGGATGATAGGAGATTTGTTGAAAGGTAAATGTACGTACTAATAATGGTATGCTCAAGACTTAATTGGATAACTATGAATTGATGTGTGTCAGATTTGTTTTCTCACTCTTATGATGCGTAGAACTCTTACGTAATGTCTCTGTTTGTCTTGAATTTTATCAGTTAATAATAACATACTTTGAGAGGGTCTAAATGTTAAGTGGTGGTTCTCCACTGACATTGATATTATATGTATTTGTAAAGTGTTAAGAATCATAGGATCATATATGTATAGATTGAATCCATACGAGAGGTAGAGAGCATAGGAATACTCATGAGGTAAAAGAGGTAAAAACTATTCATAAGGAATCATATTGAAAAAAGATACTAAATGTGAGTACAAGATGCTCTATATATAGAGCACTAGGAAATACTAACTAAGAAATTACTAATTAGTCCCTAAGAGAATATAACACCTCCTAAGTCACTATTTTTTTAATAGCCTCCCTCAAGCTAATAGTGGGATCACCATATCACCTTGAAATACAAGCAATTATTCCCAACACTAAAAATAAGAGAAGCAAACAACAAACACAAATAGCAATATGAGCCCAATCCAAATCTGTTACGGTGGAAATTCTTTGGCCCAAAACATTTTTAAAGAATGAACAATGGCCCAACACATAGAAGCAGCCCAAGCATCTCCAATCAACGAAATCAAGCCCAAAGTGTGACCGAAAACGCACAGAACAGGTAAGACGCAAGACGCAAAAAACGAACGAGAAGCTTCTCGACGGAGGAGGAGCTCCCACGGAAGTTCCGGCGAGGAGAGCAGGTTCCACAGAGCGACAAACAGCACTTCGTCTTCCTCCCTAATCTTCCATGGCGGTGCAGTCTCTTCTTCCTTACCAACAACAGAAAGCTGCCCGTCACCGACTCCTGCACAGATCGTGAACAGAGAACTCTTAGCATCATCAGGAACTTCACATCTTGGATCTTCAAGATACCTTTCCTTCACCATTTCTTCAAGAATCGCAAGATTAAGAAATGATTTCGCACAAACAAAATCATCATCATCAGCGAGCAGTGAGATCGAGTTTTGATTGAAGAAAGAAGAGGAACGGACTGAAGTTAAAAGAATGATTTCAGAGAAAAAATTGTGCTCTAGATCTGGATGTGTTGGCTTTTTGGTGTAGACAGTTTCTATTGAGGCTTCACCTGGATCGAAGGTGAATGGTGAGGGCTGTGAATGGTTTGTAGAGACGAGATCGATTGGAATGAAGGCAGAAGTTGTGCGATCGCAAGAAATGGGTGAAAAAGAAGATTGGAAGGGACTACAAGAAAATTGACGATTTCCGACGACAAAATCCGTCGGAAACGCACTGATTTTCGTCGCAAATTAAAGATTCCGACGGACTTTCCGACGGACAAATTTTCGTCGCAAAATCGCTCGTCGGAAATCGTTTCCGACGGATTTTTTCGTCGCAAATAGTTTCCGACGGACTTTCCGACGGATCTTTTCTTCGCAAACTCTAACGCATTTTCGTCGCAAATCCGTCGGAAATTTTTAAAAAAAAAATTAAAAAAAAATTAAATTATACAAAACTCATCTTATTTCAGCATATTTGTTGCAGGCTTGAAGCCACAAGCTAAACATCTAACACTGTAACCAAAATCAATTATTTTTGTAACTAATTGTAACTTTACACAACCAAAACTATCTCAAATGTCTGTGACACATTTTCTATTAGGAATCAAATGATAAGAATCAAGGCATCCATGCCAAATTTACATACACAAAACAAAATTGCTATACCAATTTGTACAACTTAATTCTGACCAAATGCTTCTGCAGCATCATCCTGATCTTCCTCTTCCTCAGTGTCCCAAAGGAAACTAGCATATGTTGCATGTACATGGCTGTCTTCAGGAGAGGATTGCACTGATCTTTCAAAATAGGTAGATGCTCTTTCTTGGTCCTTATGTAACTCCCAAACTAGCTTCCCATACTGTGACAGAACTTCTCCATCGTTTGGATCTGCAAGTCACATATGTTTCTTAATACTAGTAACTCCATTTTCATTGCAGTATTTAACAAGTAACGGCCATTTAAATAATGTACCAAAGTAATCAATTAGTTTCAAAAGAGCATGGAACATATGTTTCTGAACAAAATATTTAGATAAAAATTTGCTAATATGTTGAATACCTCTTCAGACTGATCACCAGAAGCAGTGAAGGGATGCAGTTATAAGCGTTGTCATCAACGTTATCCTCAAACTTCTGTCTCGGATGGATAACGTTATCCTCAAACTCCACACCTCCTTAAGCATTTTTCCAGTTTGCAAGCAGGCAGGCAAACAAAAGAAATGAGAACCATCGACAGATTTAACAATTTTAACAACTTTCTACTCAGTGAAACTCTTTCAACAACTAAACCTACACCATTGGTGATTCTCATTAAAGACAAGTTCTTAAGTTTAAGATCTTCATAAGCAACTCTCACTGGAGAGAGCACTTACTATTAGCAAACAGCAGGTAAAACTAGCCTTTCCACTCCCAGTTGCTTGAGATTCTGTTAAAAGAACAATTCAAGTGAGAAAATTGATTAAAATAAATTAACTTCATTAAAATAAAAGATCTTTTGATACAAATCAACTAGCTAAAATGCTACACATTTGTACACTTTTTAGTAACCTTTTCAAGCTCATCCATTAGAATGCGACACATTCCAAAGTCGACGATACTGAAGTCTGGTACCAACAAGGGGTAATTCAGCTACCTTCCCTCCAAATATCCTACAAAAAGAAATGGCAAGTTAGAGGATCATGAAATATAAACAGCAAACAGTCATACAAAATCTGCTACTTGATTCTTGATGTAGCAGATCCTGCATATGGAATGAAATAAAAGAGTCTCAATAGATACAAACAGTGAAGAGAAGAATAACCAACTGCATGATATAAGTGAAGTTAGAGCACACAGGGAGTGAAAGTGGGGACAAACCTCCAGTAGAGGTTTTGACAATGAAGCATTCTCAAGCCCACCCACTAGAATCTCTCTAGCCTTTTCTGCATTTCCAGAAGCCTAATGACAAAATGAAAAAGAATTCAAAAACAAGACAAGACAATTTTCACAAATCTAGCAAAGCAAATGGACATATAAAACTAATAAAACTGTTAAAAGAAATAAGAAGGGATCCTTATGCATCTTGTAAAAATATCATTATCATTTAGCAGAATTCAGACAGCTCAACAAAAAAGAAGTAGCTAACATCAATTAAGGTATCTGCCATTAGTTCATCTTGTAAAATGAGAATGTGTATGCAGCTAAGAATATTTTCAGTTTGCACACAAATATGCTAACGAACCTACCAAATAAACAAATCGATAATATTGAGCAAACAGCATTGGCAATGTTTGTGAATGTTCTTTTCCTTTCTCAATAGCAATGACCTGCTCGTACAAAGAGTAGGCGTCGTCCAACTTACCCTGTAATATCATGTATGGAAAAGCTGTAAACAATTTAAACCAAAATTAAGTCACAATCTATTAACACTTTTGTAAGTCGGCATACCAATCTATATTCCATATTGGCATGCCTGATTATTGCTTCCAGAAGACCTGGAGAAATTTTAGTATGCACAAGTTGATATGCAGCTCTAGCACCAGCTATATCTCCAGCTTGCTCCTTGAACCGAGCACAAAAAAGATGTATCTCAGGTTGTGTCTGCATAATGACCAACAAAAAATGATAAAGCTACAACTCTCACCACAAGAAATGTGAATTATGCTAATTATGATATATTGAAGTTAAGTAAAATCAACTTTAACAAGTGGCTAGTACTTGAGTACATTAGATATCCCTTTCACTTACAAGCCAAAAAACTTGACAGATGAAGTTGCAATCAGAAGCATGCAGTTCTGTTTAGCAGTCAGTATCATGAAGAAGATCAACAAGCAATTGTTGATCTTTGATCAACAATTGACGGTTGATCTTTAGTTATATTACAATGTAATATAACTAAAAAAAATCTGTTAAGAGAGTGGCATCAAAATCATCAACCATGACAATTAGGAATGCACAAAAACATATGATAGTACATGTATCAACTGAAGAAAAAATAAGCATTGTGAAGGGGAGAGCCAGTTAGAGAAAACACCTGATCAAAGTCCACAAGAAGAAGCTTGCCAATCCCTGCCCTCAAGAGCATAGAAGCAGCATGACTGCCAACCCCTCCAAGACCAATGACCACGACATATGATGCAGTCACTTTCTGTTGAGATTCAAAGCCAAAAAATTGAATGTTCCTAGTTACATGGAAACATTCCATCCCAAAAAGTTTGATTAGTAGAAACCAAATCTGAATCCCGCATTTGAGAATCTGATAAACCAAAATTAGAGTAAAACAAATTAAAATTCAGTCTTTCTAAATCAACCTTTTTCAGAAACACGGTTGCCGACTTGCCGCCATCTCGACCGAACAGCCAAATGCTCCGCTACCACTACAATGAAAAGTAAAATAAACTCAAAGAAACACATAATAACAAAAAAACAAAAGCAATAGAAAATAAAAAAGTAGGGCAATATCCTACTATTGTGTGGGAAATAAAAGAAGCTAAAGCTACCTGGTAAACTTGTGTACCCGTGGCCATATATTTGGGAGCAACTCGGCCATATGTACCCACCTTTGATTTTTATATATCAAATCTGAAAAGTAAAAGTCTTGTTCCTGGAAAAAAAAGAACAACATTAAATGTCTAAGGAATTAATATGAACTACACATGTTGAAATGCAAAAATTGAATCACAATGGTAAGAAGACCCAGCCCAAGCAACCATTATGTCCACTCTAATCATGACAAAGTATAAATAAGTAAGAGGAAGCAAAAGGCCATGGTAAGTTAGAATCAATCTCAACGTGTATATGCATGATGCTATCTTATGATTGTCAAAGCGGCCATGGTAAAGAAAAGAAATTATGCTAACATATCCTTTATCATATAAAGCTCATTAAAGATTCACTTATGTCATTCAAGTTGTTTTAAATTGCAACCTCTATGTGCAAAATATCTTTTAAAAACATTCAGAAAAATAGTAATAGCCCACACACACACATTTAAGGCTTTCGAAATCTCTCTTTGACTGATTTTAAAAATGAAAGTACCATTTACTTAATCTCAATCATGTTTTGCATAAAAAATCAATGCACTTTCAAATAGGGACAGATGCAAATTCAGGCATTCAGATTATGCCACTTTTCTACGAAAATCAATGATAATAAAAGAATGCAATAAAGGCCACTGAAAGAAAAAAGATAGTTCTTCCTAGCAATAGTATTCAATCCAACGGAAATGACCTGTTTGTGTGGAGGCTTATGTGATAGAGTGGGCATGTTATGTAACCTATCTGCCAATTTAACAATAATAACAGGAACCTGCAATGACAAATTCATTAGTAGCCAAACTGATTTCAGCTTATAGTACACAGGGAAAGAGACAAATAACTTTTATGTAAAAGAGATCACCTCCTCTGTCATAGCCAGAAACATTTGCTGAAGGTCCTCTGCTTTCACGTCTTGAATAGAATCATTTTCATTCTTGTACTTCAACTTTCCCAGAAATTAGAGAGCTCTGCATAAAAACAAATGAAAGAAATAACCATCATCACCATCATTATTATTCCTCAATCATAAATCTGAAAGAGGGTCAAAGACAGTAAAAGAAAATCAATTCAAGAAGAGTCCATAAACATCATAACATAAGTTCACAACTTACCAGCTTTGACTTTTTCTAGAGCTTCAATCAAAGCCTTCTTGTGCCTTTCTTCTAACCACTGACAAAATACAAAAGATTTTTTAGTCCTCAACTAATCAAAACAACCCCTCAGCTTCAAAACTGCCTAAAATTTCACTTATTATGACACTAATAGAGCAATAACAAAAAAAGAAATAGAAAAAGGAAAAAACTAAGTGTAATTTTTATTAGCAATTGTTAAGTGAGTTATAAAGAACCGACACTTTATCTCTAGAACAAAAGGTATAGCACCTACGATACTGTATGTAAGTGCTGCTCATAGAAAAAACTTTCCCAAAAGCAAAGAATGAAAGACAATGCACATAACATAACAGCAAAATCATATAACTACCAACAACTACAAGTGCAAGTAACAAAGGCAGAAGCTTTGATAACTGTAAAAGAGAAATGAATTGAATTTAAGCAAATTAAACTAATTGGGACAAAAACAAAGATCAAATCCCATTCCCACTTTGTGAAGACTTTTCTCTCAAGAATGATTGAAATCAAGTTGAAAACAGTGCAAACACAAGCAACAGCCCATGTTGGTGTTTTATCAAGGTTTCTAGAACTGCTACTTCCTTCACATGAAGAATAATAAAATATCATAGCATCATAAGCAGAGGTAAATAGGTTAAGTCAATATATGGCTACCGGTAGCACATGAACATCCATAGGCAATTGAAAGTAGTATCAAATCGTTTTAATTACATTGTTTTTTATATGAAAAAAAAATCAGATTTTAACATAATATACCTTCTGACAGTACCCTTCCCACCGGTTCGAGGCCATCTATTCTTCATCAACTTTTCTACATTCATCTGTGTAAGAGTGAATATGCAAAATATAAGTTCCACCACAAAAAACTAAATAACTACACCTTTGTAAAGGTGAATAAATAAATGGAGAAACTGACAATAATGAAGTTTAAGACTCAAAAGGCAGACAATCATCAATAATTTAAAAGTTACTGGAAAACAAATTCATTGACTTGTTAGAAAAAATGGGCTCTTTCATATTGTTCAAGGACATGCATCATCAGAATCTGTACTTGTAATCATCAACACATCTAAAAAGACCAGGGGTGTCATGCTTAAGCCTAGATGACTCGTCTAAAGTAAACGAAATATACAAACATTAATTTTGATATATAACATAGCACAAGTCACATTATAGTATCTCGGCTAAGCTCTGGAGCAGTACTAGGCATTCTTACCTGGGAACTTTGAACCATATATACTTTCTCCACCAGTCCCTGAAAACATAGTGCACAGATCAGAGGAAAATCGACGAGAATGGACCGAAACGACAAAAGGAACATATCAAGGAAATTAACAAGACATGCATTTGAACCTAGAAAACTAATGGTCGAACATACCAACTTAGGATCCCCCTTTCAGAAGCTGGAATAAAGGTTGATCCATTTTTTTAGTGTTATGTATATCATAAAATCTGAACTTAGATCTTAAAGAAAAAAAGCGTGTAACAGGCTCAGTAATAGAAAAACTAGGGTTTAGAGAAAATGAAATTAGTAGCTATAGCTTTGATTAGGTTCAGTGATAAAAAAAATTAGGGTTTAAGGATCAAAAAATCAGAAGTGGCAAAAAGAAGAGAAATCAGGTCAGAGAAATAGGGGAAAAGAAGAGTACAGAACCGTAAAAACAAAAAAGAGGAACAGAACTCACTGATTAGAAGTCGATCACCGTAGACGGTGGTCGTTGACCCATTCACGCCGTAGCCTCACCGTAGCCTCGTCGTAGCCTCGTCGTGCGCCACCATCAAGCACCAAACTCCTCTCTCACAGCCTCGCCCTCGTAGTCGCAAACCGAACCCATCTCAGCCACTGTAAGCCACCGCAAACCGCCATACTCCACCATCAACAAAACTGTCAACCATCATTAACCTTCCCTAAGCGCCCTCGTTCTTCTCCCTCTTCGCTTTCCACCTTCTCACCGTCGCTATCGCTATAGCCATCGCCACCACGAACATCGTCTTCGTTTTCGCTCTCCCTCTTCGTCGCAAAAGACATTCTCCCTCCCCCTGTTTTTGAAGCTGCGCCGGTGAGGCGAGGAAGGTTTAAGATTAGGTTTACTTTTGGTTGTAAGGAGAGGGAGGGACCGGTTCGGTGGGGAGGGGATGAGAGATTAGGGAGGAAGAGAACGAAGTCACGATTGAGGGAGAGAATGGAGCAAAACAGCGCTGTGAGAAAAACCCTACCTTTAATTTCTAATTCAATGTGCGATAGTGAGAGTGAGGAGAGTACTGAGGGAGAAAACGAGAGTGAGCTTAAATTTTAATTTTGGATTGTTGGTTTGCGACGAAATTGAATGCGTTTGCGACTAACAATTCCGTCGGAAATTTGCGACGACTCTGATTCCGTCGGAAACATCAACGTAAAGTTGTCTGCCTTTTTATTTTAACAGTTGCGATGGTGATTTTGGTCGCAAATCCGTCGCAATTTGCGACGGAATATTTTTCGTCGGAAATTTTCGCAGGAAATGAGTCTTATTCTTGTAGTATATTGAACCTTCTGGTTTAGTCGTTGATGAAGGTTGAGGTTGAAGGAATAATTTGGAAGAGCAACTGGTTTGCTGGATCTGAATGCGTTTGTTTTCCGGTGGCTACAAAGATGATCTCCTTCTTTGTGATTTCTTTTCGGAAAATGCTCCTTGAATCTGAGAGGTACCATTGCTTCATCTTTGGAACGATTGTCACGATCAGAGAGACTAAAGTCACATCCGGTTTGCTTTTGTAACAGTTTCTCCGAATCCGGATCTGTTGATTACAGAAATCCATTTTTTCTTCATCTTCCATACAATTGTCACAATCAGAGATACAATCAGTTTTCGATTCATGATCCACAAACAGTGTTGCAATTTCACTCTCAAAAGAACTTCCACCGTCATTTCTCTTTTTGAAGGCAGCAAGAGGACACGTAATTTCTTCGATCTTTACAGTCTATCCTTTAATTTCTGGTACGATTGGAATCGGTGGAGCCACATAAATTGTATCAAGATCAGAATCTTGATTGAAACTACCGAAAACGATTTTGAGATAATCATTTTCTCGCTGAATTGGCGAGCCATCTTCATCTTCAAGATCTTGAAACAACCATGGTGGGATGCCAAAATCGAAATCTTCATCGGTGATCAAATCAGAGTCGGAATCGGAAGCGTAATCCTCATCTCTAGGGTTTCGCTTTGATACCATGTTAACTCTGATACCATGTTAAGAATCATAGGATCATACATGCATGGATTGAATCCATAGGAGAGGTAGAGAGCATAGGAATACTCATGAGGTAAAAGAGGTAAAAACTCTTCATAAGGAATCATATTGAAAAAAGATACTAAATGTGAGTATAAGATGCTCTATATATAGACCACTAGGAAATACTAACTAACTAAGAAAATACTAACTAACACTATTATTTTTAATATCAAGTGTCTTATGGATTATGATATGGGATAAAAGACATTAAATACTAATCAGTCACAAATAAATATATTCAATGGATTGAGTTTTATTACTTTCGAATGTTAATATTCTTGTTTCTTAACGGCAATAAAATATAAAACTAAAGAATATGTTTTTGTTACTAAGAACTAAAACATAATTGTCAAAACAAAAAAGAACTAAATCGTAACATTGTTTTTTATAATATACTTTATCATGATAGGCATGTATAAAGTTATGAAACAAATTTAATCTCGATTGCTTCATACTTCTCCAATCTAATAAGTAATGAGGTGATATTTCACACTCAATCACTAAAAATTGATATGGTAACAGTAAAAAAGGTGTTAAATATATTTTTGAGCTCTTTAAAATGGGTATCTTTCAACATTTGTCCCTATTAAATTTTAATTGGCATTTTCTTCCCTCATTATTTTTAATAGTGCTTAGAAGCGCTATAAATGCCCAAAAGAGAGCTACTAAAAGTTATGAGGGATTCACAGGTTGTTGTGAATACTTTTGAAGTAGTTCATCAAGAGAGTGATGAATCTCCTACGAGAGTGGTTGTAATCTCTTCAAAAGATGTCCATTCCAAAGAAACAAACAAAGTTATTTTTGACTCCCTCGAAAAGGATTTGAATAATGCAACTTTTTTCGACATGGTTAAATCCGACTTAAAGATTTTATATAAATATAAGGCGGAAGAAGAAGTTGGAGAGAATAACCTAGAGATCTATGATAGTCCTGATAAGTTTGAATCTTATTTAACAATGGTCAAATATAAAGTTCAAGAGTATAAACAGACGCTTGAACAAAATGGAGATGGAGAATTTTGAATGGGAACAACTCAGACTTGTGGATGCGTGTTGTGACGGCAAGATATGGTGTAGAAAGAGCATGGTTTGGTAATACGCTGCCTGTAAGTGCAATGAGAAAAATGTTTATTTGGTGGAGAGATTTGGCACTTTTAGGGGACGGGACACAGTTGAGACTGAATTGGTTTAAGGAGACAACGAAGAAAAGGATGGGAGATGGCGCAACAGTGAAATTTTGGACTGATATATGGCTCGGGCCGGAGCCACTGTCAGTGTTTTTCCCTTCGGTTCTGAACAGCCATAATGAGAAGAATGCGAATGTAGCTGAAATGGGGCAGTGGACAGAATCAGTGTGGGAATGGAATTGGAATAAATTTGGTACTGGTGCTGTTTTTGCTGCTGGAAATGATAACAATGATGTAACTATGCTTGCTCAATTTGTTGATTTTATGCAGGGAATACAACCGAATCCAACCGAGAAAGATAGATGGGTGTGGTTAATTGATACGCCTAGAGGCTTCACTGTAAAGTCTTGTTATAGCTGGATGTGTGATCAATTAACTTGTGAGGTCCCTCAAAGTGATGATGCGGTAATCGAGGCTTGTAAGTCCTTATGGTCAAATGATATTCCCTCAAAGGTATTGCTATTTTGTTGGAGACTTCTATTGAAGAAATTACCTACAAGGGATAATCTCTACAAAAGAGGAATTATATCTTCTTCCCAAGAAGTCAGGTGCGTTTTTTGTCAAGTTGAATCGGAATCCGTTGAACATATATTCAGTAGATGCGATGTTGTGAAGGAGGTGTGGAGGGGAATTTTCTCATGGCTGAATGTGCAGGAATCTATGAAAGATAATATTGTACTAATGTATAAAGGTGTGGGGGATATGGTAAAAGGAAGAAGTGCAAAAAGGGTTAAATCCATATTCTGGACTGCAACAGTTTATCAAGTCTGGTTGGCTAGGAACCGAATCATATTTAACAACTCAACTACAACTGTCAATTCTATTGTAACACATATTAAATATGTATCTTGGTGGTGGTTCATTGCTAGGAAGGGGAGGAATAGTGGGTTGACTTTCTCGGATTGGTTTAGTTGCCCTATGGGTTGTATTGCTACATTGTAAACTCGTATCATATCTTTATCGTTCTCCTTTGGGGTACTCTTTCCTCCTCAGGTCTTCTTCCCTTTGGGTTTTGGCCCTCGGAGGTTTTAACGAGGCCCCGTAGTTGTAAGGGATTGGCGCACCCCTTGTGCCCTCTTTTATAATGACAGTTGCTTATCTAAAAAAAAGACGCTGAATAGAAAATACAACCATAGATATGCTTGATTTATTTTATTTTATTGTTTCTTGTTTTTGTTTTGTTTTGTTTTGCATGAGTTTTAGTTCTTGGTCACCGATAGTTTTGTTTCCAATTATTTTCCCATTTTTTAATAATATTTCGGTGAATCTTTGTCCCTTAGCTTTAAAAAGTCGTGATGGACTAAAATTGGTGACAACATATTTACGAGGGACAAAAAAGTTAATTAAAATTTAAAAGGGACTAAATTTGAAAACTACCAAACTTATAGGGACAAAAACATATTTAACCATTACAAAATAATTGAGAAAACCATATTTTATTTTATTTCTATTTTTAATCAAACTCAATAGTATTATTTTAGGTACTCCATTTGTCTCCATTTGTTTAAACGGTAGTTTTTTTTTTTTAATAAGTCAAAATGTTTAAACAGTAGTTGAATTTCATCAACCTCACATTTGATGGACTTTGTTATCCCCATGTATCGATTGCATGTTTATGATACGAGACTGTGTGTAACCGGATAAATTATACAATTTTGACCGCAGTTATAACAATCATTAAGTAGAATGAAATCATAGTTGGTGTAACATATATTTAACTAGATCATACAAATATATATTTGCAATCATATATCCGATTTTCTACAAACTCGTGTTGTAAGAAACCCGCGTTGTTGATGATAGAGAAATCATCACCTTTTTGTTAAATGGCATTTTGCATTACTAGTGGTTTCAAAGTGATGAATGGAACCATACATTTAAAGTGATATCATAGAATGCCGCCACAGACTATTTTTTCTTAGTTCTTTTTTTGTCAACACTAGATTTTTAAATATAGTTAAACAACTTGAATTAAAAGAGAAGCAAACTGAAAGAAGAGCAACGGAGCTTGCCTCAAAAGAGAAGCAGTTTGAAGGACAAGTGCAAGAACTCAATTTTAGAAAGAAGCAGTTTGAAGAGTAGAATAATGACAGCAATTGCATGACTATCTCTTTTAGCTCATACCTGCATATTCAAACACAACTCATGGTTATTATTATTGTTATTATAAAGTTGTGCACATATTAATTTCATATTTAAGTTTATTAAATAAAAAATACTTTTCTTGATTTTGACACATGTTGCAAACTTGAGCTTTTTCCCTTATTTAATCAAGGAAATCACGGTCAGGATTTTTAATGTCAATCATTGCCGAATTGAAAAAATAGATCAAAGCACAACACGAATGGATAACAAATATAAGATTTCATCAATGATTTCCATTTGCCAAGACATGTAACAATGATCCGCGGCTGAACTTTAGTTGCGTTAACTTCCCACAGAGAAAAAATATGAGAGAGAGAGAAGGCAAGAGGGTGAAGGAAAATGAACGGCCAACGGAATCCGAAGGGGTGCGAGACGACGGTGGATTGTTGGGTGGCGGCGTTGTAGGTGGAAACAGAGATGAAGGAGCTTGGCAGATGGTTCAAAGCCGAAGACGAAAGGTCGGAGGAGCTTTCAAAGGCATAATTGATATTGCAAGGATGGAAGAAATGGAGAGCTGCGAAACGGCTTCGTTCTATTTTTCTGACTTCCCATCTTCTCATGGTGCTAGGGAAATGTTGAAGGCATTTGCACTGTATGGTAGGGTGGTGGAGGTTGTTATTCCTCCGAAGAACAACAAATGGGGCAAGCGTTTCGGTTTTGTTCGGTTTGCTGGTGTTCTTGACCCGAGGTTATTTGTTGTGAAACTTGATAATATTATCTTCGGGTCCGATAAGATACATGTCAACGTCCCTAGGTTTGTGCGAAGCAATCAGCCTGTGTTGGAAAGGAAGCGCGCTGGTACTGGTGCTTCTTCTCTAGCAAGGAACATGGTGAGGAAGTCCACTGTTAACGCTGTGAATGCCCATTCGAAGAAGGTTGAGTCCCGCATCGGGATGGAAGGTAAATCAAGAACGGCCTGGAAGGAGGTGGTAAAGAGAAATATCGTTGGGGAGAAGGAGAAGGTGGTTTTCGGTAAGGAAGGAAGAGTGACGCCTGCTGTTACCGGGAGGGGAGGAAGAGCTGGCGGGTTCGGTGGAAGCTCAGGAGGTAGTGGAGGAGGAAGAGGCGGTCAAGGTGGAAACTGTAGGGTCAATAATAATTGGACTTTGAGGCCGCAATACCCGGAGCAAAAGATTGTGTACTACCGGAAGAAGAATCTGTGTGATGTCTGGTACAATGCTTTAGAAGAGGAGCTATCTAATTTCAATAAGAAGTATGTTGCAGAGGCAAGGAATCCCGGCTCTACGCATATGGTGCAGGAATGGTTTAATATGCAAGGTGTCTTCTCTGTCAAGGCGACTCCAATGGGTGCAAACTTGGTGCTCTTGAAGGAGTTGGAGGATGGACTGATAGATGCTCTTGCCAAGGACACAGAGGATTGGATGCACGAACTTTTTAGAGACATTAGATGATGGAATCACTCAGAAGTGGATAAAGAAATGGTTGTTTGGGTTAGATGTCTTGGTATTCCTCTCCATGCTTGGAATAATGAATTCTTCTCAGCAATAGCAAGGAAATTTGGAACGTTTTTGGGGGTGGATGAGAACACTAGAAAAATGAAGACTCTGGATGTGGCAAGAATCTTAATTAGAACAAAGTGCTACGATGTGTTTAATATGGTGGTTTATGCAAACATTAACGATGTGATGTTTCATATAAAAGTGTTGGAGGAATGGTGTGGCCCGATGCACTGGGACGGTCTTTCTCTACCAAAAGATGATAATGACCCTAAAGGATCGCTTGTTAGTGATGAGGAAAGCGAAGACAGTGATGATCCCCCTTTGTTTGATAATAGAGATGAGTGTATTGAAGACTCTGAAGATGAAGAAGAAGAGGTAAGGGATGATGTTGGCGGATCAGAGGAAGGAAAAATAGAGGTGATGGAAGCCATGGAAGTTTCTCAGAATAGTGGTGGGGTTCAAGAGGAGAAAATGGAGGAGAAAATCGATTTAAATGTGGAATTGAATGGGGTTAAGGATCCCTTGATTTGTGGAGTGATTGGTGGGGAGAAAACTAAGGAGAATAGTGAGGTTCTTTTAGCGCAAGCTGTTGCGCAGGAAGTGGAGGTGAGAGAGGAAAATATTGTTGATTTAAATGTTGATGTTAGTGGCTCCAATTGTGTGGGGGGTGAAGGCGATATAGTGCTATCAAATTTGGGTGGTCCAGTTGTGCAATCTGTGGACCAGAATGTGGTTAATGTAGTTTCTAAAGATGATATTTTAATTCCGGTTGTGGCCTGCGGAACCCCTTCAGCTAGCAGCGCTGAGAGTGGGCTGAATTACTCATCAAAATTGGCAGCTAAGGGCAAAAATGTAATAAAGGAGAGTGGTGATCCTAATAGCAATATTCTAATTGGTGTGGTGAATAAGGAGGCAAGGAACTTAATTCATGCAGGAGGTAGTTCAAAAGGTAACTCTTTTGAATCTCAAACTTTTTTTGTTAAACGCAATCCTCCCAATCCTGGTTTGTCTATCTCGATCAGCTGTGATGGAAGTCCTGCAATTCTTGGGGATGTGTCTGTGGGTGATTCTGGCATCCGGTTTTGTAATGAAAGATTTTTGGCGGAGCATGAAATGTCACTGGCAAACAAAATGTGGAGTTTTGCGAAGGATAACCTTGGGGTATTTGGTAAAAACAATGACGAGGCGTATTCGGGTAGACTAAAATCTTTGGAAATCAGGGATAAGATTGCCAAAGGGAAGAAGGGGAAGAAAAATAAGTCCCAATGAAGATTGCAACCTATAATATTAGAGGGTGGGGGGCCTGCAAAGAGAATGCGCCTCAAAAAACTTATGATAGAGGAGAAAATCGATTTATGCATGATTCAAGAAACAAAGAATAGTGGCCTTTCCAAAAGAGCAGTCGGGAGCGTTTGGGGGGATGATAATTTTGATTGGTTGAGCAAGAATGCAGCGGGCCTCTCAGGAGGTTTGTTATGTGTTTGGAAGGCGGATCTAGTAGAGGTAATGTTTTCTTTCTCGGGGGATAACTTTATCGGTATGTGTGCAAAAGTTGAGGGTAGCCTTTGCTACTTTGTTAATGTGTACTCTGCATGCAACATGGCTGGTAAACGGAGGTTGTGGATTAATTTAAAGTGTTTAAAAGAACAATTCGAGATAGGTGATTGGTGTATAGCGGGTGACTTCAATGCAGTGATTTCTAGACAAGAAAGAAGTGGGTGCACAACTAGCTTAAATCAAGTAGAGACTAGTGAGTTTCTTGCTTTCATGGAGGATATGGAACTCATTGATGTGCCGGTAATAGGGAAAAAGTTTACTTGTTTTGGCTCTGATGGGAGGGCAAGTAGGCTGGACAGAATTCTATTGTCAGATGGACTCATATCGAGGTGGGGCATTAGTGCTCAATGGGTTGGAAATAGGGAGATCTCGGATCACTGCCCAGTTTGGTTAATTTCCTCAGAGGTGAATTGGGGTCTAAAGCCATTTAGATTTAAACAACTGTTGGGTGGATCATAAGGATTTTAATCAGTTTGTACACGACTGTTGGGCATCTTTCAAAGTAGAGGGAAGGGGTTCGTTTGTGGTAAAGGAGAAATTGAGATTGTTAAAGGAGAAGCTTAGGATATGGAATAGGGAGGAGTTCCTGGATTGTGTGAAATAAGAACATAGGGTATTTACTTATTAGCAGCTCAAGCTCCATTTCAAAGGTGAGGAGTGAACCTTCTTTCTTAGGTTTTTTGGTATTAAGGACCTAACTATTGAAAACATAGTCAGGGATTTGAATGAAGTTGAAAGGTTGTCTGCGGAGGGTGGAGTCGTGGATCATGATCAAAGAAGAAGGTTGAACAACGAGTTTTGGAGAGAACTCCATGCGAAGGAAAGTCTTCTTGCCCAAAAGTCAAGGGTAAGATGGTTGTCTCAAGGAGATGCAAATAGTCGTTTTTTCACGCTTGCATGAGAAATAATAGGAGGTGGACACAACTTTTGAAGGTGTTGGTGTATGATGAGTGGGTGGAAGATGTGGCTGGGGTAAAGAGAGCGGTTAAGGAGCATTTTGAAGCGAAATTTAAAGAGGAGGATCTTGATCGGCCAACATTAGACGGGGTGCATTTCAATAAAATAACTAATGTTGATAATGAGCTGTTAGTCTTGCCTTTTTCTTTGGAGGAGGTGAAGGAAGCAGTGTGGGAGTGCGATGGTAATAAGAGCCCGGGGCCGGATGGGTTCAACTTTACTTTTATAAAGAATTGCTGGGACTTAGTTTCTCCGGAGATCATGAAGTTCTTCGAGGAGTTCCACAAGCAAGCAAGGCTTCCCAAGCCAATTAGTGCATCATTTTTGGCACTAATTCCTAAGTGTAGTAATCCAATAGGATTGGGAGAGTATAGACCTATCTCTCTTATTGGGTGTTTATATAAGATGTTGGCAAAGGTGCTAGCGGGCAGATTTAAGAAAGTTTTAAAGGGGGTAATCTCAGATTGTCAAAGTTCCTTTTTAGCGGGAAGGAATATTCTTGATGGAGTGGTGGTGGTTAATGAGATTATGGATATGGCTAAGAGAAGAAAACAGAAGTGTGTGGTTCTGAAGGCGGACTTTGAGAAGGCGTATGACTCGGTTAGCTGGTCATATCGGGACTATATGTTGGGAAGGTTGGGCTTTGGTGCGAAGTGGAGGTGTTGGATGAGAACGTGCTTCTCATCTAATTCTATCTCCATCCTAGTTAATGGCAGTCCATCAGAGGAGTTTGTTGCTCAGAAGGGGTTGAAGCAGGGTGATCCTTTGGCTCCGTTTTTGTTTCTTGTGGCAGCGGAAGGTTTAGCGGGTCTCGCAAGGAAGGGAGTAGAATCAAATAACTTGACGGGGGTTTAAGGTGAGTGAATCTCTAATTGTGGAAATTTTGCAATTGGCGGATGACACTATATTTTTTTTGTGATGGAAGTGATAGGAGTGTATGGTGCTTGAAGGCTATTTTAAGGAGTTTTGAACTTGTATCGGGGTTGAAGGTGAACTTCTCAAAGATTAATGTGGTGGGCATTAGTATGGAGGAAGGAATTATGGAGGGGATCTCACATTTTCTTGCATGTAGAAGGGGTTCAAATTCGTTTAAATTCCTTGGTGTTCCCGTAGGGTCAAATCCGAGGTTATCAAGTACTTGGCAACCGGTCTTGGATTCCATCAAGGCAAGGTTAAATAGTTGGAAAAGTAAGCAACTATCCATAGGAGGGCGAGTCACTCTTATTAATTCGGTACTTGCATCCTTACCTCTTTATCTATTCTCATTTTATAGAGCACCCAAAAAAGTCGTAGAGGAAATCACAAGACTTCAAAGAAAATTCTTATGGGGTGGTGATGGAGAGACAAGGAAAATGGCTTGGGTGAGTTGGGAAACTATTTGTAAGTCGAAGGAGAAGGGCGGTCTTGGAGTAAAAAATCTGGAGGTGTTTAATATCGCTCTCTTGACGAAGTGGAGGTGGAGAATATTAACGGAGGAAGGAAATCCTCTATGGAAAGAAGTATTGGTGTCAAGATATGGGTTGTAAGGGAGACGGCCTAATGAAACGGAGTATAGGAGAGGATGGGTGAAACATTCAATTTGGTGGCATGACTTATGCCAATTGGGTTCCGGAACAAAATTGAAGGAAAGGTGGTTTGAAGAAATAGCAAGAATTAAGTTGGGGAGAGGTAATTTAGTGAAGTTTTGGAGTGATAAATGGTTAGGGAGAGATAGCCTTGCCGAGCTTTTTCCTACAATATTTAATAGATGCAATAATAAGAACATTGTGGTGGAGGATATGGGATATTGGGAGGGAAATGTCTGGAGATGGAATTGCCAATGGCTTGAGGAATTATTTTTGGAGGAAGAAAATAGTGCGGATTATTTGTTGCAGCTGCTACAATCGGTTCAATTAAATGTTTCATCAGCGGATAGATGGATATGTTTGCTGGATACGGTAAATGGATTCTCGGTGAAGAGTTGTTACTCAAAACTGTGTGATTTGTTTGTTGATCCAGCTGCAGGTGTTTCGGCCAGGGGAGGTGCAGCAGGCCAGGCAGTCTCGGTTGCTGCCTCTGCTGGTGCAGCAGCTGCGAACAGCAGCAATTCTGCTACTGCAGAAGCCGCGACCAGTCCCTCTTCTGCTGTAGCTGTTGCGGACAGGAGCGTTCTTGCTGTCGCGGTGGTTTCGGATAGTCCGGGAGAAGGCGTTGTAGGTGCAGTAGGTGTTGGGAAACATTGGAAACAATTGTGGAAAAACGACGTGCCCTCGAAGGTGTTGATTTTTGGTTGGAGATTAATGTTGAACAGACTTGCTACGCGTCAGAATTTGCATGATAGAGGTATTCTACATTCCAATTTGGATAAATGCTATGTTTTTTGTTTTGAGGAGGATGAGTCTGCGGTACATTTATTTATTGGATGCCGCGTTATTAAAACGGTATGGCAACAAGTGTCTCTGTGGTCAGGGGAAAGCATACAGGACTCAGGAGAAGTGGTGACTCATTTCTTGGATTTTGGGAAAATTACAAAGGGAAGAAAGTCAAAACGGGTTAGGCATCTCATTTGGTTGGCGGTTGTTTGGAACATTTGGATAATGGGGAACAATATTATATTCAACGGGGTGGTCGCTTCGGTCCCTCAGTTGGTTTCGGGGATTAAGGATACGGCGTGGAGTTGGTTTAAAGCTCGGAAGGGGAGGAATTGTATGGCGCTTTGGTCGGATTGGTACAATAGCCCGTTGGGTTGTTTTTCTTTTTTGTAATTACCTATTGGTCTGTAATGTACTTAATTTATAAACTCTATTAGTCGGGGGAGAAGCAGTGGGATACGTAGTTGTTTCTCCCACTGTTGTGCAGGTTTTTGTGCGAGGTACTCTTTTTCCTCCCTGAGTCTTTTTCCCATAGGGTTTTGGCTCTGGGAGGTTTTGAGGAGCCCCCCCCTTTCCATTGTTTTGTTTGGGCACCTCTTGTGCTCGCTATCAATGAATTTGCTTATCTAAAAAAAAAACTTTAGTTGCCTTGGTCATACATGTAAGGGATCTACAAGAAACAAAATGGCAATGGAAGTTAGAATTAAAAGCAAAAAGATAAGTTGTTTTACTCTTACGATTTCCTGAAAATGATATAATGTTTAGTATCATAAAGGATACTCAAGTTTTTTTATGGAGTCATTTAGAGTCTAATTTAGAAACATATGAAAGTAAATACTAATCATTGATGTTGACTAAATGATTAGGGATGTTACAATAAAAAATACAATGAGGGTTTTGGAGAAGTTACTTCATATAGAATGAAGGAGTATTTGTTATTTTCAAAGGAACCGAAGTTGGATTTCTCAAGGAACTTATATTTTTATTCAAGAAATTCATATTTCTATAAAGCGATTATTATTTTAAAGAGGGGGAACTCAATGTGATCTATGATAATATACCTTTGGCAGTTCTTAGAACCGTACACATCTAATTTTTATTTAACCTAGAGATCATTTTTTTTACAACAACCTAGAGATCGTTGATACTCCTGATAAGGTTGATTCTTATGGCACTGATTTAGGATACTAAGGCAATTGTTTAGTAACAAATACTAAAGGGGTAGATTAGTCCATTATTGATATCACTTTCCCAAAAGCTCACACATATGTGAGCTCCAACTACGTCTCCGCAAGCCACTCTCCTCTCGCCATTCACCTCCCTCGCCGTTCACCTCCCTCGCGATGTCGTGTTAACGAACGGTTTCAGTGGCATGCACCTTTGCAATCAACAAATGGCGCGAGTATGAGAGGAATATGATCATCCGGCAGCAGCAGCAGGGAGCCAAGGGAGTGGCAGAGAGGCCTGATTCATCGGATTCAGTTGCCGTTCATAAAGCACTCAAATAAGCTTAGGGTTTTGTATTTATAATTATTGTAATTCGCAATGATTCATTGATTTATAACCGATGTTTTGACTTGATCGGTGATTGTAAGACGATGATTTTGCATCAAAGGAAGTGTGTTATGTTGTTCTGGTTTATCTCCTTCGTTATGGAAATCTGTGTCATCTAGAAAGTATTAACCACAATTGTACTAATCTGCGGTTAGTGGCCACTAACCAGTGTTGTGCATATCTGTGGTTAGTGGCCACTAACCACAAACTGGTGCCCCAATGGTTAGTGGCCACTAACCACAGATTAGTATTAAAATGGTTAAATCTGAGACCAACACATTAACAGAGAAATCCAAAATCACAACATGGAGTAAACGTGAAATCTGATTGCATCAACATGAATTAATCGTGAAATCTGAAGTAATAGTTATTGAGAAGCTATATTGTTAGTGACAAGTAATCGTTATGGAAATCTGTGCCATCTAGAAAGTATTAACCACAATTGTACTAATCTGCGGTTAGTGACCACTAACCAATGTTGTGCATATCTGTGGTTAGTGGCCACTAACCACAAACTAGTGCCCCAATGGTTAGTGGCCACTAACCACAGATATGCATAATTGTGGTTAGTGGCCACTAACCACAGAATAGTGCAACAGTGGTTAGTAGCATAAATCTCAACGTCTTCATTAGAAATTCAATTTCTTCATTAGTATAGTACATTAGAATATTATGATTAAGAGTAAATTATAATCCTTACCAATGTTATGCACATATGTGGTAAGTGGCAATAACCACAAATTAGTACCCTAATGGTTAGTGGCCACTAACCACAGAATAGCGCAACAGTGGATAATAGCATAAATCTCAACGTCTTCATTAGAATAGTACATTAGAATATTATGATTAAGAGTAAATTATAATCCTTACCAATGTTATGCACATTTGTGGTAAGTGGCAATAACCACAAATTAGTACCCTAATGGTTAGTGGCCACTAACCACAGATATGCATAACTGTGGTTAGTGGCCACTAACCACAGAATAGTGCAACAGTGGTTAATAGCATAAATCTCAACGTCTTCATTAGAAATTCAATTTCTTTATTAGAATAGTACATTAGAAATTCAATTTCTTCATTAGTATATTAAATGAATTCCATACACTAGCCAGAGCAATTACATAGAAGTTCAATTTCTTCATTCATCTACAATTTCAAATACATAGAAGTTCTAATTTTCCTATCTTTTCCATCTCGCTGGTTGTGGCATTTGTGGATCATGCCATTCAAATTCTTCCCATTTATAACGACAAGCCTTTCCCATGACGTTGTATCTCTCCACAACAAAACTCTCCTCAATTACTGAAGTTGTGTCACTTTCATCCAAGGGCTTCAATTACTGAAATTGTGTCACTTTCATCCTTTCTTGTATCTTTCCTCAGGTTGAATCTATAATCCCTTTGGCACTGGTACATCATTTTGTCACTGCATGATACATTTTGAACTCTTAAATGCAATTTTCAAAAACAAGTAATAACCACAATTGTACTATTATGTGGTTAGTGGCCACTAACCATTGTCAAGCAATTCTGTGGTTAGTGGCCACTACCCAGTGTTGTGCATATGTGTGGTTAATGTACAAAACAGGTTCAATCAATTCCAGAAATTCCGATAAATATAATCCAACCATTTTGATGCAATTTTCTCTGCAAAAGCATTCATCAATTCATGCGCAGGAACTTAGGAAGAGATGAAGAGGGAGGGTGACAAATTCGTGCTTTCCCCCAAATCGATGTAGATCGCGCACGGAGCTAGAGTTGAATCGTTCTTTCCTTTCTTTTCTTCAAAGTACCAAAATAGTGTAGAGAGAGAGAGAGGAAAGAGGGAACGACGGAGGAAGGGGAGACGTCGCTGGATGGATGCCGTGGTGTGGCGTCGGAATGGATGCCGTGGTCCGTCGCGAACCAGATAGTGCGGAGAAGAAGGCTACAGGATGGAATGCGTGGGAATGGAAGGCTACAGGATGTGTAAAATGACAAAACTGCCCTCTTTAAGTGACAGCCCTTGGATCATATTTCATTAAAATAAGAGGCATCCAACGACTTAGTGTGGTTTAGTAAAAAATACTAAGTTTGATTTTTATTAGTACCATAAACCACTCTCGATTCTTATTTACCAGTGGTCAAATATAAAATTCAAGAGTATAAACAGAGGCAGAGTAGAAAACACAACTTTAGATATGCTTGATTTCTTTTATTTTAGTGTATCTTTTTTTTTATTTTGCTTTTTGCATGAGCTTTCACTACTAGAAAAGTTGTCTTTAAAGAGGAATTTTTGAGATGGATAAGTATCTCTCACTAATAGTGAGGGATTTAGCTACGAAGATAAGTAGTCAACCCTGATTTACATTTGTGACGAATTTAGAGACGAAAAATATCTCTCTCTAGAATTTCCTTCTCTAAATTCGTCACAAAATATCAAAAAGCCGTTTAGAGACAGATGTAGAGATGGAAAGGCATCCCTCGCTAATAGCTAGGAAGAACTAATCCGTCGCTAACCAAAAAAAGTTTCTCAGTGCCTTCCAATTCGCTTCCCTCCTTCTTTTCAATTCGATCCCTTCCCTCACTCACTAATAATAATAAAAGACATTATTTTATTTTTTTTATAATTCTTTACAAAAAAAACACAACCAAAACTCTATTCTCGTGAAAGAAACCAAAACGCGTGAAAACCAGAGCTTCTTCGTTCTCGTCAATTTCGTTCTGCCTAACCACAACTCTCGCTCTCGTCAAAATGCGTGAAAACCAGAGCTGGGTTTCTCCACCACTCACCTCCGCCACTCACCACAACCCTCACCTCCACCACTCACCATTCACCAAAACCCTAAGAATCACCACACACCAAAACCCCAACCATCACCATACACCAAAAGCCTAACATTTGTAGTTTCAATTTCCTCCTCCTAGCCGTCTCATCTTCTGCGCAACAACATTCAAGCAAGGTAGCAGGTTAATTTTCGTCCTCTCTCTCACTCTCTGTTAGTTTTATGCCCTCTCTCCCTTTTCCAGCGTAAGTGTTAGTTTGTAATTTTTATTTTGTTTTTCCTTTTCTTTCAATTAAAAGTGTGCCCTTGCTATGGATTCTTCAGAATAAATTACTATTTGATGATCTTCGATCTTTTCCTGTTCCTTTCCTTTCCTTTTCTTTCTTTCTTTCTTTCTTTTTGGGTCTTTCTTTGATGATCTTTTCCTTTTCCTTTTCTTTATTTCTTTGTGGGTCTTTCTTTGATGATCTTCGATCTTTTCTATTTTTTACGATAAAAGAATGGTTCCTGAATTAGTTCCTTTTGTTTTTATTTTTGTTCATATATATGCTAATTTATTCGGAACCTTCCCCTCTTCTAGGATTCAGAGGAAGATTTTTCTGGTGAGGAGTGCTTCCATCTCAGCATTATTCAGTTGCCACCCTTACTTAGCAGCATTGCAAAACTGAGTAATGCTTCCTTTTTAGCAAGAAGAAGAAGAAGAAGAAGAAGAAGAAGAAGAAGAAGAAGAAGAAGAAGAAGAAGAAGAAGAAGAAGAAGAAGAAGAAGAAGAAGAAGAAGAAGAAGAAGAAGAAGAAGAAGAAGAAGAAGAAGAAGAAGAAGAAGAAGAAGAAGAAGAAGAAGAAGAAGAAGAAGAAGAAGAAGAAGAAGAAGAAGAAGAAGAAGAAGAAGAAGAAGAAGAAGAAGAAGAAGAAGAAGAAGAAGAAGAAGAAGAAGAAGAAGAAGAAGAAGAAGAAGAAGAAGAAGAAGAAGAAGAAGAAGAAGAAGAAGAAGAAGAAGAAGAAGAAGAAGAAGAAGAAGAAGAAGAAGAAGAAGAAGAAGAAGAAGAAGAAGAAGAAGAAGAAGAAGAAGAAGAAGAAGAAGAAGAAGAAGAAGAAGAAGAAGAAGAAGAAGAAGAAGAAGAAGAAGAAGAAGAAGAAGAAGAAGAAGAAGAAGAAGAAGAAGAAGAAGAAGAAGAAGAAGAAGAAGAAGAAGAAGAAGAAGAAGAAGAATCATCATCTTATTAGGAGACAGATTCAAACAAAGCTATTAGAAGAATCATCTTATTAGGAGACAGATTCAAACAAAGCTATTCCAATTGAGTCAACACATGTTACCACTACAAGAAAAACGCGCATTACCGGCGGATTTTTTCCGGCGGAAATTTGGCATTTCCGTCGGATTTTTTCCGCCGGTAAATTTCCGGAGGGAAAAATAGGTTTTCCGGCGGATTGTTTTAAAAAAAATATATTAAATTTTTTTTAAAAAAAAATCCATCGGAAATGTGCATTACTGGTGGGAAAAATCCGGCGGAAATTACAGTCGGAAAAATCCGTCGGTAATGCGCATTACCGACAGATTTTTAAAATTATTTTTTATTTGTTTTAAAAAAAATCCGCCGGAAATTACCGGCGGAAAATCCGCCGGTAATCGTTACCTGCGGGCGAATTACCGGCAGAAAATATCTGCCGGTAATGTCCAATTACCGGCGGATTTTGTTCGCCGGAAATCCCCGAAATTCTTGTAGTGTACTTTTGTCTGTTATTTTTAAGATGTACTTATTGTTGATGGGGACAACAACTTCACTTAATGTAATTTTGATTATCAATTTCATTCTTCACGTGATTATCAAACACATACTGTATATTTTATTGTTTTCTTTTTTACCTTCTCTTGAACATTGCTAATTACTTGACTAATTATCTGTATTCATTCTTTAATTCCTATTACTCATTTAATAATGCTTCTTTCGACAGATGACAGATGGTGATAATACAAGGGGTAGCGGAAGAGGTACCGGTAGAGGTAGAGGTAGGGGAAGAGAGCGAGTTAGAGGTACTTTGCCACAACCAACACATTCTTCCACTTCCCACACACATGTGGCTCCCAGTGTCTTCATTCTACACCTATACCTAATGTTCTTCCCACTTTCCATGACCCTACTAGGAAATCGACACATTCCTCCACTTCCCACATTGTGGCTCCCTAGTCTTCTCGATCTACACCTAGTCGGCACGTTGCTTCGATTCCCCAAGCGAATATGGCCCACAAACCTCCTCAATCCATACAGGTCAAATATAACCGTACTAGACAACCCACACATCCTTCTACTTCCCACACTCATGTGTGCCCCCAGCATCCTCGATTTACATCCGGTCCTCTTGTTCTTTTGACTTCCCAAGCTCCTATTGCCCCGGAAACTCTCCATCCTACACCTAGCCCCAATAACTCGACCACACGGAACCAAAATATTCATCCTACGCCTCCCCAATCACATTCCCAAGCTGTTGTTGCATCTATTGACAACCCCCAAGTATCATCCCATGTTGATTCATATCCACAAATTGGGTCTTCCGACAATGATGGGCGTATGTGATTTGTCCAGGTCCAGGAAACACGTAAGTATTATTCTATTCTTTTCATGAAATAGTCTACAATAACTTATATGCGTATGACTTACATGTTGTTTAATGTTATTGTATAGTTTTGACCCTCCTATTCATCCAACGCGTGAAATCACAAAGATAATAAAAAATAAGTTTGAAGTGTCTTGGATGAATTATGGAGAGGTGAAGAGAGAGGACGAGAAGTTGGCAGATATGTGGTTTGATGAGTTTATGGTTTGAAAACATGTATATACATTATTAAAAGATTAAGTTCAATATACAACAATTTTGCAATGAAAACAGAATTTTGTTTTTAGAATAACAGAATCACTTTAGATAAGATTAATTCTATGGTTAAAAATTCCCATAATCTTGTTATTGTTCTAACTTCACTTTCATTTGTTTGTATTACAGAGGAATTATAAGTGGCTTCCGGAGCATGAGGCAGAAATTAAAAAGTCATTTGAACATAAAGCCTCTGATGGGTACTCAAATGCAATGTATAGAGTACGGAAGAAGACTGATGCGGGGAATTGGATTCCTAAGAAAAATCGTGATGAATTGGAGAAAAAGTGGGCTGATGAAGATTGGAAAGCAAAAGCAATAATTAACCGTGTAACACCCAAAATAATTAAATTAATTATTTGATTAAATTATTTAGGTATTACATTGATATAATTTTATTAAATTATTAATATAGTGATTTATTTAAATGAAGGGAGTAGTATCCTGTAATTACGGAGCGGTAAGATTGGCCCAAGAGCCCAAGCCCATTGACTTAGGCTCCTAGGCGCTGGGGATTGATGCAATTCGCATCATTTGAGAAAAGAAAGAAAAGTGCGAATAGAGAGAGGAGAAGAGGGAAGGGTACGACGCGCACAAGGGAGAAGAGGAGAGGAGGAGAGTTCGCGAATCAGGAGAAGAGAAGAGGCGCCATTGTTGCTGAGGTTCTGTAGGTGACTTTCTCAAGGGAAGTGGTGCTCTCCTAATATAAGGTAAGGGTGGGTCTTGCTTTATAATAGGGTTTATAATGGGATGTATGTGGGGGTTTAAGATTTATATCGTTCTTCCTATGATTTTGATGTTTTTTGTGGTGTATGAATGTATTGATGAAGATTTGATGCTCACTAGATGCCTTGAAAAGTATGTGATTTGTTAGATGTATGTGAGGATTGGAATGCATGCTAAGTGCTCGATAAAACGTGTATTTGATGATGTTAGAATGAATATGTGATGTTTAAAATTATTATTGGTGATTGAACACATGAAAGTCTAGAAAAAATTGGATTAGGAGAACCTAGGCGCCAAGGGCGCCATTTTGTGTTGCTGTGTGCGCCCTTGTCTAAGTGCTGGGCGCCAATGTGGCTGCCATGGGCGCCTGTTGTGCGCCTGTGTCTAGGCGTGTCTAAGTGCTGGGCGCCTGTGTGGCTGCCCAGGGCGCCTGGTGATGCGCCCGTGTCTGTGCTGGGCGCCAGTGTTGCTGCCCCTGTGTGTGTGTTCCTGATTCCTGCGCCAGGTTCCCTGTGCCTGGGCGCCAAGGGCGCCTAATTTTGGCTGCCCGTGTTGCGTTCCTAACTTGTGTTTCCGTGTAGTTATGTTGCCTGGATTTCAATGGTGCTGAGTTTTGGTTTCTAAGTTGCGTATTCTGAAATGTCACTGGGATCCCCTCCCCTGGGCGCTGGTTTCTTCCTGCGCCAGTTTTCCTGTGTTGCGTTGCTCCCCTGGGTGCCAGGATTCCCTTCCTGCGCCAGTTTCTGTGTTGCTGTGTTGCTGGGCGCCAGGATCCCCTTCCTGCGCCAGTTTCTGTGTTGCTGCGTTGCTGGGCGCCAGGATCCCCTAACTGCGCCAGTTTCTGTGTTGCTGTGTTACTGGGCGCCAGGATCCCCTTCCTGCGCCAGTTCCTGTTGCTGGCCAGTTCCCAGCGTGTTCCCTGCTAGGCGCCCAGGCACTGGGCGCAATTTTCAGGATGTTGCCCAAATGTTCCCCGGTTTTGTTTTTAACATATCTTTTGACTCGGGTGTCCGTTTTAAGTGTTTCAAAGGGCGTTGTGAGGCTTATTCAGTTTTCTACTGGTATATTCTATTTTAAGGTAAAAATTATTATTTCTCTGATTGTTTCTGGGCGCCTCAAGTGGCTGTCCCCGGTGGTCGTTGTTGTTGACGTTGTAAAATTATTTCGGTGTCTAAAACCTTTTTGGTGTCCTTTTGGTGTCGTGAGCTGGAGTAAAACCTTTTGGTGTAATCGGTAATATTAGTGTCCCGGTGTCAGTATTGTGCTGCCATGTTAATGATAATGACGTTGTTAATGACGATGGGCCTAATGGCCAAATGATGATGATGATATGGGTGATGTTGTTGTTGTGATGACTTTGATCTGTTGGATTGTTTATGAAGTCGCATGCATTACATATGTATATATATTGACGATGTAAGGTTTCGGCCTTCGAGCTATTGACGATGATGATGCTCAAATATTGACGATGTGCCCAATGGCAAATTTATTGACGATGATGGTACCACATGCATATGCCCCATGTGGGTTGCATTTCATACATTTATTCATATCATTGGTGATATTACCATAGTTGCTATATGTGGTTGTTATAGAGGTATATATGTGATATATATATATATATATATATATATATATATATATATATATATATATATATATATATATATATATATATATATATAAAGATGGATGTTGTTGTTATATGTGATTGATGTAATTCATTACTCTGGCATATTGCCTAATATGAACTTTATTATACTGTTTGAGACTCACCCCTTATGTTGATTATTACCCTACAGGTAACCGTACGTGAAGGCTTATAATCCTTCATCCCTTGAGTCAGTCGTTGCTCTGATACGTAGCACCTGGGAGGCGAACACTAGCTATTAGTTGTTATTTTACATGACACTGTTGGATAATTTGTATTGATGTTGTTACAACAATGTTTTTGAAACTGTTCCCTTTTTATTCCGCTGCGTGATGACGAAGTCCTTGTTATGTGGACTAAACCGTTTATTTTTGAGGATTTACCCCACTTGTTATGTGCCACGTATCATGTTTGAATTATAAGTGAAATTGTTACCAATTGTTGACGTTATTTGAAGTAAATGTAGCATCCCTTTTTGGATGTATCAACAAAAATGATTTTTGAACTCTGATAATTTTTATTATAAATTGCCGGGTAGAAATGGGGTGTTACAAACCGCAACAACAGACCATCCTCTGATGGCTCTCTACATACAGGAGGATCTATTCCGACAACTGAGCATTACAAGAGATTATTAAGCAAATGAACTATATATAACTTTCTATTTTCTAAGAGTATATTTTAATTGAAACTAATCTATTTATTTTTCAGAAAAATTCCTCGGATGAGACTCCAACTTGTTGGGACCTATTTGAGAAGACTCACAAAATGAAAGACATGGTGATCTAACTGTCAAACGATGAATGTTAGGTGCAGGGATAAAAAAAATTCATCTCATTTACATTATTCTTTGAATAAGTTTTTAATCTATATGTGATCTAACTGTTTACCATTTTCTGAAAGACATGGTGACTGGTTGAATTGAGAGTTGAGAATTTTTTTAAATCATAGGCTGATTTTGTTAGAATTTATTGCACGTTGTTTTTGCCCAGACCTGGTCCATTTTTGTTTTATGCAATGGAGCTATTAAATCTGGTCCATTACCCTTTCTATGTATAATCATTCACTTTGAGCATTATTACTTCTGTTTCTGTTAGTTCAGACTCTGTGCCTCTTCATATATTTAGTTCTGGAATTTTTTGAAATAGTTGAGATGGTTACACCACCACCTCAGGCACAATAGTTGAGATTATTTTTTGGAATTTTTTGATATAGTTGAGATGGTTATTTTCTGGAATAGTTGAGATGGTTACACCACCACCCCAGGCACTATAGTTGAGATGGTTATTTTCTATATTTTTTTTCAGAATGAGTATGAAAGTCGTATTCTTGAAAGAGACTCACAAGAGGCACTAGGAGATGGTGTGTCTAGCGAGAAATATGACAACAACATCTTCTTAGAGGTTGTTGGAGGTGTAGACAAGAAGAAAAGAATATTTGGTTTAGGTCCTGAAGGCGGAAACCACATTCCTTCTTCAAAACGATCTATAGGAATCCCTCTGTCTGAATATATGCAAATGAAGGCTGAATTTTCTAACTTGACTGCTGAAAACCAAAGTCTTAAGGAGCAAGTGAGTGGGCTTCTTGCAACACAGGAGAAGATGCTTAAATTTATGGAGACTTATTCTCAGAATCATCCACGTCCGCCTTCACCTCCACGATGGTTGATGTGTTTTTAGTGTTTTTGAAACAATGTTGTTTCTTTTGGGTTGTAAGTTACTATGTTTATGAAACTAAAAGGTTCATGCTTAAATATGTTTATGTTTTTTAAAAAATTTGTAGCCTATGCATCACTCCTTTGAGATCAAAGGTTTCTTACAATTATAGGTGGAAATGGATAAAATAAAAATATTTGTATTGAAATCCCTCACTAATAGAGAGGAATATTGTCCCACACTGTTAGTGACGAAACATGTCTATCACTGTTAGTGAGGAAACATGCCTATCACTGTTAGAGACGGAATATATCCCTCTCTATTAGAGACGGAATATATCCCTCTCTATTAGTGACGGAATATATTCATCTCTATTAGCTACGGATATTCGACTTTTACTTCTAATTTATTGTTGCTTTTTAGTGACGGATTATGACTTTTTGTGAGGGAAATATCCCTCTCTAATAGCGACGGATTTACGTATCCCTCGCAAATATTTTAGTGACGCCAAAATTTGTTACGAATTTTGGTTCGTCACAAATTCCGTCCCTAATTGATTAGCGACGGATTTTCCTTGTTTAGCGACGAATTTTTGTCGTCTCTAATTTCTGTTTTTCTAGCTGTGTTTGGTTCTTGTTCCCCTATAGTTTTGCTTCCTGTTATTTTCCCCTTTTGTAATAAAATTTCTGTGACACATTGTCGCTTAGCTTAAAAAAGTTGCGATGGACTAAAATTGGTGACAACATATTTATGAGGGATGAAAAAGACTATTAAAATTTAAAAGGGACTAAATTTGAAAACTACCAATTTTATAGGGACCAAAAACATATTTAACCATTAAAAATATTTAAGAAAATCATACTTGATTTCATTTCTGTTTTAATAAAACACAACAGTATTATTTCAGGTACTCGAATTCATAGCTAGCTCTAATTATGAAGGATTTAACTTCCTTCTCTACAAATATATAGCTAAAGCTTTTGGCCAAGACTTCAAATAATGAATACCATTATCTACTTGTAGGTGTTACTAACTTATAACACGGTCTAGAAGCCAACAACCTTTTCTTGAAATGCTTGTGTTGTATCTGAAAATCTTGAGTTATGTGTGGAGTATTATTATATGTGAGTCACTAAAGATGATTGAAGTTAGATATTGTAAAACCTAAGTCTACAAAGAGACACCGCAATTTTATGATCTAGCTCAAGGTTTCAAATTGCGGACCGCAACACCTGTTGCGGCCGCAATATTGCGGTTGCAAAAGTCACTGATACGGCATCCCACCGCAATTGCGATGTGATCTGAAATCACCCATTTTTCCGCAACGGAACCGCAACGTAACGTCGTTTCACCGCAACATAACCCCGTTTTGACCGCAACAGCTCACTACAATCCAAAAAGAAAATTTTGCAGAGTTAAAGTAGATTCTTATTCTTTTTTCTGACATATCTAAAGTAGATTCTTAGTACCTTGTTAGCCGCGAGGCTTCATGTCTTTATCCACTTTCCTCATTTTGAAGACAAATTGAATTCAGATCTGGTTTCCTCTCCTCTGGTTTCTTCTCTTTTTCAAGACCACCTCTGTAGAAATACTGGTATTTGGTAATGTTCCTCTTTTTCTATCCTCTAGTTTAGCTTTATTCCATTTCTTGCTTTGGTCTGTACTTTGTCCCATGGCTGCTGCGTGGTTATGAATTAGTGTGAGTGAGTGTATGGGTATTGGGTATAGGTTCACGAGAAAAATTGACATATACCAACAGAGGCCTATAGCGATGGTAAATAAAACTGTAGGTATAGGTATCCTATACCTACAACAAGTTAAAAAAAAAACCGTGGGTATAGGTTCACGAGAAAAATTGTGGAAAAATAACTGTGGGTATAGATATTAGCGGGAATTGTTCTCACTTTCACCAAAAGTTCCCTCTTTTTTTTTTACCAAAATAATTCCCCCTCCCATTTTTTTACCCAAATATGGTACAGAAATTAAAAGAAAGGAGAGAGAAAAGGAAGAAACGAGAACGCAGAACGTGAGAGAGAACGAGAAAACACACACAGAGAGAGAGAGAGAGAACGCAGAAACGAGAGAGAGAGCGAAGAAGAACGCAGAAAACGCAGAGAGAGAACGCAGAAACGAGAGAGAACGAGAAGAACGCTGCGAAGAAGAACAGAGAAAGAACGCAGAGAAAGAACGAGAAGAAGAACAGAGAAAGAAACGAGAAGAAGAACAGAGAAAGAACGAGAAGAAGAACGCAGAGAAGAAACGACGTCGCTGTTCCACCTACCGCCGCGAGCCACCGCGCCGCCGCGAGCCACCTCCGGATCACCTTCTTCACTACTCCACTGTGTGAGTCTTATATATTGAATCTTTTTCCCCAAATTTCTTCTACCCTAGTCTCTCGATTCTATTTTGTTCCTGAAATTTGTGTTTTGAAATCACACTTTCTGTGCTCTTGTTCCTGATTTTGGTTCCTTATGTGATGTCTAATTTAAATTGAAATCATAAAATTTTCAAGGGTTAGAGATGTAAAATTTTGGTTCCTTGTTCCTGTGCTCTTCCTTATGTGATGTTCATAAAATTTTGGTTCATTATGCCATTACTTTTTTCAGCTGAAAATGTTATTAAGCAGAACACAATAGCAATGGGATTTAAATTGAACCAGTCTTGTTTCATAGTTTACATATAGTACTTTTAAGAACATATGGTAGTTTGACATTTTGCTGTTAGAAACAATTTTTGGTGCTAGTTTTGATAATGGCAATGGGAGTTTTAAGAACATATGGTAGTTTGACATAGTTTACATATAGTCTTGTTTCATAGTTTACATATAGTACCTCTTATAGTCTTTTACTTCTGCTCACCAATTGTTTGATTTTATTCCCTACTCAAAGCCAAAATATGATGAGAACCTCATGCTATTATTTTGCTGCAGATAAAGAACAGATAAGCAATTAAAGGACGCTGGATAAGCAACCCAATAATGCAACAACAGGTATGCACTTTTTGTTGATTAGTTGAAAGCATAGCTAACTCAGTGTTGCACTTTTTAGGCTTGCTACATGTTCAAATAAAATAGAAAGGAATTAAAAAGCATATAAACCTTGGAACAAATAAAATGGATGTGACCAATCATGTTCAAAGATACAAGAGTCTTTAACACCTGCAAATATAGTTTTCTTTGAAACTCTGCCAACATCTAATGTCACATTTATTTTTGTTTAATCCATAAAGCTCTCTTACTTTTGACTCAATTAGAATTGAGTTAAAATATAACTGTCAAATCATTAGTTATATATTAAATCCATCTGAAAAGAGGAGACTACAATATGATGTACTATTACTATCTAATTTACTACATGTGCGTTGTGCTTCATTGTACAATTTTACGGCAACAGATTTGCAAGGTATGTTTTTTTATAGCAATTTTATTTTGGGCTCTTAATTAGTTTTCTGGTCTCATACTGAAGTTAGTTTAGGTGGTGTATGTATTGCTTTAAGATAAGATGTAATACTCAGCTTTAATTCATTGGTTTGAGAAGATTATTTGCAAGGCAATGCTATTATCACAAGATCCATTTCAAATTGTTGCAGAATCCGTTGAAGAACGTATTACTATTTGATGCTAGGTGATGAACCCGTTTGAGCCACATTCTATTGTAGTAGGTAAAAAGGAAGTTGATTATGTACTTTAACATAGATTTCATACCTTCACTGTATACCATGTGTTGTGTTTGATATTTGATTGTAAGGAAAGGAAATTAAATTTTTAAATATTTAAATGTCAATTGGATTTCTTCATAGAGAACACAGATTTAGCTTGATGTTTTCCTTGGGCAGAGCAGACTCTTTTTAGCTAAGTATGAAAATGTTTGTTTATATTTCTACTTTTCAATGAGTAAAATGTATTTATAAAACAAAATACATCTAACTTATATATTTGGTTTTAGAAAAAAAAAAGCCAAAGGTGTATCACCTGAACGTAAAGAGATTTATATTGATACCCACACTCGTAAAGATGGACCAATCATCAATGAAAAAGCTGCAGGAATGATTGTAAGATTTTCTTTCATCCATTGCATTCTGGAATTTTGCAATTCTGAAATGTGAAAATTTTAACCTCAAGGTTTAGTTTTAGTTAGGAATTTTGGAATTTTGGAATTCTGGAATCTTTCATCTAACTTCGGAATGTTACAAGTTTTGTTTATGCATATCGTGATCACAAATGGTATTGGTCACTGACTAATTTGTTTTGTGATGCATACACTCAGTTGTGAAGATTATATTTCCTTTTTTGTTTTTTTGGGTATTTATGGTTTAGGCATTCTGTGATCATGGCTGGAGATTATAATGGTTGAAGTTCTCTTTTAATTTGTTTTGTAGGAATATCATTTAGAAGAGTTTTGTTGAGGTACTACCTAAAATTTTCTGTCCAATCGCGATTTGATGTTGTTGCTGAAACATTACCTTTTTTTTCTTCTTCTGTTTGGTCAGTTAGGGGATTCGGGAAGGGGGGATGGGACGACAGGGTTGGGATTTATGGGAAGAATGTTCTGGCCGCAGGATTTGGGCTTCAGAGAGGGTTTGAGTTTTATGGCTTCTCTTTGTCCATTGATAACATCTTTAGTTTGATTCTATTATTTTTTTACTTTCTTAATTTTTGAATGACTTTACAGATACAAAAGAAGTTTTTGTAAGCAATATGTGAGAAGGTGATGTCCACATTTGCTTCCACTTGATATTTTGGATTCTCACACTATATCACCTTTGCAGGAGACAGCTTGTGCCATCGTCAGCTGCTGCGCCTAAGTTATAAGCTTCGATGACTTGGATTGCTCCTCTTTGCTCGGTGAGTCTCATTTTTCAAAATAGATCGTCTTTCCCTAACTTTCCTATTTTCGATTCTGATTTATCATTAATTTTTTGATTTTTTTTTGTTTGGTTTAATATTACAGAGAGGTTCACTCAATTTTAGCATATGGTTCCCCCTCTTCTCCATTTTTTGATGTTTTTTTAGTACTACGGTGTTAGATTGCAGTGATTGGGTTATTTTGCTAATATTTGGGGCATGCAATGCTTTCATAATGCTAATGTTATTCTTATACTATTAGGGCGAACTTTAACAAAGCTATTGTTGTTGCTGAATCTATTTATTTGTGCCCGAATCTGTTAGTTCTTTGTTTCATCATGGTGGTTCACTTCTTTTGAGTAAATAACATTGTTTGTTCATGAGACCAATTGGGAACACAAAGGGGAGGTGTTGTGTTTACCTTATTTCCTTCACTCAATGCCTTTCCTTCACTAACTATTTGTTGTTTTTCCCTTCACTAACCATTTGGTTTGTGTCATGCCTTTAAAGCTATACCATATTTTCGTTTTGTATTTAATATTTATTTATGTCTTTAAAAGCTATTATTTGTACTAATGACTTATATATTTTTCAGTGTGTTAATCGATAGAACCAGAATAGTTACCAATACCATAAAGGATATCAACATGTCAAAAGATATATGGAAAGTTGCTGTAAGGATCACTGGTATTTGGACTGTCTTAAACAATAACATATTGAGATGGTCTTTATAGATGCCAAGGTAAAATTTTGATAAATGTTGGGTTTTCTATTTCAGGTCATGGTTTTTTCTTTTTCAAAATTGAATCTTTTGCTTCTTTCAGAAACCGGGGTTGGTAACTGTAGTATAATTTTATTGCTAATATTTGTTAATTTATGGCCATTTGCTTTTGAATGGATAGGCAAGCTGTTTATGAGCATTGTTTTTTACTTATGGCTATTTATGTTTTTCAACTTTTCTATCTTAGCCTTTTTGCTACCGGTGGTTATTTTTAGGGTCCCTGGCATATGTATTTGATATTTTAAGTTGCTGATTACTATTTATTTGATTTGATTTGCTAATCGTTATTTATTTGTTACTTTTTATCTTTTAGCATTTTTGCTTTGAGTGGATATTTTTTATGTTGCTGTGAGGGAAATATTTTGATGGAGAGAAAGAAATTTAATAAGTCTCTTTCATTTAAGTTGTTGGGTACAAAGATGAAATTTCTATTTGTATATCACCAAAATGTTCTCTAGCTGAAACATGATCAAGTAGGTATATTACAAACTTTTATTCATTGGGTCAAAGGTTATAGTTCACCATAAAAAATCAAAGGTTGTTTTGTCTGAAAATCAAGGATTACGCAATCGAGTTAGTCAAATGGAAAGCCTCTTGGGAAATGTTATGACATTGATTCAAAATCGATTTTCTGGAGAAGATGTTGATGATATTCTACAAGTGGCAAGACAGGTATAATATATTATCCTCCTAGATTTTATATAAATGAGGTATGGAAAAATCAACTAAGCTGAGTTGTATTTATTTTATTTTCAATAGGCTCCAACTGCTTCTAGTGCCCCGGAGCAAATGAATTCTCCAAGTCCAGACACTAATGGAGATAATGGCGTCAATGAAGATTAGAAGTTGATTTTATGTTGTCAAACTTAGCTTTTACATTAATTTTATGCAATTTGTTTTCTTTGTAACTTTTGAGATTATCCTAAGAGTTGGATGTAGTAGTACATGTTAATTTACAATATGCTAACATGCTTTTAAGAATATCGTAAGAGTTGATGTAAGAGTATATGTTAATTTGCAATATGTTGACATGCTTGTAAGACGTGATTAATTTTCAATATCATTTGAGTTTTATTTTATTTTATTGTTTCATAAATGTATTTATTTTATATTTAGCTTTTAATTGATTATCATAAGTGCTAATGACAAGAGGTGTCACACAAATAAATTCTTTACAAGTGGTGGGTATAGCATATTAGGAGCTACAACTAAAACCTATACCGATGGAGAATTTGGCGTGGGTATAGCGAAGTTAAAACCTATACCGATGGAGAATTTGGCAGGGGTATAGCGAAATTAAGTGTGATGTTAAAACCTATACCAACAAAAGCGTGACCGTGGGTATAGCTATTAGGTTTTGTCCATCGGTCAGAAAACCGTCACTATAGGCTATAGCGACGCCGTTTATCCGTGGGTATAGCCAAATAAAGACGACGGCAAAATGTTCTGTCGGTATAGGTTTTCAGTGTTATACCCACGGTTTTTAACCCTTTACCCATGGTGATTTACCGTCGCTATAGGTCAATTTTCTTGTAGTGTGTCAAAGGTTCGTGGGGGTGTGTCTGTGTGTGATGGTGTGTTGTGATTCTATGAATGTGAAGAGTGTGGTGAGAATCGTGAGATAGTGTGACTCTGTGAGAGTAAGAATGTGAGATGGATTTGTGAAGAGTTTGAAGAGTGTTTTGTTTTTATTATTATTTATTTATTTATTTGGCAGATGATTGTGTGGTGGTGAGTGGGGTGACTTTTTTTTTTGAGATTTGTGAGTGGGGTGACTTTGTGCCGTGACTCATGAGTGGTGTGTGTTTTTTGATAATTTGTTTTTTTAAATTTTTATTATTGTGGATTTGTGATAAGTCCCATGGGGAGTTTGTGTTTTATTTTTTATTTTATTTTTTTTACCATAATTTATTTTCTTTTTATGAATGAGTAATATTTTTCCCAAAAAAATCAATGAGAAACTTATATGTTACTAATATATTTGTTTTTTTAGATAATCACTAATTCATGGATGATTCAAGTGAAGAACCATTTCCCACAGAAAGATTAGAGAATGCTCCAAGTGATGATATTGAATGGCATTTTGGAAAGCCAGTATCTGGAAATCGAAATAACATTGAATGCAAACTTTGCCACAAAGTAATAAAAGGTGGTATTACTAGACTGAAGCAACATCTAGCACACATGAAAGGACAAGCCGCGGGTTGTACTCGAGTGAAAACTCTGGTGAGGGAAAATATGATGAAACTCTTACTTGATGCATGGGAAAGCAAAGAAAAATGATTCTAAGAAAAGAAAAGAAGAATTTGAAGCACGTTTGAGAGGAGGAGATGAAGAAGACATAGATGATCAAATAAGACTTGCTACACAAGAAAGCATTAGATCACACCACGCATGGGAACATCGGCAACAATTCAGACGGGACAGACAGTAATGTGCAATGGTTGGACAGACAGTATCAACCATACTCACATTATGAATTTTTTGGTGTATTGTTATAAAGGAACAGTTTTTTGGAAATCTGTTGACGCATCTGGTGTTGATACACTACAAAAAACTGGTCATTAGCGACAGACATTTCCCTCGCAAAATGACGAAAATCCGTCGCTAATGGTCATTTGCGAGGGAATTAGTGAGGGACCAGTTCCGTCGCTAAACCCCTCCTCGCTAATGTGATTAGCGAGGGAATTTGAATCCCTCGCTAATTAGCGAGGGAATTTTCCCTCGTTAAGTCTGACTGTTTCTGTTTTTTTTAAAATCTGCTTTTTTTATATTATTTTAATTATTATTATTATTATTATTACTATTATTATTATTATTACTATTATTATTATTATTATTATTATTATTATTATTTCCAGAGAGAGAGAGAGGAGTGAGAGTGGCGGCGGCGGTGGTGGTGGTGGTGTGGTGGTGGTGTGAGTGAGAAGAAGAGGAGAGAAGAAGAGTGAGGGAAGAGGAAGGGTGGCGTGGTGGTGGTGTGGTGGTGGCGTCGTGGTGGTGTGAATGAGAAGAAGAGGAGAGAAGAAGGGTGAGGGAAGAGGAAGAGTGGCGTGGTGGGGTTGTGGTGGTGGCGTGGTGGTGGTGTGAGTGAGAAGAAGAGGAGAGAAGAATAGTGAGGGCAGAGGAAGGGTGGCGTGGTGGTGGTGTGGTGGTGGTGTGGTGGTGGCGTGGTGGTGGTGTGGTGGTGGTGTGAGTGAGAAGAAGAGTAAGGGAAGAGGAAGGGTGAAGAGGAGAGAAGAAGAGCGAAGGTGTTGTGAGTGAGAAAGAAGAGTGAGGGTGTAATCGGATTTAAGGAAAAAAAGTAAAAAAAATTGCGAGGGAATTAGCGACGGAACTGTCCGTCGCTAATTGCTGCACATTTACCAACCCGTGCACTGAGTCCCATCATCTGAAAACTGTCAAAAATTTAGCGAGGGACTGAAATTCCGTCGCTAATTTTCCCGCCTAAGTCATTAGCGAGGGAATTTCCGTTGCTAATGTCTAAATTTCCGTCGCCAATTCTCAAAAATACGACAGCGCCTATTCCCTCACAAATTTGGTCGCTAATCTCAATTTTTGCGAGGGAACATTAGTCCCTCGCTAATTTCCGTCGCTAATGGCTTCTTTTCTTGTAGTGATAGTAGAAATACTGACTACTATTTCAAATTATTGGATGATGTTGTGGAAGAAGTGGGTGAAGAATTTATTGTTCAAGTTGTCACAGATAATGAGGCAGCATTAAAAGCAGCTGGGCATAAACTAATGGAGAAGAGACCACATTTGTACTGGTCTTCTTGTGCAGCTCATTGTTTGGATCTTTGCTTGGAGGATATAGGAAAAAAGAAAAATGTACAAAAGTTGTTGGATGAAGCAAAAATCGTGACGACCTTCATCTATAACCACATCTATAACCACATCTACAAAGCTGAATGGTGGGAGGTCTATGGTTCATGTGCTCCTGAACTTCAACGTGTAGCTATAAAAGTTGTCAGTTAAACATCTTCTGCCACAAACTGTGAGAGGAATTGGAGTACATTTAGTTATATCCACACAAAAGTAAGGAATAGACTCAAGTATAAAAAGTTACAAAAGCTTGTGTTCGTACACTACAACATGAAGTTGAGAATGACGGATCAAAAGAGAAATAGTCAAGAAGAAATTGAAGAAAGTTTTAATGCTATTAATCTTGACTATATATTTCAAGAAGATGATCCATTATCTCCATGGATGGAAGAGAGAGAAGGTCCATTATTGGATGGAGTACAAAATGCTGAATGGTTGCCTATAGTGGATACAGATGATGAAGACGTTATAGTTCTTAATGATAATGCTGATTCTAATGGAAATAGTGACGGTTTAAGTCCACCAAGTGATAATACTGGTGATGGAGGGGGTAATGAGAAGCCGGAGAAGGTGATGGTGATGGTAAAGGGGATGAAGAAGAAGTTGATGAGCAAACTCAAACCGTTCTATATGGGGAATCACCACATAATAGACGTTATAGGAGCTTGACTGACATGGCTCCCTGTGATAGTTCACTACCTAGTGGAAGAAGAGAAAGCTCAAAGTCTAGAAGAAAAGGAAAAAGAAAACAAAAAGTTTCACGTGAAGATTCCTCCTCTTCTAGTTTTGCACAAAGTTTTGGTGACTTTGGGATTGGTGATTCTTCTCAAAGCAGTCAAGTATCTTATCCACCTGTTTAAAATTATATATCCTTCTTTCAACCCTTATAACCAATATGCAAGTGATGAAGCTTCATAATACTCCCAACAATCAATGAATTATGAAGATCCTTATCATCAACAATCAAGTAGTGGATTTTATGGTTATATCTTTGGGCAAGGAGCTACACAGGATGATAGTCAAAGTGAAAGTAGAGGTTATGATCCTCTGCGTCATTCCACCATGTGGTAGCACGTATCATGTAAGTATACTTTTGAGTATAAATATCATATAAGTTATATTTTTAAAACATTTGAATTTCATATTATTTAAACATTAAGATATTAATTAGGGCTTTTAGCATTTTTTGCAGTGAAAACACACCTCTTACTGGTGGTGACAACGTGACATTGTTTTTTACAATCAGATAGTATTAAGTGTAATATCAATTTGAACCTAGTTCCGTTTAAATTAAAACCATTTGTGACTTGGTTTGTATTATATATTATATACTATGAAGTTTTCACTTCTTTAAGCCATGCTTATATTTCCTTAAATAATAGAATTTAGAAAGCTTATTATTTAGATCATGCTCGTTTCACTACAATTAATGATCTAATGCCTTAAAAATGAATGAATGTTTATAAAACAACAATAAATAAAAGACATATAAAGAATTACAATAGTTATAGTCTTTTTTTTTACTTTTGGTGCGGGTTTGAAAGTAATTCACACCTGCATCAACCGCAATATGCATCGCAGCGATCGCAATAAACAGCCGCAACCGCAACCGCATCGCAGCCGCAACCGCAATTTGAAACCCTGATCTAGCTTATTGTTTAGAAAGTGATACATTTGTCTCGCTTTGTTAAAAGAGAAGCAAACTGAAAGAAGAGCTAAGGAGCTTGCCTCAAAAGAGAAGCAGTTTGAAGGACAAGTGCAAGAACTCAATTTTAGAAAGAAGCAGTTTGAAGAGTAGAATAATGACAGCAATTGCATGACTATCACTTTTAGCTCATACCTGCATATTCAAACACAACTCATGGTTAAAATCAAGGTAATAAATTCAGAATATATTATTATAGTTATCATAAAGTAGTGCATATATTAATTTCATATTTAAGTTTAATAAATAAAAAATACCTTTATTGATTTTGTCACTGTTAACTTTTCGGCAAGTGTACCAAATCGTTGCAAGTAATATTAAAACGGTAAGATCGAGTGTCGAACTCATGGATTGCGATAAATTATCAATTTAATTAATTAATTACTAAAATGTTTAAAATAAGGGGTGATAGATAGTAACCAAAAAAGATTAAATGTGAGAATAAAATGCGAGAGTAAAAGTGGTTAGGAATCGAATCCTCTCCCCCTACACTATCATGCACTATACCATCAATCAATTCTAATTTAATTACCCAAATAAAAGAGTCAATTCAACTATTACAGATTAATGATAGTCCCTTGCCTGATCAAAACCCCTTTTATCTAATGGGAAACCCTAATTCCTTAAGTGTATCACCACTAAACAAAGCATTAAACGTAGAGAATTAACAGAATTCATGATAGTAATGTCATATTACTATAATCATCACACTCATGACCTAAAACCCCAATATCCGAAAAACATAACCCATCTCCTAATGGTGAAAGTAAACCCTAATTCATTACAACAACAATTATTGTAAAGCAATAGTAAAAGGAAAATTTAAAAGGACAACTAAATTGTATTGATTATAACAGTGGAATCACATGATAGTTTTGGAGATATTCATCTCCTAACCATAAGAAATTTAGCTACTCATGTTCAAAGGATTGAAAGAAAAGGTAAAAGAGAAATTGCACAAAGATGAGTACATTGGATCCTTCAATTCCTTGTTCCCAAGTGTAGAGAAGCTCCAATTCTTCTCCTTTTTCGCAGCTCTAAACCCCCTTTCGCTACCAAGACCAAAAGTGCCCTAATTTTTTGATTTTTGGGCTTAAATACTGAAATCTGCAGTCCATCGCGAGGCGATGCGATTCTGTCGCGACACGATGGACAGATTTTTTCCTTGATCGCGAGGCGATAGGGGCCAGAAACTTTTCTTCTTTTTTCTGCTGCGATGCTAGGCAAGCTGTCTAGTTCGCTAGCCAACGAAACATAAAATTGAAGATTTTGTCTTATGTAACATCCTTAAAATAATTAGACGAATTATTTGGATGTTAACCCTATTGAATTAATTTAGTACTTAATTGGTAAAATTATTAAGTGCTAAAGATAATTATTGGTTGTTTTAAAATCGTTAACCGATTAATTTGGGTCAAGGACGATTTAGAAACGAAATTGGAGATTAAGGGCAATGTGGTCATTTGACCACATTACCACTTAATATACAAAGAAATGAAAGAATTAAAAAAAGAAAGAAAAGAAAGAAAGGGAAGCGTAGAAACAGAGAGAAAAATGAGAGAAGAAGAAAGAAAAGAGAAAGAATGGGTTTGATGGAAGAAGAGGAAAAATGGGGCACCAAGGTTCTTCAAAACTTCTTCCCTCCAACACGAAAAATATTCAATGTTCCTTCCTCTTCGATTTGGTACCAAGATCATCATCATCAACTCACTCTACACCAATCCACCATTTTCGAATATTGTGAAGAAATGAGGAATGTTGAGTTTCTTGGCTCATTCTTGTCTTGAAAGCTTAGGGATATGCCATTGAGTGATTGATTGAGTTTTTGATTGGATTGATTGATTATGTGGTTTTGATTGGGTCTATTGTATTGGTTGTCAAATCTGTTTTCAATCGAAACGAGAATCGGAATTGAGCAGAATAGCGGTTTTCGCGCGAAACCGCCAAAAATTCTGCAACATCAGGTGGTCATCGCGTCGCGAAGCCCCTCCATCGCGTCGCGACCATAATATATTTTGCGACATTTTGCTACTGACAGTTTTCGCGTCGCGACGGTATAGTGTCGCGTCGCGACGGTTTGCTGATTTTCAGCAACTGTACACTGATTTTGTTTTCCCGATAACTTTTGATCCGGGAACCCGATTGAGGTGTTCTAAGATGCGTTTGAAAGCTTATTCAGAGGTCTAACTGAATATTCTGTTTTTAAGGTCAAATAAACTGTTTTTGGAGTTGTAAATTGTGTTGGAAAAGCGGTAAATTAGTAACCGAGAGAAAACTTAGACTTTGTTATTTGAAACTGAATGTTCGAGTATTGGTTTGAATGTAAACGGACTTTGAGTCCATATGATTGTAGATATATGTTTATATATCGAGTTGGGTGACGACCCATTGTTCTAACATACTAGGCGGGGCAGTCATGATCCCCTACCCTAGGCTCCATGCCAATAGAAGAATGTACTATTGGTAGGGGGTTCACCGGGGTTTAGCGGTTACGCAGTCGGTGTTATGTTAAAAAATTGTATGCTATACACCGGGGTTTAGCAGTCATGCAGTCGGTGCCGTACTTTGTGAAAACACGTTCACCGAGGTTTAGCAGTCATGCAGTCGGTGTCGTGTTAAGTTAAAACGAATTCATAATTGAACCGAGAGAGTTAGTAGGGGTCTCGGTAGAACTCATTGAGATTGTATCTCATTGTTAATGTGTTGCTGTTTTACAGAGAAACAGGGAAAGAAAGGACCACAGAGGCATGAGTAGGTTGAGCTCGGACTGGTTGCTGATGACTTAGCATTATGTTTAAGTTTATTTCTTTTTTGTTGTCTATGTATTACAACACTTTGACTTTAGTGTGATGTCATTTTATTCCGCTTTCTTGTATGATATTGAGCACAATAGTTCGTTGAAGATCATGGTCTGAGAACCTTTGTTGATCTTATTTGTATTAAGACAGCTTTGTTGTTATTCAGCGAAAACTATGTTGCAGTGTTCAGTATTTATGCAGGAATTTTATATCTCTGATGTTTTAGGGATGTGCACTTGGGTATGTTTAATAAATAAAAATACCGGGGTGTTACATCTTACTACAACCATTTGAAAAGAGGGTAACAACTTACAAATCAATCCTAATTACATCAATTGCAATCTAAGCTATTTCCCCATGGAAATTAATTAAAAAACACACAAACACTCGCATTATGACTGTAAAACTGAGCAACGGTATACATATGACCATGAGTCAACAGTCACATTTTGCAAACTTGAGCTTTTACCTTTATTTAATCAAGAAAATCACAGTTGGAAATTTTAATGTCAATCATTGCCGAATTAAAAAATAGATCAAAGCACGACGAGTATGAATAACAAATATAAGATGTCATCAATGATTTCCATTTTTCAACACATTTAACAATGATATGCGTCCGAAATTTTGTTGCCTTGGTCAAAGATCTAGTGGATCTACAAGAAACAAAATGGCAATGGAAGTTAGAATTAAAAACAAAAAGATAAGTGTTTCAAATAACAATCATTGAATGAACGAAATCAAAGTTGGAGTAACATATTAACTAGATCTTACAAGTATATATTTGCAATAATATGTCTAAATGAGAGATAAGGAGAAAAGATCACACTTACAGTTTTCATGAAACATGTGTTGTTGATGACAGATAGAGCATCACAATTCTCGTTAAATGGGATTTTGCATTGCCAACGGTTTCAAAGTGATGAATGCAACCATAGAATTATAGTGAGATCATTAAAATCCCACAGACTACATTTTCTTAATTCTTTTTTTGGTCAACACTAGATTTTTTAATGTAATTAACTGTAAAAGATAAAGTAATTAAGTAGTTTTGACCAAAATAATGCTAGTATATATATATATATATATATATATATATATATATATATATATATATATATGTAATATTTTATAAATACATTCTCATTGGTTTTGTCATCAATGGTATATATATATATCCTTTAATGTTTAAGGGTCTCCCTAATATAAACCTTTTTAATAAAAGTCCACTAGTAGACCTTTACCAATTTTTGTAAAAAATAAAATTTTAAAAGGATAAAATATGAAAAATAAAATTAATATTATATCAAAACTTACTAAAAATTGTACAGGTCTACCGATGAACCTTTTTAAAAAGGTCCATATTAGGAGACCCAATGTTTAATAAAAAGTTTGAATTCCTATACTTTTGCTTTATATGATCATAATATGTTTTGCCTATATTCTTATTTCATTTATAAATAATAATAATAAGTTTCCAGCTAAATATTTTTAAAGAAAAATATGCGTTCACCAAAAAGGAAACAAAAAAAAATGTATAATAAGATGACATGAAAATTTAAAGTTGAATTTTATAAATAAAAGATATTTGTAATATCCATAGTAATTGTAGAATTTCTTTGGATATTACCTTGTTTTCATCTTTGAAGATTTTATATATATATATATATATATATATATATATATATATATATATATATATATATATATATATATATATATATATATATATATATATATATATATATATAGACACACACACACACAAATGGATGCTTAATTGATTTAGTGTTTATGTGAATATGTTTTGTGAGAACTAGGGAGATTGATGGTTAGAACAAAAACGGTGGCAGTAGAAATTCCTAATTGGCAATATAGTGTAAGTATTAGAATTAGTGTGGTATCTTCATTCATACCAATTTTGGCAATACTTACACTCATATCTCATATCTCATCTCTATCTCACCTCATTCACTCATCAAAAATAGAATCTTCATTCTTTAAAGATCCTCATCAATCACACCAATTTTGAGCTTCATGCACTAATTTTGGGTGGAATTGGAAATAGGGAGTTAAAGGATAGTTAGAAGCATATGGAAGTTAAAGTTTAGTAGCTGGAACTGTAACTTTGATGGTGTTTTAAGTTCATTCCAGCTAGGAAAAAAAAAGAGTCATCTTGATTGCTGCCCAAAACTTTCATGGTGGCTTGAAGCTTGGGTAGGTTGGTGATGGTGTGTAAGTGCTGTCATCTTGGAGAAAACTGGGATGCATGTGTCTTTGCAAAAGATGAAGTCTTAGGAGTTGCAAATGGATTTAGCATTATTCAAGTTGTGACTTTGGAGTGGCATTGTGATTTGGAGCATCATTAGGCACATTGTAGTGGGAAGCTTCAAAAGGTGAGTTCCGCATACTCACTTCTCTAATACACTTAAAGTTTCGATTTTCATGAGCATTCGAATGAATAAATTCTGAGTTAGAGCTTGTGTTCATGAGAAAATGGTGTCTTGGTGTCACAAGGTATTTTTGTGTATATGATTTAATAGTAGAGTTCATGATTGATTGTTTGTTTGTTTAGATGGAAAGAATCATTGCATTGAAGGTGCCAATTAGTGTTACAATTGAATGTTCTTTGATGATCAATGTGATTGTATAATATATTTAGGATAGGTTAGAAGCACTTAGAATAGAGGAGAAGACACGTACAAAAACAGAAATTCTGCACACTGTCACACTGCCACAGGTCGTGGTGTCCACCACGGGCACCCGTGTTGGCTTCGGTTTGCCAGCAATTTTTCTGTAGCCTTCCAACTTGTTTTATTTGTAATTTTTGGTCCCGAACTCCGACTCGAGTGATCTTTGATGCTTTGGAAAGCTAACAAAAAGTTCTACCACTATGAATAAATAATGAAATGTGAATTTATACTCATTCTAAGAAGTCTTCCTGTCTTATCCTACCCTTTCCTTTGGAGGGTAGTGAAAATGCTATTTACATTTGATGACTATGATGGAAAGTATGATGATGGTTGATACAACGCTAGTTACTAACCATTGAGAGTGAACCACTAACTTGGACACACTTTGAGGAATAAATGACTAAAGGATTAAAGAATTGAAAGTATATACATAAGATACGAGGGGGATGACGATCCCAAGAGATTTAATAGCATACTTGGGGGAGGGAAGTAATGAGCCCGAAACCAAGGCCCTAGCATTACTCAACAGTGATCGCGGGGTTGGGGTTCTCTGTTGAAATTGAGTCATTTGATTTTTCGGGTTATGCTAAGAGGAAAAGCTAATGATTATGAATAAATTATATTTAAGGGGTATTCGGAGGTGCGTGTTCTTTGAAATTTCACCCTTTATGTTTTATAGATTTTCAGATGAACATGAAGAGCAAGGTTATCCAAAGTAAAGAGGATTTTTATAGTTGTAGCAAAACATATATTTTTGTTAATTGTACCTTTGGGGAATGACTCATATGTTTGTATTATATATTTATATATGTATATATGTATTTTAAGACATACAAAGAAAATGTATAAGCTCTTACATTTTATTTCAACGTTTGAGAAGGTTATTGATGGACCGAATAATTTCGCTCTTAAGTGGACCTCGACATAATGGACGGTACTGTGATGATTACATGTTTTCAAACTTATCAATGTACTTATATTTTGGTACACATATATGTGAGAAATGATATTTTTCTTAAACCAATTTCAAGAATTATGTAAATATTTTTTATATATATTTAGAACATGGATTCTTCCTCTATCTCAGTATTGAGATAAACGTATGTTTTATACTCAAGGGGACTTATTGACTCCTAGGATCTCCCACAAGGATTTCAGGATTTGTATCGCAAAGATACTATAGAGGTTGTATTGTGAGTCTTTGAGAGTCGAATTTAATTCGCTTGGTCCAAAACGCTTAAGCGTCCTCTGATATTCCATACAAAAGTAAATACTGATCTTTGAAGTCGACTAAAAGATTAGGGATGTTGCAATATTTATATTAAAAGTTGTTGTAATATAAAATATTTTAGTTAGGCTCTTACCATATATAGAAACGTTTTCAATTGTTTTGAATATGTTGTTCAATTATAAACATACAACACATATATTAAATTTAATTATTTTGTTAAATAATTAAATAACATATGTAACATCCCTAAATTTTTAAAGATTCGACTTATGGAAATTAAGAACGATTTAATTATTGAGTGAAATAATTAGTCGCGACTCGAATGTGGGGTAGTCGAGAAAGCTATGCTAGGTGGAAAACCATAGGATTAGAGGGGTCTTAGCCTCAAAACCATGAATTAATGAGCCAAGAGCATTTTGGTCTTTTCACAACCATTTAAACCCTCATCTCATTAAAAAATATTTAGCCTTCCCTTCCTTTTCATTTCAGCTGGAAACACATTAGAAGCAAAAACAGAAAAAAAAAAGAAGAAACTAAGAGAGAAAACGGAGAGTGGGGCGAAGGGGAGAGAAGAAGAAGGGGTCATCACCATCATCTAGTCTTCTTGCATGTAAGTTCCCTTCTGCCATTCCACTCCATTTTCAACCCTCTTCCTTCTAGTAGTAATTTCAGAAGCTAACTCTCCCTAAATCCCATTTTGCCATTTTAGACCCTCTTGAAGCTTCAAGTACATCAATGGAGTTTTAACCTCTTTGGGGCCTTGCATGTTCAGTTGGAACTGGAAGAGGGGTGAATCTGAACCTACATTGTGGTTTGAAAGGATTTTTGGAGTGTTTGTGTTGCTGGTTTCGAATAGGAGCTATTGGAGTCTAGCTTGAAAGCAATTTCTCGAGCGGTTTTGATATTGTTCACGTGAAGAAGCAATTTCTCGAGGACTCGTCAAATCGGTGAGTTTTACTCACGATTAGGGTTTTGATTATCGATTTTGAACTAATGGAAATTTTGGTTCTGTGGTTGTTTTCATTTCGAAAGGATTTGAGACGAAAAACCGTTTTTTTGGAAAACAGCGTTTTACGGTTTTATAAAAATATATATATGTTATATTGATTTTGATTTGGATTATGGACTGGAAATGCTGGAAATGTTTTCTGTTTTGGTGTTGGGGTTTAGACGGAATGACGGATTGGATACGATCGGAGAAACGGAACGAAAACGAACAAAGCGAAATATTACTCAGAACAGGACGCACGGATAGTGCTCCCTAGGGCACGGATCGTGCGCCCTTCTCGCATGACCCTGCTGAAATTGAAAGCAGTGGGCATGGATCGTGCGCCCCTGGGCACGGGCCGTGCGCCTGCTACTGTCCCCGAATGCCAAATCTTCGTTTCGTCGCTCCTTTCGGTTCCAAACCTCTTCTAATCTTCTTCCCAACCAATTGCGATGATATGACCTTAATAAAATCAATGTTTTGAGTGTGTTCAACATGATTTTGAGAAAAGGTTTTGAAAGTGATAAATGTTTGAAAACCGAAATGTAGACCGCGTGTGAGTATACGTTTTGAATAACTAACCGGATTATATGTCCAACTTGGTATCGTATTATAACGCCGGATGTCCAGTATCGGATTCATCAAAACGGGTTATAGGACAACGATAGATATAGATTATATATATATATATATATATATATATATATATATATATATATATATATATATATATATATATATATATATATATATAAGTCGGCCCAATGCGGGTGTGGTACATAAATTATATCAAGTTGGGTGACGACCCGACGAATGGCATACTAGGCGGGGAAGTCATGAGCCCCTACCCTAGGCCCTGGAAACGTTATGGAATGGTCTAACGGGGGTTTATCGTGATTGTAGATGTTGCACAGACGATGTTATGCTAAGTTCAATACACGATTCGCCGGGAATGTGGCTGTTGCACAGTCGGTGTTTCGATTTGGTAAGCTTGTAATGGTATAGTAACTTACAAGGCTTAAAACAAATTATAACATATTAAATATCGTGATTGTGGCTGTTGCACAGACGATGTTATGTTAAAAATGTATATACGCTAATAGTTTATAAATTTAACTATGTAGCAACGGTTTTATAATGGAACCGAGTGATTGTAAAGGGGCGCAGTAGAACTCACTGAGATATGTTATCTCACCCTATCATTATTGTGGTTTTTACAGAGAAACATGGAAAAAGGAAGACAAGGCGACACGAGTAGGTGACGTGCTTATGACGAAGCCGAAGTCTTGCAGTCTTGATGTTTCAGATTGTTCTTCTTTTGTTGTTTCTGTTATGGTTATGTAACTTATATTTGCTAAGAGTTGTATGAACCCATTTCCGCTTATCTGTTTATGATATTGAACCTTAGGCTCGGTGTTCCTTTTGGATTTTGAACCAAGTGAACTTCATGGAAATGAAGATGGATGAATCTGAGATATTATGTTTTATTTCGGAAAAATTTAGTATGTTCAATATTTAAACAAGTATTGTGTCCTCTGCTTATGGCTAAGCTGTGCATTTCAATGTATCTACATGTTAGAAATATTAGGGTGTTACAACATAAGTGAATTTTAATATATACCATTCAGTTCGCTTAGTTTTTACAAATTCTCAGCTCCTATACAATACATTAGTTATAATTTTTTAAATAAAAATTATTGTAACACCCCAAAGTAATTAACAATTACTTTGATTATTATGCTATTGCTTTATTATTATTATTATTATTATTATTATTATTATTATTATTATTATTATTATGTCTTACATGTCTCCTTCTATTAAGTTTGATTGTTTGATTATACAAGTGATTGTGATTGGTAGTATTAGTAGGAATTTGGGGTATTAACATATGAAAAGAATAGGTGTAGGTAGTAACAATAAGGCTCAAATAGCACCTTAAAGCCCCCACCCTTTATATCAAACTCCACTATCTGAACTAAAGAGGAGGAAAAACACTCACTCACTCCCACATATTCAGATTTTTAAGAAGTAATGAGTTAGGGAGAAGGAGAGAGGATTTAGATGAGGGCAGAGAAAAGAGGGAAAAAGGGAAAGCTCATAGTCATTATCTTCTTCCTTGTCATCCAAATAAAACCCTAAGTTCATCTTTCTTCTATCCTTTTTAATCTTGTTACAAATCACTCATAGAACCAAAAAATCCTCCATCACCAAACAGACCCAAAATCGAAATGGTCAGCTGGTTTTGAAGTTGCATGTTCAAATATCCATCAAAGGAGAGCATTAAGAACCAAATGAGAGCTTCAAGACCACTTGATTAGGACTTTGGGAACACACATTGTAGCTTAGAGTTCATCTTATAGATTGGGGACTAGCTTGGAGTTCGAATTTCATAGGAGAGAAGGGGGAAAACTTGTGTTTAAAGTTCATCTTCATGCACTACTAAAAAAAACGGAAATTAGAGACGGTCCAAATCCGTTGCTAAAAAACAAAAATCCGTCGCTAATTGGATTAGCGACGGAATTTGCGACGACCCATGATCCGTAACCAATTTTGGCGTTACTAAATATTTAGCAAGGGATTTTGGAAATCCGTCGCTAATAGAGAAGGAAAAATCCGTCGCTAATAGAGAGGGAAAAATCCGTCGCTAATAGAGAGGGAATTTTTCCGTCGCTAAAAGAGAGGGAATTTTTCCGTCACTAATAGCGAGGGAACAATCCATCACTAAACTTAATAGTTGTAATGAGTCCAACTTGAAAACATTTAGAGCCTCGTTCACCTCTCCAAAGATGGAATGAAAATGCATAGCCATTGTAACATGGTTCACAATAGTGCAAGCACCAAACACATAACTACAATTAGACATAGTGAGAAGAGAATTTACCGTAAATTGGATGCGACTTCCATAATTCAAATGCCCAAAAGAGACCAAACTCAACATGCTGGTAAAATTGCAATTACCATGCCCAACATTCCTGCAATCAACAATAGAAGTTAAATACTCATATCTATCTTTATTATCATGAAAATTTTCTGCACTAGTACCAACACCAAACTTCCTTCCAAATTACCAAGATTGGTAATGATAAGCATCAATGTTAACAGTCAAAAATCGTTCACCAGAGTCCACCACCACATTTGATGCTGACATTAGAGTTATAATCATATCATCTGATTCCTTTGTCTTGACCATTTTTCCATGAAAACTAAATATTGGTGCAATATGTATTAAACACAATAGAGAGAAAAATCTTTTGCTTCACCCAAGAAATCTGAATTTGATCCTTCTTACTTTTACCACCAGTTCTCAAGCATTTGTAGCAAACAAGAAAAAACTCCTGAAAGCACAAATTCAACATACTAAATAATATGTAATTACAAATCACTCTACACATCTGATTCGTAACATTAGATAAACCAATAGCAACAAATTCATACCCATTTCTAATGCACTCCAAAATGATGGTAACCCAAATATTCAAAAGTCCCTTTGGCATTTGATCAAACACCTTGAGGGTGAGATCAACTTGACCCAACCTAGTAGAATCAGTCAGGAGCTTTGAATAAAAAGAAACATTAGAGTATTGTATTATATTGAGACTTACGTGACTCATTTCCCAAGCATGTTAAGGGTGAGCAATTGATGATGTGTGATGGGTGAACCCTCAACCTCCAGCAAACCAGCAACACCCAACACCCATTGTCGTGTCTCACGAACCTTAGAAGCTTGCTGAAATAGGAAAGATGATTTGGTCATTAGCTAGGAAGGGTTCCATAGTTCAATTTATGGGGTGAGAATCTTGAATAACTAGGAACCATGAGTCAAGAAAGAGGAACCAGCGAACAAGTTGGTACCTGAACAATCACAGGACCCATTGTTACTTGTACTCCCACGATCTCAAGAGCTGGTTCATCAACAGATTCTTCCTCAAGGGTTTCAAAATCACTGGGAAAAACGAGAAGCACTAGGAGCTGAATCACACTTCTCATGAAGAAAAGCAGAATCGCATTAAAGAGAAGAAGAATCGCAACCAGCGAGAAGCAGAATCGCACTTCGCAGTTTTGATGAAGAAATTCGCACCACGTTCAAACGTTAGGGTTCAAGGGTTTTGGTGGCGATGGTGACTGGTTGTGGTGAATGGTGAGTGGCGGTGGTGAGGGTTTTGCGAGTGCAGTGATGAGGTTGTTGTGCTCTGGTGATGGAGTGCGAGAGTGAGAGGAGGCTTCAAGAGTGGGAGGAGGCATGTACTGAGAGCGAGAGTTTAAGTGAAATTAAAAAAAATTAAAAATAAAAGCGAGAATGAAAGTTAGTGGGAGGGAAGCGAAAAAACAAAGTGGAACTTGCTGAATTTGTTGGTCAGCGACGGATTCCAGGTTCCTCACTATTAGTGAGAGATACATTTCCTCCCTAAATCCGTCTCTAACGTCTTTTCAGCATTTTGAGACTAATTTAGCTACGGAATTTTTAGAGAGGGATTTTTTTCGTCCCTATATTCGTCACAAACGTAACCCAGAGGCACAGGTGAGGAATTTCGTTTTTTCATAGCTAAATCCCTCATTAATAGCGAGAGATATTTTTCTATCTCAAAAATCCCTCTCTAAAAACAAATTTTCTAGTAGTGATGTGAGTTCTTCATTCCTTGTTCTTGAAATCCCATAAATTAGGGTTGAAGCCTATATGTATGTGGTTTCTGAAATTGTGGAAAACATATTAATTTCAACTTCACATTTTGTTTTGAAATTGTTAATTTGAGTGATTTCTAGATATTTGCTTATTATGTGTTTTGATTGGAGTTCTAAATGAGTGTGACTTGACTTGCATGCAATTGATTTGTTTATGACTGGAATGTGTACTGAGTTTTGATGTTATAAGAATATTTATCAGTAGCATTAAGTGTTGGGACAAATTGGATTGCGTTGGAACCATGATTTTCACTCAAAACAGTAAAAAATATGAACTCTGATAATCTGACCCGATCTGGGTTGTCCCACCCCGACCAGTGTCAGCCTCTGGTATGTGTTACGGAATTTTTTTAAACAACCTGATTCAAACCTATCAACATATGATTAATCCTCAACTTCAATGTTTCCTCATGAATAATTAGTGTAATCCATCTTTGTTCCAATCCTTAATCCTCTAATAAATGCAAAGTGCTATTTTAGTCATACTACTATGTTATTGCTGATGGACTTTTGGATTATGAAGTGAAGTTGTTGTGCATGATATGAGCTCCTATGATGTGTATCACCAAATCTCTATAAAGGATTTATGTTAAGACCTTGTGAGAAGTAAATATACGATATATACATAAATATTATATGGACCGATTAAAGGATAATTAGCATACTTGGAAAGGAAGTCATGAGCCCAAGTCCTAGGCTCGTACGTGCGCTCTTCACAAGATGTCGAGTGATGGTTCTCCGCTGAAACTGATGCTATTTGTATTTATCAGGTTTCTTATGGATTTTGCTAATGAGTAAGTATACATAAAAGATATCGAGTTATAGTGAGGTGTCGCGGAAGAGTTCACTGAGATTTGTAATCTCACCATGTAATTGTTGTGTTTTAAGATACAAAGAGTATGTCAAAGCAGGATAAAGGAAAATGAGGAGCCTTGCTTATTAAGCTTATGGTTAATAAACCTTATTAAGCTTATGACTTAAGGTTCTAAAATCATGGTTAAAAAAACCAAAGAACATGTTTTTTTTTTCTAAAAACTAAAAAATAATTGTAAAAAAAAAGAACTTAAACATAAGTTATCATGATTTTTTTTGACAATATACCTTATCTTGATCGTGATGTATGAAGTTATGAAACAAATTTAATCTCGATGGCTTCATACCTCTCCAGTCTAATAAGGTGATATTTCACACTTAATCACTAAAAAGTGATATGGTAACATTAAAAAAGAGGTTAAATATATATTCAAAAAAAAAAGAGGTTAAATATATTTTTGATCTTTATAAAATTGATATCTTTCATGAATTCGTTGTCAGCAATTTTAATCACTCATTATTTTTAATAGTGCTTAGAAGTAGTATAAAAGTATAATACTCAAAGTAACTATTTAAAAAGTATATGTTTGGTGTGCTTGATTGACATTGTAGTTTGTTAAGCATTTTGGAGTAACTGAATTAAAAATAGGCATAGTTATGCATAGTAAAATGGGAGGTACAGGTAGCAACCAGACTTTATTTCATTTCTGTTTTTAATAAAACACAACGGTATTATTAAACAGTAGTTGAATTTCATCAATATTCAAATAATTAGCTTTCGTTGGTAACACAAGAAACTGACATAAAATTAGTCATTACAAAAAATTTATTCGATTGACTATGAATAAGTTATGCCATACAGAACATTAAATTCTTATACAATGCTCATTAATTCGATACAACAACAACAACTATCAAGCAACCCCTTTTTTGGTGCCTAGGGGTTAAACAACTTGAATTAAAAGAGAAGCACACTGAAAGAAGAGCAAAGGAGATTGACTCAAAAGAGAAGCACACTGAAAGAAGAGCAAAGGAGAATAATGACAATTACATGACTATCTCTAACAACTTGAATTAAAAGAGAAGCACACTGAAAGAAGAGCAAAGGAGATTGACTCAAAAGAGAAGCACACTGAAAGAAGAGCAAAGGAGAATAATGACAATTACATGACTATCTCTTTTAGCTCATACCTGCATATTCAAACACAACTCATGATTAAAATCAAAGTAATAAATTCAGAATATATTATTATAGTTATTATAAAGTAGTGCACATATTAATTTCATATTTAAGTTTATTAAATAAAAAATACCTTTCATGATTTTGACACATTTTGCAAATTTGAGCTTTTGCCTTCATTTAATCAAGAAAATCACAGTCGTCGTAAATTTTAATGTCAATCATTGCCGAACTGAAAAATAGATCAAAGCACAACGAGGATGGAAAACAAATATAAGATGTCATAAATGTTTTCCATTTGCCAAGACATGTAACAATTATCCGCAGCCGAGATTTTGTTGCCTTGGTCATAGATCTAATGGATCTACAAGAAACAAAATGGCAATGGAAGTTAGAATTAAAAATAAAAAGATAAGTTGTTCAAATAACAATCATTGAATGAACGAAATCAAAGTTGGAGTAACATATTAACTAGATCATACAAGTATATATTTGCTATCATATGTCTGAATGAGAGATAAGGAGAAAAGACCACACTTACAGTTTTCTACTAACACGTGTTGTTGATGACAGAGAGATCATCACAATTTTGGTTAAATGGGATTTTGCATTGCTAATGATTTCAAAGTGATGAATGGAACCATGGATTTATAGTGAGATCATTAAAATCCCACAGGCTACATTTTCTTATTTTTTTTTGGTCAACACTAGATTTTTTAACGTAATTAACTTTAAAAGATAAAGTACGTAAGTAGTTTTGACAATATTAATGCTATATATTAAATAATTTTGACCGAATTAATGCTAATAATTGTATATATATGAAAAATAATATATAAATACATCCTCATTGGTTTTGTTAAAGATATATATACATTTATCCTATAATGTTTAAGGGTCTCCCTATTTTGAAACTTTTTAAAAAAGTCCACCGGTAGACGTTTACCATTTTTTTTTTTGTAAAAAATGAGTTTTAAATTAATAAAATATGAAAAATAAAATTAATATTATATTAAAACTTACTAAAAATTGTAGAGGTCTATCGATGGACCTTTTTAAAAAGGTCCATATTGGGGGACCCAATGTTTAACAAAAAGTATGTTTAGTCTTTCAAGGAATTAATGAATTATTATAGAGTTTAATCACGAAAGTAGGTTTGGTAGGTTTAGTCTTTCGAGGAACCAATGAATTACTCCCCCCGTCTCAATTTGATTGTCCTATTTTCCACTTTTCTTTGTCTCAAATTATTTGTTACTTTAGAATCTCAATGCAACATTTATTATTTTTTGCCAATACCCTAACTTTTATTTCTATTTACAAGTTTCCATTCCTCTCTCCTCATAATAATATAGAGATATTTTAGTCCTACCATACTTTTTGAGCATAAAAAGTAGTATATCTAATCATTTTCTTAAAACCCACCTATAACCTTAAACGACAATTAAATTGAGACCGAGGAGTACTATTGAGCTTAATGGGTTTAGTTTGAACTCAATTGCCACGAAGGTAGGAATTGTTTCAATTGAGCACGGTTTTTGTTACTTGAGAGAGAACATTAACTTTCTTAGGATAAATTCACCTTCAAAGAGGACCAAAATTAAGAAAAGGAAAATCAATTTGCAATCATAAATAATCCTTGTGGCAATCCCAATCCTAGGATCGATCCCTTCCTATCTTATAACAACAAACCCTATTTTCTTGCAATTTCACGTTCTAATTGATCTTCCACTATTGCGTTATTCAAATTCTCCTTTAAATTAATCAAACTTTTTTCCTTCTTAATTTAATTAGATTATAATTAGTTGATACTCAAAAATCACAATCCCTGTGGATTCGATCCTTTTACTACTTGTAGAAAACCTTACACTTGCAGATTTCACACATCAATCAACTTGCATTACAAGATGTTAGGATATTTAGCATTTAGCATTTAGAACCACATCAAGGATATGAATGCTGTATAGCAGTGGAACTCATTTTAAGCAAAGAATGACATTTTGACAAACCAATATTTGTTTAACACTTTCTAAAGAATAATTCATTTTAAACAAGTGTTTAGTATGTGTTCATACCGCCTAAAGCATCATAAGAGAAATTCAATTATCAACCCAATTTTGTAAACTTGTCTATGATCTCATATTTTCGTAAGAGTGATTAGAATTAGAATTTTGTGCAAAACATACACTAGTACAAAAATTGGAAAAGAATTGGAGATTTTTAGTCGGTTCCCAAATTATCCGGCTTCAAAGGTAGGCGCGGTGGCAATTTTGTAATTAATATTGAAAAAAATTCTGGCCCAGACCATTTAAAGTCGGGCGAAATGTTACCCGACTTGAGATATTAAGATTTTTAATAACCATTTCCTTAATCTCGCAAAATATTCCACACACAGAAGACGAAAGACAGAAACCCTCGCTCTCTCCCCGTGGTCACTGCCTCTCCCAACCTCACCCTCGTTATCGCTCTCCCTCTCCCCTGCGCTGTTGCCGTCTCTGTCATCCTCACCTATGGCTCCCGAGATTATTCCAGGGTCCCCTTGTTGTGATGCCATGTTTAGCTTGAGTATAATTACTAACTCTGGTGATAATATGCATTTTGTTTGTAGATGCTTATTGATCCTCATTGAAACTTCAAACCCAAATGCAAGGTCCTCTCTCTTTCTCTCTCTCAATAGCATTCTGGTTCATATTCACAATTCACTTGTTTCGTTTTTTCTTTATTGGTTTTCTTTACAATCTTATGATTTCAAGCACAAAACTGACTTTCTCCACGTTTTATAGCATAGATTTTAGAAGTTATTGTGTTGAGTTTAGAGGTAACTTGGTTCAGCTGTGAAGAAACAATTGCGGTTAAATCAACAACATTTGTCTGCAGTAGTAGCAATTAAAGTTGCAATTGAAAACCTTGTATGGTTGATTGATGATCATTTTTAAGTAATAAAAAATTACAGATACAAAATGAAGGTTATTTACTGCAAATAGGAGCTAAGGATACTTTGTTAAATGCGCTTCTTCGTGCTGTCCAAAGATTTAGTACTGGTCCTCCAGGTGCATTGCTTTTCTATCCTTGTTTTATAAATCCGCTGATGCTCTTTTCATGGGAAGTGCTATGTAGACTTTTTTAGTTTTCTAAAAAAAGGTTAAATGTTTAGAATAATCTGGTTTAATTGAAATTGGCTTTTTGTTGTTGTCATGACAACTTTTAACACAGATCTGTCATGGCTGCTGATTTCCGAGGTTATGTGGAGGTTGTGTTTGAGAATCTTGAAGTGTTGCCAAGTGGCTTCAGTCTCAAGAGGGGGGTGAATTGAGATTTAAAAACTTTTGATAACTTTAGAAAATGTTTTTCCCCTTTTCAATGACTTAGATCAATTTTCGCGCAGGTTAAATGGAAGCGAAGGAATTAGAAATAAAGCAGTAAAGAACACAGAGATTTATCCTGGTTCAGTCACCTCTTAGTGACCTACGTCCAGTCCTCAGCCTTGTGAGATTTTCCACTAACACAACAAGGCTTACGGGTGCCTTGGAAACCTTTACAGATTCAGGCACTCTCCTCCTAGGATACCCCACCTATGGAGAGCCCTCAAATCTATTACAACAATAACAAGAGATACCCCACCCCTGTTACAACCAGCTGCCCCAGAAAGATACCCCACTTCCTAGTACAAACAGCTACCCTAGAGAGATACCCCACTCCCTAGTACAAAATACAACCAATAAACAATAACAAATTTAAAGACCGAAATACCTCTAATGTAGGCAGATAATACAACTTGAAGAATGCAACCCCAACTAACTCTTTGCGAAAGATCAGCTCAGACGAACCAACAGTGCGTGATGAGCAGAAATAAAAGTGTGAAGAGTTTTTCTCAAAATGTGCTCTGATTCGTAATAGTGGGTTGGTAAGAAATGGAGGCTATGTGGCCTCTATTTATAGGCTATGAGAAAATCAAGTTTACGTTGAAAATAGTGTAGAAATCGATTCTTTGTTGAAAACATTGGATCTAGGAATCGATTCTTCTTTCAATTGAAAATCGATTTTGACTTGCTTTGAAAAGAGGTGGCAATCGATTCTTGAGATCCAGGAGGGCTAGGAATCGATTCTATACTCAATGAAATCTTGTATAAATCGATTCTTGGCTTGCCTGAGACGTGGGAATCGATTTCTAGTTTAGTGCAAAAAGGTGTGAATCGATTCTTCCTTAAAAATTGTTTAGCTTAGGAATCGATTCTCTAATGAAATCACATGAAGTGAAAATCGATTCTATGCTTTATGATTGGCCTGAAAATCGATTTTGATGTATGTATATGCAAGGTGCAAATCGAATTTTATGTTTTAAAAATGCTTTTTATGTTTTACGTAAGTATGCATGCATTTTAAAAAATTTTGTGTGAGTGTGTGAGACTTCGAGAGACGAGCTGACCTTCAAAAGAGTTTACACTTTTTCCTAAGACACACCCAAACCCTAAGGACTACCTTTATATTATTTAAGGACTACCCTTAAACTTGAATCTTCAATTCTTGAGCTTGATTGTCTTGGATTGTGACTTTGATGTTTTGTCACTTTCATTAACTTTGGCCATCAACTTTGGCTTTGTCTTTTTACTATTATCAACTTTAGCTTTTGTCTTTTTCATCATCAAAACCTCTTAACCACTTCATCATCAAAACTTAGCCTGCAACACAAGATATCTACATGAAGACACTTTGCATTCATGGCACATTGATGGCATAGCTTCTTTGTAGTAGGGTAAGTTCACCTAGACACGTAATACCATTCTCGTATAGATTTCAATCATTCATTTCATTGCTTTTCTCTTTATTAGTATTAAGATGCTTCAGCTGCTAATTTTATACCCGAAATTGCTAATTAACTTATGCCTTTTTGCCTTTCAAGTTGCACATATGATTTTTTTTCCATTCATAATGATACATAGTATGTAAATTAATTGGAATTTACAGAATGGATGGAGGAAAATGGTCAGCAGCAAGCAGGCTAAATTACAATTTAAGAGATACAATTTCTCGTTCCACGGTTTAGGTAGTCTAGTTTGTTTTCCCTTGCAACATGTCTTAATGTTTGCTGCTTGCTTATAAGTTATATAGGGAACCTTTGGTAACATGTCCTTCTATCTCTTATATGTTTCAGCTGAGCCCATGTTGTTCTTAAATTTTCCCCTCTCTGTTACTGTTGTTATTGTTATTGTTATTTTTTTACTTCCTGTTTCCTCTACTTCTTTGGAATTTGGGTGATCGATGGCTATGGGTAGTTGATGGCTACATGATACCCAAATATCCACCCTTAGGTATTAAATTTGAATCTTCATTCATGAAACTCATGATGCCACCTCATATGCAGTCATCGATCCATTACTTACTGGCCTAAGTAAGTTACTGACATAGGCTAACAAGAGAGTATTGCTTAAAACATGAAACTGTGATTATTCAATACCAAATTGGTCAAATTAAATTAGGACTTGTAACAAGTAGGACTCAGCATTTGATATGTCTTACATGAGTGTTGTGCTACTTCTAGTAGGACATGTACAATACCAGTTTTATAAATTACACATATAAAACTTTCCTGCTCTAAAATCTTAATTTTGTTATTGCTTGCAGGTCTGAAGTGGAGAAATTCAGTATGGAGGTGGTCACCAACCACCTGTAACAGAGAAATTTAGTTTCTTTACATTTGTTTTGAGCATAAGATGAAGTTGATAAATTATTACCAAAAGTTTTCTTAATATTCAATTTTTCAGGGGTTCGCCATATTCAAGTGTGGTTTGCCATATTCAATTTATTACTTAGTTTCTTAACATTGTGTTGTGAAGCTGTGTAGTGTGGTTTGCCATATTCAAGTGTAGTTTGCCCTATTCAGTTTTTTTTTTATGTGGATATTCAGTTGTTCACAATACACCATTATCTATGGTGACTTTTCTCTTCGATTTTTCTCTATTGATTTTTCAGCAATGGAGTTAGCTTTATCTTTAGAGAAGTTAACAAATGAGAAACTTCTGAATATGCACAGTGTAATGCCTCTTTACCTTTTTTACTTTTTGTTGCAAATTTTTGTAACAAGTCATAAATTATTTGATCCGTAGTGGTCAAGGCTAATCAATTGATGATTTGTGAATAATAGGTTGCAGACCGAAACAATGACCCTGAAATGACACATTTCATTCAACACATGTTTTTCAGTGAATAGGTGAAACTGATCTAAATCATACACGTGGATAGGATGATGTGCTCGTGCAAATTAGGAAATGTCATTTAAATAAGATGTAATGGTATTGATTGTTTGCATTCTGATTTTGGATAATATGCCTATTTACATGTGGATTTGGTTTTCTTTAGAATTCATACTTTTAATTTTTGGTTATGAATAGAGTTGTTCCTCCCGCCAGCTGATAGTATATATGAAATCTAAGAGTTGAACTCTAGATTTAAGTGTAGTACTTTAATTATCCATGTATGTACGTGTTCCTCTTGGCTAGCTGCTAAAATTATGTGCTGAAAATACTTGTATGAAGGGAGAAGCAAAAAAAGGAAATAAATTAAAAAAAATAAACACTTTTAAAGTCGGATGTTTAAGGGATCCGACTTTAAAATTAAACTTTCAAAGTCGGATGTATACTTAATCCGACTTTAAATGTATTCCACATTGGCCAGAAACACAGTGTACAAGACGTAATTAAGACTTTTTAAGTCGGACGAGTATCAGACTTTAAAAACTCGGGCTTTCTAAGTCGCTTTGATAGAAGTCGGACTCACATCCGACTTTAAAAGTCCCAAATATCCGACTTTAAATCGTATTTTTCCACTAGTGATATCTTATTTAGAACTAGGCACAAGCACATTGAAGTTTAGAGTAAATTATGATGCATAGAATTCAACTTTAAAGAAAATATTGCATCAATCATCTTAGCATGCATTAATACTTTCAAGACCAATCAATCAATATCATCATATCATATAGTAAAAAGGCTCAAGTATATCATAAAATGCTTAAGATAAGATCTGAGATTGAGTATACCTCCTTTAGTAATTTTCATTACTTTGAGACTGATGTGATGAGATTATCCTCATTACCTTTGTGGTATGTCCTTATGTTCAGCATTTGTACTTTGAGGATATTAGAATGATGTCATAAGATAGAAGTTCTTGCTGAATCTCTTGACATTGGATAATGCATCTTCTTTGAGTGTTGTTGGGAGAAGATCATCCTCTTGTAGGAATTCTTTGTAATCTTCTTAGTAGAGGATTACAATGAATTCTTTATAGGAGACAAGACTTGAGTGTGTTTAGTTGCTGGAGGATAGTGAGTGATCATTTTGATCCTCAACTTGTTCATTCTAAGCTTGTACATCTTCTAAATGAAGATTCTCATTTATATTGCTCTTCTTGAGTTGGTGCCAACTCATGAACTACTTCAGTACTTCTTTCTATTTAGCTCATTTCTCCTCATCTATTTGTCACTTGCAACTTCATTACTCATTTCTTCTTTGATGATCTTGCATTTCCTCTTATCATCACATATTTCTTTTGAGATTATCATGCTCATCGCATTTGATTGGTAATCCTTCATGAGAAGAAACAAATAATTTTGTTACACAAGACTTATTGGGTCCTTAAACTGTTAGCATACCTCTTCTGAAGATTAGTGTGGTAACATTAAATGAATTCAATCAAAATGATATAACATGAATATACATTATTGGCCATTTGATGCATGACATAGAATATATGAACAAATATGTAAGAATGTAAGTCTGCATTTACTCCCTTTTTTTTACTCTTAACAACAATTATAATCACTTTAGGATCCTTTAAGCATAATGATCATATAACATTCACTTCTAAGACTACATACAACTCAATATCAACATTTTGATTTCCTTTTCAATTTAATGGTTGACATCTTAGCAGACAAGTTTTACGATTGATTTGATATGAGATGGTTAGCACATTATAAAACAATTCATACACACACAACTTTAAGTTCAAATTAGAATATACTATCTGATGCATGAAAATTAGAGATTTGAACTTTTTATAATTACATGTATATCAATATCAACTAATATTTAAAATAGTGCATCAAGATGTTTACTCAGTGTTCATATAAAATTTGTTTCAATGTGCAAGAGATACATGAGATTTATCTTTTAAGATTTTGCCAAAATTTCTGAAAAAGGAAACAGATAAACATTAAAGTTACTTTTCAGAAAATGTTAATTTTGGACATATAATGTTTGTGGCATCAATCACATGTACTCAGTTCCTAGCCTTTTTAACTTTTCGTGGCATATGAATGAAACAAGAAAAACAACCACACAACAGACATGCATTTATAAAAGAAGTAATATACTTACCTCCTTTCCTGCTTTGTGGTCATTCAACTTACCACATATTGCAATTTCATGGCCTTGGCAAGCATTATATGATATGAGAAGTGCAAGGTTTCCAAGTTTCTGAGTGTTTTGACTCTTGCTTCCATATGTGTTCTCTATACTTTTGCTGCAGCAGCTGTCTGATGATAAATCATTCATTTTCCAATATGCTCTTGTTGACTATACTAGTCAATCACTACAAAAAATGGAACAGATTGCGGGGGTTTTTTTTGTGGAGGTTTTAAAAACCCCTTCAGTTTAAAGGTAAAAAAGGAAATTTCGCTGGCTTAGTTAAAAAATTTGTTTCAATTTGAGGTGGTTTAAAACCCCCGGTGACTGTCAAGAAAAAACCCCCACTACTTGTTAAGAAACCCTTCATACATTTAACAAAAAAAACCATTCCCTCTTTTCACTTTCACTTTCCCTCTTCCCAACTCTCAAAAACCTATTATTAAAAAAAACTCTCAGAAACCCTTTCCCCTTCAGATTTCACTCATCTATCAGAAACCCTTTCAGTTTTTTCTCGCGAACCATGTGCTTCTCTCTCGTGAAATGCTTCAACTCTCGCTGAAACCCATTCTGGCTGTGGCGACAGTCTCGTTACTGAGCTTCTGCTGAAACCCATCCTTCGTCTTCTCTCTAGCTCAAGTTGAGCCTTCGTCTTCTCTTTCAAGCTCGCTGCACCTTTGTCTTCTCTTGCTCAACTTCGCGGCTCGTATCTCCGCTTGCATCGCCGCTCATCGTCGTTGCATCGTCCTTCAAGCTTGGTCTACTCTATCTTCTCTGATACCCCTCGATCTTCATCTTCTTCCTCGGAAGGTAAACATCTCAATAGTTGATAGAATTTGTTTTTCTGTTCCTACAAAGCTTCGAAATCTCAAACATTACAAAGCTTCTAGGAATTCCTTCTTCATCTTAGAACCCTAACGCTTAATCTCTGTAACTGATTCGTTTTTCTTCTTCGAACCCTAACTCTTAATTTCTTCAGTGGAGGCTTCTCTTAATTTCTTCAATGGAGGCTTGGAACCCTAACTTTGTTATTCATTTAAAGATTGAGAAAAGGGAGCTCTACAGATTTTGTTAATTTTATTTGGAATTTCGAAATTGAGGATTGTGGATAACGCCAAATTATCTGAAAATTGATTTTCTCATAATTATCTAGCAATAGAATGCATTCACTTTATTCTATTGATCGATATCAAATTTGTTCAATGCATCTGCAATCTAATAGATATCCTTTTTGCCTTCAACAGGAGCATTTGGAAAGCAATGAGGGTGAGCTTGAGTTACTTGTATTCATTCCGTAAATTGCTCTGCTCTCACATTCCGTAAATTGGCTCTTTCAAGTTGAGCTTTAAAGAGAAGACGAAGGCTCAACTTTCGACAGTCTCGTTACTGATCATAAGGCTCTTTCAAGTTCTACTGTGACTCTCGTTACTGAGCTTCTGTTGTGGCTCTTGAAGAGTCCAGAAGTGTTTGTCGTAGATCTGATCGGCAAAGGAGCGTGGTTCTTCTCTGAAACCGAATGAGGTCTTGTTTCTTCTGTTTCCGGTTAGGTATTCTACCATTCTGTCGTAGATCTGTTGCTTTAGTAAATCTTTTATGTCACAATAGTTCTATTGAAACTTAAATGGTTGATCTTCGATATTATTGGCTTTGTCTATCAATACCTTAAGTTGTTGCGCGAACTTTCTCCACAAGAATGGATTTTTAAGGAACTTCGGGATATTGGGAACATGGAATTCAGATTTGCAGAAGAGCAGCCTCAGGATGATTATGCTGCTGAGCTTGCAGGTTTCTAATATATTTCCTTGAATTTTTTTTTCTAGGCAATATAGAGTAAAATCTTTTTGTTTACTTTTTGGTTTCAAGTTTGTTTAAAACATTTGAAGGTGAAAGGCACACTGAAGTTAGCGTCATTTGAAATCTTGGTGTTTGAAATGATGCAGTTTTCGAATTGAAAAAGAGTGCCTACCTTTCATATTTGTGGCTGTTCTCTCTGTCGGAGATATTGCTATTCAGAAAACCATATATAAATTTGTACATATTCGTCGTCCTTATTTGCTTGTTCTAATTACTTTATTGTGCAGAAAATTTGCACTTCTATCCATCAGAGCATGTCATTTATGGAGACTACGTGTAGGCTAGTGTGGCCAAGTTAGAAACATCTGTCTCGTATGTTGGTGATATGCTTGAGCTGAAGGTGTATGGTTTCAATGAGATAAAAATGTATAGAGAATAAAGTTCTCTTAAAATGGCAGACAATTGCTAAGGAGAATATGACCAAGAATTAGCAAGACAAGAAAGATAGAAATATGAAGTTGCAGCAGCAGCAGCAGCAGGGGTTAATGTTTTCTTAGGATCTTTGAGTATAAGATTGTTTTAAGATATTATAGATTTTGAGTTGTATTACATTGAATATTAACTACAAATGTTTCATTTGACAATGAAACTCCATATGTATGAAATACATTTATGTATTATATTTTAAATAAAGTTTTTAAGTACTTCGATTAAATTATCTTGGTTACAATGTTAATGAAGTTGAGTACTTTGATTAAATTTATTGAATTTTAATATTATATATAACACATGGGTGCTAGTAATATAAGCTATTAATGAGGTGAAAGAAAGACATTCTCGATTACAAATAATAACAAGAGAGTATTTAAATTCTATATAGAACATTTAGGGGAAGTTTATAACCCCCTCAAAAAAAACTCCACTAATTGTGGGGGTTAAAAACCCCCGCAGTAAAACCCCCGCTAAAAGACATGATACCAGTGTTTTCTAAAAACCCCGCAAAACGATTGCAGCACTTGAAACTCCGACATTTTTTAAAACTCTCGCAGATTACGTTGCGGGGGTTTAAAACCCCCGCTAAGCGACTTAAAAACCGCCGCAATCTGTTCCGTTTTTTTGTAGTGAATCTTCTTAACCCTTTCCTTATCACATAATTTTCTGCATTAGGCATTTATTCTTTGAAAAACAACCTTCTGAAACATGTTCTTTATTACCATGGTTGGTCATCACTTCTTCCAGAATCTTTTTCTCTACACACTGTTAAGTGTTTTCAACCCGAAGAGCCTGATGGAGTCACAATAAAGGGGGTTTGAATTGGACCCTTTTAAAATTCTTTTGCTTGACCAACTAAATCACTTAGAGGAATATCAAATAGACTTCCAAGAGAATAGAACTTTGAAGGCTTTAAAGAGAATTGCTTTCTTATAAAAAGATAGTCATCTAAAGAGATAGAGACATTGTTTGACTAGATGTAAGTCACTATTTTTGGAAGATATAAAATTGTATCTTCTTAGAAACAAGAATGTGCGAGAAGGTACTTTGATAAGAGGTGTGTAAATGTGTTTCATGTTTCTCACACAATTGATGATGTTGTATGGTAATGCTTAGTTAGGAAGATGAGGAGTGTTGTAGTATATTGAGAGGATAGCTCAAGATGGTTCATCTTGATATTGTAAAATGATTCTTACAATAGAGTAGAAAAAATCTTATCTTTTAGAACTGGTTGCTATGTAAGGTAAACTTTAGAGGAAAGCAGTAAAGAACATTCAATAGTTATAGTGGTTCACCCAAATCACATGGGCTACATCCATTCCTCACACCAAGTGAGTATTTCCACTATTTTCAAAATATCTTATAAGCCAGTCACAAACTATAACACTGATAGTTTCTTCCACAGCCCTATCAACTATTCCACTAGTTTTCTTCTACAACACTAGCAACTGTATAACCCCTAAGAAACATCTTAGGCATATTCACCAACACTTCCAACAACTAATGCCTCTTTAGGAAGGTACTAACCCCTAAGAACCTATTTAGGCTTCTTCATTTACAATACAGGAAACATATGCCATGTTAAGAAGGTACAAAGATAAGGTAGTGTTTGGGTTTGGTTTGGGAATTACACTAGCTTAGATGGAAATATGATTTCTAACTTAACACAATTTCCAAAGCTATTACATACTCAGAAATGTTCCCATAAATACTTTGAAGTGCACTTAGTATGGTTGAGAGGAGAGACGTATTTCATAAGCTTCTTTAGAAGCTTGAGAAGCAACTTTAGAAGCCATATGATAGGAAATATTGACCCAAGCTTCTCACCAACTCTCACACCTTGAATGAGGTCTTCCATGAGTGGAAATGGTCTCCAAAGTCAATAGAGTCGTTGGGAAAAATCTGATGCACTTTTCTGTATTCTGTAGCACTTTCTTGCACACTGCAACACTTTATAGTTGTCTTTTGTCTTTTCAACAGTACTTCTCTCAGCTTCTGAATTAGACCTTCGGAACTCAATTTTAACCATTTCGAAAGCTTCTTAATCTGATCCCATATCTTCTTAGGCTAATGTTAGCCTTCATAATTTATTTTAAACGTTGAGAAGGTTCTAATGTATCTTCCGAGAAGCTTGTAATACTATGCCTTCTTAGAGTTGCTGAAGAATCTTGACTTGGATTTTCTTATCATGAGAGGACTATATGGATTGGGTCTTCTCATCTTGAGAAGCATCTTATTCTTGCTATCTCATGTTTACAAGGCTTCTTGAAAAAACGACTTCTCATCTTAAGAAACCGCTATAGCTATCTTCTTTTATCAATCTTCTCAGGAACTCTTGACCTTCATTCTTTTCTTTAGAGGCATCAGCATTCCTTCTTATGATATGAGGTTTCTTGAGGAGAGTATTCTTAACTTGTGAAGTCACTATAGCTTATGTCTTCTCATCTCGGAAGATTCTTACTATACCCTACTCTTCTTGAGAAGCTTTTTGAAGTTTGTCTTCACATTTGAGAACACATTTATAGCTTTCTTCACTCTTCCATATTCTTATGACTACAATGCCTTCATACCTTTATTTTAGAACATAAATTAAGTCTTTTTATGTGGTGCTTTCTTAGCACACTGTCTTCTTAAGATTTGATTGAATGGTTCCTGCACTTAGATCACTCAAGAAGATCCATTAAATCAATAATGAATCAGAGAACTTAAACACTTGTCAAAAAGGTTTGTTTCCATCAAAAAATGTCCAAGGGATTTTGCTTCAACAGGTGAATGCTGATTGTTGTGTAAACATGTCGGTATTGAACAATTTTAATTTAGATGAATAAGTTTTTTTAGTTACATATGTTTTTGCTGTCAACATATTTGATAAGTTTAATCTTAATTACTTTAGAAGATTTATACATTCTTATACTATGAAAGTGTTAAATTTGTGTGTTTTTAGTACTTTTTGATGGCCCAGCTATATTGATTCATTAAAAGCGGACGGAGCTCAAACCAAATACAAGCAAAAGGGAAAAGAAGAAAAGACGAAGAAAAAGCGTAAATGATAAAGGTATCCTGAAATGTAAAGAAAAGCATGGTCTGATTAATTAATAGTAATGAACTACAAAACACTTATCTTAACAACCCATACATTCATGGTGGTCGCGTGGTCTGAAAATTGTGCCGGTAAGCCCTAGACCTCTTAGGGTGGATGTGGTGAGGGTGGTGTTTGAATCACTTCAACTTACGGTGGTGGAGATAATGAGGATCGTGAAATCTTCTCAGCTTGTGCTGGAGGGAATGATTAGTGTAACACCCCGGTATTTTTATCGAGTAAAAATACCCAAGTGCACCATCCCTAAATCATCAGAGATATAAAAATTCCTGCATAGATACTGAACACTGCAATATAGTTCTCGCTGAATAACAACAAAACAGTCTTAAATACAAATAAGACCGAACAGGTTCTCTGACCATAACCTTCAGCAAACTATAGTGCTCAATATCATACAAGAAAGCGGAATAAAATACATAATATTGTGATACATGGAATACAAGGGAAAACATGAACTAAGCACAACAGCTAAATCTTCAGCGACCATCCAAGTACAACCTACTCGTGCTTCTTGGATCTCCTCTTTCCCTGTTTCTCTGTAAATCAACAACATTTAAACAATGAGATACAATCTCAGTGAGTTCTACCGAGACCCCTATCTACGCTCCCGGTTTAATTAAGAATTCTTTTTAACTTACACGACACCGCCTGCGCGAACGCTAAAACCCGGTGAACGTGTTATAATCCAGTAGGACACAGACTGCGCGAACGCTAACCCCGGTATATCGCACAGCAAACTTTTAACATGACACCGCCTGCACGAACGCTAAACCCCGGTGTACATGTTATGACTCAGTACGACACCGACTGCACGAACGCTAACCCCGGTGTATCGCACAACAAACTTTTTAACATAACACCGCCTGCGCGAACGCTAAAACCCGGTGAACCCCCTTACCAATAGTACTTTCCCTAATGGCACAGGGCCTAGGATAAGGGATCATGACTGCCCCGCCTAGTATGTTAACATGGGTCGTCACCCAAACTCGATATAATATATATATCTACAATAATATGAACATTTAGTTCATTTACGTTCAGATCAATAATTGAACATAATACCCGCATTGGGCCGTTTCCCATAGTCGATATAATATATATATCGTGAATCGTAGACCGGTTTAGACAAATAAATAATAATCATCCCGCGCCAGTTATACCGTACCACGTAGGACTCATAGTTCGTTTTATTATTAATAAAACATATCCGCACACGTGTACTATTAGTCGGTTTTTCGAAACAATCTATAACTTCAAAAACAGTTCATTATACAATTTAAATCATTTATTTGATTAGGCCTTTCAATAACCTTTCAAACGCACCTGAGAACACCTCAATCAGGTTCCTAGATCAAAAGTTATCGCGAAAACAAAAACAGTGAATAGTTGCTGAAAATCTGCAACGCGTCGCGACGCGAACTGCTACCGTCGCGACGCGAAAAGCGACAGAAATATTTGCGTAACAAAACTGGGCCCGGTCGCGACGTGAAGGGGACGGGTCGCGACGCGTCCATCTGCAAAAAAGTGCAGCTTTTCCGTTTTCTTGCGAAATTCGCTATTCCGCTCAATTCCGATTCCAGTTCCGATTGAAAACAGTTTTGACAACCATAAAAACAGTCTCAATCAAAGTCACACAATCAATCAAATCAATCAAAAACTCATTTTAAACGAATTGTATCAAAACGCGACATATTTTCAAATAACGGTTTTTAACTCAAAATCTTTCGAAATCAAATCACCAAAATTTCCATTTCAACACGACACAACTCGAGACTCGCTCCGATCGATTCCTAACCCGAAACAGACAATATCAAGTAATATTCCAGACCAGCGAAAGCAATAAAACGATCAATCAATTAGTTCGAAAAACAAAAATCCTAAACGTGAGTAGAACTCACCCTTGAAGCGTGAACCACGATCGAGCCGAATTCACCGAGTAACCACACGAACATTCCCCGCATAAACTTTCCGTTTCGACGACGCTCAAATCCGCTTCCAAAGCTTTCCACTCGATCACGAAACCTCTTTTTGACCGAAATACCGAATTCCTCGAAATCTTCCCCGAACACTATTCATCTTCTCCTTCAACCTCAAGCCACTATTCACAGATAACCCCAAAATGTGATTTCTCCAACCTAACTCACCCAACTAGCTCCCAATCATCCAATCGAACTTTAATACTCGAGTAATCCACCTTGGGTTCGTTCCTAATCGAACTTAAACCTTCGAAACCAACCCAAAATCGGATCTCCCACAAAACCTCCAAAACACGAAAATGGCCAAGTGAGAGAGAGTGAGTTGATCGTCATGAAATTGGTACCAAAACGTAGAGGAAGGAACGCGGAACATTTTTTGTGTTGGAAGGAAGTCGTTTTGATGAACCGAAGTACTCATTTTTTCCTCTTCTTCTTCCTCCCCCCATTCTTTCTCTTCTCCTCTCTTTTCTCTCTTTGTTCTTCTCTGTATCTCGTACGCTTCCTTTTCTTCTTTTTTCCTTTTTTATTCATTCTTTCACTCACACACACTCACACACATATATATTTATTTAATATATACGTGGTAACGTGGTCAAATTACCATATTGATCTAAATCTCTTATTTCGATTCCAAAACTTCATTGATTCGTATTATCCGGTTAACGATCCGATGACAACCAATAAATAATTTTAGCACTCAATAAATTTACCAGTCAAGTACTAAAATAATTCAATTGGGTTAACATCCAAATAATTCTATTAATTATTTTGCGGATGTTACATTCTCCCCAACTTGAAAGAATTTTGTCCTCAAAATTTTGTCAAGTCTTACGATTGACTAACCGAGAACAGACATTCTCAGAAAGGTCTTAAGTTGCTGGAACACGATCTTGAATCAACGAAATGAGTGTAGAAAATCTTCCCAATCCGGCACATCAATCTTCAAGTATGTTCCACTACCACCCTAGAATGCTTCTAAGGTTATAGTCCGAACTCTCTTGTTACGAATCAACACGAGAAACTCATCATTCGCCTACATAGGCTCGGCACCGCGTTCGAAAACACTTCCGAAGCTTCATTCCAACTATCCTCACTTGCTCCCCAACTTTGATTAATCTAAATCAAAGGGTCTAATACAAGACTCTTGATAGAAATACAGGTTGAAAATGAGATCCACAACTGGTACTCCTCGGTAAAGGCAAAAACAATCACGATCTCCTCGAAGGGTGTAAACACTTTCTCCACAAATCTTCTAAAATCTATAACAGTTCTCGTACACATTGACAAATGTGACAGAAAGTCATCTGTGAAACTTCTTGACTCGCCCCCAAGATTTCGAGACAACACTTTTCAAAAAGATGAAATGAGGATTTTACAATAAGCTTTGACCTTAAACGTAGAAATAAACCGCGGGAACATCAATTAATTTCGAAAGTAATGAAAATCACCTCAGTTGTTCTCAAAACAACTATCGAACAGAACGCAGAACCCTTCTTCCTTTATTGTAACTTTCCTCACAATATATTTATCTACGACGCACCCAATCCCTTTCCGAATTAGCCAGTAGCGTTGAGTTTCCCCTCAACCTAAGCACGCCTTCTATGATTTTCCTCAATCAGATCCTATTAGCCTCTTGATTTTTTTTTTCCAAAATTAACATTAGCATGCGGGTTTTCACAAAACGATTTTTTCAAAACTACTATATCGCACGCCAAACTTCACTTTGGAAATTCCAGTCCCTTGCAGCAGATCCATCAATTAATCCTCTGGTGCTTATTCGCAATGTGAAAAACAGTCAACAGTCACCTCACTTTCATATTCGTATTCACGTTTGACTTGTCAAACGGAATCACATAATACTATCTGATTGTTAACCTTCGCAAGCGAAAGGTTAACACCAAAACCTTGCCACTAAAGTGGAAACTCGTGGATGTACCCCAACTTAGATCTAAAAGACTCTAACAATTCCATTTCTTGCATCAATATACTCGTCCATGTGGATGAACTTCCTACTCAGCGCATCAGTTACAACACTGGCCTCTCTTGAATGCTACATCAACACTAATTTATAATCCTCCAGAAACTCAACACACTTCTCTGCCTGCTATTCAGTTCTTTCTGATCAAACAGATACCTTAAACTCTTGTGACCATTAAAGACTTCGAAACAAGACCCAAACAGGTAATATCTTCAAACCTTCAGTGTATACACAATAGGTATTAACTCCAATTCATGAGTTGGAAGATTCTCCTTATGAGCCTTCAATTTCCTGAATGCATAAGTTACCTCTTGTTGATTCTGCACAAGAACACCTCCTAAACCCTTCCCAGAAACATCGCTTCCTTCTTACTGGGATCTACAGAAACTCCCGACTTGGGAAATCACATGTCCCAAAGACTTTACTCTGGCACCCGAAAATCACACTCCGAAGGTTTCAAGTACAACTTATTTTCTCGGAGTACTTTCAGAACAATGCGGAGATGTTGGACATGCTCCTCAATGGTCTTCGAGCACATCGAGATACCATCAATGAAAACGACTACAAATTGATCTAGGTTATTGAGGAAAAACTCGGTTCGGGTAATCCATGAATACCGCTGGAGCATTAGTCAAACCGAAGGGCATTACTACCAACACATAATATCCATAACTAGTACGGAAGGCTGTCTTCGGAATATCTAAGGCCCTAACTTTTATTTGATGATATCCTGACCTCAGATCGATTTTTAGAAAACACCATGGAACCTCGAAGTTGATCCAGCAATTCGTGTATCCTTAGAAAAGATATTTCTTCTTGATCGTCACTTTGTTGAGTAGTCGATAATCAATGCACAATTTCATGCTACCATTTTTCCTTTCGACTAACCACACCAGAGCACTCCTTAGAGAAGCACTCGGTCGAATGAATTTCTTTAACATCGACTCTTCAAGTTGAGACTCCATTTCCTTGAATTCTAAAGGAACATTCAATAGGAAACAATAGATATCGATCCCGTGCCAGGAACCAATTCTACAATAAACTCTACCTCTCTCTGGAGGTTCATAAGAAACTTCATCGTGAAAACATCCAGAAAGTTATTCACAACCTGAATGTTCGCCAAATCTAAACCAGTTTCAGTGGATGCAGATAACATACTAACATGTGCTTCCGCACCTTGAAATGAAGATTGACCGTTTAAGGTGAACTAGGTAACCGCTTCAGAATTTGTCCTAGACAATTCAACTGATTCTGCAGCGAAGCTGACAGTGATTAACACAGTCGATGGCAACATGATTTGCAGTCATCCAATTCATACCCAAAATGGTGTCCACACTTCTCATAGGCAAACAAATAATCCTTCTACAAAATTTCTGTCTCCTATAACACGTAGACAATTCTGACACAAAGATTGGGTCTGGACTCGACCCTTAGCCGCAGTTAAGATAGTTATCAGCTCGGATTGCGGAGATTCGCTAGTCCCAACCGATCCACACATGATTGAGCTATAAAACAATGGGTTGCACCCGAATCGTATAATATACTGACAGAGTTATTGAAAACTGATCTCATACTCCTCAGTTGATTGTCTGCAGTCGTAACTGTCTAAACATCCAGAATGTTGACTCGTCCTTGCCTTAGTGCTGCTCGTAACTCCTTGAAACTCTTCCTTACAGGGCACTTTTTACCACAGTGACCCTCTACATTTCTATAATAGCACCGATTAGTCTTTGCTGACGATCACCATTGTGATGCCTTCCGCATCTCCTACGATTTTTAGATTGTGTTGCTTTCCACAATTAGAGCATCTTGACCTTTTGAAGAATCGAAGAGTTGCACCTGCTTCTCCTTTGATGAAAATATCTTAGGACTTTGCATTCAGAGTTGATAAATCAACTACCTTCTTTCCTTTCTAATATTCTCTTTAAGATCATCCTCGGCGACATAGGCTGGTTTCTCTAAGGCAACATAATTGGTAACAGTATAAGAACTGAGACCATAAATCATAAAAGCACTTATGCCCTTCTTATACTTCTGCATTCTCCATTCGTCATCCGGGGCTTACTTTACCACTTGGTAAAACTGAGACAACTTCTCAAACTTAGCGGTGTATTCTTCCACCGTCATGTCACCTTTCCTGAGGATGCACCGGTTGGAGATCCCGGTCTTGGTCGAGGACTGCGTCTTGATCATCCTACCGTAATTCTGCTTATGATGCACTAAGTATTAAGTTGATCAGGCTCAATGTCTCTGAGCATCACAAGAATATTTACAACAAGGACTAACAAGGAATCGACTCAACCCTAAACTAAGTCCGACTAGGTAAAACTGCTCTGATACCAACTGTAACACCCCGGTATTTTTATCGAGTAAAAATACCCAAGTGCACCATCCCTAAATCATCAGAGATATAAAAATTCCTGCATAGATACTGAACACTGCAATATAGTTCTCGCTGAATAACAACAAAACAGTCATAAATACAAATAAGACCGAACAGGTTCTCTGACCATAACCTTCAGCAAACTATAGTGCTCAATATCATACAAGAAAGCGGAATAAAATACATAATGTTGTGATACATGGAATACAAGGGAAAACATGAACTAAGCACAACAGCTAAATCTTCAGCGACCATCCAAGTACAACCTACTCGTGCTTCTTGGATCTCCCCTTTCCCTGTTTCTCTGTAAAACAACAACATTTAAACAATGAGATACAATCTCAGTGAGTTCTACCGAGACCCCTATCTACGCTCTCGGTTTAATTAAGAATTCTATTTAACTTACACGACACCGCCTGCGCGAACGCTAAAACCCGGTGAACGTGTTATAATCCAGTACGACACCGACTGCGCGAACGCTAACCCCGGTATATCGCACAGCAAACTTTTAACATGACACCGCCTGCGCGAACGCTAAACCCCGGTGTACATGTTATGACTCAGTACGACATCGACTGCGCGAATGCTAACCCCGGTGTATCGCACAACAAACTTTTTAACATAACACCGCCTGCGCGAACGCTGAAACCCAGTGAACCCCCTTACCAATAGTACTTTCCCTAATGGCACAGGGCCTAGGATAAGGGATCATGACTGCCCCGCCTAGTATGTCAACATGGGTCGTCACCCAAACTCGATATAATATATATATCTACAATAATATGAACATTTAGTTCATTTACGTTCAGGCCAATAATTGAACATAATACCCGCATTGGGCCGTTTCCCATAGTCGATATAATATATATATATATATATCGTGAATCGTAGACCGGTTTAGACAAATAAATAATAATCATCCCGCGTCAGTTATACCGTACCACGTAGGACTCATAGTTCGTTTTATTATTAATAAAACATATCCGCACACGTGTACTATTAGTCGGTTTTTCGAGACAATCTATAACTTCAAAAACAGTTCATTTAAAGAATTTAAATCATTTATTTGATTAGGCCTTTCAACAAGCTTTCAAACGCACCTGAGAACACCTCAATCGGGTTCCCGGATCAAAAGTTATCGCGAAAACAAAAACAGTGAATAGTTGTTGAAAATCTGCAAAGCGTCGCGACGCGAACTGCTACAGTCGCAACGAGAAAAGCGACAGAAATATTTGCGTAACAAAACTGGGCCCGGTCGCGACGCGAAGGGGATGGGTCCCGACGCGACCATCTGCAGAAAAGTGCAGGTTTTCCGTTTTCTTGCGAAATTCGCTATTCCGCTCAATTCCGATTCTTGTTCCGATTGAAAACAGTTTTGACAACCATAAAAACAGTCTCAATCAAAGTCACACAATCAATCAAATCAATCAAAAACTCATTTTAAACGAATTGTATCAAAACGCGACATATTTTCAAATAACGGTTTTTAACTCGAAATCTTTCGAAATCAAATCACCAAAAATTCCATTTCAACACGACACAACTCGAGACTCGCTCCGATCGATTCCTAACCCGAAACAGACAATATCAAGTAATATTCCAGACCAGCGAAAGCGATAAAACGATCAATCAATTAATTCGAAAAACAAAAATCCTAAACGTGAGTAGAACTCACCCTTGAAGCGTGAATCACGATCGAGCCGAATATACCGAGTAACCACACGAACATTCCCCGCATAAACTTTCCGTTCCGACGACGCTCAAATCCGCTTCCAAAGCTTTCCACTCGATCACGAAACCTCTTTTTGACCGAAATACCGAATTCGTCGAAATCTTCCCCGAACACTATTCATGTTCTCCTTCAACCTCAAGCCACTATTCACACATAACCCCAAAATGTGATTTCTCCAACCTAACTCACCCAACTAGCTCCCAATCATCCAATCGAACTTTAATACTCAAGTAATCCACCTTGGGTTCGTTCCTAATCGAACTTAAACCGTCAAAACCAACCCAAAATCGGATCTCCCACAAAACCTCCAAAACACGAAATTGGTACCAAAACGTAGAGGAAGGAACGCGGAACATTTTTCGTGTTGGAAGGAAGTCGTTTTGATGAACCGAAGTACTTCTTTTTTCCTCTTCTTCTTCCTCCCCCCATTCTTTCTCTTCTCCTCTCTTTTCTCTCTTTTTTCCAAGGTTTTAAAAACCGGACCGGACCGACCGGTTCAACCGGTTGAACCGAGAACCGGACCCCCTGGCCGGTTGGTTCAACCCCATTTGAACCGCAGGCCAAAGAACCGCCCCTGAACCGGATTGAACCGCCAAGAACCGCTTTGAACCGGGAAAGAACCGGGAACCGAACCGGGTTGAACTGGTTTGAACCGCCCGAAATGCAATTTTTTATTTTTAAATTTACTTTTTTCTCCAAAATTTAATATTTTTTATTTTATTTAATAAATTACTTATCCGGTTCAACCATGGTTGAACCGGTTGAACCGATTGAACCCTGAACCGGAGGTCTCGCCGGTTCGATCTCCGGTCCGGTTTTAAAAACATTGCTTTTTTCTTCTCTGTATCTCGTACGCTTCCTTTTCTTCTTTTTTCCCTTTTTATTCATTCTTTCACTCACACACACTCACACACATATATATTTATTTAATATATATGTGGTAACGTGGTCCAATTACCATATTGATCTAAATCTCTTATTTCAATTCCAAAACTTCCTTGATCCGTATTATCCGGTTAACGATCCGATGACAACCAATAAATAATTTTAGCACTCAATAAATTTACCAGTCAAGTACTAAAATAATTCAATTGGGTTAACATCCAAATAATTCTATTAATTATTTTGCGGATGTTACAATTAGGCATGTCCGACCTCGCTTGTATATGAGACATATTAGACCATCAAAGCATTTACAAATCAAACTTTAAAATTAGCTCCAATTTTGTAAATATAAATATAGATTTATGTTTTCACTGTCTTCGTAAATGAATTTATGGAAGCAGTTTTACTTGTTTTTGTATATGTAACACCCAAAGTAATTGTAATTAATTTGACCATTAAGTGACTGATTTAATTTGTATAATTGGTTGCATATTTAATTTTGGGACTAGAAGATTCCCTATGATCATTAGTATGACTGAACTACTAATTTATTCGTTTGATATTACAAAGTTATTCTTAATTGAATTGTTGAATGATGGTTAATTGATTTCAACGTATATAACAATACGTGCTTGTTTGTCACTTGTGAAAATGATTGAGCATTTGTGAATAATTAGCAATTCTAGGATTTATTATAAGTTTTATGGAAAGTAGTGGATTAATTAAGCATGAGTACCTACTAAGTTAGAGGAGGGGGTTTTAAATCCACTCGCATTAAACCAAATCTCTTTTTCCCTCTTTACCTTCTGTTGAACACAAGATCTCAATATTGCCCTTCATTACACTTTGCTAAAAAAGGGGAGAAACACCCTCATTCCCAAGGAAAAACACACACAGCCACATATCTCATTTTTGAGAAAGAGATGGAGAGTTTCGAAAGGAAGAGAAAAGAAGGAAAGCAAATGCTATCCATTGATTTTTCCATCAAAACCCTCACTATGAACCAAAATTCACTACCCCATTCTAAAAGACCATTTTACTTTCTATCCTTTTTGCTTCTACCATCTAGTTCTTGTGAGAGATTAGAGTATCTCAAGTTCTGAAATTTCATCAACATTCCATCTAGAGACAACAAGTTGCTTTGCATGTGAGTTTCTAAGGTTATGGATGCTTAAAGGGAGTTGCATGTGGGTTTAGCTCAGTGTATTTGAGGTTAGAGACCTCGTAGGATGCTGGTTGGGTGCTGGTTCGAGTGAATAGGAGCTGAGGAACTGATTGTCCGTGCTTTGAAGTGTCTAACTTGAAGTATTGAGCAATCCCTTTGTCAATGTGAGTTCCCAACAGTACGTTAATAGCATTTAGATACGTAAGCTTAAGGCCTAGAGTTTTCTCTTAACGATAACGTTAACTGTGGGTTTCCCAATGGTACGTTAATAGCATTTAGATATGTAAGACTATGACGAGAAGGGGATGCATTCTCAGTAAATTATTAAAAGATATTGTGAGTATATGTATAGTAAGGTAACATCGAGGAACCCACTGAGATTATATAAATCTCATTCTGTATTATGTGGTGTTTTTTTATAGATAAATAGGTTTCAAGTGAAGTCAAAAGAAAAAGGCTAATTAATGTACTTATTTGTGGATGTTCAATCATAAGTTCATTTGATGATGTATTGATTATGTAGGTATAGATTGAAATGAGAATCTATTAGGATTTTCCCTAGTGTTTATTTATGTAACATTCTTATCGATTTACTAGGATGTATTCTTCTTTTAAGTTTGGATTAAAAGATAGATTTTGATTAAAGAAAGTTGTTAAAACATTATTTGGTGAGTACTTGAGGAATATTGTATGATGGCCTACTTCTTTTATTTAAAGTGACTTCCCATCACTACTAGAAAAATCAAAATTAGAAAGGGAGTAAATCCGTCACTAAACCATCAAAAATCTGTCACTAACGATTTTAGCGACGGAATTGTGACGAACCCAAATTCGTAACTAATTTTGGCGTCACTAAATTTTTAGCGAGGGTTATTGATAATCTGTCACTAATAGAGAAGGAAAAATCTGTCACTAATAGAGAGGGAATTTTCCGTCGCTAATAGAGAGGGAATTTTTCCATCGCTAATAGAGAGGGAATTTTTCTGTCGCTAATAGAGAGGGAAAAATCCATCACTAAACTTAAAAGTACTACAAACACAAAATTCCACCTATTCATTAAATTTAAAAGTTATACAAATTTCTTAAAAGTACATGTTTCTTAATGTGAATAAAAACGACTCCACTGGGGATCGAACCCAGAATCTCTGGTGTAGACCAGCACCTTATCCATTGGGCCATGGAGTCAGATTCACTAGCTGGGATACCTCAACGGATTACATATTTCTTAATGTTGTCACTTAAAATTTAAAAATCTTCATGCATAACTCACTAGTAACATAGTTAGTAAGGCTACAGTGGGTTAGGAAAATTGGTAACAAATCAATCAGATTGAACAAGATCACAACTCATCTACAAAACAGAACCAATAAATAAACCATTCTACTTCAAAACATATAGTCCTTAGTATGAATCAGCCAACTTCTACAACTCAAAGAATGTCATATCTCTCCCAAAAATCTTCAATTCATTAGTCATTACTCAACAGCCAATCATTTCAAGAGATTAGGTTAAGATAGCCATCATCAATTTGCCAGAATATCCAAATGTATAAATGAATAAAGCTGACTTTAACAAAAATAAACGCAACCCAAGACACAATTTCTGAGACAGGGAAGCAGCCCCCAAACATAAATGATGAAATAGTAGAAAAAGGACCATAGACCATTTCAATACATGAAATTATATATTAAAATGGCTGAGGTAATCAGAGCCATTCAACATGGAAATCCAAACCCGTATTTTCTCTTTCAAAGCACACAAATTGTGCAAATAATATGAAGTTGAATCTAACGTGATAAATGTTCTAGCCCATTGTTTTCAACTTCCGTAACATACAATTCCAAGCTGATCAATTGCTTATGGCCTAAAAGCATTGGAAAGAAAATGTGTCACACTTTCACTTAAAATAGAAATATACGTTTACAATGACATGTCACATAAAAGGGATGTAATTCAAGCATCTACCTGCTAAGTTCAACACCAATCTTACATGAATCAAGGTTCAAGTTCTCCAACTTTGTCAATTCTGCGTTAAAATTTAAAGCTTGTTAGAAACAATCTTCCTCTTTCAAATATAATACATATCTTTACTCTTCCCTAGCAAAACTACTACTTGACAAATTTCTGTTATTTAATAATGACAATTGCAAGTATCCCATGGATATTATCAGTCCTGGTGTGCAATTAATAATGACAATTGCTACAAAAGCAGCTTTATCGATCATATAGAGAGAGTGAAGCTATTTTCAAGCAGCATTAAGGATCATATGACAATTGCAACCTTTCAAAATTCCATGATTATATCCATAAATCAGCAGACACCAACCCACTTAACTAAGACATATACTACTAGAAAACCTCAATTTAGCGTCCATTTTAAAGCGTCGGCCACCGATACGGACGCTAGTAGCGTCGATTTAGCGTCGGCCAAGCCCACGCTAAACAAAAAAAGATGTTTGTCGCAAGGAGATGCAGATTAGCGTCGGCTAGGCCCACGCAACGTGATAATATGCGACGCTAAAAAGTCGTAACATTAGCGTCAGACGGCCCACGCTAGTTTTATGTTAATTTACTAAAATACCCTAACTCTCCCATTCTTTTTTCTACACTCTTCTTCTGATCATTCCCTCCCTCTCACTCTCTCAATCTCTCGCCTCTTCTACTGAAGCCAAATCCTAAGTCTCCACCTCTTTCTCTTCCGCTACACAGAGGCGACGGCGCCAGCCGGAGAAGACGAAGAACACCTCCACGTCGTCGACGGCAACGCCACATTCTTGAACACCGTTGCATTCGATTCGCGAGGACTGATTTCAGTGGTATGCTTACTTTTTCCCTTTTTTCGCGAGAACACCGCTGTCTACCTTTTTTCTTAGTTTTTCGAATCTGTAATCTGGAATCACTTTGGCGTTAGGGTTTAGATTCATTTGGAGTCTCTTAGATCTCAGATTCATAAAACCCTAAATAATCAATTCATATAGCTATTGATTAATCATGTTCATGCTTTCTCTGGGATTGAGAGTTGTATTGATATGCTTACTTAAACCAATTAATCTCTGTGAATGTGAGTGTGAGTGGTTTGTGTTAGCAGAAAACTCAAATATTCTTATCTGATTAATTCACAAGATCATCATGATATCCCGCGTCATCAAATTAATAAGGTTTGCATTTGATCATAACCTTTTACAAAGAGCTCTTTATGTGACACAGAGCAAGACGTGAGTTCTTAAAATCTGAACCTTAATAATCAGTATATTACATGTGGCTGTTGATGTGCTGATATGTTGACTGTTTCTCATGCTCTCTCAGGTTCAACAGTACTGCATAAATTGTGAAGTATGCATGGGAAATTACTTTTGTGCTACATGCAAATTCTTCGATGGTGATGTAAGTCCTCAAGTGTGATAGACATTGAGTCGTGCTTTCTTCATTTCTTTCTAAGGCTAAGTTTTCAGACATCTCTAACTGAGTACTTTTATGAGACTAGGTGTGGATACTGTGCAATGATTGTGGTGTACCTTTCTCTGCTATGGTTTCTTGATCTTTTAGATTTACCCCAGCTCAAATTAGAATTTCTTTTCTTTTCTGAACTTATCAACATTCTACGGGGACATTGAAAATTTTGTAGGTAGCTTTCTGAACTTATATGCTAAAGAAGCCCAAAGTTGATCCATTAATATTTGAAGGATTTTTTCACAGTTTTTGGGATCATAGTTGAGTTTATGTATTAGAAAAACCTTCAATAGTGAGATGGTAGCATGACCAAACATGCATATATGCATCTGGTGATGATATAAATGTGGCTGGCTTTGAGTTTCTTTTTTGTTTACTCCACTTGAAGATATTGTAATCATGGATTCTATTTAAGTATGATTTGCCTAGTCATGTAATGAAATATGGATATATTTAAGTTTTCATAACTGAGTTATGGGATATATGTTAGATAGTTTCAAGGCAAGCATAAATATGATTTATATATGCCATTGCTTCATTTGGGTGTTGATAAGTGATAACAAACTCTCATGCTGATGCAATTGGAGGTCTCTGATGTTAATATTTTCTATTACTCTTATGATGATTAATAGCAATTTATATGACAAATATAATGCTTGCCTGAATTAGTAAGAACTCTCACTAGTGATATAGACTAACTCTGCTTCTGTCTGTTCCCCAGGTCTTGATTATCTCAGAGATTGGACAAATAATGTTCATCCTCATATTCCAATATATGTAGCCAAGTGTGACATTGAGGTCCTCTCCCCTGTCCATGCCTTCTAAAAATAAGGCTGTCCATTGTATTTTCTGCTGGTTATCCAAATGTGTATATTGTTATTATTAAGAATTTAAGATCAAGTATGGAAAGGCCCACTGCCTACACCCACACACCCACACATACTGAAAAAATTGATGATTTTCATGATAAGTATAAACTTTGTGATATATTGAAAGTTTATGTTGCATTTATATTGAATTGTGATATAATGAAAGTTTATGTTGCATTTATATTGAAACTTGTGATATATTGAAAGTTTCCGTGTGGAATTTTGCCTTCTCTACATGTTCATTAGTATATATGTTTTTATTATTAATAGTAATATTATTATAGCTGTAGGTGTAATGCTGTTGCTGTTCTCCTTGCCCTCTCCTTACCCTCTCATTTTGATTTAGAGGCAAATTCGCCAGCTTCTTCAAGGTCGTTTTTAGTGAACGGTAACGTCTGTTTCTTTTCTTTGTTTTGTTTTGTTTTTTTTTCCTTTTCTTTCTTCTTATTTATTGTTTGTTTGTCTTTTAGTGACAATTTAAGTGTTTGCCTCATAGAGAATGGATCGTACTTGGATGTACAATAGGGCATATGCTAATAGGCACGGATTGAAAAAAGACTTTGTTCGTGGTGTTAAAAACTTTGTGAAGAGGGCCTTGAAGCTACCCATTTGAATATCTGAGGGAGGGATAAGGTGTTCGTGTACAAAATGCAAGTGTATCAAGATATCTACAGCAACTAATGTTAGGCTTCACTTGTATCGGTGTGGATTTAAACCAGATTATTGGATTTGGACTGAACACGGAGAAGTGAACCCCAATGTTGATACAAGGGGTGGTTCGAATAGTAGCGGGCATGTGCGTCATGACAACCAATTTGATTCAATGAATCAGATGGTGTTTGATGCTTTTAGGCCGTATGAAAACGAAGATTTCCCCCGTGAGGATGAGTTGCCAAACGAAGACGCAAAGCAGTTTTACGACAAGTTGATACTCGCCAACAAGCCCATCTACAAGGGGGCTACCCAGTCTACGTTGTCAATATCTGTTCAACTTTTGGCAATAAGAGCAAATTGGCATCTTCCACAAAAAGGTATAGATTTTGTTGCTCAGATACTTAAAACTGTATGTCCAGTTCAAAATTGCTTGCCCAAGAACTATTACCAAGCAACACAGTTGGTGCTAATTTAGGGCTGAAGGTTGAGAACATTGATTGTTGCGATAGAGGTTGTATGTTATATTACAAAGATGATAGCAAGTTATCTGAGTATGGACTTTTGGATTATGATCGAAGTGAAGTTGTTGTGCATGTTATGACCTCCTATGATGTGTATCACCAAATCTCTATAAATGATTTATGTTAAGACCTTGTGAGAAGTAAATATACGATATATACATAAATATTATATGGAACGATTAAAGGATAATTAGCATACTTGGAAAGGGAAGTCATGAGCCCAAGTCCTAAGCCCGTACGTGCGCTCTTCACAAGATTTCGAGTGATGGTTCTCCGCTGAAACTGATACTATTTGTATTTATCAGGTTTCTTATGGATTATGCTAATGAGTAAGTATACATAAAAGATATCGGGTTATAGTGAGTTGTCGCGGTATACTTCACTGAGATTTGTAATCTCACCATGTAATTGTTGTGTTTTAAGATACAAAGAGTATGTCAAAGCAGGATAAAGGAAAATGAGGAGCCTTGCTTATTAAGCTTATGGTTAATAAACCTTATTAAGCTTATGACTTAAGGTTCTAAAATCATGGTTAAAAAAACCATAGAACATGTTTTTTTCTAAAAACTAAAAAATAATGATAAGTTACTAGTCTACGTAGAGACGCCAGAATTTTATGATCTAGCTTATTGTTTAGATAGTGATACATGCCCCATTTGTCTCGCATTGTTTAAACAGTAGTTGAATTTCATCAATATTCAAATAATTAGCTTTCATCGGTAATAAACGAAACTGACATAAAATTAGTTACTACAAAAAATTTATTCGATTGACTATGAATAAGTTATGCTATACAGAATAATAAATTCTTATACAATGCTCCTTAATTCGATACAACAACAACTATCAAGCAACCTCTTTTCTGGTGCCTAGGGGTTAAACAACTTGAATTAAAAGAGAAGCACACTGAAAGAAGAGCAAAGGAGATTGACTCAAAAGAGAAGCACACTGAAAGAAGAGCAAAGGAGAATAATGACAATTACATGACTATCTCTTTTACCTCATACCTGCATATTCAAACACAACTCATGATTAAAATCAAAGTAATAAATTCAGAATATATTATTATAGTTATTATAAAGTAGTGTACATATTAATTTCATATTTAAGTTTATTAAATAAAAAATATCTTTTGTGATTTTGACACATTTTGCAAATTTGAGCTTTTGCCTTCATTTAATCAAGGAAATCACAGTCGTCGGAAATTTTAATGTCAATCATTGCCGAACTGAAAAATAGATCAAAGCCCAACGAGGATGGAAAACAAATATAAGATGTAATAAATGTTTTCCATTTGCCAAGACATGTAACAATTATCCGCAGCCGAGATTTTGTTGCCTTGGTCATAGATCTAATGAATGGATCTACAAGAAACAAAATGGCAATGGAAGTTAGAATTAAAAATAAAAAATAAGTTGTTTAAATAACAATCATTGAATGAACGAAATCAAAGTTGGAGTAACATATTAACTAGATCATACAGGTATATATTTGCAATCATATGTCTGAATGAGAGATAAGGAGAAAAGACCACACTTACAGTTTTCTACTAACACGTGTTGTTGATGACAGAGAGATCATCACAATTTTGGTTAAATGGGATTTTGCATTGCTAATGGTTTCAAAGTGATGAATGGAACCATAGATTTATAGTGAGATCATTAAAATCCCACAGGCTACATTTTTTTTTGTCAACACTAGATTTTTTAATGTAATTAACTTTAAAAGATAAAGTAATTAAGTAGTTTTGACCGAGTTAATGCTAATATATATATGAAAAATAATATATAAATACATTTTCATTGGTTTTGTCATTAATGGTAAAGATATATATACATTTATCCTATAATGTTTAAGGGTCTCCCTATTATGAAACTTTTTTAAAAAGTCCACCGGTAGACTTTTACCATTTTTTGTAAAAAATGAGTTTTGAAATAATAAAATATGAAAAATAAAATTAATATTATATTAAACATACTAAAAATTGTCAAGGTCTACCGATGGAACTTTTTTAAATTGTCAATGTCTACCGATGGACCTTTTTAAAAAGGTCTATATTAGGGGACCCAATGTTTAACAAAAAGTATGTTTAGTCTTTCGATAAATTAATGAATTATTATAGAGCTTAATCACGAAAGTAGGTTTAGTAGGTTTAGTCTTTCGAGGAACCAATGAATTACTCCCCCCGTCTCAATTTTATTGTCCTATTTGCCATTTTTCTTTGTCTCAAATTATTTTTTACTTTAGAATCTCAATGCAACATTTATTATTTTTTGCCAATACCCTAACATTTATTTCTATTTACAAGTTTCCATTCCTCTCTCCTCATAATAATATATGGGTATTTTAGTCCTACCATACTTTTTGAGTATAAAAGTAGTATATCTAATCATTTTCTTAAAACCCACGCATAACCTTAAACGACAGTTAAATTGAGATGGAGGAGTATAATCGAGCTTAATGGGTTTAGTTTGAATTCAATTGCCACGAAAGTAGGAATTGTTTCAATTGAGCACAGTTTTTGTTACTTGAAAGAGAACATTAACTTTCTTAGGATAAATTCACCTTCAAAGAGGACCAAAATTAAGAAAAGGAAAATCAATTTGTAATAATGAATAATCCTTGTGGAAATCCCAATCCTAGGATCCCTTCCTATCTTATAACAACAAACCCTATTTTCTTGCAATTTCACATTCTAATTGATCTTCCACTATTGCGTTATTCAAATTCTCCTTCAAATTAATCAAACTTTTTTCCTTCTTAATTTAATTAGATTATAATTCACTACAAGAATAAGTGCTTTTTCCTGCCATTTTTTCCGACGAACGCTTAGTCGTCGCAATTTCCGACGGATTTCCGACGAAAAAGTCATCGCAAATGTTCAGGAAAAAAAGGTGCTTAATTTCCCGCTTACTTTTCCGATGAAAACGTGTTTCGCCGCAAATTTGCGACGGCTATGTCCGTCGGAAAACGCTAAAATGTCGTCGTAAACTAAATAACCCAATTAAAACTCACAGTGTTCCCTCGAACCCTCATTCACTCACTCTCTTCTCTGTCGTTCTCTCCCTCCTCCCTCCACCGTTCGCATCCCATTTCCTCTTCTCCAAAACCTTCTCACTCTCTCTCAGTTTTGACCACCACCACACCCTCATGCCTTTCCCTCTGCGCGCACCTCTGTCTCTAGCTCCCCTCCGCCGTGAGCTCCACCCTCATTCACTCACTCTCCTGTGTCGTTCTCTCCCTCCTCCCTCCACCGTTCGCATCCCATTTCCTCTTCTCCAAAACCCTCTCACTCTCTCTCAGTTTTGACCACCACCACACCCTCACGCCTTTCCCTCTGCGCGAACCTCTGTCTCTAGCTCCCCTCCGCCGTGAGCTCCACCCTCACGCCTTTCCTTCTGCCGCGCTCCTCTGTCTCAAGCTCCCCTCCGCCGTGAGCTCCACCTCCACGCCTCTCAAGCTCTCAAACTCTCAAGGTTAGAGTTTGATTTTATCTTAAATAAAAACCCTTAATCCCTAATTCTTTTTTTTGGTACAACCCTTAATCCATAATTCTGATTCTGGTTTCTGTTGATATTGAACATAGGGTTTTATTCCTATGTTCTAGTTGTTGATGATATTGAATCTGCCCTAGTTTTGTTTAGGGTTTGTTTTGTTACAAGTTTTATTTAGGGTTTTATTCATGTGATTAATGTTGATATTTTTCTGATTTTCTCTTGTGATAAATGTTAATCCCTCGTGATACTCCTTCTCTGATATTGAATCTGTTCTGATTTTTCTGATTTTCATGGAATTTGTATATAGGGATGCCATCGTTTAAGAGGAAGGAGAGCTGGTTCATCTCTCTATCTGGATTTACCTATTTAGAGAGGAAACTGGCCAGCAATTGGTACACACAGGGTCTGTATATTTTCAATCCTTCACATGTTTTTTATAATGTTGAACATGAGATTGTGTTTTAAGTGGTACTGTACTCAAACTCTTCTGTTTTGCTGAATGATTTCAGGATGAAGATGCCTTCTTTGCTAATTATGTTGTGGCTCATCAAAAGCTCTCCGAGCTTGGGTAATTCATTTCTTTGGTTGTTTATTGATAGTGAAGTATTGAATTTAGGAAGCTATCCTTGTTAGTTGAGTTTGGCATTGTCTATTGGGGAGTTGAATTGTGTTTATATATTTTATTTTATAGGTTTGCTGAAGGTTAAGCAACAGTTGATTGGTGTTAGATAGGCATTGTGCCTCGAGTCTTTCATAAATTTCATATTACAAAGAAGAGCAGAGAGAAAGTAAAGAGAATTTTACAATTGGAAGAATTGGTAAATGAGAAAGCTGTAAAATGTATTCTATTACAAAGAACAACTGAAACTTCTTTACAATTGTGTTGTCCAGGTATACAGATATATAACCCTTCACAGGACTCAATATGCTTGTTTGCAACTGTTTGTCTTTTTCTCTTAATTAACGTTATTTGTTTCTTGGGTTTAGAGTTATGATGCTTCTTTATTGCTGGCTTCAAAAAGAAGGAGCTTGTCTGAGCAGGAGCATGACAGGAGTTTTGGGTTGAGGAATTTCAGATACATTGATACCAGCAAACAAGCTTTGGAGAGTGTCATGGGGTTGTTTCTTGGGTTGAGTGTTGTTTCGGTAAATATATATACCCTCCTCTATAGCTTTCTAAAAAAGTGCCCTTTAGGTTACTAATCCTGTGCATATATCACAAAGTTCTTTTGGTTACTCCCTTTGCATTTCTTTCTTATGACATCACAAAGTTCTGTAACCAATCACCACCGAATCCTTTTTATTTTTCTGAGACCATGCAACTCATCTTCACTGTTATAATAGAAGGTGAATCAATCTATGTTCTTTTTCATTTTTCTCTCTGAAAATGGATTATTTTATTTCTAATTCAATTCATACATGCATAATTTCATCAACCACATTTTCAAATATTAGAATTCTTCCACTGAAAGTGCCGTAGCATTGTTCCATCCCAAATGATTCTCACCTTATTTGACGGTGAGTTGAGTTGCAAAAGAATAATTCTTCATAAAGTTGTTTGCATGTATCCTTTATTTCATTTCAAAGATTTTGGAGATTCTGTTCTATCAAGTCCACTTCTCATTAGAGTGATTGGTACAAAGGATGGAGCCAAAATTGGAATTCTTTGTGTGAAATATGGGACTGCTAAGGTTTTTTTTTCAAACCTGTTTTCTGTAAATAGAAATGTGTAGAGTACTCATGATGATTGAATTTGACATATCATTCATTCTTCTACTGCACATCCCTTTTTAGGAAAGAAAGAAGATTATTAAAGGATTGAAAGGGCATGTAGGCAAAACCGCTTATCATCAATATGGGTGTATGGTAAGAAACTTGACTCTAGCTATGCTTGGCTTCCCAGCCCATCTATTGTTATTTATTGTATCAAAGGCTAAATTTTGCATGCTAACTGAAGCCTTCTTGTCCGTGTTGCGAATAAGAGATTTGGCCTGCTGAAACTAAGTCAAATTGAGCACGTAATTAATAAATTTGAAAATAGTTGATATTTTTGTTTTTACAATACAACCTGGGTTAAGTAAGGTTTACATTCTATATGTAGTTGCTACTATTTTCTTTCTTTCTCTACTTGTTTTAGAATAATTTTCCGAGTTTTAAAAAGAAGCAATAAATTCTGAAGGAGCTTGTTTTGGACTGATTGGTCATCTAGATAGATTGATGGTATAATTTTCTGCTTACTATGATGCCCTTCTTGAGGTTTAGTGCTCGAGAGTGCAAGAATTTTGTCTGTGATGATTAATCTGTTCTACCATTCATACAGCTAGATGATATCCTACAGAATGGGGATGTATATCCATACCAAGTCTATAAGGGTTGCCTCAAAATGGATAGTCCAACATTGATAAATCTAGAAATTTTTGGTAATAGCGACGATGGTGGAAAATCAAGCAAGTACTTGTTCTATTTGAGCACTCTTAAACTTCTAAAATATTTTCATTGGATATTTCAGTCTGAATTTTTATTATTCTGCTCGAGTTTCAGGTACATTGTACAAGCATCTTGATAACTGTATGACTTCATCTGGAAAGCGGCTTCTTAGGAGCTGGATCTGCTGTCCGTTAAAAGATGCTGAAGGAATTAATAACAGGCTTGATGTGGTAGATAATTTAATAGCTTGCCCAGAGATTGTGTCTCATATTACTTGTGCCTTTTTGACATTAACTAGTCATTTTATTAATGACATTTACTAGTCATTTGTATTCTGCTACTGTCTTCTTATGTTCCTCATGTAGTCATGTTTCTCAGAGTGTATGATCATATGATTCATATCTATTAGTAATAGGACTTCCAGCTTGTGATGACTTGCAGAATTTCATAAAATATGTAATTTCTTTTTTATTTTTATTTTATCACATGAAGGATGTTTAGTAATAGAACTTCTAGTTTGTGATGCCTTGCAGAGTTTCATAAAACACTGATACTTGGGCCTTGTTTTGTCCCTCTAGGTTATTGCTAAATATCTTCATAAAACACTGATACTTGGGCCTTGTGATGACTGCAAAATGTTTGTAGTTTACTTAAACAAGGAATGAAACAAGTTATAATCAACATAGTTACGTGGTTAAAATTAGTCCAAGCCAAATCTAAGACTCCACTAGGTGTTGTTTCTGTTGTACACTCCATTCAATGCTTGCCTCACTTGGTGCATAATGAGTAGGGCTGGAACATCCAGAAGAAACATTAGATGTTGCTCTAGAAATGAAATGGCTGTATTGACATTAAACAACTTACATAAAAATATATTTAGTTGCATAATCATTATTTGCTTGGATGGTTTGCCTCATGTTCATTGATGTTTTGCTTTTCATTGGTGACTCCCATCACATACTTCTATCACCAAATTTTGGTTCCATTTAGAACTATGCATAATTATTTTTTTAGTTTTAGGTGTGCTTCTTCATGTAAACTTGTTAGCTTTTTAGTGACTCCAATTACATGCTCCCATGTTCACTGAATTTTGCTCTAACGTATGTTTCTTATGAACTTTTTCTATACAACACTTTTTAGTTTTTGTTTTAAATGGGCTCTTATACGTTTTTTGTCGGGCCTGTTTTGCTGCAATTGAAGGCCTACTCTTATCAATGTGTTCACGCTCTTGAGGAGGTAGGGTAGATGAAACTTTGTATATAACCATGTCAAAGTTATGCAATTAACACTGGGAGGTTTGGCTCAAGGAGACCACCATCATATTGTGTTGGAGAATCACCATAGCCATGCTCCTAGGCCTCCAGACAAGGAAGATCATAACTGGCACAACCAGCTTCAAACTAGTTCCCAGGATCCCAATTTGAAGCAGGTTTTGGCAGATAATGGGACTGAAATTGAATATGCAACAAGAGATGACTTCGTTATGGAGAAATTGGATGAGCCCTCTTCCCCTACCACGGCTTCAGAAGGTTTGTTTGTGTCTAATTATTCTTTCCTCGGTTTTTATGATTGTACAAGCAAATTTATTCATGTGGAATATTCGTGGTGCTGGTAATCCTGAATTGTTTAGAAACATTAAACAATTTACTGATGTACATAAGCCGGATGTATTGGTTATTGTGGAGCCTAGGGTAGACCCAAGCAAATTCCAAAGGACTTTCCTGCTTCTTGGATACACTGGTTTCTGCTACTCCCCTGTTCAAGGTTTTGCAGGTGGTATTATTTTAGCATGGAAACAAGCAAATGTGAGTGTTAAAGTGCTGAAGACAACTTCCCAATTTATCCATGCTGAGATTAGCATCAATAGAGAGCAAGAATGGTTCTTCACAGCTGTGTATGCAAGTCCTCATGAGTGCAGTAGAAGGATTATGTGGGGAGAGCTGTCTAATATAGCTAACAGTATGCAAGGTGACTGGTTATTGGCTGGTGACTTCAATGATATTGCAAGTGCATCTGAGAAGAAAGGTGGTGGCCCTATCCCTTATGCAAAGATCACCAAGTTTGTTGAGAACATCAATAAGTGCCTGTGAATGGACTTAGGTGCTGTTGGATCTAGATTTACTTGGAAAGGACCCATGTTCCATGATGGCTATCATATCTTCAAGAGACTTGACTGAGCTCTTAGTAATGCATGGTTGGCGCCTGAGGTTTCATGAGGCATATGTAAAGGTTCTTGCCAGGATTGCCTAATGTGTTTCATATCAATAGTTTATTATGATTGAATGCTATCCAAGTTTGTCATTCCTTTTAATGTAGAGGACTTATGTGTTTCCAAGTTTGGGTTAGATTGATACTTGTCTATAACACTTGTAGGTTATATCAGCTAAATTGTTTATTGTTCTTATTAGGGGTAGAAAGCTGACTTTGACACTAATGATTGTTACAAATATGGTTTTTTGTTTATTTCCCTCATTGTACTTTATTGTCAAAGGAAATTAATTGATGTACTGTTATGTAAGAGGTTTGCTGCACAAACTGCTAGCTCAGTATAATTGATAATAGTCAGTATATTTAGATTTAGATTTGTTAGAGTAAAATACTTTTGTATTGATGTACAAGCTATTAAGCTTGAGTTAATTCAGTTAGCTTTAGTAAAACTGTAAGTGCTCACTATGTTACCACAACCCTTCAAAAGATTTTATTTTTTTTTTATTTTTTTTTAACATTTCCGACGGATTTTCGATGGAAAGTTTCGTCGGAAATGGTTTTTTGCGACGAACATTTGTGACAAATTTGCGACGAAACTTTGCGACGGATTTCCGATGATTTTGCGACGAAAAATTCCGTCGGAAAAAAATTTGTGACGAGCGATTTTCCGACGACTTTTTGTCCGTCGGAAACGTCAATTTCCGACGAAAATCGCTGCATTTGCGACGAAAATTGTCGTCGGAAATCGTCGATTTTCTTGTAGTGATTAGTTGATACTCAAAAATCACAGTCCCTGTGGATTCAATCTTTTTACTACTTGACGAAAACCTTACACTTGCAGATTTCACACATCAATCAACTTGCATTACAAGATGTTAGGATATTTAGCATTTAGCATTTAGAACCACAACACATCAAGGATATGAATGTTGTATAGCAGTGGAACTCATTTTAAGCAAAGAATGACATTTTGACAAACCAATATTTGTTTAACACTTTCTAAAGAATAATTCATTTTAAACAAGTGTTTAGTATGTGTTCATGATACCGCCTAAAGCATCATAAGAGAAGTTCAATTATCAACCCAATTTTGCAAACTTGTTTATGATCTCATATTTTCATAAGAGTGATTAGAATTATAATTTTGTGCCAAACATATCTTATTTAGAACTAGGCACAAGCACATTGAAGTTTAGAGTAAATTATGATGCATAGAATTCAACTTTAAAGAAAATATTGCATCAATCATCTTAGCATGCATTAATACTTTCAAGACCAGTCAATCAATATTATCATATCATATAGTAAAAAGGCTCAAGTATATCATAAAATGCTTAAGATAAGATCTGAGATTGAGTATACCTCCTTTAGTAATTTTCATTACTTTGAGACTGATGCGATGAGATTATCCTCATTACCTTTGTGGTATGTCCTTATGTTCAGCATTTGTACTTTGAGGATATTAGAATGATGTCATAAGATAGAAGTTCTTGCTGAATCGCTTGACATTGGATAATGCATCTTCTTTGAGCGTTGTTCATTCTAAGCTTGTACATCTTCTAAATGAAGATTCTCATTTATATTTCTCTTCTTGAGTTGGTGCCAACTCATGAATTACTTCACTTCTTTCTATTTAGCTCATTTCTCCTCATATATTTGTGACTTGCAACTTCATTACTCATTTCTTTTTTGATGATCTTGCATTTCCTCTTATCATCACATATTTCTTTTGAGATTATCACGCTCATCGCATTTGATTGGTAATCCTTCATGAGAAGAAACAAATAATTTTTTTACCCAAGACTTATTGGGTCCTTAAACTGTTAGCATACCTCTTCTGAAGATTAGTGTGGTCACATTAAATGAACTCAATCAAAATGATATAACATGAGTATACATTATTGATCATTTGATGCATGACATAGAATTATGAACAAATATGTAAGAATGTAAGTCTGCATTTACTCCCTTTTTTTACTCTTAACAACAATTATAATCACTTTAGGATCCTTTAAGCATAATGATCATATAACATTCACTTCTAAGACTACATACAACTCAATATCAACATTTTGATTTCCTTTTCAATTTAATGAGTTGACATCTTAGCAGACAATTTTTACGATTGATTTGATATGAGATGCTTAGCACATTATAAAACAATTCATACACACACAACACTAAGTTCAAATTAGAAGATACTATCTGATGCATGTAAATTAGAGATTTGAGCTTTTTATAATTACATGTATGTCAGTATCAACTAATATTTAAATTAGTGCATCATGATGTTTATTCAGTGTTCATATAAAATTTGTTTCAATGTGCAAGAGATACATGAGATTTATCTTTTAAGATTTTGCCAAAATTTCTGAAAAAGGAAACAGATAAACATTAAAGTTACTTTTCAGAAAATGTTAATTTTGGACATATAAAATTGTATCTTCTAAGAAAGAAGAATGTGCGAGTAGGTACTTTGATAAGAGGTGTGTAAATGTGTTTCATGCTTCTCACACATTTGATGATGTTGTATGGTAATGCTTAGTTAGGAAGATGAGGAGTTTTGTAGTATATTGAGAGGATAGCTCAAGATGGTTCATCTTGATATTGTAAAATGATTCTTACAATAGAGTAGAAGAAATCTTATATTTTAGAACTGGTTGCTATGTAAGGTAAACTTTAGAGGAAAGCAGTAAAGAACACTCAAGAGTTATAGTGGTTCACCCAAATCACATGGGCTACATCCATTCCTCACACCAAGTGAGTATTTCCACTATTTTCAAAATAGCTAACAAGCCAGTCACAGACTATAACACTGATAGTTTCTTCCACAGCCTTATCAACTATTCCACTAGTTTTCTTCTACAACACTAGCAACTGTATAACCCCTAAGAAACATCTTAGGCATATTCACCAACACTTCCAACAACTAATGCCTTGTTAGGAAGGTACTAACCCCTAAGAACCTATTTAGGCTTCTTCATTTACAATACAGGAAACGTATGCCTTGTTAAGAAGGTACAAAGATAAGGTAGTGTTTGGATTCGGTTTGGGAATTGCACTAGCTTAGATGGAAATATGATTTCTAACTTAACACAATTTCCAAAGCTATTACATACTCAGAAATGTTCCCATAAATACTTTGAAGTGCACTTAGTATGGTTGAGAGGAGAGAAGTATTTCATAAGCTTCTTTAGAAGCTTGAGAAGCTACTTTAGAAGCCATATGATAGGAAATATTGACCCAAGCCTCTCACCAACTCTCACACCTTGAATGAGGTCTTCCATGAGTGGAAATGGTCTCCAAAGTCAATAGAGTCGTTGGGAAAAATCTGATGCACTTTTCAGTATTCTGTAGCACTTTCTTGCACACTGCAACACTTTATAGTTGTCTTTTGTCTTTTCAACAGTACTTCTCTCAGCTTCTGAATTAGACCTTCGGAACTCTATTTTTACCATTTCGAAAGCTTCTTAATCTGAACCCATATCTTCTTAGGCTAATGTTAGCCTTCATAATTTATTTTAAACGTTGAGAAGCTTCTAATGTATCTTCTGAGAAGCTTGTAATACTATGCCTTCTTAGAGTTGCTGAAGAATCTTGACTTGGATTTTCTTATCATGAGGGACTATATGGATTGGGTCTTCTCATCTTGAGAAACATCCTATTCTTGCTATCTCATCTTTACAAGGCTTCTTGACGAAACGACTTCTCATCTTAAGAAACCGCTATAGCTATCTTCTTTTATCAATCTTCTCAGGAACTCTTGAGGCATCAACATTCCTTTTTATGATATGGGGCTTCTTGAGGAGAGTATTCTTAACTTGTGAAGTCACTATAGCTTATGTCTTCTCATCTTGGAAGATTCTTACTATACCCTACTCTTCTTGAGCGGCTTTTTGAAGTTTGTCTTCACATCTAAGAACACATTTATAGCTGTCTTCACTCTTCCATATTCTTATGACTACAATGCCTTCATACCTTTATTCACTAGTGGAAAAATAGGATTCAAGTCGGATATTTAAGACTTTTAAAGTCGGGCGGGAGTCCGACTTCTATCATGGCGACTTAGAAAGTCTGATATTTAAAGTGTAACATCCTCAAAATAATTAGTAGAATTATTTGGGTGTTAACCCAATTAAATTAATTTAGTACTCGACTGGTAAATTTATTGAGTGCTAAAATTAATTATTGGTTGTCATCGGATCGTTAACCGGATAATACGGGCCAAGGAAGTTTTGGAATCGAAATAAGAGATTTAGATCAATATGGTAATTGGACCACGTTACCACGTATATATTAATAAATATATGTATATGCGTATGTGTGTGTGTGTATAAGTGAAAAAAATTAAATAAAAGAAAGAGAAGAAGAAAGAAAGAAGCGAGAGACAGTGAAGAGAAATGAGAGAAAGAAGAGAAAGAGAAAGAATGGGGTGGAAGAAGAAGAGGAAAAAGGGGGTACTTCCGCTCATCAAAACGACTTCCTTCCAACACGAAAAACGTTCAGCGCTACTTCCTCTTCGATTTGGTACCAAGATCTTCATCATCAACTCACTCTCTCTCACTTTGCCATTTTCGAATTTGAGAGGAAAATTGGAGTTTTGATGGTTGTAGCTCAAGGGAAAGCTTGAGATGGTGGTTGACGCGAACCCAAGGATGATGGATCGTTGATTTGGAAGCTAGTTGGGTGATTTGGGGTTGAAAATCAAATTGAGGATTTTGTGTGAATAGTGCTTCAAGAGGAGGAAGATAATGAATAGTATCCATGGAGAATTTCGGGAAATTTGGTATTTCGGTCAAAAGAGGTTTCGTGATCGACTGGGAAGCTTTGGAAGTGGATTGCGGTCGGTGTCCTATTAGATCGAAGCCTTATTGTATGATTCACCGGGATTAGCAAGTGGATTGCGGTCGGTGTTGTGTCAAAAGTTTGTACTACGTTCATCGGGATTAGCAAGTGGATTGCGGTCGATGGTACGTAGAAAGGCCTAGGATATTAGTTCATCGGGATTAGCAAGTGGATTGCGGTCGGTGTCCTATTAGATCGAAGCCTTATTGTATGATTCACCGGGATTAGCAAGTGGATTGCGGTCGGTGTTGTGTCAAAAGTTTGTACTACGTTCATCGGGATTAGCAAGTGGATTGCGGTCGATGGTACGTAGAAAGGCCTAGGATATTAGTTCATCGGGATTAGCAAGTGGATTGCGGTCGGTGTCCTATTAGATCGAAGCCTTATTGTATGATTCACCGGGATTAGCAAGTGGATTGCGGTCGGTGTTGTGTCAAAAGTTTGTACTACGTTCATCGGGATTAGCAAGTGGATTGCGGTCGATGGTACGCAGAAAGGCCTAGGATATTAGTTCATCGGGATTAGCAAGTGGATTGCGGTCGGTGTCCTATTAGATCGAAGCCTTATTGTATGATTCACCGGGATTAGCAAGTGGATTGCGGTCGGTGTTGTGTCAAAAGTTTGTACTACGTTCATCGGGATTAGCAAGTGGATTGCGGTCGATGGTACGTAGAAAGGCCTAGGATATTAGTTCATCGGGATTAGCAAGTGGATTGCGGTCGGTGTCCTATTAGATCGAAGCCTTATTGTATGATTCACCGGGATTAGCAAGTGGATTGCGGTCGGTGTTGTGTCAAAAGTTTGTACTACGTTCATCAGGATTAGCAAGTGGATTGCGGTCGATGGTACGTAGAAAGGCCTAGGATATTAGTTCATCGGGATTAGCAAGTGGATTGCGGTCGGTGTCCTATTAGATCGAAGCCTTATTGTATGATTCACCGGGATTAGCAAGTGGATTGCGGTTGGTGTTGTGTCAAACCTTAAAAAAAACGTTTTAAAACTGGACCGCGAGTGTTAGTAGGGGTCTCGGTAGAACTCACTGAGATTGTATCTCACTGTTTAAATGTTGTTGTTTTACAGAGAAACAGGGACAGCAGAAATCCAAGGAGCACGAGTAGGTTGAGCTCAGGCGACTGCTGATGACTTAGCTATTATGCTTAAGTTTATATTTCCTTTTGTTGTCTTTGTACTACAACTCTATGTATTGGTATTATAATTTTATTCCGCTTTCTTGTACGATATTGAGCACTATAGTTTGCTGAAGATTATGGTCAGAGAACCTGTTCGGTCTTATTTGTATTTAGGACTGTTTTGTTGTTATTCAGCGAGAACTATATTGTAGTGTTCAGTATCTATGCAGGAATTTTATATCTCTGATTATTTTATGATGGTACACTTGGGTATTTTTACTCGTTAAAAATACCGGGGTGTTGCAGTTGGTATCAGAGCAGTTCGACCTAGTCGGACTTAGTTTAGGGTTGAGTCGATTCCTTGTTAGTCCTTGTTGTAATTATACTTGTGATGCTAAGAGACATTGAGCCTGATCAACTTAATACTTAGTGCATCATAAGCGGAATTATAGAAGGATGACCAAGACGTAATCCTCGACCAAGACCGGAGTCTCCAACCGGTGCATCCTCAGGAAAGGTGGCATGACGGTGGAAGAATGCACCACTAAGTTTGAGAAGTTGTCTCAGTTTTACCAAGTGGTAAAGTAAGCTCCGGGTGACGAATGGAGAATGCAGATGTATAAGAGGGGGCATAAGTGCTTTTATGACTTATGGTCTCAGCTCTTATACTATTACCAATTTTGTTGCCTTAGTGCAACCAGCCTATGTCGCCGAGGATGATCTCATAAGGAGTATGGGGAAGGAGAGAAGGTAGTTGAGTTATCAACTCCGAATGCAAAGTCCTAAGATAATTTCATCGAAGGAAAAGCATGTGCAATTTTCTGGTTCCTCAAAATTCAGAAAATGTTCTAACTATGGAAGACATCACCAGGGTGATCGTCAGCACAGATCAATCGGTGCTACTATTAAAATGAAGAGGGTCACTATGGTAAAAAGTGCCCTGCAAGGAAGAGTTCCACGGAGTCACGAGCAGCTCGAAGGCAATGACAAGTCAACACTCTGGATGCTTATACAGTTACAACTGCTGACAAGTTACTGAGGGGTATGGAATCAGTTTTCAATAACTCGATCAGTATATTATATGATTCGGGTGCAACCTATTGCTGTATATCCCGATCGCATGTGAATCGGTGGGGATCAGCCTTATCATCGCTATCCGAGCCGATAACTATTTTAACTGCTGCTAAGGGTCGTGTCCAGACCTAATCTTTGTATAGAATTGTCTGCTTGTCATAGGAGGCAGAAATTTCGTTGTAGAATTTATTGTTTGCCTATGAGAAGTGTGGACACCATTTTGGGTGTGAATTGAATGACTGCGAATCATGTTGCAATCGACTGCGTTAATCAACTATCAGCTTCGCTTCAGAATCAGTTGAATTGTCTAGGACAAATTCCGAAGCGGTTACCTAGTTCACCTTAGATGGTCAATCTTCATTCCAAGGTGCGGGAGCACATGTTAGTATGTTATCTGCATCCATTGAAACTAGTTTAGATTTGGCGAACATTCAGGCTGTGAATGGCTTTCTGGATGTTTTCACGATGAAGTTTCTTCTGAACCTCCAGAGCGAGAGGTAGAGTTTACTGTAGATTGGTTCCTGGCACGGGATCAATATCTATCGTTTTATATTGAATGTTCCTTTAGAATTAAAGGAAATGGAGTCTCAACTTGAAGAGTCGATGTTAAAGAAATTCATTCGACCGGGTGCTTCTCTAAGGAGTGCTCTGGTGTGATGAGTCGAAAGGAAAAAAAAATGGTAGCATGAGATTGTGCATTGATTATCGACAACTCAACAAAGTGACGATCAGGAATAAATATCCCTTACCAAGGATAGACGATTTGCTTGAGCAATTCGAGGTGCTGCAGTGTTTTCTAAAATTGATCTGAGGTCAGGATATCATCAAATAAAAGTTAGAGCCTCAGATATTCCGAAGACAGCTTTCCGTACTAGGTATGGAAATTATGTGTGGGTAGTGATGCCCTTTGGTTCGACTAATGCTCCAGCGGTATTCGTGGATACATGAGCCGAGTTTTCCTCAATTACCTAGATCAATTTGTAGTCGTTTTCATCAAGGGTATCTTGATGTGCTCGAAGACCATTGAGGAGCATGTCCAACATCTCCGCATTGTTCTGAAAGTACTCCGAGAGAATAAGTTGTACTTGAAACCTTCGAGGTGTGATTTTTGGGTGTCAGGGGTAAAGTCTTTGAGACGTGTGATTTCCCAAGTCGAGAATTTCTATGGATCCCAGTAAGAAGGAAGCGGTGTTGATTGGGAGTGACCGATATCAGTCGCAGAGATCAAAAGTTTGAGTTTAGCCGATTACTATAGGAGATTTATTCGAGGGTTCTCACAGTTAGTTCTTCCACTTACTCGGTTAACTCGTAAGGGTCAGCCGTCTAGGTGGGATGCCGATTGTGAAGAATGTTTCAAGAGTTGAAGATTCGGTTGATTTCTGCTCCGATCCTGATTCTTCCAGATTCGTCTTTGGGATTCCAGATTTACAGCGATGCTTCTGGGAAGGGTTTAGGATGTGTTCTCATGTAGAATCAGCAGGTGGTAGCTTATGCGTCCAGGCAATTGAAGACTCATGAGGAGAATTATCCGACTCATGATTTGGAGTTGGCAGCTGTTGTGTATGCACTGAAGATTTGGAGACGTTACCTGGATGGGTCTCGTTTCGATGTCTTTAGTGATCACAAGAGTTTAAAGTATCTGTTTGATCACAACGAATTGAATAACAGGCGAAGGAGGTGGGTTGAATTCCCGAAGGATTATAAATTCGTGTTGAACTAGCATTCAAGAGAGGCCAATGTTGTAACGGATGCGCTGAGTAGGGAATCCATTTACATGGCAGAGTTAATGATGCAAGAAATGGAATTGTTAGAGTCTTTTAGATCTAAGTTGGAGTACATCCATAAGTTTCCACTTTGGTGGCAAGGTGTTAGTTTGTTAACCTCTCCTTGGTGAAGGTTAACAATGAGATTGGCTTACGAGATTTCGTTTGACAAGACGAACGTGAATACGAATATGTAAGTGAGGTAACTGTTGACTGTTTCACGTTGCGAATAACCATCAAAGGATTAATTGATGGATCTGCTGGCAAGTGACAAAAAAAAAAAAATTTCCGAAGTGAAGCTTGGTGTGCGGCGTGATAGTTTTGAAAAATCCTTTTTGTGAAAACCCGCATGCTAAAGTTAATTTTGGGAACGAATCAAGAGGCTAATAAAATTATATTGAAGAGAAATCCAAGGAGGATTACTTAGGTTGAGGGGAAACTCTCAACGCTATTGACTAATCCAGAAAGGAATCGGATGCGTCGTTGGTAAAAACCTCGTGATGAAGTTGCTATAGAGGAAAAGCAGCTCTGAGTTTTGTTTGACAGTTGTTCTGAGAACAACCGAGGTGATTTTCATTGTTTTCAAATTTATTTGTTGTCCCCACGGTTTATTTCTACGTTTAAGGTCAACGTTTTTAGTAAAACCCTTATTCCATCTTTTTGAAAAGTTCTATCTCGAAATCTCAAGGGCGAGTCAGGAAGTTTCACAGATGACTTTTTCGTCACATTTTTCAATGTGTATGAGAACTGTTATGGATTTTAGAAGATTTGTTGAGAACGTGTTTATACCCTTCGAGGAAATCGTGTTTGTTCCTATCCCGATCGCGGATTACCGATATGTGGATCTCATTTTCCAATCCGTATTTCTATCAAGTGTCTTGTATTAGACCCTTTGATTTAGATTAATCAAAGTTGGGGAGTAAACGAGGATAAGTGGAATAAAGCTTCAGAAGCGTTTTCAAACGCGGTGCCGAGCCTATGTAGGCGAATGATGAGTTTCTCGTGTAGATGCGTGACCAGAGAGTTCGTATCAAGGTAGTAGTGGGTCATACTTGGAGATAGATGTGCTAACTTGAGAAGATTTTCTACCCTTATTTCGTTAATTCAAGATTGTGTTCCAGCAACTTAAGGCCTTTCTGAGAATGTCGGTCTTCGGTTAGTCAGATGAAAGACTTAGCGAAATTTTGAGGACAAAATTCTTTCAAGTTGGGGAGAATGTAACATCCTCAAAATAATTAGTAGAATTATTTGGGTGTTAACCCAATTAAATTAATTTAGTACTCGACTGGTAAATTTATTGAGTGCTAAAATTAATTATTGGTTGTCATCGGATCGTTAACCGGATAATACGGGCCAAGGAAGTTTTGGAATCGAAATAAGAGATTTAGATCAATATGGTAATTGGACCACGTTACCACGTATATATTAATAAATATATGTATATGCGTATGTGTGTGTGTGTGTGTATAAGTAAAAAAAATTAAATAAAAGAAAGAGAAGAAGAAAGAAAGAAGCGAGAGACAGTGAAGAGAAATGAGAGAAAGAAGAGAAAGAGAAAGAATGGGGTGGAAGAAGAAGAGGAAAAAGGGGGTACTTCCGCTCATCAAAACGACTTCCTTCCAACACGAAAAACGTTCAGCGCTACTTCCTCTTCGATTTGGTACCAAGATCTTCATCATCAACTCACTCTCTCTCACTTTGCCATTTTCGAATTTGAGAGGAAAATTGGAGTTTTGATGGTTGTAGCTCAAGGGAAAGCTTGAGATGGTGGCTGACGCGAACCCAAGGATGATGGATCGTTGATTTGGAAGCTAGTTGGGTGATTTGGGGTTGAAAATCAAATTGAGGATTTTGTGTGAATAGTGCTTCAAGAGGAGGAAGATGATGAATAGTATCCATGGAGAATTTCGGGGAATTTGGTATTTCGGTCAAAAGAGGTTTCGTGATCGATTGGGAAGCTTTGGAAGTGGATTGCGGTCGGTGTCCTATTAGATCGAAGCCTTATTGTATGATTCACCGGGATTAGCAAGTGGATTGCGGTCGGTGTTGTGTCAAAAGTTTGTACTACGTTCATCGGGATTAGCAAGTGGATTGCGGTCGATGGTACGTAGAAAGGCCTAGGATATTAGTTCATCGGGATTAGCAAGTGGATTGCGGTCGGTGTCCTATTAGATCGAAGCCTTATTGTATGATTCACCGGGATTAGCAAGTGGATTGCGGTCGGTGTTGTGTCAAAAGTTTGTACTACGTTCATCGGGATTAGCAAGTGGATTGCGGTCGATGGTACGTAGAAAGGCCTAGGATATTAGTTCATCGGGATTAGCAAGTGGATTGCGGTCGGTGTCCTATTAGATCGAAGCCTTATTGTATGATTCACCGGGATTAGCAAGTGGATTGCGGTCGGTGTTGTGTCAAAAGTTTGTACTACGTTCATCGGGATTAGCAAGTGGATTGCGGTCGATGGTACGTAGAAAGGCCTAGGATATTAGTTCATCGGGATTAGCAAGTGGATTGCGGTCGGTGTCCTATTAGATCGAAGCCTTATTGTATGATTCACCGGGATTAGCAAGTGGATTGCGGTCGGTGTTGTGTCAAAAGTTTGTACTACGTTCATCGGGATTAGCAAGTGGATTGCGGTCGATGGTACGTAGAAAGGCCTAGGATATTAGTTCATCGGGATTAGCAAGTGGATTGCGGTCGGTGTCCTATTAGATCGAAGCCTTATTGTATGATTCACCGGGATTAGCAAGTGGATTGCGGTCGATGGTACGTAGAAAGGCCTAGGATATTAGTTCATCGGGATTAGCAAGTGGATTGCGGTCGGTGTCCTATTAGATCGAAGCCTTATTGTATGATTCACCGGGATTAGCAAGTGGATTGCGGTCGGTGTTGTGTCAAACCTTAAAAAAACATTTTAAAACTGGACCGCGAGTGTTAGTAGGGGTCTCGGTAGAACTCACTGAGATTGTATCTCACTGTTTAAATGTTGTTGTTTTACAGAGAAACAAGGACAGCAGAAATCCAAGGAGCACGAGTAGGTTGAGCTCAGGCGACTGCTGATGACTTAGCTATTATGCTTAAGTTTATATTTCCTTTTGTTGTCTTTGTACTACAACTCTATGTATTGGTATTATAATTTTATTCCGCTTTCTTGTACGATATTGAGCACTATAGTTTGCTGAAGATTATGGTCAGAGAACCTGTTCGGTCTTATTTGTATTTAAGACTGTTTTGTTGTTATTTGGCGAGAACTATATTGTAGTGTTCAGTATCTATGCAGGAATTTTATATCTCTGATTATTTTATGATGGTACACTTGGGTATTTTTACTCGTTAAAAATACCGGGGTGTTACATAAAGTCAGACAAACAGAATCCAACTTTAATTACCCTTGTATGCTGTGACGGCCTTTGTGGAACACTTTTAAACCACATTTAAAATCGGATAACAGAGATATCCGACTTTAAAAGTGTTAATTTTTTTGAATTTATTTCGTCTTTTTGCTTCTCCCTGCAAATACAAATATTTCCTGCCTTTCAACTAGCCAAGAGGAACACATACACGTACACACTTAAATAGAGTTAAACTCTTAGATTTCATACTAAAATATACTTTGATGTACTACACTTTCACTTAAGTTGTTTTCTAATAATATTCTAATGTACACAAATTCCTGATATTCTAATAATATTCCAAAATATATGTTAATGTACTACACTTTCACTTAAGTTGTTTTCTTCTTTCTTCCTTTCCAATTGGCTTAAGCTACGCACGCAACCTTAGAAAGAACTGTGCCCAAACTTGTCTAATGTGCTTCAATTCTTCAGAGATGTGAACGGACGACTCATATTGAATACCTAAAACAATAGAAGTTTTTGATCAAGCCTAAAACAATAAAAGTTAAATAAGAACCATGAGTTAATGCTATTAGTCAGGCGAAAATGGGATTTAAAGTCAGGCGAAAAGGGATTTAAAGTCAGGCGCCCGCTTGACTTTTATTAAGTCGACTTTGTATGTATCATCCGGGAAATCCATTCACATAGCAGAGTTTATGATGCACGAAATGAAATTGTTGGAGTCCTTTAGAGACTTAAATTTGAATGCAAGATCAAGGAAGAACCGGTTAGTGTTAAGCCATATGAGGATCTCTAGTTCATTAAGGGATTCTATTCGCTTAGCACAGGATATTGATGTAAAGCTACAATCGCAGAAATTGTTGCCAAATTTTACTGAAGATAGTGATGGAGTTATTTGTCTCAACGGTAGGATCTGTGTGCCCGATAATGAAGATATTAAAAAGCAAGTGCTAGAAGAAGCACACCGAAGTTTGTTTTCTGTACATCCTGGATCCACCAAGATGTATAGAGATTTAAAGCAGATGTATTGGTGGCATGGAATGAAGTTAGAGATTGCTGAATTCGTATCTCAATGCTTAACTTGCCAAAGAGTTACGATAGAACATCAGAAGCCTGCCGGTCTGCTACGGCCACTCGACGTGCCAGTGTGGAAATGGGAAGACATTTCCATGGATTTTGTAATGGCGTTGCCAAGGTCTCAAGCCGGTAACGACTCCATTTGGGTAGTTGTAGATCGGTTAACCAAATCAGCTCATTTTATTCCAGTTCGTTCGAGCTGTAAAGTATCCAAGTTAGCTGAGGTGTATTTAAAGAACATAGTAAGGTTGCTTGGGGTTCCTACCAGTATAGTGTCGGATCGAGATCCGAAATTCACTTCTCGATTTTGGAAAGCTCTGAATGAAGCATTGGGGACTAAAATACTTCTTGGTACCGCTTATCACCCACAGACAGATGGGCAGACCGAGAGAACTATCCAGACATTAGAGGATATGCTTAGGGCTTCGGTACTTGATAACGGGAAGAAATGGGAGGATCATCTTCCATTGGTGGAATTCTCATATAACAACAGTTATCATTCCAGTATCGGAATGGCACTTTTGAAGCGTTGTATGGTAGGAAATGTAGAACTCCATTGTGTTGGTGGGAAGTCGGTGAGAACCGATTGTTAGGACCTGAGATGATTCAGGACACCACAGAAAAGATCCTCCAGATCAGAGAAAGAATGAAAGCTGCACAGAGTAGGCAAAAGAGTTATGCCGACAAAAGGAGAAGGCCGACAAAACTGAATCAAACACTTTCCAAAATTTGAGCTCATCAATATATGCACAAAACAGAAGAAACCCAAGAAAAAGAAGCAGATTTTGTAAATAACTACTACTAGCTACTCCTAATGTAACATCCTCAAAATAATTAATAGAATTATTTGGATGTTAACCCAATTGGAATAATTTAGTACTTGACTGGTAAATTTATTGAGTGCTAAAATTATTTATTGGATGACATTAGATAGTTAACCGGATAATACGGGTCAAGGAAGAATTGAAATCGAAATAAAGGATTAAGATCAATACGGTAATTGGACCACGCTACCACTTATTTATTAATTAAATATGTGTGTGTGTGTGTGTGTGTTTGTTTAAAGAAAGAAAAGAATAGAAGAGAGGAAAGAAAGAAGGGATACGCGCAGAAGAGGAAAAGAGAGGAAAAGAAGAGAAAAGAAGAGAAAGAAGAAGAGGAAAAGAAGAAGAGAAAGGAAGAAGAGGAGTGAAGCCCATCCCTTCAAAAATTCATCATCTTCATCATCTTCCCTCCCTCATCATAACCCAAGAACTTGGTAAGATTCCCCTCCATTTTTCCCCTTCCTTTTTGATTTCGAAAATTGAGGGTTTTGTGGAGAATTTTGTTGAAATCAAGGATTCATAGGTTGTATCAATGATCGGGTTATGTTTAGGATCGAAGCTAGGAGCGGATTGAACGTGTAACACCCCGATATTTTTATTGACTAAAAATACCCAGGTGCACATTAGTAACACATCAGAGATATATTTCCTGCTTAGACACTGAATATCACTATAAATTTTTCGCTGAATATAACTCAAACAGTCTTATTTACAACAAGACAATATGGTTCTCAGACCATATACCATCAGCAATTATAGTATTCAGTATCATACAAGAAAGCGGAAGAAAGATATACCTTAAATACATAATGTCTTAGAATACAGACAACAGAAGGGAAATAAGCTTAAACATAAAGCTAGGCTATCAGCAACCAGTCCGAGCTCAACCTACTCGTGCCTCTTGGATTTCCGCTGTCCCTGTGTCTCTGTAAATCAACAACAATTAAACAGTGAGATACAATCTCAGTGAGTTCTACCGAGACCCCTACTAACACTCTCGGTTCATTTATTAGCTCTTTTATAGATTAACACGACACCGACTGCAAAACATTGCTACTCCCGGTATGTCGTAAAATAAACAAAGTACGGCACCGACTGCAGAACATTGCTAATCCCGGTGTATCGTACAACAAACACAGTGCGGCACCGACTGCAGAACATTGCTAATCCCGGTGTATCGCACAATAAACAAAGTACGGCACCGACTGCAGAACATTGCTAATCCCGGTGTATCGTACAATAATCTTTAACATAACACCGACTGCGGAACATCGCTAATCCCGGTGAACCCCCCTACCAATAGTACATTCTCCTATTGGCATGGAGCCTAGGGAAGGGGATCATGACTGCCCCGCCTAGTATGTTACACATGGGTCGTCACCCAACTCGATATATAAACATATATCTACAGTACTATGAACCCACGGTCCATCAAATCAGAAAATCAATGAAACACTTTAATCCACATTTTATGAAATCCAAGTTCACACTCGCACTCTAGTTGACCGCTTTTCGACACAATTTTCAATATCAAAAACAGTTCATTTTGCCTTAAAAATAGAATATTCAGTTAGGCCTCTGAATAAGCTTTCCAACGCATCTTAGAACACCTCAATCGGGTTCCCGGATCAAAAGATATCGCGAAAACAAAATCAGTGAAAAACTGTTGAAAATCTGCAAAACGTCGCGACGCGAATGGCTACCTTCGCGACGCGAAAAACGACAGAAACATTTTGCGTGAGAAAACTGGGCCAGGTCGCGACGCGAAGGGGACGGGTCGCGACGTGACCCTCTGCAGAAAGTGCAGGTTTTCCGTTTTCTTGCGAAATTCGCTATTCCGCTCAATTCCGATTCTTGTTCCGATTGAAAACAGTTTTGACAACTATAAAAACAGTTTCAATCATAGTCACACAATCAATCAAATCAATCAAAAACTCATTTTAAACGAATTGTATCAAAACGCGACATATTTTCCAATTAACGGTTTTTAAAACGAAATCTCTCAAACTCGATTACCAAATAATATTCCAGTCCAGCGAAAGCGGTAAAACAGTTAATTAATTAATTCGAAACATAAAAATCCTAAGCGTGAGTAAAACTCACCCTCGAAGCGCGTGCCGACACCGAGACTTCAAAATCGCTGAGACTTCGCCAAATCACCGAGACTCTCCGCGACACCGCTTTTCTGACAAAACCGCACGAACGTTCCCCGAATCGGCGACACCCAATCCGCTTCCAAAGCTTCCCACTCGATCACGAAACCGCTTTGACCGAAATACCGATTTCCCGAAATTCTCCATGGGCACTATTCATCATCTTCTTCACCTCAAGTCACTATTCACATAAACCTCAAATCTTGATTTTTCAACCTAACTCACCCAATCGATCTTCAATACTCGAATAATCCACCTCGTGCTCGCTCCTAAACATCGTCCTTAGCTTTCCCTTGAGCTTGAACCACAAAACCTCTATTTTTTCCTCTCAAATCGAAAATGGCAAAGTGAGAGAGAGAGGGTTGATGATGAAGATCTTGGCACCAAATCGAAGAGGAAGTAAAGCTGAGCATTTTTCGTGTTGGACGGAAGTCGTTTTGATGAGCGGAATTGCCCCCTTTTTCCTCTTCTTCTTCCTCCTTTCTTTCTCTCTTCTCTTTTCTTCTTTCTCTTTTCCTCTCTGTTTCTCTTTTTAATTCTTTCTTCTCCTTTCACACGCACACACATATACATAAATATATATTTATTTAATATTTTAGTTGCAACGCGGTCAAATTACCATATCGATCGAAATCTCCTATTTCGATTCCAAAACTTCCTTGGTCCGTATTATCCGGTTAACGATCCGATGACAACAATTAAATAATTTTAGCACCCGATAAATTTACCAGTCGAGTACTAAATTGGTTTAATTGGGTTAACACCCAAATAATTCTACTAATTATTTTGCGGGTGTTACAGAACGCGAATGGAAGCTCGAAACGAAGTTAGGAGCGATTCGGTGTTGATTGGGTTCGATTCGGTGATTTTGACATATCGGTCATTTCGGCTCGACAACGACTCTCGCTTCAAGGGTGAGTTTTACTCACGTTTAGGCTTATTCCGTTTTGAAATGAATTGTGTGACTTGGTTTCGAAAGATTTTGAGTCGAAAACGTTATTTTGAAATATATCGCGTTTTAACTAAATTCGTAATCGTTGAGTTTTTGATTGAATTGCTTGATTGTTTGATGTTGATTGGACTGGTATATTGTCTGGTACTGTCTGTTTTTGCGTTAGGAATCGATCGGGGCGAGTTTCGGATTAATCGGAAAGCAAATTTTCTTAAGACAGGCCATTTTTGGAATGCTGTCAAATGCGCACGACCCGTGCGTCTCAGGGGCACGACCCGTGCGCCTGGTTCGGGTTCAGTGTTTAAAAATGTCTAAACAGGGCGCACGACCCGTGCGTCCAGGGGCACGACCCGTGCGCCTAGTTCTGTCCAAAATTTTAAAAGTGTCCGAAATGATTCCGTTTCAATTCCAATACTTTCCTAATCCTTTCCTAACCCTTATATAATGATATTAGGCTTATGATGCCATGATCTTCGGTGTGTTTCAAAGGGTTTTATAAGACACTTTTGATGTTGAACTTGTATTGAAAAGCCTAATATTAGTACTCGTGTGCGGATGTGTTTTATTGTTAACAAATCGGACTATGAATCCTATGTGGTTAATTACAATTTAAAGGAACTAAATGTTCAATTGATCGTTGAGGTAATGAACCTTGAGTTCATGTGTCTGTAGATATATATATTATATCGAGTTTGGGTGACGACCCATGTTGACATACTAGGCGGGGTAGTCATGAACCCTTACCCTAGGCTCCGTGCCGTTAGGAAACACTATTGGTTATGGGGTTCGCCGCAGCTTAGCGTTCGCGCAGTCGGTGTTATGTTAAATTGTTGTTGTGCGATACACCGCAGCTTAGCGTTCGCGCAGTCGGTGTCGTACAGTGCGGTTCATCGCAGCCTAGCGTTCGCGCAGTCGGTGCCGTACCGAGTTATAACAGGTTAGCCGCAGCTTAGCGTTCGCGCAGTCGGCCTTATATTAAAAGTTATAGAATGTGGTACACCGCAGCTTAGCGTTCGCGCAGTCGGTGTCACGTTCAAGCGGTCAATTAATTGAACCGAGAGTGTTGGTAGGGGGTCTCGGTAGAACTCACTGAGATTGTATGTCACTGTTTAAATGTTGTTGTTTTACAGATAAACAGGGACAGAAGAAACCTCAGAGGCACGAGTAGGTGGCCCCGGGAGATGGATGATGACTTAGCTTTATGTTTAAGTTCATTTTCCTTCTGTTGTCTATGTATCACAGTGCTATGACATTACAGTTACATTTATTTTTTTATTCCGCTTTCTTGTATGACTCTGACTACCACAGTTGCTGACAGTTTATGGTTTGAGAACCGTATGGTCTTAATTGCGTATAAGACAGTTATGTTATATTTCAGCAAAAATTTTATAGTGGTATTCAGTGTCTGAGCAGGAAATATTATCTCTGATGTGTGTTCAATGTGCACTTGGGTGTTTTTAACAAATAAAAATACCGGGGTGTTACACCTAAGATTACTTTGATTATCTTTCCTCAAAAAAAAAAGATTACTTGATTATAAATAAGACTACAAAGCTTTAATGAGAAGGAAACCAACAAAGATGACACCCAAATACAAGGGATTTCTGCAAGAGAATACAAAACATGGGTGAGACCAATTGAATAACACAACAAAAAGTGATGAGTTTTATCAGGTTTCTGCTCAATGTAACATTCTTATGTTACTAGAGTGCTTACATATAGTTTATGTCCAGCACATAAAATATATTTTTATGTCAAATTTATACGTCTATAATGTGCAGCTGCTAGAGGAGAGAGATGCAGAGCCAAGAACACGTTAAATATTTAATAAATAAAAGCAAGAATATAAACATCATATGAGTAAAGTTGACATGTGTCATACCCCAATTTTGTCCGGCTTAGGTCAAAACCCTAATTTTCCACACGAAAAATGCATTTTGGGTCCTAGAAACCGCTCCAAAGTTTTTGAAATCATTTTTAGGGTTAGAATGCACTTTTTGGGGAAATTAGGGTTTTTAGGGTCAAAAAGGGCATTTTGGTCATCACTCACAAAAGATTTCATAAAAATGATTTTTGCATGAAAATATTTTTAAAACCCATGCATGCATAATTGAATAGGACATGATATGAAAATAATTTTTGGAAAGGCATATAATCGATTTCTATTATGCACCAAAGGGCAAGAGTCGATTTATAGTATTTTCTAAAGGCCAAGAATCGATTTCTTAATCATATGTTTAAAGCATGAAATCGATTTCTACATATTCTCAAGACAAAGTTAAAATCGATTTCCTTCTATTTCAAGAGACTATGAAATCGATTTCAAAGCAATCCTATAGGCCATGAATCGATTCCTCATTGTTTTAACTAAGGGAAGAATCGATTTTCACCTATAAAGGAGGTCCTGAAAATCGATTCCTACTTGTTTTCAAAGAACAAAGAATCGACTCCCATGTTTTCCAAAATGTAAAGAATCGATTCCTCACTATTTCAACTATCCAAAGAATCGATTCTTGAGGCTTCTAAAATGATAAGAATCGATTCCTCACCTTTTTAACTTCATGTCACAATCGATTCTTCACTTTCATTAAATATTTTTTCAGATCTACGTTTTCCTTAGCCTATAAATAGAAGTCTCATTCTCCACTCTTAACAGACACGAACACACACATTTTTCACGAAATCAGAGAAAAAACCCATTTTTCGAAATCTCTCACATTTTAAAAAAAAAACTCTTCTACGCTTTATTATTTTTGCTCTCTTCGTTCCGTTGGTCCGTTAGAGCTGATCTTTCGCTAAGAGTTAGTTGGGGTTGCATTCTTCAAGTTGTAAGATCCGCCTTCATTAGAGGTATTTTTGTCTTTACATTTGTCATTATTTAATTATTATGATCCGTGCCAAAACTGCCCTATGTGATTCTACTTAGCTTTAGTGTTTATTTACTTGTCCTTGTATATTATTGTCCATTGTTGATGATGGATCATATGATTCCCACTTATGCCTAGTGCATCATGTTCTAAGTGGTGAAGATGGTCTCAGATGATTCAACCTCCCCCTTTCAAACCCTTTCAAAAACATTTTTCGTTAGAACTACGTCGCTTTGATTCCCATTTGGGATACGTAGGAGCGAGTCACATTCTCGTCAAGCGCAACCATAAAAAGTTTAGCATTTGCATAGCAAAAAGAAAAGAGTTATTTTCATAACAAAAAAGAATCACTTTTGCAAACCAAGATCATTTTCAAAACGAAAACCTTTTCCTTTCTAAAAACATTTTCAACCCATTGTCGCTAGTGGCTAATCAGAACCTTTGTTCGTCTAGCCATTGGTAGCAATGTGTTTTTCCCAAAAGAACAACAAGCGATGATCACTCATAACCTTTGTTAGCTCGATCATTCGTGCCAATCAAATCCCTTTCAAAGACCACTTTCAAAAGAGCAAATTAAAACGGGTTGCTACTAATAGTCAATCAGAACTTTTGTTCGTCTAACTAGTGGTATTGACTCTCATTTTCTAGAGTACTTAGCGGTGATTACCCATAACCTTGGTTAGTTTAATCATTCACTAAATGCTCGTCCTATTTCGAAAACTCACTTAAAAAGATAAAAAAACAAAAACTTTTCAAAAAGACAAAGAAGAACTACGTAGCTTTGAATTCTCCATCGCACCGGGAGATACGTAGGAGCGGGTCACATCCCGTCAAGCATAACAAATAAAATTCATTTTCACAATAAGTTTTCAACAATTATTTTCAAAAGAACCTAGAACTACGTCGCCTTTGATTCTCCACCCGGAGATACGTAGGAGCAGGGCCACGCCCCTGTCAAGCGCAAAAATAAACAATTTCTAATATTAAAGAATATACAAACAGATCTCCTTCATTTCAAAAGCAAAAGTCTTATTTTCAAAGTAGGGGATTAAGTCGGTCGTACGGCCGGGTTAATCATTGTTTTAAGATAAGTGAACTGTGGTCCCTCAGAGCCCCAGCGCTCCTTCAGCCCTCAGTGGCCCTTCAGAGCCCCAGTGCTCCTTCAGACCCCCAGTGGTCCTCCAACACAGATCACACAGTCCTAAAACCCCTACATTAAAAAACACCAACCCACAAACATTTTCTACACAGAAGAACTACGTAGCTTTGAGTTCTCCATCGCACCGGGAGATACGTAGGAGCGGGTCATGTCCCGTCAAGCGTTTTTCTAAAAAACCATTTTTCCCCCTTTTTCATAATAAATAAAGATTTTCATTAAGATTTTTTTCAATAAGAAGTAGAGAGGCAAAATTAAGTATTTTCAAGTCCACACACTAAAACCACACATTTAATTAAAGGTTCCCTCTCAGTAGAGAGGACGTGTGGGGTGCTAACACCTTCCTTGCGCGTAACCGACCCCCGAACCCTATTCTCTAGTTTCGCAAGACCAATCGCTTTCCAAAAAAGGTTTTCCTAATATTTTCCTTAATAAATATTGGTGGCGGCTTCATTGTCTTAGGAAAAGTTGTGAACGAGGAAGGTTCTCCCTCGGGGACTTTTTCGGGCGCAACAACATGCACCTTAAAAGTGGCATAAATTCATTAAATCCCAGAATAAGCATAGCAACTATCGCCCATGGGGGAGGTAAGAAGTTGTTATTACACTTGTTGGCCTCCTGAAAATAAAAATAAAAAAGTATTGCATCAATAAGTAAAAATTGTAAAACATTTTTCAAAGATTTCAAAATTTGAATGCCTTGATCTCATATGAATCCATGATGTTTATCAAACTATTTATTTTAGCTAGTTGGCAAATCATTTATGTTTTGAAGTTACATGGAACCTACCAATAAAACAAAGAGCAGAATCCTTGGGACCATACCAACAACTTTACATATGAATGAAACAGAGTGTCATTTATTTGATAAATTAGACTAAATGGCTTGAGCTACAAGTTTTAAATAGACAATATCCGCAAAAATGTCATAGGATTTAAATTATTATAACTTTTTTCATATTATTTCTCTTATACATAAAGGAACCTTCAAAATTTTAAGAAGTGGCAAAACAACGTGCCTGTGCAGAAATGGCTTGAGAAACACTATACTCTGTCTCTGTCTTGAATTGCCTCCACAAAGATTTGCATTGGACTGGTGTAATCAATGTCTTAGAGGATGGAACCTGCATTGATATTTCAATCACAACAACCAATCAGTGCCGAAGATGAAAAATGTTCTCAGACGTCACTCAAGGAACCAAATAGTAGCACTTTTGTGGCCCAAAATATACTCATGTCATGTCAACCCGGTTAGATATTTACTCATACTTGAGCAATGAGACCATAAATTGATGTCAATCAGACTATTCATATACCCAAAAAGAGTACATAATTAACCAATTCATCAGATAGAACTAGTAAATAGCAACAATAAAAATGCACCTGTTCCCAAGTGCTAGAAGCTAGCGGATCAACCACTGTGATGCTCCTATCTCTATTAGCACCGCTTGATGAATCCAGCAATGCAACGGCTAATGTTTTCTCAATATCATCAGTATCACCATCATCCAAACGAAGTGCAGACATAACAGACAGCAACTTCAAAGACTGCATAGGGTTAAATTTGGTGAAAAAGATTACTTGATTATCTATCCTCAAAACTATCATTTCTTCTACAAAACTACAAATTCAGTTATCATATACATAGCAGAATTATATTTCCCAATCATAATCTTTGCAGAAAATAAATTGATGGAAAAGAAATAAAAGTGTCAAATGCTCAAACACACACAGTGCCCTCAATCAAACTTTCAACCATCCTAAACTTTGTTAGCCAAATAAGTATGAAGAAACCTTAGCTTCAATATTTTTACAGTCAAACAAGCACAGCCTACATAACCTAAATGGACCAATTAATACAATAGCAACTAAATAAAAGGATGGAAGAACTTTTGATGATAATATTTACCATTTAAAGAGATTTACAACCAACTAAACTGGAACAGCTTAATCCCAGACCCAATTCCTCTACAAAAACAAAAGTATCAGTGACCAATTACTTGATTACAAATGCTCACTCACTTATCATCAAAGATTCAAAAAAATTCAAAATGAAATGAAACATACAGGAACAGTAGAATATACCTTCATTGGAAACATCGAACCATTGAGATCATAACCAGATGATCCTATTGCAGCTCCTGGCTCAAAAAGTTCCTTAAGAACTAGAGATGATGGCAATATGGTCATTTCAATTTCCTTGTCAGAATATGGGAAGTTGATGACTACCCATTGACAACGTGACAATGACTGCCAGTTGAGTTGTCACTACTTTCTAAGTAGCGGTAGTCTCCACTATCGTCAGATGAAAAGCCTTCATGTGAACCATTGTTTTCCACCAGTTCAAAGATTATCCTCAAAACTATCATTTCTTCTACAAAACTACAAATTCAGTTATCATATACATAGCAGAATTATATTTCCCAATCCTAATCTTTACAGAAAATAAATTGATGGAAAAAGAAACAAAAGTGTCAAATGCTCAAACACACACAGTGCCCTCAATCAAACTTTAAACCATCCTAAACTTTGTTAGCCAAATAAGTATGAAGAAACCTTAGCTTCAATATTTTTACAGTCAAACAAGCACAGCCTACATAACCTAAATGGACCAATTAATACAGTAGCAGCTAAATGAAAGGATGGAAGAACTTTTGATGATAATATTTACCATTTAAAGAGATTCACAACCAACTAAACTGGAACAGCTTAATCCCAGACCAAATTCCTCTGCAAAAACAAAAGTATCAGTGACCAATTACTTGATTACAAATGCTCACTCACTTATCATCAAAGATTCAAAAAAATTCAAAATGAAATGAAACATACAGGAACAGTAGAATATACCTTCATTGGAAACATCGAACCATTGAGATCATAACCAGACAATCCTATTGCAGCCCTTGGCTCAAAAAGCTCCTTAAGAACCAGAGATGATGGCAATATGGTCATTTCAATTTCCTTGTCAGAATGGGAAGTTGATGACTACCCATTGACAATGTGACAATGACTGCCAGTCGAGTTGTCACTACTTTCTAAGCAGCGGTAGTCTCCACTATCGTCAGATGAAAAGCCTTCATGTGAACCATTGTTTTCCACCAGTTCAAAGATTAACCTCTGGATTAGTGTTCGCTTGAGATAGGCCTCCGCAGGTTGAAACCGGTCCAAATTTAGCTAGAAAAATTCCATCATTTTAATGTTAAGGTTAAATCCATATAAAACCATGTAAATCATTATAGATTACTACTGATTGAAATATTGACTAGGTGAGGAGCTAAAAAGTTGGGATATATATGTAACAATATATTAAACAACAATATCAAAAGCTTCAGATGCAAGTTTAAAAATCTGAAACAAATCAAAAATAAGAAAACCACTTACAAAATTTGAGAACTTGGTTAATTTCAACGGATTGAAATTCAATGGAGCTTCCGCCAGAAAGAGCTCTAGATAGTGTAGCAAAAAGAGGCCACAATCATAATTTTTCCGTTGCTGCGGTACCTGTCAAGCACATTCAGTTGCAAAACATTAGTAAAAGAATATCCATCAAAAAGAAAAATAGAAAGGTATTCCTTGATGACTCAAAATCAATCATAAGCCCGACACAATAAGGCACATGTTCATCAATAGCTATGCGGATTGTGAAGGAACTTTGCAAAAGAAACATGCCAGTTTTATAGCAATTTCTTAAATGATGAGGAATCTTTTAATGAGCAGATAAAACTGAAATTTCTTTTGTTTAACAGAAAGAAATCTTTGAAGAAAGAATGATTATATCAGTGCTTCTAATCAGAAAGCTGTGAAAATGTTAGCATTTAATACCGTAGCTGGGAGAAACCGCATGTTTAAAAATCTAGATGAGAGGTCTTCTCCACATGTATTCTTCTGCCTCTCTTTCCATTCTTCGTACAAATAACTGTCAGTTCCAAATGATGAGTCAATTTATAACTATGCTAATCTATATCATTTGCGTGTATCTCACTCACTTATTCATAGTTCATTGTTCCCCATGCAAATCACATATAAAACCATTTCCTTAGTTTCTTCACTGTGAAATTTTTTTCCCAAAAGAAAAATAAAACCAAAACTCCAACAAGTTAGAATTTGATTAAGGTGTGAAGAACAAAGAGTTTTTAAAGTATGGTGAGAAGAGAAGAGGGATTTACCTTCTATTGTGTGTATCCAGTGTTCTTCTAAGCTGTGATTTGAAGCAATCACCATCTCAAACAGCCAGTTTGAGCACATACAACAGAAACCAAGAGTGTTAAACATAGGGTTTAACACATTAAAAGGAAACAAAAGAAAAACAGAAGGTGACGAAAACAATACCTGTGTGCGTTCTTCGTTTGTGTTTCGTTTTCAACACATCCAGCAACATTTCGTTCATGTAACAACAGAAACCAAAGAAATCAGATTTGCAGTTTCCCAAACAGAGAAATTAACGAAGCAATCAAAGGGCTTTTGTTTAATACCTTCTTAAAATCGTTTGTATAACTGTGTCGGTATGAATCTAGCCTTCAATCTGTACAAATTATCAATAAACTGTCAAAACCTAGCAGAGAAGATAAGGGAAAACGAAGAAGACGAAGTAAAGAGAGACGGAACGGACCTGAGTGAGAAACGACGCTGATTTAGGGTTTATTTCATCACGCGTCTGAGACCCTGAGCGAAGGAGCGAAGGAGGGATGGATTCCATAAGAGAAACGCGAGGAGAAGATCGAGGGAGACAGAGTTTTGAGAGTGACTGAGTGAGAGTAGGGTTCGATTCCATGAGCGAAGGAGCGAAGGAGACCATGAGCGAGGGAGACCCTGAGAGAAACACGAGGAGAAGATCGAGGGAGACAGAGTTTTGAGAGCGAGACTGAGTGAGAGTAGGGTTCGAGAGAAATGAGACTTAATTTTTATTTTTATTCTGAAATACTTTATAAGTCAGGCCATATAGGAGCTTGTCTTTAAATGTTAAAACTTTTAACTTTTAAAGTCAAGCATAACTACGCACGACTTCAAAACGTGCGCGTCAAATAAAGATTTTCATCTTAATTACAAGTTTGCCACCGCGTCAACCTATAAAGTCAGGCATCTGAGCGCCCGACTTTAAATGTCTAATTCTTTTCCTGATTTTGCACTAGTGTTCCTGCCTTTCAGCTAGCCAAGAGGAACACATACACGTACACACTTAAATAGAGTTAAACTCTTAGATTTCATACTAAAATATACTTTAATGTACTACACTTTCACTTAATTTGTTTTCTAATAATATTCTAATGTACACAAATTCCTGATATTCTAATGATATTCCAAAATGTATGTTAATGTACTGCACTTTCACTTAAGTTGTTTTCTTCTTTCTTCCTTTCCAATTGGCTTAAGCTACGCACACAACCTTAGAAAGAACTGTGCCCAAACTTGTTTAATGTGCTTCAATTCTTCAGAGATGTGAACGGACGACTCATATTGAATACCTTAAACAATAGAAGTTTTTGATCAAGCCTAAAACAATAAATAAGAACCATGAGTTAATGCTATTAGTCAAAATCTGATGTTATAATAGATCATAAACTAAAACAAAGATAACACCTGTACCAAAATATGTCATTAAGGAATTAGAAACAAATCACAATTATAGTTATACCATCTTGACCCAACAAATCTTCTTATCTCTATTCTTCTTCTCCTTCATTTGTTTCCTTCCCTTTTATACTTTGGCTAAGACAAGATTATCAAAGAACAAAAGTGTTTAAATTCTCAAATATAATATAACTAAGATAAAAATTTATTAAAAGAGGGTAAAAGAAGTGAAGAAATTACAATATATCAAAGCAAAGCATTGTTGAAACATTAAAAACAGAAAAGCATTATCACAATTGCCATCCACATAGCAACTAAGTGATTATTTCTTTAGAAAATGGTGAAGAATCCTGATGTGCACCTTGACTTCAACTAACATTTCCAGAAAATTAAAGAGGATTTCAGAGCAAAAGATAGCTAGTATTACATCAAATATTTCAAAAAAATACAAATTTGGTTCAAGCATGTTATCAAGCACTCGTCAAAATACACTAAAACCAAGCCTTTTGGTTTCAAGCGGTTTGTGAAGACAAATTTAAAACCAGCATTTTACAGCACTGCCATGAAATTGAGGAAATAAAAACAAGCACGAGAAATAGCTCGCTCCATACCAACAAATCAGATAACAAACAAAATAATCAGAACACAATAAACATAAATAATGTCTCTAAAACATGTGATATATTATATTACCTAAACCACACAGTGACACAATCAGATGCAAAGATAGTTGTAGGCATCAAACATTGGTATCCAAATTAGTGTAATCCTATGGGGTTTAATGATCCCACTAACATCTTTAAGAATAGTCACATGTTTCTTTTTGCTTGGGACATTATGCAAAAGCCAACATAACAAAGTCTAAAAACAAATGAATAGTAGAATCTACTATTTCCCTACCTCAAGTGCTCATATCGAACTTCAAATGTTGAAATATCAGGCCCAACTCTACAGTTAATTAAAGAAAGAAACACAAAGCATGAGTCAATGTCAAGATATCACTAGTGCAAAAATGGGATTAGAATTAGACATTTAAAGTGAGGAGCTCAAATGCCTGACTACATAACTAGACACAGTGGCAAACTTGTAATTAAGAGGCAAAACTTGATCTGGCGCGCGACTTTTAAAGTCACGCGAATACACGCCTGACTTCTAAAGTGAAAAAATAGGAAAAAAAATTAAACTTTTAAAGTCTTGCTATCAGGCGCCTGACTACATAAGTAGACACGGTGGCAAACTTGTAATTAAGAGGTAACGTTTTAAAATCAAGCGCATACACGCCTGACTTCTAAAGTACTAACAGTATTTCACCCTAACCCACTATCTCTTCACGAATCACTCTGAGTACACACACTCTCAGAACACTCTCCTCTTCGCGAACCCTTCACTCTCACGCCGTTCTCCGCCCTAGCTTCCCTTCCTTTTCCGTTTCAAGCACGATTATTCTTTTGGAACGATTAAGGAACGATTATTCACGAACCCTTCATTTCTCTCTGGATCGATTATTCTTCGCCCTAGCTTCCGAATTCTTCGCCCTAGCTTCCTAATTCTTCGCGAACCCTTCATTTCTCTCTGGATCGATTATTCTTCTGGAACGATTCTGGAACGATTCTAAGCTTCGCTGGTCCAAGCTTCTCTCTGGATCGATTCTTCTTCTCACTGGTCCCAGCACGATTTGAACCCTAACCCTCTGAAACGATTTTATCCCAGGTACGATTTTATCTCACTGGTCCAAGCTTCTCTCTGGATCGTTTTTCATTTCGTTTTTCTTGGGTTCATCTTCTTTGTTTAGGGTTTGTGGGATTTGGGAATTGAGAACTGAGTTTAGGGTTTTCGTTTTCGTTTTCCTTCATCGTTCTTCTTCGTTTTTCGTTTTCACTGCAGCACATCTGTTTAGGGTTTGTGGGATTTGGGATTTGGGACAAATCTGTATATAGTTGTTTGCTAATTGCTTTTTGCTATTCTTGTTTTGTGTTTTCTTATTGTTGTTCGCGTTAAATTTGTTGTGGTTGATGTTGGTTTTGTAACAATGTTTCTGTAGGAGCTGCTGAGGTTTTGCCTATTGTTGATCCTGATTTGAAATGAACTGCTAATCAAGTTATTGAACTTGCTAAAGATGTCTGCACCAAGAAATCCGTAATTCCATTAGTTTCTATTATGGTTTGAGTTGTTGTGTTTTCCTTTTTTATTTTCAGTTTGAGGAAAAAGGGAAAATACAAATAAAACATTATGTTGTATCATTTTGCATTTATTTATTTATTCATGATGATGTCTCAGAACATTACAATTCTACATGTTGTGGGTGCACACCAGTGGAATGGAATTATCATCTGATGAGTAATTTGTTATCAGGTAAAAGACATATTGGTGGAAGTGGTGGAAGGCGATGCTAGAAATGTACTCTGTGATGCTGTAGAGAGGCACCATGCTTCAATATTGGTCCTTGGAAGTCATGGCTATGGAGCTATAAAAAGGTAGGGGTTCATTCTTAATCTGATCCCAGTTATTATTATGATATCACTTTGCGATGATTGGTTGATAATTGGAGACTAGAGGTATGATAAATTCTTTTCTGAAATTTGTGAATGGAGTGGGGTATACTTGCCATTAACGTATTGAATTGAGTTCTAGCATTCTCAATTTGCAAACATATTTGCCAAAGCATGAATAAGATTTACTATGTTAGTTTGCCACATTAATTCTGTAGCTAGCTAGTACTGGTAACTCCAAATCTGCTCCTTTTGTCTGTTTGTACCTGCATAGCAATTCTTTCTCGAGGTATGTTGTTGGTTGCTTAACACAAATCTGGTTCTTGCGTATAATGTTTCTCAGGCTGATGTTGATGGAAATGGGTCAATTGACTATCTTCAAGTGAATCATTTGATAAATCTCAGCAGAGAGCAATTCCACTGGGTTTGAATAAGAAGAGGCCAGTATTGGTTATCCAAGGGCCTCCTGGTACAGGCAAGACTGGATTGCTCAAGCAACTTGTAGCATCTGCTGTTCAGCAGGGTGAAAGGGTTCTTGTTACAGCACCTACTAATGCAGCTGTCGATAATATGGTTGAAAAGCTTTCGAATGTTGGATTAAATATTGTGCGGGTTGGAAATCCAGCTCGTATATCAAAAACAGTGGAGTCAAAGTCTTTGGGAGAAATTGTAAATGCAAGGCTTGCAGATTTTACAGAAGAGTTTGAGAGGAAGAAGTCAGATCTAAGGAAAGATCTAAGACATTGTTTAAGGCATGCAATTTCATCGTCTCTGTGAGTTGCTCTCTCTCTCTCTCTCTCTCTCTCTCTCTCGGTCACGCTCTCTCTCTCTCTCGGTCGCTCTCTCTCTCTCGGTCGCTCTCTCAGTCGGTCTCTCTCTGTTGCTCATCTTGGTCGCTCTCTCTCTCTCTGTCGTGCTCTCTCCCTGTATCATTCTCTCTCTTTAGTGCTCTTTGGCTCTCTCTCTCTCTGTCGCTCCCTCTCTGTCTCTCTCTAGGGTTTACTATTGTGTTTCTCTGTATTTAGGGTTTTAGGGTTTACGAGGTTTTATAACTTAATTTGGGATTATGATTTAGTAGATTATCTGTATTTAGGGTTTTTGTCCATCTTCAATTGCATCCGGTCTGTTTTCAATCTCTCTCATTTTCTATTTTGTTTCTGTTAAACAGGATATCTAGCAGTCAAGCTCTCTCATATTTGGTTCTCGCTGAGGGAGATGATGTCTTCCATTGATGATTTATTGTAATGTAAACTTCTTGCCTTGATATCAGCAGTCAATACAGGAAAATAATAGATTTCTTTTTGCTCAGCAGAAACGTATAGATGCATTTTCCATTGATTGTTTTATGTGCTGGTGAGTGCTGACTAGAAATTTTATGCTTTATTTGTCTTTTATTTTATCTCTGTTGCAGGGTACACCATGATTGTATTCTTTGATATTAAGTGGATCAACATTGAAAACTATCCTCACTGATCAACAGAAGCTAGTATTATTGTGTCAGCTCAATATTGCCGAGGAATCTGAAAAAAAATTATCTCATATGTTTGGCACTGATCATGATATGTTGATAAGTTTTTTAGCATTATACATAAATTTGCCTTCATCAATTATTTGCACATTATGATATGTTGATTACTTTACCGATATGAGATAATGTGTTGACATAATGTATAATCTTGGCTTCATCAATCAGTGGCAAATGGTGGGTTCTAATACTTTGAACTATTTGATGATTTGAGCACTTGATTTTGCCCCCTTTTTTGGTAGGACTGAAAGGGAAAAATGATAGTGCAACAAAATCAGCAAAGGGAAGGAGGGTTCAGATTTCAAAAGAAGGTTAGCATTATTATTCTATTATCTTCGTACTGCTTCTCAGCAGAGTATGCAAGTACTGGAGCGTCTTTGTGATGCAGTTTCCACTTAAACTGAAGAGTTTGAGATGCTGTGTTTTCAACTAGTTGTGCATTCACCTTACTGAAGTTAATGCTATGTCGTATGTTATAGGTCCACTTCGATCAAGAATAAATAGTCCTTTATATGGTGGAACTGGAAATGGTAAGTGTAGTTTCCAAAATTACCATTGTCTTCATTATTTTGGCAACTTTGCATCCGGGCACATATTCATTAGTCTTTAAATTGACTGTTCATTATTTTTCTTGCTTTCTGAATCATTTTATTTTTCCTGAGCTTTTGTTCTTTTCAAATTTAAGGTGATTTTATCAAAGGAGGAAAAGCGGACAAGGTTACAAATGGTGGAAAAGGTGCTGCGTCAAAAGACTCACAGCAGTCCGAACATAGAGTTGATCAAGGTTGGTGCTTCCATTCATTACATCTGATGTGTTTTTTTCCGTGAATTTATGTACACCCATATCTTATTAATTTGTACCTGTATGTTGACAACTCGCATTGTGATTTAGCCATTTAGGTTGCATTACGTGAAACCTGATTTTCCATCTGATTGATATCAACAAGATTAATTTCTTCGGGTGACATGTGCAGAACTTCCAAAAAATATCAAATGCCTGATGGACTGTGAGGCTGCAGATATCTTACAAGGAATTCAAGGGAATATGGTCATGCTGTCAAGAGATCCCGCTATCAAAATCCCCGTGTGAGGGTGTTAGAATTTCGGCAAGTGTACCGAAACGTTGCAAGTAATAGTAAAAACGGTAAAAACCGGTCGTATCCACAGGGATTGAGATTTATTATTAATAGGCAAGTTACTAATTCTTAGAAGTGACAAGTTCAAGTTCTGCAGACTAATGCAAGCAAGGAATATACACACAATTAATGATATAGGTGTTTGGGCTCAAACCTCACGGCTGGGATTGTAAGAGATGGAACTCTCGAAACCATGCCAACAAATGATCTAGATCTTAATCCACCTTTGTCTTAACCACTGACACTACCTGATGATAAAATCTGATTTGAAAGTAATCACATGGTAGCTGCAAAACATGTTAGAGCTAAACAACCACCAACAGAAAATGAGTTCAAGATTGTGGTGCATCATAATCAATGTAAAAGTTAGACAGCAGTACAACCAAAATGCAAAAAGCAACTTCTTCCGGTTTGCCTTTTCTGTTCTTTCAATCTCGGGGTCAAACAACAATTCTTTCGAACTTTTGCCCCTGCATAAACAGCTCACTGAAACACTAAACAAACCGTCAAAAGGTCCAACACAATAACTAAGGATCTAAATATATAAAACAAAATAAAATACTGAAATAAATAAAATAAAATAAAAACAACTAAAGAATTAACTAATTGCCTTGTTAACAACGAAATCAACAATCCCCGGCAACGACGCCAAAAACTTGTTAGAATTTCGGCAAGTGTATCGGAACGTTGCAAGTAATAGTAAAAACGGTAAGAACCGGTCGTATCCACAGGGATTGAGATTTATTATTAATAGGCAATTTACTAATTCTTAGAAGTGACAGTTGAGATAAAAGTTATTTTAGAGTGAAAGTTGTAACACCCCGGTATTTCTATCTACTAAAAATACCCAAGTGCACATTAGTAACACATCAGAGATATATTTCCTGCTTAGACACTGAATATCACTATAAATTTTTCGCTGAATAAAACCCAAACAGTCTTATTTACAACAAGACAATATGGTTCTCAGACCATATACCATCAGCATTTATAGCATTCAGTATCATACAAGAAAGCGGAAGAAAGATATACACTAAATACATAATGTTTTAGTATACAGACAACAAAAGGGAAATAAGCTTAAACATAAAGCTAGGCTATCAGCAACCAGTCCGAGCCCAACCTACTCGTGCCTCTTGGATTTCCGCTGCCCCTGTGTCTCTGTAAAACAACAACATTTAAACAGTGAGATACAATCTCAGTGAGTTCTACCGATACCCCTACTCGCTCTCTCGGTACTAGTTTAAAACATTTTTAACTCAACACGGCACCGACTGCGTGACCGCTACATCCCGGTGAACCGCATTATTTTACACATAGCATTCCACCGGCTGCGTGACCGCTACATCCCGGGGAATCTGCTATAACTCAGTACGACACCGGCTGCGTGACCGCTACATCCCGGTGGACCGCACAACAATTAATTTAACATAACACCGACTGCGTAACCGCTGAATCCCGGTGAACCCCCCTACCAATAGGGAAGGGGATCATGACTGCCCCGCCTAGTATGTTACACATGGGTCGTCACCCAACTCGATATACTATATACGTATATCTACAATACTATGAACCCACGGTCCATCAAATCAGATAATCAATGAAACACTTTAATCCACATTTTATAAAATTCAAGTTCACACTCGCACTCTAGTTGACCACTTTTCGACACAATTTTCAATATCGAGAACAGTTTAGTTTTACCTTAAAAATAGAATATTCAGTTAGGCCTCTGAATAAGCTTTTCAACGCATCTTAGGACACCTCAATCGGGTTCCCGGATCAAAAGATATCGCGAAAACAAAAACAGTGTTTAGTTGCTGAAAATTCTGTAAACCGTCGCGACGCGAACTGCTACCGTTGCGACGCGAAAAACGACAGAAACTTTTTGCGTGACAAAACTGGGCCAGGTCGCGACGCGATGGGAACGGGTCGCGACGCGACCCTCTGCAGAAAAGTGCAGTTTTTCCGTTTTCTTGCGAAATTCGCTATTCCGCTCAATTTCGATTCTCGTTCCGACTGAAAACAGATTTAACAACCAGCAAAACAAACCCAACCAATACCACACAATCAATCAATTCAATCAAAAACTCAATCGAAACGAATTTTATCAAAAACGACATATTTTTCCAAATAGCGGTTTTTAAGTCAAAAACTCTCGGAATCACATCACATAAAATTTATCAAGACACAAAAACATCCTAAGCGTGAGTAAAACTCACCCTTGACGCGTGATCCACGATCGAGCCGAAATCACCGAGTAACCACACGAACATTCCCCGCATAAACTTTCCGTTCCGACGACGCTAAAATCCGCTTCCAAAACTTTCCGCTCAACCGAGACGCCTTTTTGACCGAAATACCGAATTCTTCGAAATTGCCCATTCGAACCCTAATCACCAACCAACTTCCAATTCGCGAAATTGAACTTCGTCTCGCACTCGATACGCTTCGGGTTCGCTCCTAATCGCCCTTGGATCAACAAAGACTATTCATCATCTTCAACCTTCGAATCACTATTCACAAAAACCCCAAATTTGATTTCTCAAATCTCACCCAATCAAACCTTGATTCTTTCACTCCAAGCTAGTACCCAAGCCTCCATTTGAACTCCCTTAGCCTTCAAACCGCTTTATTGAAGAAGATAGCTCTCAAAAACGCCACCTTGAGCTTCAAACCGAAAATGGTAGATTCGTGTAGAGTGAGTTGATGATGAAGATCTTGGTACCAAATCGAAGAGGAAGTAACGCTGAGCATTTTTCGTGTTGGAAGGAAGTCGTTTTGGTGAACCGAATTATCCTATTTTTCCTCTTCTTCTTCCACACCCTTTCCTTTTCTCTTCTTTCTTTTTCCTCTCCTTTTCTCTCTTTTTCTCCTCTGTTTCTTTCTCTGTTTCACGCCTCCCCCTCTTCTTTCTTTCTATTCTTTTATTAATTCTCTCACTCACATACACGTATACACATATATTTATTTAGTAAATAAGTGGTAACGTGGTCCAATTACCATATTGATCCAAATCTCTTATTTCGATTCCAAAACTTCCTTGACCCGTATTATCCGGTTAACGATCCGATGATAACCAATAAATAATTTCAGCACTCAATAAATTTACCAGTCAAGTACTAAATTAATTTAATTGGGTTAACACCCAAATAATTCTACTAATTATTTTGCGGATGTTACAAAAGTGAAATAAAACGTTCAGAAAATAAAGCAAGATAAAGCGATTAGGAATTGACTCCTCTCCTCTATGCTATCGTATGACCTTCAATCAATCTCAAGTAATTATCCAATTTACCAGATTCAATTCACTAATTTTGGTTAAGGACAATCCCTTGCCTCAAAACCTCTTTTTCCTAATTGTGAAACCCTAATTCCTTAAGTGATTCAACAATAGGCAAAGCATTAAACATGAGAAATAAAGAATTCACAAACCCAATCCCATATTCCTATGATCATCAAGTATGTGACCTAAAACCCCAAATCAAGCATGCAAACCCATATCCCTATGGTGATCACAAACCCTAAATCGATACAACTATCATCTGTAATTGTAAGCATTAAGAATAGAGGTATAGGCAAATGATAAATCAAACAAAAACTGAGTTGATCATAGCAAAGAATTCATAGGATAGTTTTGGGGAGAGTCATCTCTCCCTAATCTAAAGAAACTAATTACAAAGCATCTTAGAAGTAGAAATCAAGAGTAGAAGAAGATTACACAAGTAGGATTCCATTAGAACCTTCAAACCCTTGTTCCCAAGGTGTTGGGAAGGCCCCAAGTTCACCCCCAGCTGCTGCTCCAAACCCTAGATTCGCTCCCAAGCCAAAGAGAGCCCTGAAAAACGCAAAACTGAAATATATATAGCACTCTCGGCCACGCATCGCGTCGCGATGGGCCTCGATCGCGTCGCGACTTCTTGCAGAATTGCAGGGTTGTGGCGCGATCTTCTTGGCCGCAGGTGCGAAAGCTGTCCGATCTTTTTCCTTCCTTCTTTTTTCCGTTTCGTCACTAGGCAAGTGTCTGGTTCGCCAGTAGACGCCACATCAAATTGAAGAATTTCTCATGCATTTTGTTACAACTCCACACTTACTACATAGAACTAAAATTATGCCAAAACCCTAACAATTGGCTGAATCAAACATAAAATCACCGACATTTCGGTTGTAAACTGAACAAAAATATACATATGATGATGAGTCATCACAACCCCAAACTTGGATTTTTTCTTGTCCACAAGCAATCACCCAATTCAGGCTGTGGCAATTTGATATTCAGCTTTCACATATTTCACATACCAATAGACCCTTCAGCACATTAGAAAATATCATCCAACATAATATAGTGACAAGACAATTGAATTGGAAAACACAAGATCATAATTGCAAGCAAGCAATCTCAAGTCCTCTCTTTTTCACACATCTCACTACTGTTTCTCTCTTTGAGGTGTTTAGGGTATTCACTCAATTCACAATACCTGCATCATCGTTTCATAGGCTTGAACAAGTTCTATACAAATCTATACACATGAAATGCATACACACTATTTGAGGACTTTAAAGGTTATAATGGGGCTTAGGTAAGGGTGGATAGTATTTGGATAAGTAGGTTATGTAACACCCCTTTTTCTACCCAACGGTTTCTTGAAAATATCAGAGTTTTTCGCGCCAAAAGAGTGTCACATTTTTCGAACCGGAAAACCACTTCGCAAACGGAGTACTTTAATTATAACTAAGTCTTTTCAAAAACATGCAGCGGAAAATAGTAAAAATATTTAAAGCCAAAACATCTCGGCAAAATACTCCAAATAACGACAACAATAATGCTAGCAACCGACCCCCGGGTATCACCTATCAGAGCAAACACCGAACCGACTATGTGGAGATACATCGCCTCCACTCGAACTATCACCTGCAAGTTACCACCTAGGGTAACAACCACATAAAGGGGGTGAGATATCTCACACATAATAGGAATAAATGATAGGGCACATGTTAGAATATGACACCCATGTCTACCACGTCAACTACAAAACGTCACATACAATATCAAGGGCAGAACAGGCATTTATCACATTAAGGGCACAACAGTCAATTGCATCATCGTCAGTACACAAATCATCAGCAGTAGTATAAGCCATCGTCAGTAACATCAAACAATCGTCAGTCATGAGAACATGCATGAAAATGCAGATGCATGTGGTACCAATCATCGTCTGTAATCATTGTCTATAAATTTTAGGCCGAAGCCTCATCGTCTGTAATCATCGTCTGTAAATTTTAGGCCGAAGCCTCATCGTCTGTAATAATGCATATGGAATACATGTGACACCATGAACAACGCACTAAAGCAATCATCAGCAACACAACAATTATTATTATTTTGGTCATAGACCCATCGTCTGTTATATTGCCAATAAAATAGGCACATCGTCTGTCATATCCTCGTCAGTAAACATCAACGCATCGTCAATAATTATCAAACATCAAACATCGTCAGTAGACACCAAAGGACATCATCGGCCTTACGCACTCAAAATAGTTTTCAATGACAACTTTCAAATATAAAAATTTTCTAAAATATTTTGAGACACCAAAACGCCTAAACGGACACCTTTGACAACACCAGAGACCAACGTCGGAAGATAGTTCATACTGCCCAGAAATTAGAATATTCAGGTGGGCACCTGAATAAGCTTCACAACGCATTTTGAAACGTTCAAAACGGATAACCGAGTCAAAAGATATGACCAAAACATTTTTAGGAAAAATCCACCAAAACCGGAACGGCAACGGGCGCCAACGGCCAGAAACAAAGTCAGGCGCAAAGGGCGCAACTGACGCGGACAACACGGAACAGCAACGAAGTCGGGCGAAACGGGTAACGAAGTCGGGCCAATGCGCAACAGACACGAACAACACACGGAACGGAACAGACGCAGAAACCACGTATTTTGGCGAATTAATTAAAATAGCAAACGACATCGGATTTCAACAAATGAATACTCGTTGGAAAGCTCTATGTGTGTAGTTTTCATTCCTAAGTTCAGTTTTTCGAAAAGAGTGTTCAGTAAGTACAGTTTTTCAATTTACAACACTAGTACCAGAATTCGGACAGAATTGTTTAGTCATTTTGAAATCAAACTTTCTCCCTCGTTTCTCAGTGAAATTTAGTAAACCCAGTGCCTAATTTGTAGGTAATTGTGTCTAGTTTTCAAAAAGACAAACCATATAATTTTTAGACAACTAGAACATTCACGATCACCGAATTACTGAACTTGCACCAAAACCGCACCCAGATATTTTCCAGCAACATCTAAGGGCACCTAAGGCGCCTAGGACCCATCCCAAATCAGATTTTTCACCAAATCATCCTAACACTTTAAATCCCCAAATAAAATCCATCAAGCCAATCATTAAATCAAAATCATTAGGCCACTTGGCCATCATCATAATCATCAAAAATCACTCCAATGCCACAAAATCAATAAAACAAGTAGTTGGCATGCGATCATGTTATAAACAACATCAACACTAAATTTTCGTATTAGCAACCATGATCAACAATCAAACATAGAAAATTGAAGAGGCATGCAATCATTCATCACACAAAGGAAATCAACATGCCCATCATCATAATCATCATAAATTTGCATAGATCTAAGTATGGCAACATAAAGGAATTCAATCATGCAAGTTACATCAAATCGACATATTCATGGCAACTAAGTGCCTATTCCCATAAACCCTATCATGAAAAACCCATTAGGTTAGAGAATCTCCCCCTTACCTTATTGAAGAACTCGAATCCTTAGGCTTAGAAACCTTGAAAAACCTAGCTTTTCTTCTCTCTCCTCTTTTCTTTCTTGGTCACGAACTCCTCTCTTTCTTTTTCTCTATGGAAGCCACGAAATTCTTCTCTTTTTCCTTGCCTTGGCCGCCACTCCTTAGCTCTCACTCTCTCACAAAATCTAATTTTCTCAACTAATGAAACCCTAACTTAAAAACTCCTTATTTATAGGCTCACTTAACCAATCATGGGCTTTCTTAGTTTATGACTTAATCATGGGCCTCCACTAACACCTCTAATTCGCCACCACCTATCCACATATACTAACAACTAATTATTTCTAATATTCTATCACATAAAATCCCTAAATAATTATTCCTATCATTTTATTTTATTTTTCTCAAACACCAACCCTAGATAATTAATTAAATAAATTAACTAATTATTTTGGGCTGTTACAGGTTACAACTTGGAGTTAGGCCTACTTCTCTCTTTGTCAATTTCAACAATCTCGCTTCCTCACCATTTTTCCCAAAGCATTCCACAAGAGAAGGAATTATTTATATATATATATATATATATATATATATTTATTTATTTATTTTTTTATATTTTGATATATGTATGTATATATTTTTCTTTTCTATTTTTTTATGATCCTTTCTCTTGTATACCACCCCAAACTTAGAATGTTGCTATTCCATGAGCAACCCCAAACTTATATTTTTCCCACACTCGCATACATTTGTCTACCTAACTTCAAGTTAAGAAACAAACTAAGAAGCAAGTTAAGAATAGAAAAATAAGAATAAACAATTAGGCTCAGAGGGGCTAACAAAGGATAAATGCTTATTAGGTGGTTTGAAAGGCTCTGGGTTGCCAAAAAGAGTTGCCTCGGTGTGTATGTAAATCACATGCAAGACAATTAAGCACAAGTTCAAGTTCTGCAGACTAATGCAAGCAAGGAATATACACACAATTAATGATATAGGTGTTTGGGCTCAAACCTCACGGCTGGGATTGTAAGAGATGGAACTCTCGAAAGCATGCCAACAAATGATCTAGATCTTCCTCCACCTTTGTCTTAACCACTGACACTACCTGATGATAAAATCTGATTTGAAAGTAATCACATGGTAGCTGCAAAACATGTTAGAGCTATACAACCACCAACAGAAAATGAGTTCAAGATTGTGGTGCATCATAATCAATGTAAAAGTTAGACAGCAGTACAACCAAAAGGCAAAAAGCAACTTCTTCCGGTTTGCCTTTTCTGTTCTTTCAATCTCGGGGTCAAACAACAATTCTTGCGAACTTTTGCCCCCGCATAAACAGCTCACTGAAACACTAAACAAACCGTCAAAAGGTCCAACACAATAACTAATGATCTAAATATAAAAAACAAAATAAAATACTGAAATAAATAAAATAAAATAAAAACAACTAAAGAATTAACTCATTGCCTTGTTAACAACGAAATCAACAATCCCCGGCAACGGCGCCAAAAACTTGTTAGAATTTCGGCAAGTGTACCGAAACGTTGCAAGTAATAGTAAAAACGGTAAGAACCGGTCATATCCACAGGGATTGAGATTTATTATTAATAGGCAAGTTACTAATTCTTAGAAGTGACAGTTGAGATAAAAGTGATTTTAGAGTGAAAGTGAAATAAAACGTTCAGAAAATAAAGCAAGATAAAAGCGATTAGGAATTGACTCCTTTCCTCTATGCTATCATATGACCTTCAATCAATCTCAAGTAATTATCCAATTTACCAGATTCAATTCACTAATTTTGGTTAAGGACAATCCCTTGCCTCAAAACCCCTTTTCCCTAATTGTGAAACCCTAATTCCTTAAGTGATTCAACAATAGGCAAAGCATTAAACATGAGAAATAAAGAATTCACAAACCCAATCCCATATTCCTATGATCATCAAGTATGTGACCTAAAACCCCAAATCAAGCATGCAAACCCATATCCCTATGGTGATCACAAACCCTAAATCAATACAACTATCATGTGTAATTGTAATTGTAAGCATTAAGAATAGAGGTATAGGCAAATGATAAATCAAACAAAAACTGAGTTGATCATAGCAAAGAATTCATAGGATAGTTTTGGGGAGAGTCATCTCTCCCTAATCTAAAGAAACTAATTACAAAGCATCTTAGAAGTAGAAATCAAGAGTAGAAGAAGATTACACAAGTAGGATTCCATTAGAACCTTCAAACCCTTGTTCCCAAGGTGTTGGGAAGGCCCCAAATTCACCCCCAGCTACTGCTCCAAACCCTAGATTCGTACCCAAGCCAAAGAGAGCTCTGAAAATCGCAAAACTGAAATAAATATAGCACTCTCGCCACGCATCGCGTCGCGATGGGCCTGGGTCGCGTCGCGACTTCTTGCAGAATTGCAGGGTTGTGGCGCGATCTTCTTGGCCGCAGGTGCGAAACCTGTTCGATCTTTTTCCTTCCTTCTTTTCTCCGTTTCGTCACTAGGCAAGTGTCTGGTTCGCTAGCTAGAACTAAAATTATGCCAAAATCCTAACTATTGGCTGAATCAAACATTAAATCACCAAAATTTCGGTTGTAAACTGAACAAAAATATACATATGATGATGAGTCATCAGAGGGAGACACCAAAATTCTTTTTCATTGAGAAAGGATGCATGTGTTATTTAAGGTTTATTATTGTTAGAATCAAAGACATATTAATAATATTATATATACATATAGTTATATATATATATTAATAATATTATATATACACATATAAATATAGTTAAATACATATTTATATATACATATAGTAAATATATATATACATATAGTTAAATACATATTTATATATACATATAGTTATATATATACAGATAGTTAAATACATATTTATATATTATATTATATATATATATATATATTAATAATATTATATATACATATAGTGGATGGATTAGATATCCATCCATAAAAAAATTGCAAATGGATGGATTGGATGAATTTTTTTGTAAACGGATGGATTGGATTGGATTTTTTTGACACAATTTTAATGGATATAAATGGATAATCCATCCGATCCATCGATTTTGACACCCCTAATGTCTACCACAAGGACATGCAAGGTGGGTAACTCAGATTTTTCTCAAGTTGAGCTGGGTTGCTCTCAAATGGTGATTTGATGGAGAAGGGAGTGTGGCTGATGAAGTTTGCATCATTGGATAGAAGAAAGGAAATGGAAAAGATTGGTGGTGTTATCTTTCACATGCATCAAGGAATAATGGAGATCCTCCTCCCCCCCCCCCTTTCGCGAGCTCTCTCTCCCTCTCTCTCAGCTCCCTCTCTTCTATTCTTTCTTCTGATTTTCAGAATGAGGTTGAATGAGAAGTGTGGGGTTGGCTTGGTCAGCTGGGTTCATTTAACATGGTTAAGGACCAAAATGCCCCTCCTCTCTAAAATCATTCCTTAAATACCCTTGTCATCATAATACCCTAACTTATTAACTTTGACATAATATTCTAATTATTCATGACTAGATCTTGACTATTTCAACATCACATAATTAATACAAACTAATTAACTTAACCTCTTGCTAATTTAATTAATTTAATTAGCTAATTAGGGGATGTTACAATCACCCCAACTTCTAAAATTTTGTCCTCAAAATTGACAAAACATACCTTACTCGAACAAATAAGGATATTTCTCCCGCATGCTCTCCTCTACTTCCCATGTCGCTTCGTCAGGTGACGCGCCGTCCCAAAGCACCTTGACAATAGGAATTGATCTCGTCCGGAGCGTTTTCTCACCACGTTCGACGATCCTGATTGGAGTAGGCTGATAAGATAAATCCGGTCTGATGTCAATCGCTTCATAACTTAATGGTTGATTCGGATCATGAATATACTTCCTTAACTGCGATACATGAAACACATAATGTAATTTGGACAATTCTGGAGGCAATGCAATGCGATACGCTACCGGCCCAACTCGCTCGACAATCTGGAAGGGTCCGACATACCGAGGACTGAGCTTCTTCGCTCGCAAAGCAATACCGGTTCCGATGGTTGGAGAAAGTCTCAGAAAGACATGGTCTCCTTCTTCGAATTCTAACGGCCTTCTCCTCTTATCCGCGTAACTCTTTTGTCGACTCTGCGCGGCTTTCATCCTTTCTCTTATCTGATGGATCTTCTCCGTAGTCTCCCGGACCAAATCCGGTCCCAACAATCTCTGTTCACCTACATCCCACCAACACAATGGTGTTCTGCACTTCCTTCCATACAATGCTTCATATGGAGCCAGTCCGATACTAGAATGGTAACTGTTATTGTATGAAAATTCCACCAATGGAAGATGATCCTCCCACCTGCCTCCACTATCGAGTACACAAGCCCTCAGCGTATCCTCTAACGTCTGGATTGTCCTCTCAGTCTGCCCGTCTGTCTGTGGATGATAAGCGGTGCTAACACACACCTTTGTTCCCAACGCCATATTCAATGCTCTCCAAAATCGAGATGTGAACTTGGGATCTCGATCACAGATGATACTTGTAGGGATTCCATGCAACTTAACAATATTCTTGAGATACTCATCTGCTAACTTAGCAACCTTGTGATTCGAACGCACTAGAATAAAATGGGCGGACTTGGTCAGACGATCCACCACTACCCAAATAGAATCATTTCCGGCTTGGGACCGTGGCAATCCCATGACAAAATCCATAGATATGCTTTCCCATTTCCATTCAGGTACATTCAACGGTTGTAACTGGCCACCTGGCTTCTGGTGCTCTATCTTAACCTTTTGACAAGTCAAGCATCGAGACACGAACTCTGCAATATCCACTTTCATACCCGGCCACCAGTACAATTGCTTTAAATCTCGATACATCTTGGTAGACCCAGGATGTATTGAGAACTGACTCTTATGAGCCTCCTCTAAAACTTGCCTCTTCACATCCTCATCATTCGGCACACAGATTCTGCCATCATAACAAATTACACCATCACCGTCTTCTGTGTAACTCGGCAATCTCTTCTGCGCTTGCAGTTCTACATCACCTTCTTGGGCTGAGCGAATTAGATCTCTCAAGGGACTTGAAATCCGAATGTGACTCAACACCAACCTGTTCCTTCTTGATTTTACTCTCAATTTAAGGTCTCTGAATGATTCCAACAATGACATCTCGTGCATCATCAACTCTGCAGTATGGATAGACTTCCTGCTTAAAGCATCGGCCACAACATTAGCCTTACCAGGATGGTACTTCAATTCAAAATTGAATCCTTCAGGAATTCTACCCATCTCCTCTGTCTGTTGTTCAGCTCCTTTTGGTCAAACAAATACTTAAGACTCTTGTGGTCACTATAGACTTCGAAACGAGACCCATACAGGTAATGTCTCCAAAGCTTTAGGGCAAACACAATTGCCGCCAATTCTAAATCATGAGTTGGGTAATTCTCTTCATGCGGCTTCAGCTGTCTGGAGGCAAAAGCAACTACTTGTTGATTCTGCATCAGGACACATCCCAAACCCTTACCAGAAGCGTCGCAATAGATTTGGAATCCTACGGACGGATCTGGAAGAATCAGGATAGGTGCAGAAGTCAAACGATCCTTCAATTCCGTGAAACAATCATCACAGTCTGAGTCCCAAACAAACGGCTGGCCCTTGGGAGTTAACCGCGTGAGTGGAAGAACCAGCTGGGAAAATCCTTGAATGAATCTCCGATAATACCCAGCCAATTCCAAGAAACTTCTTACCTCAGTAACCGTAGACGGTTGTTCCCAGGCTACCACAGCTTCAATCTTACTGGGGTCCACTGCAACACCTTTCTGAGATATCACATGACCCAGAAACTTAACTTCGGGCATCCAAAAATCACATTTGGATGGCTTAGCATACAACTTCTTCTCTCGGAGTACGTTCAGAACAATTCGGAGATGTTGCACATGCTCCTCATTCGTCTTAGAGAACACCAAGATATCATCAATGAACACTACCACAAACTGATCCAGATAGGGATTAAAAATCCAATTCATATAATCCATGAATACGGCTGGAGCATTGGTCAAACCGAATGGCATCACTACGAATTCATAGTGTCCATACCTCGTACGGAAAGCGGTCTTCGGGACGTCCAAAGCTCGAACTCTGATTTGGTGATAGCCGGACCTCAAATCAATCTTTGAAAATACAGAAGCTCTCCTCAACTGATCTAGCAAATCATCAATTCTCGGTAGAGGGTACTTGTTCTTGACAGTCACCTTATTCAACTGACGATAATCAATACACAATCTCATACTTCCGTCCTTCTTCTTGACAAGCAACACTGGAGCACCCCATGGTGAGGCACTCGGCCGGATGAATCGCTTGGAAATTAGCTCTTCTAGTTGAACTTTCAATTCCCTCAACTCTAACGGCGACATTCTATACGGGGCTATAGAAATAGGTCCAGTGCCCGGAACCAATTCTATAGAAAATTCCACCTCACGATCCAGACGAAATGAAGGAACTTCATCGGGAAACACATCAAGGAATTCAAGAACAACTTGCACAGAAGATAAATCCTGACCTGTCTCAGTAGATGCAGACAGCATCATGACGTAAGCTTCTGCGCCTTGGAACAGATAGTTACTGGCCGAAGTGAAAGAAATAACAGCTTCAGAATTGGGCGGTTGTAGCTCCACTGACTCGGAGGCGAAACCGATAGTTCGATGGAAGCAATCTATAGTCACATGGTTGGCCGTCATCCAACTCATTCCTAGGACGACATCCATGCCCTTCAGTGGTAAACAAATGAAGTCTACCACGAAAGTCCTGTCTCCAATGGATAGAAGACAGTTTTCACATATCGCTTGGGTCTGAACACTACCCTCAGCAGCCGTCTTAATGGAGATTGGTTGAGGCAAAAGCGTTAAAGCCAATCCCAACCGTTCGGCACAAACTTGAGATATAAAACAATGGGTCGCACCTGAATCATATAAAATACTAACGGAGTTATTAAAAAGAGATCCCGTACCCCTTAGTAGATTATCTGACGGTGTGACCTTCTGGGCGTCCAAGGTGTAAACCCTCCCATGAGTTGTAGTAGCAGCAGGGTTACCTCCTTGACTCTTCTCCTTCTCTGGGCAATCCCGTGCTTAATGACCTTCCTTCTTGCAGAAATAACACTGGTTGGATCCCATTTGGCATTTACCATGATGATACTTTCCACAGTTGGAACAAGTACTGAACCTTGAGGAGTTCGACGACTGAACCTGCTTCCCCTTGTTGGATTTGTGCCTGGGACCCGTGTGATTGTTGGATGATCCAACATTCTTCTTATTCTGATGGAATACTTTCCTGCTTGCATATAACCTCTTCAAGTCACTCTCAGCTATGTGTGCTTGTTGAACCATGGCAGCATAGTTAGTATAAGCAAAAGAACTCAAACTCTAAGCAATGTCTTCCCTTAGCCCGTACTTGAACCTTTCGGTTTTCCACTTGTCATTGGGAGCATACCCGGCCAACCCAAAGAATTGATATAACTCTTCAAACTTAGCCGCGTACTGACCCACAGTTGAGCTTCCTTGAGTGAGAGTCAGAAATTCGTTCTCCTTGTCGAACCTCATGGCTGTTAGAAAGAACTGCTCCAAAAATACCTGCTTGAAATGTTCCCAAGTCTAGGGAGTATCCATAGTTACCATCATGGCTTTGGTATTAGTCCACCAGTTGTTAGCTTCACCTTTCAGCATATGGGTTGCCAATCTCAGCTTATCATCATCAGTGACTTGCATAGCTACGAAAATCTTCTCTATATCATCTAGCCAATGCTGGGCTTCCATGACATCCGGTCCTCCTCTGAACTCGGACGGCTTCATTTTCAGAAATTCAGAGAAAACCCTCCTTGGGTCAACTTGAGGCTCAGGGACTTGCTGGGGCTGAGCTTGAGCATTCTGTTGCATTTGCAACATATCTTCCATCATCTTCTGCTGTCTCTCGATCACGTTCTGCATCCATGCAGAATGCGGATCAATCGGTGGGTTATTCCTCGATCCTCCTGCCATAATTCTGCAAATGATACACCAAGTATTAAGTTGATCAGTCTCAATGTCTCTTAGGATCACAAGAAGCAAGATAGCAGAATTACTCGAGGGACAAAACCACCCTAACTGTCTAAGCCCGACTAGGTCGAACTGCTCTGATACCATAATGTAACACCCCGATAAATTCTAACATATAGAATCACCGAAATGCACTAAATGGCATACATCAGAGTAACTTCCTGTTATTGAAATATTGAACACAACTAAAACTTTCGATAATACATATCAAATGGTTCTCTGAACCTCATACACTTCCTGTAAATGCTTAAGTTTCTATACTTAAGACTTATACATAATCCTGGTGTTCAATACTCAAAACATAAAGTAGCGGAAACGATTTTACAACTTAACAATGAAAGTTATACAATCGGTGACATAGAAACAATAAATAGAACAAAGGTCTAAAACAAGAAACTCGGTCTTCAATGACTCCAAGAGTCGTACCGGCTATCCGTGCTTTACCGCCTTTGCTTTCCCCTGTTTCTCTGTAAAAACCACAAATATGAAGGGTGAGATAAACATTATCTCAGTGAGTCCTATCGAGACCCCTTACTAACTCTAACGGTTCATTATGGCTTATTTTGAACTCGTGGTCCTAAAAAGCAACCACGTGGAAATACATTTAGTTCCTGTAACCTTCATGCTCATGGCCCTCCTAAGCGACACATGAAGCATGCAATCTTTGTTCCATGTTTTTAGCATAACACCTCAGTCTACCTATTTTATAGGCATCTCTTTGACTTTGGTGAACCCATCCCTCTATTTCTAGTGGGGGAAACATTCTTGAGCCTAGGTTTTGGGGCTCATGACTTCCCCTCCCCTAGTATGCTAACCTCTTAGGGTCGTCACCCTTTTTCCTCTTGTATTTATTATACATTACCAGTCTATGTACCCGCAATGGGCTGTTAGTCATTTCAGTCAAGTACCATGTACCATATCAGTCAGATACAGTGTATAATATCAGTCAAATACCGTGTATTATTATCATTCTTGACATATGCACTGTCGCGTTCTCTAAGTGCGGTCTTTCATTTTATTCATAACACACAAACTTCCTATCGAACATGTTCAATCTCATACCATTGTTACCTTTACATTGTTGTGGAACCTTGGGGAATGGATTAGAAGAGGATTGGAATCATTTGGAATGGATTAAAAAGGTACTTTAAAATTGGAGATCAGAAAGTCTCACACGACTCGTGCGTGTAGGCGCACGACCCGTGCGTTGTTGAACAGTTTGTAGAAGATTTCCAGAAAGATACGCATGACCCGTGCAACTAAGCGCACGATCCGTGCGACTAGGCGCACGATCCGTGCGTGTTTAAAAATCCAGTTCTTATCGTATCAGATGGGGGCGCCCGACCCGTTCTCATAGGCACACGATCCGTGCGTCTCTATCAGTTTTCCAGAAAGCAGACTTTTCATGAGTTTTTCTATTCCGTTCCGATTCCAAAATCCCTTCCGGTCGAGACCCAAACTCAAACACACATTGAAATAATATATCATAGCATTCCAAAACAATCAATCAAAAAATATATGATTTAAGTCACGATCCTTTTGAGAAAACGGTTTTCGAATAGTATCCTCTCTTTACCGGAAATGAGTGACAAGAGTTTTCGAAGATTAAAGACTCTGACACAAACACATTCCCTAAGCGAGTTATAGAACTCACCTATCGTGATGAAAATCACGCAAACACCGAGACTTTTGACGGAGGCTACGAACTAAGAACGCACGAACTCTCCTTGAATCCGCTCCAACGACGAAATCAGGTACCTAAGTCTTTGGAAGGCTACCCAATTCGAATCCTAGTTGTTCCAATGAGCTTCAAACTGAATGGTGGCTTGAATATGAACCTTGGTACTGATTGTATGCCTACAACAAGGACATGCAAGGTGGGTAACTCAGATTTTTCTCAAGTTGAGCTGGGTTGCTCTCAAATGGTGATTTGATGGAGAAGGGAGTGTGGCTGATGAAGTTTGCATCATTGGATAGAAGAAAGGAAATGGAAAAGATTGGTGGTGTTATCTTTCACATGCATCAAGGAATAATGGAGATCCTACCTCTTCTTCCTCCCCCCCTTTCGCGAGCTCTCTCTCCCTCTCTCTCAGCTCCCTCTCTTCTATTCTTTCTTCTGATTTTCAGAATGAGGTTGAATGAGAAGTGTGGGGTTGGCTTGGTCAGCTGGGTTCATTTAACATGGTTAAGGACCAAAATGCCCCTCCTCTCTAAAATCATTCCTTAAATACCCTTGTCATCATAATACCCTATCTTATTAACTTTGACATAATATTCTAATTATGCATGACTAGATCTTGACTATTTCAACATCACATAATTAATACAAACTAATTAACTTAACCTCTTGCTAATTTAATTCATTTAATTAGCTAATTAGGGGATGTTACATGAATCTTCCCTATTAATGTCCTTAACGTTCATCCCTTGACTCAAATATTAGGCACCTTCTGGATCACGGTCTCACTGAGAGTGAGGTATTCGTCTTATGCTAACTTCCATTGTTTTTACGTATGATGTTACGTATCTCTCTTGATATCATAATCCACTGCAGATATGTGGGATTGCCAATGTATGCCCTGAATCTGCTGATGAAGTTTTTGCTCTCCTCCCATCATTGAAGGTATAACATGGAGCTTTTTTGTGTTCCTTTCATTTTAATCGTTAACAGAAGGTGTGTGGTTTTTGTACTGAAGGTTTTTTTAATTTTTTGTAAAAAAGAGGTTATTTATTTCGTTATTTACAAATAAGGGTTTATTAAGTAAAGAAGGGGTAATTCCTTTTGGTTGTTTTACAACAATCTTCAAATAGGGTAGGCATCATTTTACTTAAGTAGTTTGAAAACATGCCAGGATAAGTAGTTTGACTCCTTTCTTAGCCTGGGCTAGATACAATATAATTTCTTCATAGAATTTGGGATTCTCTCTTGTTAAGAAGAGAAGAGAGACTAACAAAAGGGAAAACAATATGCCAATAGGATGATACCATCTCATAGTATGGATTTATTTCAGGGTAGGAGAAACATTAACAACCAACTTCTTGAAGATTCATTGAGTGAGCTTGCTAAGCTTAGACAGGCAATGTAAAACCACATTATGAAAAGGCTCACCGGTGAGTTTTATCTTGTTTATGCCTTTGACTCAGTACCTTACTATTGTATCTGCTTTAAGACCGACGATATAGGCTTCTTCATGTTTTCTGTGTGCAGGTTTAGGAGAGCTAGAAGTAACCACTTCTTGAGTTTGCTGAAGACAATTTCATCTAAAACTCAGTTTGGGTTTTATAGTTCTTTATCCAAGTTGTTAATTTTTAGTAGTATCTTGTTAGGATGAAAGAAAGGTGATTATCATAGGTATGTGGCTGAGTTTAAAATTGGTGATGAAAGAAAATCTGCTGCTGAGGAAACTATGTTGTCTTACATGGGTGCTCAGGTTTTTTTCTTTTTTATAATTCAATTCAATCACCCTTTTTTTTTGAAAGAAAAATGAATTGATATTGTTTTTTGTGTGTGTGAATTTTAAGGATATTTCTCAAGCGGATCTTCCACCTACTATCCTATAAGATTGGGTTTGGCTCTCAACTTCTCTGTCTTCTACTATGAAATTCTCAACCAGTCTGACAAAGCTTGTGGAATGGCTAAACAGGTCAGCCTTCATCTGATCTCAATTGTTTGTTTGTTTGTTTTGCAATAACCTGTTCATATTTATGTGCTGTTGTGTGTGACTGTGATGTAATTACATTGTTTTTTCTGATTTATCAAGTTCTTTTACTTTGCTCAAGCAATTATCCTGAGCCTACACCTTTTACTTTCCTCAAATATTCAATTCTGTTCAGCCTTGTGATTCCACCATCTAATGTGTCAACTGACTCAATTTAGTTTTGTGTGCCTTCATAAGAAATGGTTTGCCAACTAGTTTGTCCTTCAAAACAAATGTATTTGAACTTCAATTTGCAATATTATTATAGATTTTATTTTGACATCCATTCTTTCCAGGAAACACTTCATACAGATTCATCATTTAAGCCTAGACCTTACCAGTCAGATGATGGGCATATGCTTGGTACTACCTGTACAGAGTTAGATTCTGAAAAACCAGATTGGTTAGTCTTGTGTTGTGACTAATGATCTGCATATGATTTTTGGTTGTTTTTCTTGGCTTTGAGTCTTTGACTTATATTCTTGGGCAGAGTTTTTTATAAAGTTGTATGCAGAGCGTAAACCCACTTCAAAGGAAGAACGAAGAAAACAACTTAAGTGATGTTTATGATGTAGAATGTAAGTAGAATGTGATTTAAGTGACTGTGTTGTTCTGTTTGTGACCGTGTTATTGTGTTTGTTGTATATAATGAATTTTAGTACAGTGTAATTTAGCTTTGGATGTATTTTGTACTTAAAGTATAGAATTCTTACTTAAACTGATGAATTTTAGCTTTGGATGTATAAAGTAGAATGTGATGAATTTTAGCTTTGAATGTATAAAGTAGAATGTGATGAATGACCAAAATTCATATAACCAGGGTGTAGGGAGATTAAACCCAAATTTGAAAAAAAAAAAACTTTTAAAATCAGGCGCAATAATGCTTGACTTTAAAAGAGACTTTCGAAGTCAGGCAATGATAAGTGCTTGACTTTAAATCATACTTACGAAGTCAGGCAATAATAAATGCTTGACTTTAAATCATACTTACGAAGTCAGACAATAATAAATGCTTGACTTTAAAACTGACCTACGAAGTCAGGCGAAATAAATGCTTGACTTTAAAACTAACTTACGAAGTCAGGCGAAATAAATGCTTGACTTTAAATCAGACTTACGAAGTCAGGCTATTGCTTGACTTTAAACCTCCTTACATACAAAGTCGACTTAATAAAAGTCAAGTGGGCGCCTGACTTTAAATCCCCTTTTCGCCTGACTTTAAATCCCTTTTTTGCACTAGTGTATAAAAAACTAATTAATAGAATTGAGAAGAAAAAATATTTTTCTCTTTACCTATCAACTCTTTCCTTGACCTTCAATAAAAACCTCTCTTTGTCCTCTTCGGAAACCTTAACCAACCTCCCCAAAAGTTTCTGTTTTTCTTGAAACTAAAAAGAAGTAACAAAAAGTTTGTTCCTAATCTGATTCATCTGCTACCTACATAGCAGAAAGGTAAAAGTAGAGTAAAACCTCTAGCCTTCTAACATTTCTCACAAAATTTCATCAATTAAAGTAGAATTGAGTTGTAAAAAATACTCAAACTGATAAATAGTAGGCAAAGTAAGATATGCACTACAACATCAAAACATAAAGTGCTCATTAAGAGTCTTATAAGTAAAAATAGCTTAAAAGCAAATAAATTAAACAACCCAAGAAAGAGATCCAACACCCCTTGATTTGAAAAAGTAGCATCACAGTACCTTAGGCTTCCAAGCCAAGCTTCAATCACACCTATAGTTGAGCAGGCTTACTGTAATTTGTTGAATTACCACTAAAGCTCTTGTTGCATATACTGAAAAAGACAGCAAAGATACTCCAAGATAATGATAGAGACAAATGTCCCTGTTACACAACCGAAAAAGACTGCAAAACCAGCCCAACTTGTGAAGATAGAAGTCTGGTTGATGTTAAATAAAGGCATGCACTTCTTATTCAGTCTGGACTTCAAGCAAATAGTAAATTCTGACCTTCAGCTCTTCCCACAGAAGGTCCCTCTAAAGCATTATGTATATCTGCATACAGCAATACAAGTTAAATCAATAAATGAAGAAAATGCCAATGATACTTAAGAATCATATTCAAAAGGAACTTTAATACTACTAACTTGTTTTTGAAAAAAACTTCAATACCACTACTAATCACTGAAACCGAAATTAATCATTTCAAAAGAGGCATAGACACCACTACAATCACAAATAGCCAAAACTAATGCATTGAAAGACACAATGGCACAACTACTACTAAAAGCAACCACAATCTAATCTTTGGCCCAAAAGTCACACAATCCTACAAGCATCTAACAGTATCATCCTACTACGTCGTCTTTCCTCTTTTTCCAGTTTTCATGCTCAAGCTGAGAATCAATAGCAAACGAAGGTTCTCAAGCAAAATCAATCTCACAGTATTATTTATCACCAGTCACAAGAAAAGCAAAGGAAGTAGTATAGCAAACATAGTAAAATCCATTGGGGCTGCAAAATTTAAACAACGCAAACATGAGAAACCCTAAATTTGAACAAATTGAAAGATACAACCAACCCAGCCCTTCCATGTATGAGATTAGAAACAAACAACATGAGCGAAGAGAAGAGTGGAGGCAACGCGAGTGTACCTTGAAAAAGAAGAGTGAAAACGGATCTAATAACGAAAAAGTGAGAGTGTGAGCGATAGACTTGTGTGGGGCTTATGGCAGAGAGCCAGAGAGATCCCGTGTGGAGCTTCAACTTTAGCTTAGGGTTTGTGTTAGAGGAAAATAGCGGAGGCAACTGAAATTCCTGGAGAAGAGGGTTTGGGGGAGATGGAGAAGAGGGTTTAGGAGATAGGATTTTGAAAATCCGCAGACGTCTCTCCTTTTTTTCTTTCAGCACGATATGTGTTTTAAGTACTGAACGTTTTTTGTTCAAAAAAAAGTAATGAAGGTTTTAAGTCGGACATAGAAGAATCCGACTTAAAAAGGCAAGTATCAAAATTCTATTTTCATTTTAATTACAAGTTTGCCACCGCATCAATGTTTTAAGTCAGATATTTCCGCACACGGCTTTAAAAGCCTAATTCTTTTCCTGATTTTGCACTAGTGATTTTAGAACATCAATTAAGTCTTCTTATGTGATGCTTTCTTAGCACACTGTCTTCTTAAGATTTGATTGAATGGTTCCTGCACTTAGATCACTCAAGAAGATCCATTAAATCACTAATGAATCAGAGAACTTAAACACTTGTCAAAAATGTTTGTTTCCATCAAAAACTGTCCAAGGGATTTTGCTTCAACAGGTGAATGTTGATTGTTGTGTAAACAGGTCGGTATTGAACAATTTTAATTTAGATGAATAAGTTTTTTTAGTTACATATGTTTTTGCTGTCAACATATTTGATAAGTTTAATCTTAATTACTTTAAAAGATTTATACATTCTTATACTACGAAAGTGTTAAATTTGTGTGTTTTTAGTACTTTTTGATGGTCCAGCTATATTGATTCATTAAAAGCGGACGGAGCTCAAACCAAATACAAGCAAAAGGGAAAAGAAGAAAGGACGAAGAAAAAGCGTAAATGATAAAGGTATCCTGAAATGTAAAGAAAAGCGTGGTCTGATTAATTAATAGTGATGAACTACAAAACACTTATCTTAACAACCCATACATTCATGGTGGTCGCGTGGTCTGAAAAATTGTGCCGGTAAGCCCTAGACCTCTAAGGGTGGATGTGGTGAGGGTGGTGTTTGAATCACTTCAACTTACGGTGGTGGAGATAATGAGGATCGTGAAATCTTCTCAGCTTGTGCTGGAGGGAATGATTAGGCATGTCTCACCTCGCTTGTATATGGAGACATATTAGACAATCAAAGCATTTAAAAATCAAACTTTAAAATTAGTTCCAATTTTGTAAATATAAATATAGATTTATGTTTTCACTGTCTTCGTAAATGAATTTATGGAAGTAGTGTTACTTGTTTTTGTATATGTAAGTAATTGTAATTACTTTGACCATTAAGTGATTGATTTAATTTGTATAATTGGTTGCGTATTTAATTTTGGGACTAGAAGATTCCCTATGATCATTAGTATGATTGAACTACTAATTTATTCGTTTGATATTACAAAGTTATTCTTAATTGAATTCCTGAATGATGGTTAATTGATTTCAACGTATATAACAATACGTGCTTGTTTGTCACTTGTGAACATGATTGAGCATTTGTGAATAATTAGCAATTCTAGGATTTATTAGAAGTTTTATGAAAAGTAGTGGATTAATTAAGCATGAGTGCTAGTAAGTTAGAGGAGGGGGTTTTGAATCCACTCTCATTAAACCAAATCTCTTTTTCCCTATTTACCTTCTGTTGAACACAAGATCTCAATATTGTCCTTCATTAAACTTTGCTAAAAAAGGGGAGAAACACCCACATTCCCAAGGAAAAACACACACAACCACACATCTCATTTTTGAGAAAGAGACGGAGAGTTTCGAAAGGAAGAGAAAAGAAGGAAAGCAAATGCTCTCCATTGATTTTTCCATCAAAACCCTCACTATGAACCAAAATTCACTACCCCATACTAAAAGACCATTTTACTTTCTATCCTTTTTGCTTCTACCATCTAGTTCTTGTGAGAGATTAGAGTATCAAGTTCTAAAATTTCATCAACATTCCATCTAGAGACAACAAGTTGCTTTGCATGTGAGTTTCTAAGGTTATGGATGCTTAAAGGGAGTTGCATGTGGGTTTAGCTCAGTGTATTTGAGCTTAGAGAGCTCGTAGGATGCTGGTTGGGTGCTGGTTCGAGTGAATAGGAGCGAAGGAACTGATTGTCCGTGCTTTGAAGTGTCTAACTTGAAGTATTGAGCAATCCCTTTGTCAATGTGAGTTCCCAACGGTATGTTAATAGCATTTAGATACATAAGCTTAAGACCTCGAGATTTTCTCTTAACGAATATGTTAACTGTGGGTTCCCCAACGGTACGCTAATAGCATTTAGATATGTAAGACTATGACGAGAAGGGGATGCATTCTCGGTAACTTATTAAAAGATATTGTGAGTATATGTATAGTAAGGTAACATCGAGGAACCCACTGAGATTATATAAATCTCATTCTGTATTATGTGGTGTTTTTTTTATAGATAAATAGGTTTCAAGTGAAGTCAAAGGAAAAAGGATAATTAATGTACTTATTTGTGGAAGTTCAATCATAAGTTCATTTGATGATGTAATGATTATGTAGGTATAGATTGAAATGAGAATCTATTAGGATTTTCCCTAGTGTTTATTTATGTAACATTCTTATCGATTTACTAGGATGTATTCTTCTCTTAAGTTTGGATTAAAAGATAGATTTTGATTAAAGAAAGTTGTTAATTAAAACATTATTTGGTGAGTACTTGAGGAATATTATATGAAGGCCTACTTCTTTTAATTAAAGTGACTTCCCATGAAGGATGCTTGTTGTGCAAAAACGTATGCAAGTAGACACAGTCAAACAAGTAATAAAGTGATAAGAAAGATCGACCCACGAGGATTAATGTTTAGTAACTAACTCTATTTGATAGCACTTGAAATAATGAGTAAAAAGTAAAAATAAAAGCATGGAAAAAATTCATTGTTGTGCAAAGGTTAAGGTAAATGGTTGAGGACAGTAAAACTGTAAAATAAGGGGGTAGAATCAGAGAGATGAGTATAGCCAATACAAGGATCTGTAATTAATCGCTATTGATGCAATGCTGTGAGTGATGCTATGACAGCACTCAGTGTGCCGAATGAATATGGATATTCCTATCTCTGTGAAACGAAATGTTGTCAAGGTTTCCTTATTCCTAAGCTCCCATGAGGTTCATTCCGTAGGTTGAAAAGCATGTTTCAGTTCACACCATAGCCCTAGCTTCATATTTCTATTCTTCACTGGGAAAGGGTAATATTCCTATTACTCTTCAAACTATGTTAATTTGCGAATTCAACACTTACATTTCTTTCCAAAAATAAAAGCACGTTATCCAAATTAAAGTGATCAATTTTAAAAATGATGTATAGCATTTAATTTACTCACGCAAATTAATGAAGTGTCAAGCATTAATCACATTATACATCAATAGATCCTAATTACATCACCATAGTCTTGACTATAAAGAGATTTAGCTCATAATGAGCTTAGACATAACAAAATAGAACCTAACTACCATAAATGAAGCCATCAAAACAGTAACAGCACTGAGGACAGAGTATACAGAAGAATGCAGAATTATATAAACAAAATGAAGCTTAAAGCAAGCTTCTGATGCTGAAGATCTACTCCAGAGCTTCTGTGCTGCGAGAATGAAGATCTGCGCTGCTGATTCTGAGTTTTCAGCTTCAACAATGGAGTTTCAGCACTGAAAATGGTGGAAAGATGGTTGGGGAAGACGAAGTACAGTCAAAGTACAGTGATGGAAGGAATGGAACAGTACTCTCTGGCCTAGGGAATTGTGGAGGCTGATATGTGTCCTATCCGTCCTTCCCCTTCTAGGTTAAAATGCCTTTTTATAGGATATTCTCTCACTTGAAGTACCAATTGGGCCAATCCAAATCGGGTACAGTGCTGCCAACCCTAAAATCAAGGACTGTTTGTCTTTTAGTGGCCCATTAATGCGATGTCATTCCAATGCACATGCTCACAAAAGACAAAACACCCTTTTCTTGCTTGTACCACCTGAGCTGCCTTTAATTTTGTTCCTATCATCAGTTGTCTGCCACGATGCTACCATAGCACTAACCACAGCACTAAATCAACTAAAAATCCTGCACACTAGCACACAAGTTAAATCCCACAAAAATGGCACTTGTGTACCTAAACTGTAACTTTCATAAGTAAATACGCTTGTAGCTAACTCTATACAATTTCCACATTTATTCACATAAATTACTCTTGGATCAAGATTATTCTTATTTGTTTTGGCATAAATATCTCACATTTCTGTGAGTTATCACACCCCCAAACTTGAACCATTGCTTGTCCTCAAGTAATGACAGCACTAGACAGAACACTAAACAGCACAAAATCAAAGCATACAGAATAGCATAGCACTTAGCACATAGTATATGATAGCAGTCAAAACGATTTTTGGCTCAACTTTTAGTTTCTCCAGGCTTTCCCCTCAGACTTAACACTTTAGAACCCTTAGCAACAAATGAAATCATGGCTTTTGCCCCCTAGCTTAGATGTGTGTGTGCTCTCTTGCAATTCTTCCATAGACTCCAACAATTACTAGACTTGGCTTCGGATCCCACTTAGAATTTCCTACATTGCCCTTCCTTATCAATGGCTACAAACACAACTTACAATGATGTATGCTGATGGGGGTAGCCATACTAAGAGATGAACAATGAATAACTAGGCTTCATCACTTGATTTACAACTTTTCTTAGAGTGGTGCACAACTCTTTTTTTTTTTGGTTGATTAGCTTGATTGCTGTTTTGATTGAAGCTGTAATGGTGTCGCTACAAAACAGCCTCCCTCCACAGCACCCAAACTAGCCTTTACTGCAAGAATGCCACTTATTTGATGCTATAACTTTTTCCTTTGTTTTTGCAAGTGTACACCCTCTTTTACATGATTTCGGATTTGACAGTCCATGGCCATACTTCTAAAAGCATTACCCCCAAACTTGAGTTTTGCTGTACCTGCAGTTTCTATCAAATTCCAGGAAACTTCAGTCCTTACTAAGTTTTCACCTAACTTCCACCTAGGTAATGCCTTACATCTATTTTCAAAAAGCAAGAGTTAAGTGTATACTAGAGGGGCTAGGCTATCTCATTCAAAGTTCTAAGTCCACACCAATTCTGGTTGTCCTCACTGGGTTCTGTCTTGGTGCAAAAACAATTTTTTTTTTGTTTTTTTGGTGCTATCACTAGTGCTATGCTAGCACTACACTAACATCAGCTACACACTATATCACAAAGAGAAACAGAACACAGCAACAAAACAGCAGAATAAAAAGAACTTAAACAGCAATGCATTCAAATTGAAAAACAGCTGTCATATCCCAATTTTGTCCGGCTTAGGTCAAAACCCTAATTTTCCAAAAAAATAAATAAATTGAAGAGCGAAGAGCCTTATGCACTACATTTCGGATCCTAGAAGGCATTCCAAGGTTCTTGAAATCGTTTTTAGGGTTGGAACGCACTTTTCGGGCAAATTAGGGTTTTAGAGCCAAAAAGGGTATTTTGGTCAATTATAACGGTTTTTTTTCTCTCACTTTCAAAAAGGCTCAAAAATATGTATAATTAAAAATAGAAATATGAAATCAAAATAAAAAAATGAATAACAAAATAATATTGGATGCTTATGGTATTTTTAGAATTAGGGCTAATTCCTTTTAGGTGCTTTTTGCTTTTATCCATTTTTGGCCAAAGTAAGCAACAATTTCACAAGCAAACAACCTCCCTCACTCCACCCTCATGCCCTTCACTTCAGCCCCATCAAGTTCACATCACAAAAAAGCCTTTCATCATGACAAGCACACCTTTGAGTCCAATAACATTCAATACACAACATATTTTTACCTTCCTTCTCTCTACACCACTAAATACACACTAATTTCTTCACCTCCTTCACTCCACCCTCATGCTCCATGCCTCCCTTCACTTCAGCCCCCATCAAGTGCACATCACAAAAAAGCCTTTCATCATGACAAGCACACCTTTGAATCCAATAACATTCAATACACAACATATTTTTACCTTCTTTCTCTCTACACCACTAAATACACACTAATTTCTTTATTTCCCTCTCACAACCTTAAACCCATTAGATCTTTGGCCTCCCAAGGATTTAAATAAAGACAACTCACTCCTCTCCTCCCCAAAAGACCCAAGAAATTCGTAGCCCCTCTCCTCTCCCTCACTTCCTCTTGTTTTTCTTAGATCTCAAAGGAACCTTCCCATTTCTCCTACACCAAAACACCCTAGCACACCAAAAAACCTCCCCTTTTCTCTCCCAAAACCTGGGCCTCTGCACTCCCTTCCTTCATCCACTTTTGATTTCCTCTTCACCCAAACACCACCATCTCACTTCATTCTCATCCCTCTTTCATATATCTTCTCCATTTTCCATTCAAGATCAAACATCATCATCAAGGAAGGTTTTTCATCAAGCTTTTTTGGGTTGGAGTTGAAGTTCCTTGGAGGTTCTTGTTGATTTGGTTTCTATTTTCTTCATCTCATTGCATTTTCTAGCTTGGATTTGAGGTAAAAACTTTCAAACCCTTGCATCTTCTTCAACCTTTTTGCATTAAAACCCATTTTCCTCTTCACTTTGCATTTCACATATCATCATCATTTTGTTTAAAATGTAGCTTGTTGTTGTTGGTGAGAGGAGCCTTAAACACTATTGACAAGCACTTAGGGAGGCTTGGGTGTTTAAGGTGCCTCTCACTCTTGAATAAATTGAGTCATGTTGTTTTGTGTTGATTTTTTGCATTTGTTGTGAAATAAAATTGTTGTTTCATGTGTTGTTTGGTTCGCATATCCTATTAAAGTTAGCTTTAATTTGATTTTGTTGTTTCTCTTTGCTTGGTGGGGCTTAATCATGTTGTAGATATTTGATTTTAGTGTTTTCGTGCTTAGATACTTTGTTTAGGATTGCAAATTTCTTTTCTCACATAGATTTCGCACAAAGTAAAGAGTTTGAGAATAAATGTTGATTTGAGGTTTTAGCGTTTAAATTATGTGATTAATTGTTCCAAAATCTTGTTAGTATCTTTTGCTTGCTTGATTTTGGGAGTTTGATGAATAAATTTATGGTTTGACTATGTATTGGTTTCGCAAGTCATGAAGAATAAATAGAGTTTTTATATGTTTGCTTCACTAATGGAAAAAAAGCTTTTCATATCGGTTAAAATTGACATTTCATATCGGTTCCCGAACCGATGCCGAAAAAGGAGATATAAAAAATAGGGACATTTCATATCGGTTCCTGAACCGTTATGAAAAGTTTTTTTCATATCGGTTGCGCCTAGAACCGATATGAAAAGTCTCTTTTTTTAAAAAAAAAAAAAAATTTAACATCGGTTTTATATGGGAACCGATATGAAAAGTCTCTTTTTTTAAAAAAAATGAGTTTTAACATCGGTTTTCTATGGGAACCGATATGAAAGGTCTCTTTTTTTAAAAAAAAAATGATTTTTAACATCAGTTTTCTTTGGGAACCGATATGAAAAGTCTCTTTTTTTTTAAAAAAAAAGTGAGGTTGTCTTCCATCAACTCTAAATCCTTCTGTAATAACTCTTTTACGGACCACGTATATTGTTAAATTCCCAAAAACCTATTAATTAATATTACAACTGAAATGAAGGACTAATAAAAGTCACCACAGTAAATTGAGCATGAATCCTCTCTCTGTTATCTTCCCACCACTTTTTTGCATCATCCAACAGATCCACAATTTAAGCAATAGGAGCTGGAGCCTCTTTCAATTCCTTTCCTTGATGCTGAATATCCTATATGAAGAAGAGCCTCTTTCAATTCCTTTCCTTGACTAGTGACAATCACCCATAACCTTTGTTAGTTTGGTTGTCCTAAGAGCCTAAATTTCAATAACAAAAAAGATGTTTTCATATGCAAAAGCTACTAGTGATAATCACCCATAACCTTTGTTAGTTTGATTATCATGAATGTTTTCAATTTCAAAAGATATTTTCCTAAGCATCAAAAGTCACAGCAAGTGTTAATGATGACCACCCATAACCTTTGTTAGTTTGGTCATCATGAAGGCTTTCATTTCTCAAAAGAGATTTTTACATGCACTTAAGTGGGTTTTAGTAATGATCACCCATAACCTTTGTTAGTTTGATCATCATGAGTGCCCTTCACTTTTCAAAACCAAAACAAAAGACTTTCACTTTCAAGGCTCGTTAGAACTACGTCGCTTTGATTCCCATTTTGGGATACGTAGGAGCGAGCCACGTTCTCGTCAAGCGCAGTCATAAAAAGATTAGCATTTGCATAACAAAAGAAAAGAGTTATTTTCATAACAAAAAATAATCACTTTTGCAAACCAAGATCATTTTCAGAACGAAAATCTTTTCCTTTCTAAAAACATTTTCAACCCGTCGTCGCTAGTGGCTAATCAGAACCTTTGTTCGTCTAGCTATTGGTGGCGATGTCTTTTTCCCAAAAGAACAAGCGATGATCACTCATAACCTTTGTTAGTTTGATCATTCGTGCCAATGAATCTCTTTCGAAAACTCCTTTCAAGAGAACAAATAAAAACGAGTCGCTACTAATAGTCAATCAGAACCTTTGTTCGTCTGACTGGCGGTAGTGACTCTCATTTTCAAGAGTACTTAGCGGTGATTACCCATAACCTTGGTTAGTTTAATCATTCACTAAATGCTCGTCCTATTTCGAAAACTCACTAAAAAGATAAAAGACAAAAACCTTTTTCAGGATAAAGAAGAACTACGTGGCTTTGAGTTCTCCATCGCACCAGGAGATACGTAGGAGCGGGCCATGTCCCGTCAAGCGTTTTTTTTTCTAAAAACCTGTTTTTCCCCTTTTTCATAATAAATAAGGATTTTCATTAAAAAAAAATTCAATAAGAAATAGAGAGGCAAAATTAAGTATTTTCAAGTCAACACACTAAAACCACACATTTAATTAAAGGTTCCCTCTCAGTAGAGAGGACGTGTGGGGTGCTAACACCTTCCCTGCGCGTAACCGACCCCCGAACCCTATTCTCTAGTTTCGCAAGACCAATCGCTTTCCAAAAAAGGTTTTCCTAATATTTTCCTTAATAAATATTGGTGGCGGCTTCATTGTCTTAGGAAAAGTTGTGAACGAGGAAGGTTCTCCCTCGGGGACTTTTTCGGGCGCAACAGCTGGCGACTTCACTGGGGACTAAAAAACATTTTTTTTCAAAAGTGGGTCAAGCCTAATTAATTAAGTGTGTTGGTTTGTGGGATTGATTTGAACATCTTGCTTTGCCTCTATTCTTCCTCTTTTTCATAAGCATGTTGCATCCATATGCATTCTTCTTCTATGTTTGCTCTTGTTTAATATAATAGATAGTTACTTCTATTGTTGTCGGCACCCTAGATTAGTTGTATTTGATTGGAATTGAACCCTAGGGTAGACGACATGTTATTGCTTTCTATTGTCTGGACTGTTCTGGATTTTCATTTGCAGGTGGGGTAGTTTTTTTTTTTTAAGGAAGTGCCCTTCGCACACACACACACTTGTACCTTGAGGCTATATGATTAGAGAAAGAGACCATAACCCAGGTCTATTAGGATACCATAGGATGAGTGGATTCAAGTAGTGGGAGCCCATCAGGACCTTTGTCCGTTTGGCTACTCGCGAAAGTTTCAATCAGAGTTGTGCTCTTTTATGATGCTTCGTATCTAGCAGTTTGCTGCATCTACAGGAATTTTCATGAGAGGGACTGTGGCTCTGATGACCTTTGTGAGGGTGTGGATAGAGCTACATGTGGAAATTACCTCTAAAGTGCCTTAGATCATAGGTTTCTCCCCCTTTTAGGTCACAAGGGCTTCCCAAATTGTGTGCTGCATTGTTGCATTTCGTCCAGTTAATTTTTTTTTCCCTCAAAGATCTTCACAAAAAATAATAAAAAAAAAGATATGATTTTCCCTTAAACACCTATATGAGGTGGCATATAGTGTGAAAGTTTTCTAAATTCCGCCCGTGAATACCCTCCTTATGTAGAAACCTCAAAAAAAAAAAGTATCTTGCATCCTGCATCATTGCATCATTGCATCATTACATCATTGCGTTATCTGCATTAAATAAAGTTCCAATTTTGAAAAAAAATTATTCATCTTGCATTTCATAAAGATAAGACAAAAAACAATTATCATCTGCATAGCATAAGCATTTCATTTATAATCATGCAAAAAATCCTCGTCGAGTTCATCCAAGACAAGGCATTCATGCATAAGCATTATTTCAAAAAAAAGAGACACAGTAGAACTACGTAAGCTTTGATTCCTCATTACAATGGGGATACGTAGGAGCGGGTCATACCCCGTCAAGCACATTTTTCTAAAACCCTTTTTCCAATAAATCATTTGCATCTCCAAATAATTTTCAAAATCATGTTCAAAAACTAAAAAACAAAAAAGAAAATCATTGTGAGTATCATGCATTTCATTGCACAAAAAAAAATGAAAACAAGAAAGCATCTCATTCATAATCATGAATAAAAATAATCATCAAGTTTATTCAAAATGTAGCATTCATGCACCGTTTCATTAACCTCATCACTTTAGTACATCATTCCTCTATACATGCATCTCTCAAAAAAGGAAGGGGCGTTGGCATTTCATACTTTGCCTTGCCTCCAAAAAATCAGCATTTATAAAAAAGCATCATTCCTGCATCTTTCATCATTCAAAAGAAAAAGGGGGCATTGGTATTTCGTACCATGTCTCGCCTCTAAAAAATAAAAAAAATCAATATCAAAAATCATTTTGAAAAAAAAGGAGGGGGCATCATTCTTGTATCATTCGCATTGGCATTTCATATTTTGTCTTGCATTAAAAATAACAAAATTATTTAGAATAAGCCACACTCTTCGAGTGGTCATTCTCCACGCATTTGCATCATACTTGCATATCATAATTTGTTCATTCATTCATTGCATAAAATAAGAGTTGTGATGAGAAGCGAGACGTTCTTGCAAAACAATCATCCTGTTTGAAAAAGTTTATCCTTACTTGGTTGCAAACTCAAGGTGTTCCAAGACACTCAGTTTTTCAAATCAATAGCTCATTTGCATTTCTTTCAAAAGCACTGCATCCCACCCATTCTATGACAAAAGATTGAAATAGTGTATCAAAGAAAAAAACAAATTTTTAACTGATGTTAACTCTCTGTGAAACATTCTTCTAATGAGCGTGCATGCTATGAGTACATTCTCTTGTTTGAGTCCGTTGGTTTTCCTCCCTTACCACAATTTCCCGTCCAAGTCTAGTCCCGCCCCATCCACCCATAAAGTGCATATTCTCCCCATCAGTGCGTATTTGACTTTTGGTTCAAGTCCTCCATACTGGGGCAAGTCTGTGATCATTAATTCCCCTTGATTAATATCATATTCCTTCAGTGCAAGTCTCTCAAAAAATAATAATAATAATAATAATAATATAATAAAAAAGAAAACGAGCTCGCTAGGTTGAAAACCCGCAAAGGGCGGCCTAGGCAAAAAGGAGCGCCCGCTGGACTGAAAACTCGCAAAGAGCGGTCCAGGCAAAAATTAGGGCACAAAAAGGGAAAAAAGAGCAAACACATGAAGATAGATAAATTATTGTTCTAAAGTTAAGTCTTATAGAAATAAGCAATCGGGATTTAAAATGAAGTTTGGCCATCTCCTCAAAAACCCCAAAATCCCAGAAAGTCCCTTTCCTACCCACCTTGAGCCAAGAAAAACCAAAATCCAAAAATCACCCTAGACAAGGATCACCCCAAATAAAAAAAACAGTGCATCACTTTTTATCAGCTCACCCGAGTCAAAGAAGGAAAAGAATAATAAAACAAAAAAAAGAAAAAAAAAAGGGGAAAAGAGAAAACCAAAAAAAAGGGGATTCAAAAATGAAAATCCCAAAACAAAAGAAAATACAAAAGAAATGTAAGTGGTGAGCTGGTACATGTTACCACAAAATACATGAGATCCTTGTCTAAATAAACCTTCAAACACTTCATCATTCCAACTCCTGGTTCCATAAACCTTCGAACACTTCCTTTGGCCTCAACATCAAACCCCTTAGACCATTAACCGTCAATCAACGCCGAACAAAACTCATCCTCCCATTAGCCTCAAACACTTCATTAAGCCTAACCCTCCTTCCTCCACAAAACACCACAATCCCGAAAAGTCCATTCCGATCAATGACCGGTTGCCTTTGTTCTCTCAAATTCTAATATTAGGACGAACAAGCTTATCTATGTACAATGTGTTTGCTCAAAAGAAAAACAAACGATCAGAAAAAAGAAAGCTGATCAAGAAAGAATAAACCCTCAGAAAAAAGAGAACTGAGGAAACAAAAACGAACAGTCAGAAAAAAGAAAGCTGACAAAATAAAAAAGAGGGACTTGCACTCCAAAACACATTCAAGATGCATTAAAACAAGGTTTAGTGATCACCAGGTAAGGATTCTTTCGCACCAAAAGTCAAGACATCAGTAGAGAACCAAAGATTTGCGCTGAGAATACCACTAAGACCCAAAAGCTGGGGCATTCTCTTCACCACCCACACACCCTAGTCTTGGGAAAGTCTGTTCAATGCCCATCCCATGTCACTCCAGTTGTCAATGTCATTCCAAAGTGGGGCAAGTGCATTCCCATTCCTTCACCTCATTCATTCCCATAAAAACCTCACCGGGGCAATCTCAACTCACCATCCTAAACAAAGCCTTGTCATTCTAATTGGGGTAGCTTTGTCCTTGTTATGACTGGGGCAACATCAAACTCTATGGGTTGAGACAAAATCTCTTTTGCTCCACCTTTCATTTCAAAAGCCGAAGCATTCCCAATTCATCACCTTCTACGCCCCTAGCTGTTGTCACCACTAGACGAGGGCAAACTATTCACTCATCAAAGACCTGAATTGGGGCAATCTTGTATCTCTTGATCCCTCATAAGCTTCGGCAATAGCCATGTCGGTCATTCCTTCACTTGCCATAAATGTCCATGTCCTAAACCAATTCCAAGTTAACTGACTCATTCATTCACATTTGCACTCCATGCATGCTTACTAGACAATGCTTCAAAAGAGAGAACACAAATTGTTTAGGTGATATCAAAAATTCAGTCATCATGGAAAGAAAGAGAAAACCAATGAGGTTGTTTGTAAATAAAAACCTTGAGAAAACCGGAGTTTGAATCAAATTCAATTTTTCAACAAAATGGTCAAAGTCCTTGCATTTGAAGTCTCGCACCTAGGCATTTCAATCTATTCATTATAGCATATGCATCAAAGCATTACATTTGCGTCTTCACATTTTGTGCATTCATCACATAGTAAAAAGAAAAAAAAATGTTCCACATCAGTTGCACCATATTAATACTTGTACTTCATAGAAGAAAATAGTAAAGAAGAAAAAGCAGAAATCTTTTCATTGCATTTGCATCATATCAATGTTCGCACTTCATAAAAAAGGAAAAGAACAAAATCATTGCATGTCACTCATCATTAGAGCATCACATTTTGCATCAGATATTTCATAGAAAAAGAAAAGAAAGCCAAAGAAAACAAAGAAAAGAAACCACGAAGGCAACACAAAAGCATTCCATGTCATTCACCATTCCACAAGATACTAATCATTGCATGCACCATTGCATCATCATCATTTCACAAGCATTCCTTTGTCATTCAAGCCTCAAACATTAAAGCGGTGCATTTGCATCATATTAACGTTAGCATTTCCATAAAAGAAAAAGAACAAAAAATCATTGCATCAGACATCAGAGCATTGCATCATGTTAATGTTTGCATTTCATAGAGGAAAATAGTAAAGAAGAAAAAGCATTCATCATCATTGCATCAGACATCAAATCAAGTCTCAGATACAAAATCATTTTCAATAAATAGGAGACTAAGTCGAATGTACATTCGAAATAGTCATCACGATAGGACACTTGAATTGATCACTCAAGAATCCTAGAGTCCCTATGCCAAAAAAGAAAACAAACAAAAACATTCAGTGTCGTCTACATCATAGTAATGTTTGCATCCCAGAACCAAAATTCATCATCCCATCAAACATCAAAACAATACAGTTGCATCACATCAATATTTGCATCTCATAGAAGAAAAGAAAGCTAAAGCATCCCATGTCATTCATCATTTCATGTTATTCATCAGCAATATTCACACTTCATAGAAAAAAGGCAAAGAAGAAAAAGTTTTCCATTACATGTCATCTGCCATTTCATCAAAACACAAGAGCATTACATATCATCAAACACCAAAATTTTGCATTCGCATACCCATGGTTCTTAAAAGAGCAAAAAAAAAAAGAGAAGAGCCAAGAGAGCAACAAAAAGAAAAGAAAAGAAAGAAAAAGAAAGAAGAGAAGCTAGAGAAAGAGAAAAAGGCATATAAGAACAGGAGAAAATCATGCATTCATCAGACATAAACAAAAGAAAAAGAAAATCATGCATTACGTACAAACAAGAGAAGAAAAGGAAAATCACTGCATTCATCAAACATATAAGAACAGTAGAAAATCATGCATAGACAAAAAGAAAAAGAAACTCATTATATTTACATTCATCATAAGAAAAAGAAAACAGCAATCATGGCATTTGCATTGCATGCATTTGTTCATTTTCAGCTGCAGGTACGAGGAGAGGATGAGCACTTCGGTGTTAGCCCTCGCCCCCAGATTCCAGAAAATGCTCCCCCAAGTTGGGAGTTGAAAAAAGAAGAAGAGAGAAACAAAAAGCAGGAAAAGAGAAAGAGAAAAGAAAAGAGAGCGCTCAGGCGCGCATTGCGGATTGGAGCCCAGAGAGATCATCGCTCCCTTCTGCCCAGGTCTCACATCGTGTACGAGCAACGCGATGGACCGCAGCCCCATGTGAGGTTCAACGGAATAGTTGTATCAAGCCTAAGATACAGTGGACGGCGTGCATTGATCTGTATATCAGTTCCGGAGCTGATAACGATCCCCCCGGTCGCTCGAAAAGGCCAACAGGAAGCGTGCTCCTCAAAGCCACGTGCAAACTCGGATTCGTCAAGAGTTCGTTTAAGAATTACGGGTTTTAGGCAGCCTGGGCAATTTACCGCTTTCTGCACGCCAAGTGCCCGTTTTACTTTTCTGTATGCACGCAAGTGCCCATGTTACCTTTTCTGTCCGCACACCAAGTGCCCATTTTACCTTTTCTGTCTGCACGCCAAGTGCCCATTTTACTTTTCTGCCTGCACGCAAGTGCCCATTTTACCTTTTCTGTCTGCACGTCAGTGTTCATTTACTGTTTTCGCATCAACACGAAAGTGTCTATCTTTCCAAAAACAAAAAAAAAAAGGGGAAATTCGGGTTTCTCCAAAGTGACAAAATTGGTATAATTTCTGAATTCTTTATTTCTATTTTACCTTCGAAATATGTCTCGCGCAATTCATATTTCTTGGTAAAATTCAAATAAAGAGGGGCAGCAGTCATACCCCAATTTTGTCCGGCTTAGGTCAAAACCCTAATTTTCCAAAAAAATAAATAAATTGAAGAGCGAAGAGCCTTATGCACTACATTTCGGATCCTAGAAGGCATTCCAAGGTTCTTGAAATCGTTTTTAGGGTTGGAACGCACTTTTCGGGCAAATTAGGGTTTTAGAGCCAAAAAGGGTATTTTGGTCAATTATAACGGTTTTTTTTCTCTCACTTTCAAAAAGGCTCAAAAATATGTATAATTAAAAATAGAAATCTGAAATCAAAATAAAAAAATGAATAACAAAATAATATTGGATGCTTATGGTATTTTTAGATTTAGGGCTAATTCCTTTTAGGTGCTTTTTGCTTTTATCCATTTTTGGCCAAAGTAAGCACCAATTTCACAAGCAAACAACCTCCCTCACTCCACCCTCATGCCCTTCACTTCAGCCCCATCAAGTTCACATCACAAAAAAGCCTTTCATCATGACAAGCACACCTTTGAGTCCAATAACATTCAATACACAACATATTTTTACCTTCCTTCTCTCTACACCACTAAATACACACTAATTTCTTCACCTCCTTCACTCCACCCCCATGCTCCATGCCTCCCTTCACTTCAGCCCCCATCAAGTGCACATCACAAAAAGCCTTTCATCATGACAAGCACACCTTTGAATCCAATAACATTCAATACACAACATATTTTTACCTTCTTTCTCTCTACACCACTAAATACACACTAATTTCTTTATTTCCCTCTCACAACCTTAAACCCATTAGATCTTTGGCCTCCCAAGGATTTTAATAAAGACAACTCACTCCTCTCCTCCCCAAAAGACACAAGAAATTCGTAGCCCCTCTCCTCTCCCTCACTTCCTCTTGGTTTTGTTAGATCTCAAAGGAACCTTCCCATTTCTCCTACACCAAAAAACCCTAGCACACCAAAAACCTCCCCTTTTCTCTCCCAAAACCGTGGCCTCCGCACTCCCTTCCTTCATCCACTTTTTATTTCCTCTTCACCCAAACACCACCATCTCACTTCATTCTCATCCCTCTTTCATATATCTTCTCCATTTTCCATTCAAGATCAAACATCATCATCAAGGAAGGTTTTTCATCAAGCTTTTTTGGGTTGGAGTTGAAGTTCCTTGGAGGTTCTTGTTGATTTGGTTTCTATTTTCTTCATCTCATTGCATTTTCTAGCTTGGATTTGTGGTAAAAACTTTCAAACCCTTGCATCATCTTCAACCTTTTTGCATTAAAACCCATTTTCCTCTTCACTTTGCATTTCACATATCATCATCAATTTGTTTAAAATGTAGCTTGTTGTTGTTGGTGAGAGGAGCCTTAAACACTATTGACAAGCACTTAGGGAGGCTTGGGTGTTTAAGGTGCCTCTCACTCTTGAATAAATTGAGTCATGTTGTTTTGTGTTGATTTTTTGCATTTGTTGTGAAATAAAATTGTTGTTTCATGTGTTGTTTGGTTCGCATATCCTATTAAAGTTAGCTTTAATTTGATTTTGTTGTTTCTCTTTGCTTGGTGGGGCTTAATCATGTTGTAGATATTTGATTTTAGTGTTTTCATGCTTAGATACTTTGTTTAGGTTTGCAAATTTCTTTTCTCACATAGATTTCGTACAAAGTAAAGAGTTTGAGAATAAATGTTGATTTGAGGTTTTAGCGTTTAAATTATGTGATTAATTGTTCCAAAATCTTGTTAGTATCTTTTGCTTGCTTGATTTTGGGAGTTTGATGAATAAATTTATGGTTTGACTATGTATTGGTTTCGCAAGTCATGAAGAATAAATAGAGTTTTTATATGTTTGCTTCACTAATGGAAAAAAAGCTTTTCATATCGGTTAAAATTGACATTTCATATTGGTTCCCGAACCGATGCCGAAAAAGGAGATATAAAAAATAGGGACATTTCATATCGGTTCCTGAACCGTTATGAAAAGTTTTTTTCATATCGGTTGCGCCTAGAACCGATATGAAAAGTCTCTTTTTTAAAAAAAAAAGATTTTTAACATCGGTTTTATATGGGAACCGATATGAAAAGTCTCTTTTTTTAAAAAAAATGAGTTTTAACATCGGTTTTCTATAGGAACCGATATGAAAGGTCTCTTTTTTTAAAAAAATATGATTTTTAACATCGGTTTTCTTTGGGAACCGATATGAAAAGTCTCTTTTTTTTAAAAAAAAAAGTGAGGTTGTCTTCCATCAACTCTAAATCCTTCTGTAATAACTCTTTTACGGACCACGTATATTGTTAAATTCCCAAAAACCTATTAATTAATATTACAACTGAAATGAAGGACTAATAAAAGTCACCACAGTAAATTGAGCATGAATCCTCTCTCTGTTATCTTCCCACCACTTTTTTGCATCATCCAACAGATCCACAATTTAAGCAATAGGAGCTGGAGCCTCTTTCAATTCCTTTCCTTGATGCTGAATATCCTATATGAAGAAGAGCACAACATTAAGAACAAATTAATTAAGATCATGAAACAAATGAAAGAGTGTTTTAGATAAATTGACACTTACAGAAGCAAAGTGATTGACATCCCTGTGGTGAGCTTCATCGGCACGAATGACAGTGATAACATCTTTAAGAGTAGCATCCTTAGGAAGCCTCCAATAGTCAATTGCAATGGCAGGAGCAGGAATGTTTTCAACCTTACCACTTTCAATAGCATTCAGATGCTGTGTGTAAGAAATCATAGCCTCTTCCTCCAAATAACCAACAAACCTATGTGTTGCTTTTGGCGAAAGGAGGTAAAAGACAAAGAAGGCATTGAAGAAAACTCCCTGTGCTGTTATAACAAGTAACCTCTCATGCCAACTTGGCTTCACAAGCTCCACCATGGTCATCAGGTGCATTGTCTCATTCTCTGCTTCTTCAAGCAATGCTTTGACCAATCATCCAGTGTGTTGAAACTTCCTCAGAGACTTCAAGTGTAGTAACATCCCTCCCACCATTCCAGGAACAGCCCCAATTGTTTCCAGCATCATTGCATGGCATCCATACCTCTCCTGAAATTATAATCAAACAAACGCATGAATTAAATTGTTTCTATTGCAGATTTGCATCATAGTACTGTTGCGCCCGAAAAATCCGGTTTGGGACTTTTCGTTTGACAACGTGGAAAAAGTTCGGAGCCGCCACCAATATTTTAATTTTATGACCAAAACATTGAAAAAAGGTCTTTTAGACAAAGCGGATGGTCTTTCGAAAACTAGAGATATGGGTTCGGGGGTCGGTTAGGCATGGGGAAGGTATTAGCACCCCGTTCCTCCTTTCTACCGAAAGGGAACCTTTAATTAAATGTGTGGTTTGAAGTGTTGATTTGAAAATGCTTTTATTTTGCCTCTTTATTGAAAAGGGAGTGAGAAGACTTAATGAAAATTTTTATTTTTGGCGCTTGACGAGAATTAGCCTCTCGCTCCTACGTATCTCCTGGTGCGATGGAGAATTCAAAGCTACGTAGTTCTTGGTTGTTTGGAAAACGGTTTTTGGTTTTTATTCTTTTTGGAGTTTTTCGCAAAGGGGTTGAGCGTTCGCAGTGACCAAACAACAATGGTTTAGAGTGGTCGCACTACTAACTCTTGTGAAAATGAATTATCATTAACGACCAAACGGCAACGGCGCGAGTGATGATTAATGATAATCGGTTTTTATTTTGAGCATTGAAAAGGTTTTCGCAATTGAGGGAGAGCGTTTGTGAGGACCAAACAACAACGGTTTAGAGTGGCCACACTACTAGCTCCCACGGGAATGAAATCATCACCCACAATCAAACGGCAACGGCGCGAGTGATCATTAGTAATGATTAGTTTTGATTTCGACGTTTGAAAAGATTTGTTTTTGAAAAGTGTCTTCGTGGGTTTTAATTGGAGAGAATGTCGTGATGAAAGGAATTTGCAATTGGATTGATTTTCGTTCGGGGAAACATTTATCCATCATTTAAAAAAAGTTTGAGAAAAAATAAGTTCGTTTAGGGAAAAGAAAATTTATTATTTGGGAAAAAAGGGTTTGAAAAAACGTTTATCCAGGGGGAAAGAAATAAAATTTAAAAAGAAAGATAGGGGGTGAAATAGTAAAATGGGGGGTGCAAATAAAAGGAAGGCTGCATTATTAAAAGGGGGTGCAGATAGTGAGCCCAACTCGTTTTTGGTGAGCTGGGCTGCGTTTCAAAAAAAAATCATGGGCTTCAGGGGAAGGCGCGAGAAGTAAAATACAGGGGGTGTAAATAGAGATCTGAAAATTAAAAAAAACGAAAAGACAAAACTACCCTTGCTTCCCTAATATAAAAGCCTAACCCTAAATTGGAAACCCTAATTTCTCCCATCCTTCTCCCACGGCGCCTCCTTCCCCAAAGTAAACCAAACCTAAAAATTTTCTCCTTACTGCGCCGCAGCTCCTCCCCCCTACGCTCCGCCATGCACACCCCCCCTCTCTCCTTACGCTGCCCTTCGCCTCCCTCTCTCTCTAAACCTTAACCTCCTCCTTCGTCTTCTACACACGGCCATCCTCTATTCCTCTCCTCTCCGAATCTACTCTCTCCCTCTCTCTCTCAGATGCCCTCTCTCTCCTTTCCAAATCGTGACTCCGCGAAGGTGGTCGGGCGATCTAAACCGTGTCTGGTTATTTGGTTACGGTGGTGTAGGTGTAGTCGATGGGAGGACGCCGTCGTTTTAGGTGGATGAAGAGGGTGCGGTTGTAGGTGGAAGGTGGAGTGGCGGCGAAGGTGGTTTCGTGGTTGATTCGGCTAAGGGCTGAAGGTGACTGAGGGGTTTGGTTTTCTGTTGGTGGGTTGCGGTGGCGACGGCGGAGGCGCACGGCCAACGGCCACCGTCTATGGTGGTCGGAGCTTAGAGGTGGTTTCCATTCTCTTTTTTTTTGTCTTTGCTAGTCTGCTTATTTCCTCTTCTTCTCTATGCTGTTCTGATTTTACTTTTTGATGTTTACGGTTTTTAGTTTCTCTGGGAATTCGTGGCTAGCGGCGGCGTGTTTGGTGGTCGAGGGTGGCTGAGGCGGTGGTTGAATGGCGAAGATACGGCGGCGACCGGAGGTAAAGTTTCTGCTTGTTGTTTTCTCACTGCTTCCTCTCACAGTATCTCCCCCCTCTCTTCATTCTGTTTCTTTTCTAAATGGATTGATTTTGACTTATTGCCCTAAATTTTCAAACTGACCTATTACTAGTTAAACCCTTAACTAATTTCGTTTTCATAAACAGAGAGATAACAGCTGATTTTGAAAACCTTATTTTATATTTAACATTGATCTTTCAAAATGGGAAGAAAAGGATAAACTAAACCTATTGTAAATAACAAGATCATAATAAGGAAAACGAAAATAAGACTACATTTTGGAAGAAGGCAGAGATAGGTTAGACCACCTTTTTCCAGCCTCTGAATGGGTTCCTGTTGCTTACTAGACTGAAAACTGCTGCTGCTTCTGGGTGAAAAATTTGCTCCTGGCTGTATCTGAATTCCTCTTGTGTGAAGATTGCTCTAAAAATTGTTTTTTTTTTCTAATTTCTTAAGTTCACAAATGCATATATTTTGCTGTGTTTGCTACTGTTTTTGTGAATTGTTCTCTGTGTGTGTATATTGCTGTCTGTGAATTACTCTCTGTGTATCTGTTTATGAGTTTTTGTGTTGTTGCTGCTACTGTATTTGTGTATATGAATCTGTGGGTATCCTCTCCTTCTGTTGTATTAGAAGTTTAATTTATAGGCCAAGTTTGTATTGATAAATGCACTGTGAAGTCAATTTTTCTGAAACTCTGATTTGCATATTTCCATGATGTTTCATGTTTTGGTGCTCTAAAATTTCTGAGCAATTCTTTTGCCTCTCTTGCCTCTGGTGCTTTCACAAATTAGTGTATTTGACTGTTATAAACATTGTTTATGTGTGTGCAGGCTATGGCTAACAAAAGGTCAGCAAAGACCCTACCTATTTTAAGCTTTGAAGCTAGACAATGCCAAATCTGCTGCTGAGACATGTTGCTGCCACAATTTGGCTTCTTCTCTTTGTCCATTCTGCTGTTTTTCTGAATTTTGGGTTGCTGTGATGCAGCAGGGGGATGGCAGCAGGGCTGCTGCCACTGCAGCAATGCTTTGCTGAAAATGGGAGGCAAGACAAAAGGGGCAAGAAGACAGAACTTAGGCCTTTAGCTTCATGGGGAGGGCAAGGCAGCAAGTCGCATGCTGCCTTATTCTGATTTGCTTTATTATTTTTTGTATCCTTTTGTTTGTAATTAATTTTTGTGCCATTTGTATTTAATTAAATTTTTGTCCAGATGCAAATAAAAGAGCTGACCCTTTTTTGCACAATTCTGCTTCTCTTTCTTTTCTTTTTTTTAAATTTTTGTTTGCATATGTAACAAAAAAAGGACCGCTGATTTTAATTTATTATGACTATTTTTATTATTATTTTATTTTTCCTTTATGATAATAAAAGCGGTAAAAACAACGCGCACCGACGCGACGACTCACACGACTCGGAACGAAACGCGCATTCGCCTTAAGACTAGGAACGCGCACGCTATTTGAAATACACACGCGCACACGTTTTTAAAACCGATTTCATTCTATTCTCACTTTTCTAAAAGCGGTAAAATAACGCGCAGTGATACAATTACTCGCACGACTCGAAACGAAACGCGCGCCCGCGTTACTTATTATTTTTATTATTTACTTTTGGATTCTCGTTTTGAAAAAAACGAGCGCCAAACAAAATCGCTGCACGAGAGTGCCAGAGGCACCCGCGTTTAGAACAATACGCGAAACGATAAAATTTCTGGGATTTTTCAATTAGGCGGACAAAATTGGGGTATTACAGCTGCCCCTCTTTATTTCGATTTTACCAAGAAATATGAATTGCGCGAGACATATTTCGAAGGCAAAATAGAAATAAAGAATTCAGAAATTATACCAATTTTGTCCATTTGGAGAAATCCGAATTTTCTTTCTTCTTTTTTGGAAAGATAGACACTTTCGTGTTGATGCGAAAACAGTAAATGAACACTGACGTGCAGACAGAAAGGTAAAATGGGCACTTGGCGTGCAAACAGAAAAGTAAAATGGGCACTTGGCGTGCAGACAGAAAAGTAAAATGGGCACTTGGCGTGCAGACAGAAAAGTAAAATGGGCACTTGGCGTGCAGAAAGCGGTAAATGAGCACTTGGAGTGCAGAAAGCGGTAAATTGGGAATTCGGAGGCTGCCTAAAACCTTCTAACGGACTCTTGTCGAGTCCGAGTTCTGGGGGTGGCCTTTTCGAGCGGCCGATCAACATCAGGTCCGGAACTGATTTGATCAATGGATTTACGCTATGCCTTAGGCTGACATAACTAATCCGAAGGACTTGACGAAGTCTGATGGATCCATCGCGCGCTCGTACACGATGTTGTGATCTGTGGAAGGAGTTCACTAACTCTGTGTTGATGGAGTTTACTAACTCTGTGTTGATGGAGTTTACTAACTCTGTGTTGATGGAGTTTACTAACTCTGTGTTGTGGTGATTTTCTAAAAATGAGATTTTTCGGACTCTCTGGTCCGAAGTAACTTTTCTCTTGGATGGTGCATGAAATGCATGCACTTGGGTATTTGGGTGCACATGAATGCAATGATTGACTTTGGTGGGATGCCTTTTCTGTTTGATTTTTCTCTTCTTTTCCTTTTGTTATTCTTTCGCTCTTCTGAGATGCGAGTTTGAAGGCGTAATGTACTGTTTGATGCCATGGAGTGATGATTGGTATGGATGATATGAGAATGATGAATGATATGAAGATGTTGTGTTCTTTTATGTTCCATCTTCTGTGATTTTCTTCTCTCGTTCCTTATTTGCTCTTTTTTTTTTCTATGGAATGCAAATATCTATGTAAATGGAGTGTGAATGTATGTTATGCAAAGTGTATGTGATGTGATGATTTCAATGGAATGATGGATGCTATGAGATGCTATTTTTGATTTTCTTCCTTTTTATTTTGGTTAAGGATCAACACTTCAAGTGCCTACAAGGTAGCATCCTAGTCCCCAAGGATTAAGGTGAGCACCAAAGCCCTACAAGATAACAACCTAATCCCTGAGGATTAAGGCGAGCACTAAAGCCCTACAAGCGGCCAACTTTAGGCGACCCCCTCATGTGCTGAGATAGCTGGTTAAAGAATTTTTCCTATTTGTCTTTTTGCTATGTGAGGATGCAAATGCAGTATTTTGATGCATGATATGACAAAATTTTTTGGGGTATTCAAGTACTTTTTGTGAATACTTTCATAATGATGAGACGCGAGACTTTGGATGCAAAAGTGGGATGATTATTGACCACTTTTGTTGAAAAATTGAATTTGGTTCAAACTCCGGTGTTCTCAAGGTTTTTATTTACAAACAAGCTCACGTGTTTTCTCTCCCTTCCAATGACGACTGAATCTTAGATATCGCATGACTAACGTGTGTTCTCTCTCTTTGAAGCATTGCTTAGTAAGCATGCATAGGAGCGCAAATGTGAATGAGTGAGTCTGTTAACTTGGGATTGGTTTAGGATATGTATGACAATTGAAGGGATGACAAACATGATTATTACCGACGCTCATGAGGGACCAAGGGATGCAAGACTGCCCCGGTTCGGGCTTTTGATGAGTGAATAAGCTTGCCTTTGCCTGGTGGTGATAATGACTAGGGGTGTAGGAGATGATGAATTGGGAACACTTCGGCTCTTGGGATGAAAGGTGGAATGAAAAGGGTTTTGTTTCAACCCACAGAGTTTGGTGTTGCCCCAGTCAGGACGAAACAAAGTTGCCCCAATTAGAATGACGAGGCCTTATTTAGGATAGTGAGTTGAGAGATTGCCCCGGTGAGGTTCTTATGGGAATGAATGAGGTGAAGGAATGGGAATGCACTTGCCCCATTTTGGAATGAAATTTCGAACGGTTTCTTTGAGTGAGGTTGTGAAAAGGTGATAGAGTTATGGTGACGGTTATATACGGAGGGTGGTATGTGAACGGGATAGACGACGAACAAAATCTCCCCATGGTTGAGTGGAGTGAGAGGTGAAGGAAATGTCCCCTAGTACACATCTTTGATTCTTTTTAAGAAAAACTCAAATGCAATGAAAGTTTTGACTTTTAGTATGAAAGAAACCTCACTTGGTGATCACTAAACCTTGCTTTAATGCAACTTGAATGCGTTTGAAGTGCAAGTCTTCCTTTTTCCGTCAGCTTTCTTTTTTTCGACTGTTTATTTTTGTTCCCTCATCTCTTTTTCCTAAGGGCTTGTTTTTCCTTGATCAGCTTTCTCTTTTCTGATCGTTTGTTTTTTCTTTTGAGCAAACACATTGTAGACAGATAAACTTAGTGGTCCTAGGATTTAAAATTTGAGAAAACAACAGCATTCGGTCATTGGTCGGGATGGACTTTTCGGGATTGTGGTGTTTTGTGGAGGAGGGATGATGGGGCTTAATGAAGAGCTTGGGGGCTAATGGTAGGATGATTTTCATTCGGCGTTGGCTGACGATCGATGATTTATGATGGTTAATTGGCTTGATGAGGTGTTTGGAAATTTTATTCTTGGCTAAGGGTTCGTGGAGGGCGGGTTACCGAGGTCAAAGGGAAGTGTTTGCGGTTTATGGAAGGAGGGGTGTATGGGAATGATGAAGTGTTTGAAGGTTATTGAGACAAGGATCTCTTGTGTTTTGTGGTAACATGTACCAGCTCACCACTTACATTTCTTTTGTATTTTCTTTTGTTTTGGGATTTTCATTTTTGAATCCCTTTTTTGATTTTCTCTCTCTTTTTTGTTTTATGATTCTTTTCCTTCTTTGACTCGGGTGAGCTGATAGAAAGTGATGCACCTTTTTTGGATATTTGAGGTGATCCTTGTCTAGGGTGATTTTTGGATTTTGGTTTTTCTTGGGTTAAGGTGGGTAGGAAAGGGAACTTCTGGATGGCCAAACTTCATTTCAAATTCCGATTACTTATTTTTTCATAAAACTTGACAACAATTTATCTAGCTATATGTGTTTGCTCTTTTCTTTGCATTTTTTTTATGCCCTAATTTTTGCCTGGACCGCTCTTTGCGAGTTTTCAATCCACAGGGCGCTCCTTTTTGCCTAGGCTGCCCTTTGCGGGTTTTCAACCTAGCGAGCTTGTTCTTCTCATTTGTCTCTTCTTTTCTCTTTTTTTGGAAAGACTTGCACTAAAGGAATATAATGCCGATAAAGAAAGTTAGTGATCACAGAATTGCCCCAGCATGGAGGACGTAGAGTGTTAGTGAGAATGAACCAAAAAGTCAAGTATGCACTGATGGGAGAGAATATGCGCCTTATGGATGGACGGGGCGGGGTTAGACTGGGATGATGATGATGACAAGGAAGGAAACTGACTGACTCAAACAAGAGAAACTGCACGTGTCATGCACGTTCACTATAGGAATGCTTCACAGAGAGTCAACATTAGTTAGAACGATGAATTGATGAGCTGCTTCAGTTTTCTTTTTTTTTTGTCATGGAATGGATGGGATGCAGTGCTTTTGAAAGACATGCAAATGAGCTATTGATTTGAAAAACTGAGTGCCTTGGAACACCTTGAGTTCGCAACCAAGTAAGGATAAACTTTTTCAAAAAAAGGATGATTGTTTTGCAAGGACGTCTCGCTTCTCATCACAACTTTTATTTTATGTAATGAATGAATGAACAAATTATGATATGCAAGTATGAGGCAAATGCGTGGAGAACGACTACTCGAAAAGTGTGGCTTATTCTAAATTATTTTGTTGCAAGACAAAATATGGAATACCAATGCGAATGATGCAAGAATGATGCCCCCCATTTTTTCCAAATGATTTTTGATTTTTTTTATTTTTTAGAGGCGAGACAGGATGCGAAATGCCAATGCCCCTTTTTTGAATGATGAGAGATGCAAGACTGGTGATATGAGGCAACTAATTGTCGTTACCCTGAGTAACTTGCCTGAAACATTGAGTGGATCCTGACTCAATACTTCACACAAGGTACTGAAACGTTTTGACAATTAGTTGACTCAATTTAATTTCCTACTCGAAATTAAAATACGTGCGACTGGGTCAAAGTGCTCTGACATCGTAAAGTAACATCTCAAATTTGTAGTCGACAAACAAATTTGAGACATTACCCTTCGTCGTTCAAAGGTGCACTTCTATCCATTAAGCCATCACATGAGAAATTTTTCTTTGTTTCGAAAGGATGCATGCAGGGAGAAATGATGTATTCGAACAAAGTGATGAGGTTAATGAAATGATGCATGAGCGCCACATTGACGCGATGTCCGCATTATTTGATGATAGTTTTTGCATAATCAAGGATGAATGAAATGCGATATGGATGATAGATGCTTCTGGTTTTCATTTTTCTTATGCAATGAAATGAAATGCGTGATGCTTGCAATTACTTTCCTAATGCATGGGAGATATTGAATGAAGATGCATGCGAGATGAGACGTTAACGCTTATTTTTGATTTGCGACACAGAAAAGTATTAATGCAATGATGTGATATGGACGGACGACGGAATGAGTGGGTGAATGAATGAACGAATGTGCATTTTGAATGAGGATAACGTAAATTGCATCACTTGATGATTTTTCATGATTATGAGCGAATGAAATACCATAGGGATGATAATTGTTTTTTTTTCAGAATTTTGTTTTATGTAATGCATGATGCCATGATGCAAAGTGCGGATGATGATTGCTTTTCGTTTTATTTTTAAACTATGAAATGGAGTGCCTGATACTAACAATTATTTTTAGTGCGTGGAAAGATATGATTCTTATGAAAATGCATGCGAAATGAGATGTTTATTTGATTATTTTTTGTAATGCAAAGAAAAAATGCATGTAGTATGTTTTCTAAAAAAAACTTGTGGAAAATAATAATTTTTGATTTTTCTTTATTTTTGGTTTTTTTTTGATAAAAGACGGTATGCACTAATACTTGTTTGAATGCAAGTGCAATGCAATATGTATGATTTCATGTTTGTCTTGGTGCCGGGAATCACGGTGTACTATGTCTTGCCATAGGTTTAGCGGTGGATTTTGATTATTTTTTTCTTTGAAACACAACAAGGTTAGAATCAATAAGCGAAACAAAGCACATTCCATGCATTCAAACTTAAACAAACTCACACCTCGGAGTATACGCTGTTTCACTTTTGATTCCACATCGTGCCTATGACAAGATTCTTTGTCACTTTGGGATTCTCGGTAAACAAACTTTGATGAAATGCAAGGATGCATGCATGAACTGTAAAAGCTTCTGTTGGATGCAATGCGAGGATGCATGCAAAATGATGATGATGTTTTATGCATATGCAGATTAGGGCAAAACCCTTATTGGCATTAGTTCAAGTTTTTTTTTGTTTTTTTTGAAAAATGCGAGCCGTACGTGGTTTCATATGGACCAAGTAAGAGAAAGGCTACAACGGCAGCTCGTTCTCTCTTTTTTTTGAAAAGAGTGGGCCATATGTCACTTCGTACGGACCAGCAAAAGAAAGGCTACAACGGCAGCTCTTTCTCTACTTTTTATTTGAAAAACCTCCTACTCTTTTTTGAAAACATGTCTATATTACCATGCAACACACAATTTGGTATGCCCCTTGTGTCCTACGAAGGTGGGGACCTAAGTTCTAGGACAAACTCAAATGTTCCTCCCATGCGGGTTCTAGTCACTTCCTCACCAGGCTACCAGAGCTAATTCTCTTTCACAATAGCACCCACAACGATGGAACGCCATCTGGTGTGAGGCATCATGAAAGAGCATACTCTGGCTGAAACTTTCGTGAGAGTCGGAAGGACAACAGTCCAATTGCCAGTCACTACTCGTTTCCACTCTCCTAAGTTTTGTCAGACCTTGGGTTTTAGGCCCCTCTCAAAGCATAGTAAGCATAAGGTGTGAGTGTGTGCAGCAGGGGCATACCGCCTAAAACTACCCACATATACCCCACCTGCAAAGGAAAACCCAGAACAGTCCAAATAATAGCAGGTAATAACATGTCGTCTACCCTAGGGTTCAATATCACAATACTAATAATCCAACCTAGGTTTCAGCAACAGTCATATGCACTGCTTACCTCAAGAAAGGGAGCGGAGAAGAAGGGATCATAATAGAATGGGAGGAAATGCATGTTTTTACCTTAAGAAAAGGGAGCAGAGAATAGGGGACATGGGAATTGAGGAATCATGAACATGGCATTGTGAACAAATAAAAAAGAAGTGAAACAAAGCTTTCAACTCAATTAATTTTAAAACCACACATCAAAGTTAACTAGGCTTGACCTTCGTCTTTTTTTTTTTTAGAAAAAAAAGTGTCCCCAGCAGAGTCGCCAGCTGTTGCGCCCGAAAAATCCGGTTTGGGACTTTTCGTTTGACAACGTGGAAAAAGTTCGGAGCCGCCACCAATATTTTAATTTTATGACCAAAACATTGAAAAAAGGTCTTTTAGACAAAGCGGATGGTCTTTCGAAAACTAGAGATATGGGTTCGGGGGTCGGTTAGGCATGGGGAAGGTATTAGCACCCCGTACCTCCTTTCTACCGAAAGGGAACCTTTAATTAAATGTGTGGTTTGAAGTGTTGATTTGAAAATGCTTTTATTTTGCCTCTTTATTGAAAAGGGAGTGAGAAGACTTAATGAAAATTTTTATTTTTGGCGCTTGACGAGAATTAGCCTCTCGCTCCTACGTATCTCCTGGTGCGATGGAGAATTCAAAGCTACGTAGTTCTTGGTTCTTTGGAAAACGGTTTTTGTTTTTTATTCTTTTTGGAGTTTTTCGCAAAGGGGTTGAGCGTTCGCAGTGACCAAACAACAATGGTTTAGAGTGGTCGCACTACTAACTCTTGTGAAAATGAATTATCATTAACGACCAAACGGCAACGGCGCGAGTGATGATTAATGATAATCGGTTTTTATTTTGAGCATTGAAAAGGTTTTCGCAATTGAGGGAGAGCGTTTGTGAGGACCAAACAACAACGGTTTAGAGTGGCCACACTACTAGCTCCCACGGGAATGAAATCATCACCCACAATCAAACGGCAACGGCGCGAGTGATCATTAGTGATGATTAGTTTTGATTTCGACGTTTGAAAAGATTTGTTTTTGAAAAGTGTCTTCGTGGGTTTTAATTGGAGAGAACGTCGTGATGAAAGGAATTTGCAATTGGATTGATTTTCGTTCGGGGAAACATTTATCCATCATTTAAAAAAAGTTTGAGAAAAAATAAGTTCGTTTAGGGAAAAGAAAATTTATTATTTGGGAAAAAAGGGTTTGAAAAAACGTTTATCCAGGGGAAAGAAATAAAATTTAAAAAGAAAGATAGGGGGTGAAATAGTAAAATGGGGGGTGCAAATAAAAGGAAGGCTGCATTATTAAAAGGGGGTGCAGATAGTGAGCCCAGCTCGTTTTTGGTGAGCTGGGCTGCGTTTCAAAAAAAAATCATGGGCTTCAGGGGAGGGCGCGAGAAGTAAAATACAGGGGGTGTAAATAGAGATCTGAAAATTAAAAAAAACGAAAAGACGAAACTACCCTTGCTTCCCTAATATAAAAGCCTAACCCTAAATTGGAAACCCTAATTTCTCCCATCCTTCTCCCACGGCGCCTCCTTCCCCAAAGTAAACCAAACCTAAAAATTTTCTCCTTACTGCGCCGCAGCTCCTCCCCCCTTCGCTCCGCCATGCACACCCCCCCCCTCTCTCCTTAGGCTGCCCTTCGCCTCCCTCTCTCTCTAAACCTTAACCTCCTCCTTCGTCTTCTACACACGGCCATCCTCTATTCCTCTCCTCTCCGAATCTACTCTCTCCCTCTCTCTCTCAGATGCCCTCTCTCTCCTTTCCAAATCGTGACTCCGCGAAGGTGGTCGGGCGATCTAAACCGTGTCTGGTTATTTGGTTACGGTGGTGTAGGTGTAGTCGATGGGAGGACGCCGTCGTTTTAGGTGGATGAAGAGGGTGCGGTTGTAGGTGGAAGGTGGAGTGGCGGCGAAGGTGGTTTCGTGGTTGATTCGGCTAAGGGCTGAAGGTGACTGAGGGGTTTGGTTTTCTGTTGGTGGGTTGCGGTGGCGACGGCGGAGGCGCACGGCCAACGGCCACCGTCTATGGTGGTCGGAGCTTAGAGGTGGTTTCCATTCTCTTTTTTTTTGTTTTTGCTAGTCTGCTTATTTCCTCTTCTTCTCTATGCTGTTCTGATTTTACTTTTTGATGTTTACGGTTTTTAGTTTCTCTGGGAATTCGTGGCTAGCGGCGGCGTGTTTGGTGGTCGAGGGTGGCTGAGGCGGTGGTTGAATGGCGAAGATACGGCGGCGACCGGAGGTAAAGTTTCTGCTTGTTGTTTTCTCACTGCTTCCTCTCACAGTATCTCCCCCCTCTCTTCATTCTGTTTCTTTTCTAAATGGATTGATTTTGACTTATTGCCCTAAATTTTCAAACTGACCTATTACTAGTTAAACCCTTAACTAATTTCGTTTTCATAAACAGAGAGATAACAGCTGATTTTGAAAACCTTATTTTATATTTAACATTGATCTTTCAAAATGGGAAGAAAAGGATAAACTAAACCTATTGTAAATAACAAGATCATAATAAGGAAAACGAAAATAAGACTACATTTTGGAAGAAGGCAGAGATAGGTTAGACCACCTTTTTCCAGCCTCTGAATGGGTTCCTGTTGCTTACTAGACTGAAAACTGCTGCTGCTTCTGGGTGAAAAATTTGCTCCTGGCTGTATCTGAATTCCTCTTGTGTGAAAATTGCTCTAAAAATTGTTTTTTTTTTTTCTAATTTCTTAAGTTCACAAATGCATATATTTTGCTGTGTTTGCTACTGTTTTTGTGAATTGTTCTCTGTGTGTGTATATTGCTGTCTGTGAATTACTCTTTGTGTATCTGTTTATGAGTTTTTGTGTTGTTGCTGCTACTGTATTTGTGTATATGAATCTGTGGGTATCCTCTCCTTCTGTTGTATTAGAAGTTTAATTTATAGGCCAAGTTTGTATTGATAAATGCACTGTGAAGTCAATTTTTCTGAAACTCTGATTTGCATATTTCCATGATGTTTCATGTTTTGGTGCTCTAAAATTTCTGAGCAATTCTTTTGCCTCTCTTGCCTCTGGTGCTTTCACAAATTAGTGTATTTGACTGTTATAAACATTGTTTATGTGTGTGCAGGCTATGGCTAACAAAAGGTCAGCAAAGACCCTACCTATTTTAAGCTTTGAAGCTAGACAATGCCAAATCTGCTGCTGAGACATGTTGCTGCCACAATTTGGCTTCTTCTCTTTGTCCATTCTGCTGTTTTTCTGAATTTTGGGTTGCTGTGATGCAGCAGGGGGATGGCAGCAGGGCTGCTGCCACTGCAGCAATGCTTTGCTGAAAATGGGAGGCAAGACAAAAGGGGCAAGAAGACAGAACTTAGGCCTTTAGCTTCATGGGGAGGGCAAGGCAGCAAGTCGCATGCTGCCTTATTCTGATTTGCTTTATTATTTTTTGTATCCTTTTGTTTGTAATTAATTTTTGTGCCGTTTGTATTTAATTAAATTTTTGTCCAGATGCAAATAAAAGAGCTGACCCTTTTTTGCACAATTCTGCTTCTCTTTCTTTTCTTTTTTTTAAATTTTTGTTTGCATATGTAACAAAAAAAGGACAGCTGATTTTAATTTATTATGACTATTTTTATTATTATTTTATTTTTCCTTTATGATAATAAAAGCGGTAAAAACAACGCGCACCGACGCGACGACTCACACGACTCGGAACGAAACGCGCATTCGCCTTAAGACTAGGAACGCGCACGCTATTTGAAATACACACGCGCACACGTTTTTAAAACCGATTTCATTCTATTCTCACTTTTCTAAAAGCGGTAAAATAACGCGCAGTGATACAATTACTCGCACGACTCGAAACGAAACGCGCGCCCGCGTTACTTATTATTTTTATTATTTACTTTTGGATTCTCGTTTTGAAAAAAACGAGCACCAAACAAAATCGCTGCACGAGAGTGCCAGAGGCACCCGCGTTTAGAACAATACGCGAAACGATAAAATTTCTGGGATTTTTCAATTAGGCGGACAAAATTGGGGTATTACAAGTACAACTACAACACCTTGAACTAGTGAGTGAATCAGCATGTTACATTCAAATAAGGAACCAAATATAGTTAACAACATTTTTGAAAGTACAATCTATTAGATGATAATTAACCAGAACAGAGACATCTACAATACCCACTCTCCACAAAGGAAATGATTGCTAGCAAAGTTGCTGAAAAACCAGCAAGCTTGCGTCTGGGACATGCATGAAAAGGCCGCTGCAACAGTAATTGAAGGTGGAACTTTGACCAAATTTTTTGTTATCATCATATGGTGTGGAAAATACATGGGAAGTGGATAACAACTGGTTGCTCATGTTTTGAATTAATGGGAAGCCTTGATGGTGAAGTTTTGCTGGCAAATAAAAAATAAGCGCATATGCCATCACAAGAGTCTCAACAGGATTTCTTCCATTAAGAACAACAGTGACATCCTTAGAAATTGTCACCTGCAACATTAAGAACACTAGTTAGTCATCTACATACACCCAATAGAAATAGGATCCACAAATGTCTTAGGCCACAATGGTAGCAGTTTCCGAAGGCTTCTTGTCAGGCTCGGTTGAGACCACAGTGTAATTCTAAAATACACAAATGTGAAAGAAGTTAAGATCATCTGAAATAGTGATTAGGATGAAAGAGTTAAGATAATCTCATCATGCATAATCAATCTGCACTGTGAGGTCCTGTACACCCAAATCATGGTATAGACCATGCACAAATTCAAGTATTGGCCGATCATCCACCCCTTTCTTCACCTGTCACCATATTCCACTAAATCTCAACATCTACACAATAGCTACTCACTCAATATAAAAGAAAAAGGAAACATGCAATACTAACAATAATAAAAAAGCATGAGAATTATGTTCTGGTCTTTTGCAAAATAGATAAACATATCACTTATGTATTCATGATATTTTTTTAAGGGATGTCTACAAAACATAGTATATTGTATCCTAATACCAAGTCAGGTTTCGGATTTTGCTTCAACCACTTGTAACGGAAAAGGGAAGTAAAACAGAAACTAAATTACCTGTATTGACAGTGAACCAACCACATGACCAGGCACCGATTCCCAAAAACGAGCCTGCGAGACTTCCAGTACATCTTCTCGAGCAGAAATCTGAACAAAATATATGACATGCATTAAAAATGCTGAATTAAAATAATTAAAATTGTATAGACTAAAGCAAGCAAAATGCACTTTTAACTCCCACCCCTAAGATTGGATCAGTCACAGCATATTTAGACACACACATAAATAAGGAGAGAGAGAAGATGAAAGAATTAAATAATATGTATTTAAATAATGTAATTTTGTGTGTCTAAAAGTGTAGTAACCATACAAGTATTTTTCAGGTGTTAGCATCCCAAGCCAAATGGGGGAAAGGTACATTTTGCCAAAGAAAATGAAATAACCTGTCTCAAGCATTTGTTAAAAGCAGTAGGTGGGATGCTGGGAGGTGCATTTTGAAGCAAGATACCACCAGTTGCCCAAAAGAGAGGCAAAACAAGCATAAAAACTGTAACATAAACAAGTCCTAGACACAGGACTTCTGCATTCTCAACCCTATAAAAAAACAGAAATAAGTCAAACTATAATATCTGAAGAAATCAGCTTAGGGAACTGTCAAATTCTTTTTTTCTAATGCTTTTTAATTTCCATCTCTCTCGAGATCAAATAGACTAAAAATGGAAAAACAAATTACCCGATGGACAATAACCAGGATGCCAATATCAAACTTGCACTGAGAAACCATTTAAGTATATGTAAGCCTAATATGAATTTGAAAAGGAAATGCATTAACATTGAAGGGGTGTTATGTTAGAACATTTCTGTCATACACGCACAATGACAGGTAAATTCAAGTACATCTACCTGCGAATGGAATCTGAAAGAACATGAAGGAAAACAGAGTGGCAATTCATGTCTTCTGCATTTCTGTAAGCTGCAAGATAATTTCCAGAAGAAACATATAAAAGACGTTACAGGTCAAGGCTCAAAATGAAGCATTAAAACACGAGCATACACTATGAAAAAGGGAAAAGGCTAAATCAAGTGAATCTTAAAGATCAAAGGTGCACAAACCAGCAAACATTAAAGGTGTAATTCTAAAATACACAAATGTGAAAGAAGTGTTTACCTAGTTGCAGCGGTGGTGCTGTGGCGACGGTGATTCTCCGCGCAAATTCGTTAACGCAGCAAGGAGGCGCAGCAAGGAGGCCCAGCAACGGAGATGCAACAACGAAGACGCAGCAAGGAGGCGCAGCAACGGAGACGCAGCAAGGAGGCGCAGCAACGAGACGCAGTGAGAGGGAGAGACGGTGGTGGAAGCGAATGGTGAGAGGGAGAGACGGTGGTGGAAGCGAATGGTGGAAGGGAGAGACGGTGGAAGATGAGGTAGATCTGAGTTACTGCGCGAATGAGAGCAGAGGGGAAGCTGCGAATGAAAAACTTAGGTTTTTGCGTTTCTATAACGGGTGTTTTGTGACCCGTTATGGAAGCCAAAATTATTGCACTTTCTGTAACGGTTTAAGAAAAGAACCGATATGAAAGATGTCAGATTATGTTTCTATAACGGTTTGTGTGACAACCGATATAAAAAATGTAATTTTAATTACAAAACTGCCACCGCGTCACTTTTAATATCAGGTCATTTTTAACCGATATAAATGACAGTTATAAAATGCATTTTTTCCACTAGTGCTTATTGGCTCAAGTTGATGATAGGCAATATGATTCTCACTTGTGCCTAGTGCACCTTGCCTAAAGTGATGAGGATTGTTCTATATGATTCAACCCTTTTAGTTTATATGATTGGCAAGAAGATTCACACTTGTGCACTTGCGCACACTAATTTAAGTGTTGAGGATTGACTAAAGTGATTCAACATGCTTTGGTGTGTTGATTGTTAAGATGACTTGCTTGTTTAGGGTTTGCCAATGATCATGCTTGAGGCTACTCTTTTGAATTCATTTGTGCCTACCACTTCCTTGTCTACTCCCATGTGGAATCATTAATACTTAAATAGGCCCATTCCTCACATTGCATCTTCCACTAGATGTGCATTTAGATTCCCCTGCGTTTTGTAGAAATATTTGAGTATGGTTCTCGCCTAGCATCTTCCACTAGATGTGCATTTAGGTTCAATCTTGCCTATTATCTTATATTTTTGCTTAATGCCCAATTCAGGTTCCTTCTTTGCCTATTTATGTGTTGTGGTCTAACATGTGTAGTCTAGGCTAATATTTGCTCAAGAATTCAAGTGAGATTGTTGCTTGCCGAAGGATTTCATTTGCATTCATTGCTTTCTTTTCTAAATAGTTTAACATGAAAATGGTGACTAGTGACAATCACCCATAAACTTTGTTGGTTTGGTTGTCCTAAGAGCCTAAATTTCAAAAACAAAAAAGATGTTTTCATATGCAAAAGCTACTAGTGATAATCACCCATAACCTTTGTTAGTTTGATTATCATGAATGCTTTCAATTTCAAAAGATATTTTCCTAAGCATCAAAAGTCATAGCAAGTGTTAATGATGACCACCCATAACCTTTGTTAGTTTGGTCATCATGAAGGCTTTCATTTCTCAAAAGAGATTTTTACATGCACTTAAGTGGGTTTTAGTAATGATCACCCAAAACCTTTGTTAGTTTGATCATCATGAGTGCCCTTCACTTTTCAAAACCAAAACAAAAGACTTTCACTTTCAAGGCTCGTTAGAACTACGTCGCTTTGATTCCCATTTTGGGATACGTAGCGAGCCACGTTCTCGTCAATCGCAGTCATAAAAAGATTAGCATTTGCATAACAAAAGAAAAGAGTTATTTTCATAACAAAAAATAATCACTTTTTCAAACCAAGATCATTTTCAGAACGAAAACCTTTTCCTTTCTAAAAACATTTTCAACCCGTCGTCGCTAGTGGCTAATCAGAACCTTTGTTCGTCTAGCTATTGGTGGCGATGTCTTTTTCCCAAAAGAACAAGCGATGATCACTCATAACCTTTGTTAGTTTGATCATTCGTGCCAATCAATCTCTTTCGAAAACTCCTTTCAAGAGAACAAATAAAAACGAGTCGCTACTAATAGTCAATCAGAACCTTTGTTCGTCTGACTGGCGGTAGTGACTCTCATTTTCAAGAGTACTTAGCAGTGATTACCCATAACCTTGGTTAGTTTAATCATTCACTAAATGCTCGTCCTATTTCGAAAACTCACTAAAAAGATAAAAGACAAAAACCTTTTTCAGGATAAAGAAGAACTACGTGGCTTTGAGTTCTCCATCGCACCAGGAGATACGTAGGAGCGGGCCATGTCCCGTCAAGCGTTTTTTTTTCTAAAAACCTGTTTTTCCCCTTTTTCATAATAAATAAGGATTTTCATTAAAAAAAAATTTCAATAAGAAATAGAGAGGCAAAAATAAGTATTTTCAAGTCAACACACTAAAACCACACATTTAATTAAAGGTTCCCTCTCAGTAGAGAGGACGTGTGGGGTGCTAACACCTTCCCTGCGCGTAACCGACCCCCGAACCCTATTCTCTAGTTTCGCAAGACCAATCGCTTTCCAAAAAAGGTTTTCCTAATATTTTCCTTAATAAATATTGGTGGCGGCTTCATTGTCTTAGGAAAAGTTGTGAACGAGGAAGGTTCTCCCTCGGGGACTTTTTCGGGCGCAACAACAGCTGCTCCACCCCCCAACTTAATCAATGACAATGTCTTCACTGTCAAATGACTAGGTCAGAGATGGGCACTGACTACAAAAACAACAACTAAAACATAAACTAAAATGTAAAATATCAAAGGGGTGGGATCACTTCTTCTTTTTGGCAGGGTGGGGCACATCAGCATCTTCTTCTTCTTCCTCTTCTTCTTCTTCTTCAATCAACATTCGCTTTCTTCTAGGGGGTCTGACAGCACAAATTTTTCTCCTCTTCCAAGTTGACTTGGGAGGTAACTGGAAAGGCATAGGCTCAGGGGTGGCATCAATAGGTTTCTTCATCTATGAAGCTGGGGAAGATGCTGTGGCAGCACGTCCCACAGCACTTGTAGGCTTTCCAGCAGGCTTCTTCCTTTCTTCATCATGTTTTGACTTGCTTTCTCTTTCCACAGCAGCATTTGCTTCTCCACTGACCTCGCCAGCATTATATGGAGCATCAGCGGAGTTTTCTTCCATTTTACCTGCTGAGTTCACCCCTCCTTTGGAACTAACAGGGGAGGAGCTCCTTGAGCTGCCTTGCTAATCATTTAATGGCTCATCATCTTCATCACTGTCAATCACGACTGTATTTTTTGAAGGTACTGCCGCAGGCTTAGAAGCACCCGAAGTAGCTTTCTTTTCAGATGCTTTCTTTGACATTTCTTGGGTTGGAGCAGAAGGAATGTCAGGCTTTTCATGTGCATGACCACTAGGGCCAACATCAGGCAGCACCCAATCAGGGAACACAGCAGGTGGCAAAATGGTTTCACCAAACCCCTACGTATACCAGTCATGGGCAGCCTTCACAAACACCCAAACTGCTTCTTGCTTAAGAATGTGCTGCTGCAGCAACAGTACCAACCCAGATATTCCAAGGACTTCTTTAGTAGACCTCTTCTCACCATCCTCCTTTCTCTCTTCTTTTTTTCCTTCTTCCTTCTTATCAGCACTCTCCTTTACCTCTTCTTCACAGTACAGAATCACCTCAGGATCCAACGGAAAGTCATCTTCATCTTGATCAAAACGAGGCACATTCTCAGCTTCACACAACAGCCTTATCAGATTAGGGTAAAATAGAACACCCACATTCCTTCTAGCACATGCCAAAATCTCCCTTTTCATCAGCTGCCCCAAATTGATTCTGCTGTAACACGGCATGGCTTCCAGCAAGAACATCCTTTCCTTGTGCCAATAGAAATTGTGCGTAGTAGGGAGCACCGAACTCATCACCCACAGAGATAATGATCTCATAAACGGCTTCAACAATGTTCTTTTGACATTGAAGACACTTGAACCATCCTTCACCCATTCTGTTTTTGGAACACATAGCACCCTCAGCAAACGGGCCATGTCCTTCTCTGAAGAGGCGGCCACTATTTTCTCCAAGCTTTCTTCCACTTCTGGCAAGCCTAGCACTTCATTAATCCTTTCTGCAGAGAATGGCACTAACCTTCCTCACACCACAGAGATCGTGGGCTCAGGTTTTCCTTTTATTTTCTCAGGGACTCCAGCATAAAACTCCCGTGTAAGCCCAGGGAGCACAAATGGTGGTTGCTGCATGAGCTTTTCCCACTGCATTTCTCTTAAAATTTCTGCAACTGCTGAGGTGACAGACTTTGGGGCCACGCCTCTCTCAGGCAGAGGGTTTCTATATTGGGTGGATGATGCATAAAGTTCCTTTGCATATTTGCTAGGTAACCGTGAGAGAATATCCTCTGGAACTTGCTTTTTCTTGGATTTCTAGGATTTGGAACTGGGTGATTTGGTTTTGGGAGCCATTTTAGTACTAGGGCTCAAAAAAATGAAAGCTTTTTTTAGAGATGACGGTGCTGTGCACAAATGCTCTAAGAAGGCGAAAATTGAATTTGGCTAACAATGAGACGAACAAGGGGATTTTATGGAAACCAAGAGCTGAATGCTTTAGGTTAAAGAAGATGAGAGCAAATGGCGGTTTAGTCTTTATGGGAAAGTGTTTACGGTTATGGGAAATAGAGAGAAGTTAAGAGAGGTTATAGAGTTGAGGCGTTGCGGGCGAGGAGTGGAGAGAGAAAGAAAATGAAATGATGGATTGATGCGAAGGACATGACTGCACAACGTTCTGACGCTCGCAATGCTCTGAGCACAACTGCTCTCTACGCGCGCTTGAGTACTACTGGTGCCAGCGCAACACTTTTCCCCTTTTTTCACACTTTTAAACATTTCTTTCAACTTCCATAGTGAAAAGGCATCCTCTAATACTACCAGCACATAACACTTAAGAATTTTCCAATTTCACTACTTTTCCACATCAAACCCAACATCAATCACACACATTTATTCCTGAAACTCAAAATAAACACTAAAACAGTAAATGTTAGCCTCTGGGTTTCCTCCCAGTAGCGCGTGGTTTAAGAGTCCTCAGCCTGACTAAAATGCATTTATTAAGGAGAATCACTCAAGGGGGTGGATGCCTTTGTGCTGGGCACAGGCTCGCCCTAGTAAAGTTTAACTCTTTGGCCATTCACTTGAAATTCATTTCCATTTGATTCATTCTTTAAATCCACAGCCCCATAGGCATACACTTTAAGAATTGTGGATGGGCCAGACCATATAGATTTCAACTTTCTAGGGAAAAGCTTTAATCTAGAGTTAAACAATAGAACCTTGCACCCTCCTTAAGTTCTCTTTTCTGAATTCTTGCATCATGCCAAGCTTTTGTCTTTTTCTTGTATAGTTCAGCATTTTCATAGGAGAAATATCTCAAATCCTCAAGTTCATTGAGCTGCAACATTCTAGTTCTACCAGCTTGTTGTAAATCGAAATTCGGCTTTTTAGTTGCCCAAAAAGCCTTATGCTGCATCTCAATGGGTAAGTGGCAAGCTTTACCAAAAACCAATCTATAAAGAGACATGGCAAGATGTGTTTTGAAAGCTATTCTGGATGCCCAAAGAGCATCGTCCAAGTGGATGGACCTGTCTTTTCTTGAAGAGTTAACCATTTTTTCTAAAATCCTCTTGACTTCCCTATTAGACAGTTCAACTTGTCCACTTGTTTGCGGATGATAGGCTGTGGCAACCTTGTGTTTTACTCCATATTTGGCCAACAGCCCCTCCATTAGTTTGTTGCAAAAGTGGGTGCCTTCGTCACTAATGATAGCTCTAGGTGTGCCAAATCTTGTGAAAATGTTCTTTTGAATAAACTTAAGCACCACCCTCGCATCATTAGTGGGAAGAGCAACTGCTTTAATCCACTTAGACACATAATCAACTGCTACAATAATGTATAGATTGCCCAAGGAGGGTGGGAACGGTCCCATAAAATCAATACCCCCCACATCAAACAATTCAACTTCTAAAATATTGTTTAAAGGCATTTCATTTCTGTTTGAAATATTTCCTACCCTTTGGCATCTATCACATTTCCTAGAACACTCATGAACATCTTTGAAAATTGATGGCCAGAAATAACCTGTTTGGAGAATCTTTGCAATAGTCCTCGCACCTCCAAAATGTCCTCCACAAGGGGAAGAGTGGCAATGCTTCATAATGTCAGCCATTTCTGATTCGGCTGCACACCTTCGGAGGAGTTGATCAGGACACTTCTTATATAGGAAAGGCTCATCCCAGAAATATTGCTTTGCCAAATGAAATAACCTTTTTCTCTGCTGTGATGTGAATTCTTCTGGCACCACGTTGCTAACCAAGTAAGTTACAAAGTCAGCATACCAGGGCGCCTATGTAACCGAATTTGTAGCATCTACAGCAGCTGATATGGCTAGCAACTGTTCCTATGGGAATTTCTCTTTGATTTCAGATTCAAAAGAGGGAGAGTCAGCATCAGGAATTCTTGATAGATGGTCAGCAACCTGATTTTCAACCCCCTTTTTGTCTCTGATCTCAAGATCAAATTCTTGTAGCAGTAGTACCCATCTAATTGACCTTGGTTTAGCATCTTTTTTTGCAATGAGGTATTTAATATCAGAGTGATTAGTGTACACCACCACCTTGGCTCCTACAAGATAGAATCTGAATTTGTCAAAAGCAAACACTACTGCTAGCAGCTCTTTTTTAGTAGTTGTATAATTCAATTGAGCATCTACAAGAGTTTTGCTAGCGTAGTGTATGGAATGAAACACTTTGCCATTTGACCCAGTACAGCTCCTATAGCATAGTCGCTAGCATCACACATTAGTTCAAATGGCTTACTCCAATCTGGTGCTACAATAACTGGTGTTGTCACCAGTGCTTCCTTGAGTTTGTTGAATGCTGCCAGGCATTTTTCATCAAAATCAAAAACAGTGTCATGCTACAGCAGCATACACAATGGCTTAGAGATCTTTGAAAAATCTTTTATGAACCTTCTATAAAACCCAGCATGTCCAAGAAAGCTTCTGATTCCTTTAACTGATGTGGGGGGTGGCAATTTTTCGATTACTTCAACTTTTGCTTTGTCTACTTCTATTCCCTTCTTTGATATCTTGTGTCCCAAGACAATTCCTTCTTGTACCATGAAATGACACTTCTCCCAATTGAGGACCAAATTTGTTTCTTCACATCTTCTTAAGATATCTTCAAGATTTAGCAAACATGCTTGAAAATTCTCTCCAAAGACAGAAAAGTCATCCATGAATACCTCCTTAGATTTTTCAATGAAATCAGAGAAGATGGCCATCATACACCTTTGAAAAGTAGCTAGACCATTGCATAACCCAAAGGGAATCCTTCTGAAGGCAAAGGCTCTATAGGGGCAGGTAAATGTGATCTTCTCTTGATCCTCTGGGGCAATAACAATCTGGTTGTAACATGAGTAGTCGTCAAGGAAACAGTAAAACTCCTTCCCTGCAAGTCTGTCAAGCATTTGATCAATGAAGGGGAGAGGGAAATGATCCTTCTTGGTGGCTTTGTTGAGCTTCCTGTAGTCCATACAAATTCTCCAGCCAGTGACTGCCCTGGTAGGTATGATAAGTCTATTTTTAGAGTCTTTTTAATAGTTATTTTATTAAGTCTTTTTAGTATTTTAATTATATTTTTGTTATATTTTACTGCAAATGTTTACTTTTTATCTTCAGGTCTTATTTTGAAGCAATTTGGGCTGCTTAAAGTCTCAGCAGGTCAGAATTCGACTGGATCTCTCAGAATTCGACCAAGATCTCTCAGAATTCGACCAAGATCTCTCAGAATTCGACAGCATGTCTCAGCAGGCCAGAATTCGACAGCATCTGTCTCAGCAGGTCAGAATTCGACCGGATCTCTCAGAATTCGACTGGATCTCTCAGAATTCGACTGTGCCTGCTTCTGCTGGCAAGATTTCGACTGTACCTGCTTCTGCTGGCAAGATTTCGACTGTGCCTCAACTCTGCTCTCCCAGAATTCGACTGAACAGTCAGAATTCGAATTGCCCACTTGCTGATGGATATTTTGTCCACTTGTTGCCCACTTGTTGATGGATATTTTTGATGGCTACCTTGGCCAACTTGATTTGCCACTTTTTCCTCTTTAGGACCATTTTGCCCCTCATATTTTCCTATAAATAGAGGCTTGATCCTCACTTGTACCTAAGCTTGAATTTTGTTAGAAAATCAATGACAAAGGCTCTCTAATTATTCATGACTTCAAATTTACTCTTCATGCTTTTTATGATTCCTGTTTGTTTACTCTTCATGCTTTTTATGATTCCTGTTTGTTTACTTTCTTGCCTTTTAAATTCTTGCTATTTATTTTCCAAGTCATTTACTTTCATGGCCCTTTAAATTTCTCGCTCTTTACTTTCTCGCTCTTTACTTTTTGCTCTTTACTTTTCCGCTCTTTTATTTTCCCTGCTATTTACTTTTTCGCTCTTTTACTTTCCAAGTCATTTACTTTCATTGCTATTTAAATTCTCGCTCTTTACTTTCTCGCTCTTTACTTTCCCGCTCTTTTATTTTCCTTGTTATTTACTTTTTCGCCCTTTAAATTTCCAAGTCAAGTAAATCACTGGCAAGTCAAGTAAATCACTGGCAAGTCAAGTAAATTACTGGCAATTTACCTTTCAAGCAATTTACTTTCTTGTCATTTACAATTCCGCTATTTATGATTTTTGCACTTTACCGCTTTCTTTTATTTCTCGCTATTTAACTTTATGTCTTCTTCTTTTATTTTCTTTTCTCCTCTTTTGTCTACAATGATCATGAGTGAGTAGACTTTGCTAAAATATTCCTCCTTTCCAAAACACTTTCTTTTCAGTTAATCAACTTTGAGAAATTAAATTGGTATTCACTTAGGCTCTCCTTGTGGACCGATACTCTTTTATTACGCGATACGACCCGTGCACTTGTGGGGCTATCAAGTTTTTGGCGCCGTTGCCGGGGAGGCAGTGATATTAATTAAGTTTTTCGAAACCGGTTATACTGAAACTTTATTTTCTTTATTTTTCTTCTCTTGTCCCTCGAATGCGAAGAACCAGAAGTTTCGGTGAAACTATTCCACAAATTCCCGAAATCGAAAGGTTCTTACATAGAAGGAGGAGAGAAATTCCCGATAACCAAATGGCGGCTAATGAAAATCGTGCTCTCAAAGAGTACGCAACGCCTTCGGCAGAGCCATCGGCTGCCATTGTACATCCAAATGTAGAAGCAAATAATTTTGAACTCAAAACATCTCTACTTTCGATGGTACAACAAAACCAATTTTCTGGTTCTCCCACGGAGGACCCAAATCTTCATATTTCAATTTTTCTTGAATACTGTGGAACTCTCAAATTAAACGGGGTACCTCCGGATGCCATAAGACTAAAACTCTTCCCTTTTTCATTAAGGGATAGAGCTAGAGCATGGCTACATTCTTTGCCTTCGGAATCCATTACCAACTGGAACCAGCTGAAACAAGCTTTTCTTACTAAATTCTTTCCCCCGAGTAAGACAGCTCAAATGAGAAATCAAATTACTCGATTTTCTCAAAACGACGGGGAATCTCTTTATGATGCTTGGGAACGTTTCAAAGAAATGTTAAGGCTATGCCCCCATCATGGACTAGAGAAATGGCTTGTTGTTCACACTTTTTATAATGGATTACAATATGCAACAAGGATGACTGTTGATGCAGCTGCAGGTGGAGCTTTAATGAACAAAAATTTTACCGAAGCCTATGCACTCGTTGAAGATATGGCTCAAAACCATTGTCAGTGGACAAGTGAGCGAGCCATAACGAATAAGCCAGCCACATCAAAAGAGCCGGGTAAGTATGAAAAATCTGTTGTTGATCATCTTACCTCAAAAGTGGACGCACTTTTTCAAAAATTTGAAAAATTAAATGTAAGTGCCGTCTCACAAACTTCTTCTCCTATTACTCCACCATGTGAATTATGTGGGGTTGTTGGCCATATTGGAGCTGAATGCCAGCTTGAGGCATCTAGTGCTGGAAACGAGCATATTAATTATGCTCAAAAGGAAGATCCGTTTTCAAATACTTATAATCCTGGGTGGAGGAATCATCCAAATTTTTCTTATAAAAATCCTCCACCCAATCCAGCACCTAGACCACCTCCTGTCTTTCAAAATCAAAGGGTTTTTAACAACCCACAAAACAACCCGCAAAAGTCGAACTTGGAATTTTTAATGGAAAAATTTGTGTCATCTCAAACAAAACAAAATGAAGAATTCAAAAATCAAACTGGTTATTTGAATAACACACTTATCAAATTAGTATCAAAAGTCGACTCTATTTCCACTCATAATAAAATGCTTGAAAATCAAATAACTCAAGTGGCAACACAGGTAGCTTCATCCTCTAAAACTTCAGGGGTATTTCCTGGGCAACCAGAACAAAATCCAAAAGGCCAAATAAATGCCGTCACCCTTAGAAGCGGAAAACTATTAGAGGAACCAAGAGCAAACCAAGAAAAAACTGTGAGTGAAAAACATAATTTACCAGGTGAGCTAGAAGAGAAAGAAAAAGGGAAAGAACCAGAAAAAGAAAGAGAAGAACCACACATCCCCCCTCCACCATACAAACCACCCATTCCTTTCCCCCAAAGATTTGCAAAAAGCAAAATTGACGAGCAATTCAAAAGGTTTGTCGACTTGCTTAAAAAGCTTTACATCAACGTTCCTTTCACTGATGCATTGTCTCAAATGCCGTCTTATTCTAAATTTTTGAAAGAAATTTTGTCCAAGAAAAGAAAAATAGACGACTACGAGACAATTGCATTAACGGAGGAATGTAGTGCAATTATCCAAAACAAGCTGCCACAAAAACTCAAAGATCCAGGTAGTTTTTCCATACCTTGTGTGATTGGAAGTGAAACTATAAACAGAGCGATGTGCGATCTAGGAGCCAGTGTAAGTTTGATGCCCCTTTCTCTTTGCAATAGACTAGGGATAGGCGAACTCAAACCCACAAAAATGACAATACAGTTGGCAGATCGTTCCGTTAAATACCCCACTGGAATCTTAGAGGATATCCCTATCAAGGTAGGGCAAACTTTTATACCAGTGGACTTTGTTGTAATGGAAATTGAAGAAGACTCCCAAATTCCTATTCTTCTGGGGAGGCCTTTTTTAGCTACTGCAGGGGCAATAATTGACGTTAAAAACGGTAAGTTGGTTTTTAATGTGGGGGATGAAAAGGTTGAGTTTGAAGTTTCAAACTTCATGAAAAGTCCATCTGTAAAAGACTCATGCTGCAGGATTGACATTGTAGACTATTGCGTGCGAGAATGCTCTTTAGCATCATCTTCACGAGATAGTCTGGAAAATTGCCTTTTAGGCAACACAAATACAAATGCAGCAGAGGAAACCCAATTCTACATAAAACTTTTGGATGAAAATCCACCATCAAAAGAATTGGGTACTGAAACCTTGGGTGAGGAAAAGCCTCAGCCTCTCCCAAAAGAAACACCAAAAATAGAACTGAAGCCCTTACCATCATCTCTCAGGTATGAGTTTCTTGGCCCTAATTCTACTTTTCCAGTAATTGTAAATGCAAATTTGAAACAAAGTGAGACTGAAAAATTACTTAATGTTCTCAAGAAGTATCCCAAAGCCATAGGGTATACTATTGAGGACATTAAGGGAATAAATCCGTCAATATGCATACACAGAATACTACTGGAAGAGGACTATAAACCTTCTATCGAGCATCAAAGAAGATTAAACCCAAACATGAAAGAGGTTGTAAAAAAAGAAGTTTTAAAACTCCTTGATGCTGGGATAATATATCCTATTTCCGATAGTAAGTGGGTTAGTCCTGTTCAAGTAGTACCTAAGAAGGGAGGCTTAACAGTTATTAAAAATGAAAAGGATGAATGCATTTCCACAAGGACAATCACGGGATGGAGAATGTGTATTGATTACAGAAAGCTTAACAAAGCTACCCGGAAAGATCACTTCCCTCTCCCGTTCATTGATCAAATGCTAGAAAGGTTAGCGCGGCACTCACATTTCTGCTATTTGGATGGTTATTCGGGATTTTTCCAAATTCCCATCCATCCTAGCGACCAAGAAAAAACAACTTTCACATGTCCTTTTGGCACTTATGCCTATAGAAGGATGCCCTTTGGTCTATGTAATGCTCCCGCTACCTTTCAAAGGTGTATGATGTCCATATTCTCAGACTTTGTTGAAAACATAATGGAAGTGTTTATGGATGATTTTTCCGTCCATGGGTCAAATTTTGAAAACTGTTTAGCAAATCTGGAAAAAGTCTTAGAGAGATGTGAGAAGGTGAACCTAGTTCTAAACTGGGAAAAGTGTCATTTCATGGTTAATGAAGGAATTGTCCTAGGGCACTTAATTTCTCACAGAGGTATTGAGGTAGACCGTGCAAAAATTGAAGTGATTGAAAAAATGCTACCTCCCACCACAGTAAAAGAGGTGAGAAGCTTTTTAGGCCATGCGGGCTTCTACCGTCGGTTCATAAAAGACTTCTCAAAAATTTCAAAACCTATGACAAGTCTGCTCCTTAAGGATGCAGCATTTATTTTTAACGATCTTTGTCTTGAAGCTTTTAACAGGTTGAAAAAGGCTTTAGTTACTGCCCCGATCATACAGCCACCAGACTGGAATCTTCCGTTTGAAATAATGTGCGATGCAAGCGACTATGCAGTTGGGGCAGTCCTGGGACAAAGAAAAGAAAAAAAATTGCATGCCATATTCTATGCAAGCAGGACCTTAGACGAGGCACAAATGAATTACGCCACAACTGAAAAAGAATTATTGGCGGTAGTTTTTGCCGTTGATAAGTTTCGATCATATCTGGTAGGTTCAAAAATCATCATTTTTACTGATCACTCGGCCATAAAATATTTGTTAAACAAAAAAGATGCCAAGCCGAGATTGATCCGATGGGTTTTACTCCTACAAGAATTTGATCTTGAAATAAGGGATAAAAAAGGCGTTGAAAATGTTGTGGCTGATCATTTGTCCCGTCTACAAGGAACAAAAAAAGAAGAGTTGCCGCTTAATGATACATTTCTGGATGATCAACTCTTCTCATTGATCAAAACTGAAGCACCATGGTATGCAGATTTTGTAAACTACCTTGCAGCAGGAGTACTCCCCCCAGATTTAAATTATCAGCGGAAGAAGAAATTCTTCCATGATCTCAAACAGTATTACTGGGACGAGCCACTGCTTTTTAAAAGGGGAGCTGATGGGGTGTTCAGAAGATGCATTCCGGAAGAAGAGGTAAGTAACATTCTATACCATTGTCATTCTTCTTCCTATGGCGGCCATGCCAGTTCTTCAAAAACTGCTACGAAAATTCTTCAATCTGGTTTTTATTGGCCGTCCCTTTTTAAAGACGCGCATCAATTCATTTCTAAATGCGACCAGTGTCAACGCACCGGAAATATTTCAAAAAGAAATGAAATGCCCTTAAATAATATCTTAGAGGTTGAAATTTTCGACGTCTGGGGTATCGATTTCATGGGACCATTTCCTTCTTCTTTTGGAAACCAATATATTCTGGTAGCCGTTGACTATGTGTCAAAATGGATCGAAGCCATTGCTTCTCCTACAAACGATGCAAAGGTAGTCATAAAACTTTTCAAAAAAATAATTTTTCCAAGATTCGGGGTCCCTCGTGTTGTCATAAGCGACGGAGGATCCCATTTCATCTCAAAACATTTTGAAATGTTACTACAAAAGTTTGGAGTAAGGCACAAAGTTGCAACGCCTTATCACCCTCAAACAAGCGGTCAGGTTGAGGTATCGAACAGAGAAATTAAAAGTATTTTAGAAAAAACTGTTTCGACTTCAAGGAAAGACTGGTCGGTAAAGCTTGATGATGCTCTCTGGGCTTATCGGACTGCGTACAAGACTCCCATAGGAATGACTCCTTTCAAATTAATTTATGGGAAGTCTTGCCACCTTCCGGTAGAGCTAGAGCACAAAGCTTACTGGGCAATTAAACGCCTTAACCTGAACATGGAATTAGCCGGAGAAAAAAGAAAACTCCAACTAAACGAATTGGAAGAACTGCGAATGGATGCTTATGAGAATGCCAAACTTTACAAAGAAAGAACAAAAAATTGGCATGATAAGCGTATTATTCGTAGAGAATTCAAGGAGGGTGACCTGGTGTTATTATTCAATTCCAGGCTAAAAATTTTTCCGGGAAAATTAAAGTCAAGATGGACCGGTCCTTTTGAAATCCGTAAGGTTTACCCCTTCGGATCTGTAGAGATCTGGAGCGAGAAAACCGGATCGTTTAAAGTCAATGGTCAAAGGTTGAAAAATTATTTAATTGGTGACCCGATTGAGAAAGGAACTAGCTTAGTTCTACATGATCCCAATTGAAAAATTCTTTTTGACCGTCAAGCTAGTGACGTTAAAAGAGCGCTGCGTGGGAGGCAACCCACGGCTTAATGTATTTTTCGATTTATTGAAAAATAAAATACCCCAAGGCCGAGTATCCTGAACCAGACAGCCAGGTGAGCTCTCCTAACCCCTTTTTATTTTATTTGAAAAATCATTGAGGACAATGCCTAGTCCAAGCATGGGGGGGTATTTTATTTATTACTTTTATTAGGAATTTCTTTATTGTTTTGCCAAGTTTTTATCTTTTTACTTTGAGATAGTATCTGCTACGTCCATCGCGAAACTTTGTGAACCTTAAGCATGTTTTAAATAAGCCTTTTCTGGACAAAAATAATTTTTCAAAATTTTTCATTAGCAATCATCTAGGTGGACTGGTTGGGAACAACAAAAATTGTATCATGGTTCGATTTCTACTTATAGGGCTTTTTCACACACACACTACTGAGACTGTTTTCAGTTGTTAATACAATTAGAGGGACTGAAAAGAAACTAGTAACCTGGTTCTCTTGGTGACATTTACTAGATGCGCGGTTACTGGAGAAAAACGTCTGAGTTGGGATATTCAAAAAAAAAAAAAAAAAAAAAAAAAAAAAAAAAAAAAAAAAAATTGATGTATATATGCAAAACCAATTCAAAAATGCAGAAGTTAGTGCATTTTAAATGTCAAAATAAATGGTTAGCATATAAGATCAAAAAGAAAAGAAAAATGCTTGAATACCCAACGTATAAAGACCCTCCTTTGAGACCCGGTCTTAGTAAATGGAAGACCCAAGCTTAAGAATGTTGGGGAACCGGTTCTATGATGACATTGATATCCCCTCTAGAGTACTGATACTTTAAAGTTGTCTCTCAATTCCACAAGAAGCCCAAAATAGTAGCTCTCATACCAAAGTGTTAGAATTGCCCCACAGTTCACTTAAGGTTTCAATATGAAAATAATTTTCCTTCAGAATTGGCCTAAAGATTTACACTGTTTTTGCTTGAGGACAAGCAAAGGTTCAAGCGTGGGGGAGTTTGATAAGTCTATTTTTAGAGTCTTTTTAATAGTTATTTTATTAAGTCTTTTTAGTATTTTAATTATATTTTTGTTATATTTTACTGCAAATGTTTACTTTTTATCTTCAGGTCTTATTTTGAAGCAATTTGGGCTGCTTAAAGTCTCAGCAGGTCAGAATTCGACTGGATCTCTCAGAATTCGACCAAGATCTCTCAGAATTCGACCAAGATCTCTCAGAATTCGACAGCATCTGTCTCAGCAGGCCAGAATTCGACAGCATCTGTCTCAGCAGGTCAGAATTCGACCGGATCTCTCAGAATTCGACTGGATCTCTCAGAATTCGACTGTGCCTGCTTCTGCTGGCAAGATTTCGACTGTACCTGCTTCTGCTGGCAAGATTTCGACTGTGCCTCAACTCTGCTCTCCCAGAATTCGACTGAACAGTCAGAATTCGAATTGCCCACTTGCTGATGGATATTTTGTCCACTTGTTGCCCACTTGTTGATGGATATTTTTGATGGCTACCTTGGCCAACTTGATTTGCCACTTTTTCCTCTTTAGGACCATTTTGCCCCTCATATTTTCCTATAAATAGAGGCTTGATCCTCACTTGTACCTAAGCTTGAATTTTGTTAGAAAATCAATGACAAAGGCTCTCTAATTATTCATGACTTCAAATTTACTCTTCATGCTTTTTATGATTCCTGTTTGTTTACTCTTCATGCTTTTTATGATTCCTGTTTGTTTACTTTCTTGCCTTTTAAATTCTTGCTATTTATTTTCCAAGTCATTTACTTTCATGGCCCTTTAAATTTCTCGCTCTTTACTTTCTCGCTCTTTACTTTTTGCTCTTTACTTTTCCGCTCTTTTATTTTCCCTGCTATTTACTTTTTCGCTCTTTTACTTTCCAAGTCATTTACTTTCATTGCTATTTAAATTCTCGCTCTTTACTTTCTCGCTCTTTACTTTCCCGCTCTTTTATTTTCCTTGTTATTTACTTTTTCGCCCTTTAAATTTCCAAGTCAAGTAAATCACTGGCAAGTCAAGTAAATCACTGGCAAGTCAAGTAAATTACTGGCAATTTACCTTTCAAGCAATTTACTTTCTTGTCATTTACAATTCCGCTATTTATGATTTTTGCACTTTACCGCTTTCTTTTATTTCTCGCTATTTAACTTTATGTCTTCTTCTTTTATTTTCTTTTCTCCTCTTTTGTCTACAATGATCATGAGTGAGTAGACTTTGCTAAAATATTCCTCCTTTCCAAAACACTTTCTTTTCAGTTAATCAACTTTGAGAAATTAAATTGGTATTCACTTAGGCTCTCCCTGTGGACCGATACTCTTTTATTACGCGATACGACCCGTGCACTTGTGGGGCTATCAAGTTTTTGGCAGGTATCAGCTCATTCTTTTCATTCTGAACCACAGTAACTCCTCCTCATTTAGGAACACACTGAACAGGGCTCACCCAAGTGCTGTCAGTAGCGGGATAAATTATTCCCGCATCCAGCCATTTAATTATCTCTTTCCTGACAACTTCCTTCATTATTGGGTTCAGCCTCCTTTGTGCTTCAATGCTATTTTTGGAATTCTCTTCCAAATAGATTATGTGCATGCACAAAGTAGGACTTAACCCTTTAATGTCAGACATCTGCCAGCCAATGGCCTTCTTGTGCTTTTTCAGGGTACCAAGTAATTCCTCCTCTTGGGTGGCACTCAACCTAGCAGCAATAATCACATGGAGGGTATCTTCACTCCCCAGATAAGCATACTTCAAGTGTGGAGGGAGCTATTTCAACTCAAGTTTAGGCGGTTTCTCAATGGAAGGTATGTTATATCTTTGAAGCTTTCGGAAGTTAGCTCCAAAGATTCATACCTTTTTGCCCATCTTTGAATCTCTGGTTTATCCACATTGAGTTTGGCCAGCCCCTCTTTCTTTAACTCTTTCAATTTCAGGTGCCCAAGCTTTTGTTTCAGCACATCGTGTTGCAGCAGCAACTGTTTCTGAACTAAACTGTCAACAGTAGAGACAAAGTTGCATTCTGCATTACTGGTGCTGTCTTCTGGGTACTTCATAGCATTCAGCACATTGAATGTGACCTCTTGGTCATTGACTCTCATAGCCAGCTCCCCTTTTTGAACATCAATCAAGGTCCTACCTGTAGCCAAAATGGTCTTCCAAGGATAATTGGCACATCCTTGTCAACCTCAAAATCAAGTATTATAAAATCCACAGGAAATACAAATTTATCAAGTTTAACTAAAACATCTTCAATTTTGCCTTCAGGATAAACAGTTGATCTATCAGCCAATGAAAGGGTTACTGTGGTGGGTCTTGCTTCGCCAATTCCTAGCTTTTGAAAAATAGATTAAGGCATCAAATTGATGCTTGCACCCAAATCGCACAAGGCTCTACCACAGTAATTACCTCCAATGGAGCAAGGAATTGTAAAACTACATAGATCTTTCAATTTCTGGGGAACCTTAATCTGTAGCAGCATCCTGGTTTCTTGAGTCATGGCTACAGTTTCAAACTCACCAAGTCTCTTTCTTTTAGTTAAAACATCTTTCATGAATTTGGTGTAGTTTGGCATTTGCTGCAGAGCGTCCACCAATGGAATGTTTATGTGGAGTTGTCTAAGGATCTCCATGAACTTCCCGAACTGTTTATCATGATTAGCCCTCTTTAACCTTTGAGGAAAAGGTGGAGGTGGCCTCTCAGGAATCAACTTCTAGGGAATAATTACTGGTGGAGTGGCAGCATCTACTGTAGCATCAGAACTCACAACCACAGGCTCTGCACCGGTGTTGGTAGCATCTGGAACAGCACCTGTATTAGCAACTGTAGGTAAGGCAGCAGTTTCCTTACCACTTCTGAGTGTAATGGCCTTAATTTTCTCATTACCAGGTGGATTTGCTTGCTCAGTAGTGCTCGGCAAAGTACCACTTGGCCTAGCTGTAATTGCGGTTGCAATTTGACCAATCTGATTTTCTAAATTCTTGATAGCAGCTCCTTGGCTTTGGTACTGGGCTTTAGTTTCATTCATGAATGCTTTGAGTGCCTCAGCCAAAGAGTTGTCAGCATTAGGCTTGAGAGTAGGTTGTGCAGGAAATCCTGGTGGTGCATTTGTGTCTCCCTTGTCTTTGCATGAGAAATTTGGATGGCTCGTCCACCCTGGGTTGTATGTGTTAGAATAGGGGTTATTGTTCTTGTTGAAGTTCTCAATATAATTGACAGAGACAGGGTTCCCTGGGCACTCTTCAAACAAATGCCCCCCATTGCAATACACACAATTTGGTGCATCAGATTTCCCTGCAACTGCTGTTTCTGCAGATGCGGAAGCAGCAGCAACAGTGGCAGTAGATGGAGCAGGAGCAGTACATAGACTCTTCAGCATATTGGCGAGGGAAGCTACTTGTGTAGACAGAGCAGTCATTTCAGACACTTCATGAATTCCAACAACCTTCTTAGCAGCACTGACTCTGGCAGTGGGCCATTGATAACTGTTGGCAGCAATTGTTTCCACCAGATCATAGGCTTCACTATAGGAATGATTCAGAATAGCACCTCCTGCAGAAGCATCTAACAACAGCCTAGATTGAGGAATTAGACCATTGTAAAATGTCTCCAGTTGGATAGCAAAAGGGATACCATGATGTGGACACTTTCTCAGCACTTCGTTGATTCTCTCCCAAGCTTCATATAAAGATTCATCCTCTTGTTGCCTGAAAGATGTGATATCATTCCTCATTCTTGCATTCTTGAGAGGAGGAAAATACTTAACTAGAAATTTTTCAGCCATTTTGTTCCAACTATCCACCGAGTTGGGTTCCAAAGAATTCAACCACGCCTTGGCTCTATCCTTCAACGAATAAGGAAATAGCCTTAGTCTGAATGCATCCTCAGTCACCCCTGGCATCTTAAAATTGCTGCAGACGTCAAGGTATTGTCTCAAATGCAAGTGAGGGTCTTCAGTAGGCCCTCCAGCGAATTCCCCCTCTGTTTGCAGCATTTGAAACATCATTGGCTTGAATTCAAAATGGGCAGCATTGATAGCAGGTGTCACAATGCCAGTATCCAAGGTGGTAGGATCCAATACAGCATAATCCCTCATAGGCCTCTCTTTATCATTGACCATTTCGATGTTTGTTGGTGCCTGGACCACAATTGCACACGCTTCAGGATCTACCTGAATCACAGGTATCACATGAGGATTTGGTTCTGCCATTTGGGCTGCTTGTAGAGCTTCAAGTCTCTCTCTAGCCTCTCTTCTCAACCTCCTTGCTGTTCTTTCAATCTCAAGATCAAGAGGATGCTCTGGCTCGTGAGTTTTGCGCATACAATTCTCTTAAAACTGAAATTCACAACACAACAGGTGAGAAACAAAACTCACTAAAACAAATGCTACTAAGACAGAGAAATTAAATCAATTAATCCCCGGCAACGGCGCCAAAAACTTGTTGTGCAAAAACGTGTGCAAGTATACACAGTCAAACAAGTAATAAAGTGATAAGAAAGATCGTCCCACGAGGATTAATGTTTAATAACTAACTCTATTTGATAGCACTTGAAATAATGAGTAAAAAGTAAAAATAAAAGCATGGAAAAAATTCATTGTTGTGCAAAGGTTAAGGTAAATGGTTGAGGACAGTAAAACTGTAAAATAAGGGGGTAGAATTAGAGAGATGAGTATAGCCAAGACAAGTATCTGTAATTAATCGCTATTGATGCAATGCTGTGAGTAATGCTATGACAGCACTCAGTGTGCAGTATGAATATGGATATTCCTATCTCTATGAAACGAAATGTTGTCAAGGTTTCCTTCTTCCTAAGCTCCCATGAGGTTCATTCTGTAGGTTGAAAAGCATGTTTCAGTTCACACCATAGCCCTAGCTTCATATTCCTATTCTTCACTAGGAAAGGGTAATATTCCGATTACTCTTCAAACTATGTTAGTTTGCGAATTCAGCACTTACATTTCTTTCCAAAAATAAAGCACGTTATCCAAATTAAAGTGATCAAGTTTAAAAAGGATGTATAGCATTTACTCACGCAAATTAATGAAGTGTCAAGCATTAATCACATTATACATCAATAGATCCTAATTACATCACCATAGTCTTGACTATAAAGAGATTTAGCTCATTATGAGCTTAGAAATAACAAAATAGAACCTAACGACCATAAATGAAGCCATCAAAACAGTAACAGCGCTGAGGACAGAGTATACAGAAGAATGCAGAATTATACAAACAAAATGAAGCTTAAAGCAAGCTTCAGATGCTGTAGATCTACTCCAGAGCTTCTGGGCTGCGAGAATGAAGATCTGTGCTGCTGATTCTGAGTTTTCAGCTTCAACAATGGAGTTTCAGCACTGAAAATGGTGGAAAGATGGTTGGGGAAGACGAAGTACAGTGATGGAAGGAATGGAACAGTACTCTCTGACCTAGGGAATTGTGGAGGCTGATATGTGTCCTATCCGTCCTTCCCCTTCTAGGTTAAAATGCCTTTTTATAGGATTTTCTGTCACTTGAAGTACCAATTGGGCCAATCCAAATCGGGTACAGTGCTGCCAACCCTAAAATCAAGGACTATTTGTCCTTTAGTGGCCCATTAATGCGTTGTCATTCCAATGCACATGCTCACAAAAGACAAAACACCATTTTCTTACTTGTACCACCTGAGATACCTTTAATTTTGTTCCTATCAACAGTTGTATACCACGATGCTACCATAGCACTAACCACAACACTAAATCAACTAAAAATCCTGCACACTAGCACACAAGTTAAATCCCACAAAAATGGCACTTGTGTGCCCAAACTGTAATTTTCACAAGTAAATACGCTTGTAGCTAACTCTGTACAATTTCCACATTTATTCACATAAATTACTCTTCGATCAAGATAATTCTTATTTGTTTTGGCATAAATAACTCACATTTCTGTGAGTTATCAATGCTAGCGAGCAAATTAATCCAAACTTAAATAGTTGTGTATCTGTGATTGGTCTCAAAATGTAATATTAATATACTAGACTTTATTGACGTCTAAAATTTAAAATGTTACAATTTGGTCCGTGCGTGAACCAAGCACAGACCGTGTTACCTACAGGTCCCAAAATTTTTAAAAGACTTCCGTTTTACATTCCATTGAGTGTCAATACTATTCCGAAACTTTTTGTATTTCAATGTATATGCTTAACACATAATTACACTCTATTAAGCCTATACATGTGGTGTAATTAAATGCTGATGGCTACGTTTATTGATTACTGAAGTAAAGATACATTTTGGACATTTTTTTATATATACATCAGAGATTCGTATTTCGTAACGGTTTTACTTCTTTACTTTGGTTTTATAAACATGAGTGTGAATATTCAACTTATTAAAACCCGTGTTTTCTCAACTTCATTCTTGAAACTTCACTTTCTATCACCACTCTGCCTTCACCGTTTTAGTATAAGAATTATATTTTGAGATAATATCAACATACGGTTTCCTGAAATTTATGTATTCAGTATATTTAAGTTCACACAAATAATTTTGTTAAAAATAGTTTAACTGGTTGTTTCAAATCCTTATGCACGTTTATAATACTAATAGTTTAACGGGTTGTTTTCAATTCATCCATCGCATACACTCTTCGCATTCTCACTGTCACTCTCACTCCCTGAAATGTGTCACTCTCTCAACGCTCTCGCTACCTCACTCTCTGGACCTCCATCGCCGTCACGATTCTTGGCTCGTCTTCACGATTCTTGGCTCGTCTTCACGATTCTTGGCTCGTCACTCTCACTCTCTGAACTCTCTCACACCCTTATTTCACTCACACATGGAACCCTAGCTAAATCTCTCTTAGTTTTCGCACGATTTCGCCTTTAGATTTCATTTCGAGGTTCGTTTTCCCCTTACTCTTTCTCTCTCGATTTCACCTTTTTATGTTAGTTTTCATTTCAATTTTTTGCGCATTTCGCAGTTTTCGCACGTATTCGCATTATCTCCCTTACTCTTTTACTTTAACCATTGTATGCTCGCTTTCAGAAGCTGCACAAGCTTCTTTCGCGGTAAGTTTCCACATCTTTGTTTTTCTCCTACTCTCTTATTCTAATTTGCTTTTGTTCGTCTTGTTATCTTTTACCATTTCTGGAACAGCTTGATTTGCTAGCATTTCTATGTGTTTTTGGGTGTGTTTCTCTGAAAGAAGTTCTTACTGCATTTTAGGAACTTCTATCACAGTAGGCAATATTTATTTCTGCTTTCTCTAATCTGTCCACAATGCCTTTTTTATTTGCTCATCATATCTGGTTGTAGAAAGCCTCTCTGCCCTATCTCTATATTTTGCTGGGCTAAAGTGCTCCCGGGGTCCCTTATCTTTATTTAAAGTAACGAATTAGTCCTTTATGTTTTTTTTGTCCCAAATAAGTCCTTTATCTTTCAAATTTTTGACACATAAATTCTTTTCCATTAACAGTGCTGATTTATGTGTCAAAAAAAAGGATTTATGTGTTAAAAATTTGAAACATAAAGGACTGATTTGGGACAGAAAAGGATTTATGTGTCAAAAATTTAAAACATAAAGGACTGATTTGGGACAAAAAAAAGATAAAGGACCAAATCGTTACTTTAAATAAAGATAAGGGACCCGGGGAGCACTTTAGCCTATTTTGCTGCATACAGTGAATCCATTGACAACTCTAGGATGTCTCATGTTCATAATTGCACCCTTTTCATCAAATATCAAGATTCTTATCAAGATATATGCATGAGTTCTAATTGACAGAATTAAGAGAGATTTACAAGGATTTTGGATTTGTTGTCATATATTGATACATCCTAGAGATAGGGCAGACTATAGGGATAGGGCAGAAAGGCTTTCTTGGACTTTGATTCTTGTGTTGTTGAAGTAAATAATAAACCTTTCCATTATACCTTTCTTCTTCTATTCAATTTCTTCATCAAACACACATAAAAATGGTCCCTCTGAAATCAACAATTTGCTTCTTGCATTGGCCCTATTGGTCTATGACTGTTAGAGTTTTTTTACTAAGATGAATGAATACTATTTTAGGTGCACCTGACTTCATATTGGTCTCCTTGCTTTAAAGTTGATTTCTTTGATACATAATAACAGATTTGGAGTCCTAGTCTCGACATCACAGTAAGTCTTCATCTAAACTCTTTCAGTAATATTCTTTATTTCTAACTAATGTGATTTTATGATTTCCCCAAAATGGTAATTTTTTTATAATTTCATAATACATTGATTCTTAGATACTTAATTTCATAATACTATAATTTGTGATTTTGATTAATCATCAATGAATGATGAGCTCTATAAATTCGCTTCTCTTTATTGTTTTACTTAGATACTTAATTGGAAACCTTTTTGCTGAACCATTTCTCAATGAGCTATATTTTTACTTGTTTTGATTTATGAATTTATTTTTACTATCTTGGTTTGATGTGATAGTTTGATTTTGTTTTAACAATTAATAATTGGTTGATTAATTGGAGCATAGCCATGGATCGTAGTTGGATACAAAGTAATCGTCTGAGTGATGAGTATGCGAAAGGATTCGAAGAGTTTATAAACTTTGCTCAAGCAAATCTTCACAAAACTGATGCTCCCAAAACTGATGTTCCCGAAACTGATGTAACTTATTCATGTCCTTGTTGTAATTGTGTGAATCGAGCCCCACAACCACCAAGTGTAATACGGGATCATCTCTTTGTTTATGGGTTCTTACCCAGTTATACCACATGGATATGGCATGGTGAATCAACCGGCAACCCAAGTGTGTCCAAAAGTGAGAAAGTCGATGAAGATATGGATGATCGAATGGAGGACATGATACGTGACATTGGTCCTGAATCTTTTAAGTGAGCGCATGAATATGATAATTTGTGCAAAGACAAAGATCAACCTTTGTATTTGGGTTGCACAAAATACACCCGGTTGTCAGCGTCGTTAAAATTGATCAATCTAAAGGCAGTAAATGGGTGGAGTGATAAGGGATTCACCGAATTGCTTGAGTTGTTGGAAGACATGCTTCCCATAGGTAACACATTGCCAAAACGAACGTATGATGCAAAAAAGATATTGTGTCCGATGGGTGTGGAGTATCAGAAAATACATGCATGTCCTAATGACTGCATATTGTATCGGAAAGACTTTGAGAAGTTGCATAACTGTCCTACGTGTGGTTGGTCGCGCTACAAAGTGAAGTCGGGTGAATCTAATTGTGACGACAACAACACAAAGGGTTCCCCTGCGATGGTTTTATGGAATCTTCCAATAATACCTAGGTTGAAACGCTTGTTTGCTAATGCAAATCACGCGAAGAGCATTAGATGGCATGCAGATGAAAGGAAATGTGACGGACAGCTTCGACATCCAGCCGATTCTTTGCAATGGAAGAAAATTGATAATTTGTATTTGGATTTTGGCACTGAGTCAAAAAATATTAGGCTCGCACTTGCTTCAGATGGGATGAATCCATATGGTAACTTAAGTACGAATCATAGCTCGTGGCCTCTTCTCCTTTTAATTTACAACCTATCTCCATGGTTGTGCATGAAGCGCAAATATGTGATGCTATCCATGATGATTTCTGGCCCGAGACATCTTGGTAATGACATAGATGTTTACCTTAGTCCATTGATTGAAGACTTGAGAAAAATGTGGGATGAAGGCGTGGATGTGTTTGATGGGTATTCTAATGAAACTTTCAAGCTGCGAGCCATGTTAGTTTGCACGATCAATGACTTTCCTGCATACGGAAACTTGTCTGGGTATAGTGTCAAAGGGCATAAAGGTTGTCCTATTTGTGCAGAAGACACGTGTCACCATCAACTCAAACATGGAAGGAAGACTGTCTACCTTGGGCATCGGAAATTTCTCAAATCTAATCACAGATATCGTAAGTTGAAAAAAGCTTTTAATGGGTGTTCGGAAAATGACATTGCTCTGAATGCCTTGACCAGAGAAGTCTATCAATTGGTTAAGGACATCAAAGTTGTATTCGGCAAAAAGCAGAAGCAAAAAAGCAAGTGGAAGAAGAGGTCGGTCTTCTTTGATATTCCGTATTGGTCCAATCTTGATGTAAGGAATTGTCTTGATGTTATTAGAGCTGTCAAAGGTTATTCTACATCTTCCCCCACGTGGTTGTACCCTACAGTAAGTAATTTAAAATATTGAGTTGATTTAATTTGGAGTGAATTCATATATGATATATATATATATATATATAATATTCTGTTTAATTTGGTTAACTTTGTTAATTCATTTGTGTAGATGCCAATACAATGGAATGGTTTTCATTGTGGCTATTATGTGATGAAGTTTATGCTGACCATTGTAAATGCTAGTGTTGTTGATAATTGGGAGCAGTTATAAATTTTTGGTTAAAATTATACTTTACACATTTATTTGGAATTAGAATGATTGAATATAATTTGTTTGAGTAATTTTTAAACTTGTAGGTATTTGATGACCCAAAGGCATACACCGAAGAGGAGCTTTTTGAGGTTCGTCAGCTTTGAGAAGAATTCTATATGAAGATTCGTACGGAGCAAAAGGATACACTGTTTAGCACTTTCTGATTCTGAAGCTCTGGGCAGAATTCTTTAGATACACCCTTTGTTTTAGATACTCTAGCTCTTTTAGAATCATTTAGATACACTCTTTGAAAGTCTACGTGAATTGATAGTCTAGATGAAATGTGAACAAGCTGTTTATATGGTCTGGATTTCTGTTAATGTGAACAACTGAGTTATTAGACCGGTATTAGAATTGGCCGTTTCGGTTAATTTGTAATACTGTCTGTGATGCAATCTGTTATTTTTGTGTTGCTGTATGGGATACAACAGGTTCGTAAACGGTATGGATAAAAAATGAAGGAAACTAAAATGTGTAAAATGACATTTAGAGACATTTAGCGTCGGTTGTTTGAAACAACCGATGCTAAATGTCATTTTCTGATGACGTTTAGAGACATTTAGCGTTGGTTGTTTGAAACAACCGATGCTAAATGTCTCAAAGGGGACTTTTAGCATCGGGTGTTTGAAACAACCGATGCTAAATGTCATTTTCTGATGACGTTTAGAGACATTTAGCGTCGGTTGTTTAAAACAACCGATGCTAAAAGTCTCAAAGGGGACTTTTAGCGTCGGTTGTTTAAAACAACTGATGCTAAATGTCCCCTTTGAGACATTTAGCATCGGTTGTTTCAAACAACCGACGCTAAATGTCATTTTTTGACATCTGAAATAGTTTTTAATGTGACATTTAGCATCGGTTTTCTGAACACCCGATGCTAAATGTGACATTTAGCGTCGGTTAAATAACCGATGCTAAATGTCTGACATTTAGCATCAGGCGATTTAACGTCGAGCGATAACTGACGCTAAATGTCTAATTTAATCGACGCTAAATGTCTTTTCGCACTAGTGTAAGTGGTGAATTTTCATAAAAACTCATATTCTCGAAGTTCTGTTTTCAAATTGGTTTGTATCATCCGGTTCATGATCTAAGACTTACCAAGGTTTGTATTCTTGATTTTTGTCCCGAACTTTAACATGCAATTAGGTTTGTATTCTTGATTTTTGTCCCAAACCAAGTGCTTTAACTATGGAAATTTGAATGGGGTTGAAAACCAAATAGAAGGAGAAACATAGTAGAATCGAAATTCTGTATCTGATTGTGGAATGTGGATTGTGCTTTGCCTTGCACAGATCGTGTGAATACCCATCACGTTTTTGAAAACCAGGAACACGACTTGTGCTTGAATGTCCACGACCCTTGCTCCCCTCTGATCCATTATATCAACTCCTATATTTTCTCCCTCTCTTAGGTGCCAATACCACTCCAATTTAATATTTAATTAAATTCCAAGTGTGACGCAAGTTATTTGAAATTGTGGTACTTATGCTTTCAGGGGGTAATCAAAAGTTTGGTGGGATAAAATTCTCGATGCATGTGAATGTGGTCTTGATTATGGTTGTTGAGATTTTATGACTGAGATGTTTAATACTACCTTGCCAATCATAAGTTCATTTGATGATGTATTGATTATGTAGGTATAGATTGTAATGAGAATCCCTTAGGGTTTTCCCTAGTGTTTATGTAACATTCTTATCGATTTACTAGGATGTATGCTTCTCTTAAGTTTGGATTAAACGATAGATTTTGATTAAAGAAAGCCGTTAAACAATAATTATTTGGTGAGTACTTGAGGAATATTATATAAAGGCCTACATCTTTTATTTAAAGTAACTTCCTATGGAGCGGTTAAGGTCAATGAACAGAAGACTCTGTGGAAACAGGAATGACTAGGGTTTTACCCCACTAACCCGTGCTAGTGAGCTCGTGGAAGAGTGGACTCTGAGTTTCTACGATTAGGTTTAATTAGGATCGTTGATCTTAATTAATCTAACGGTGAGCAGACGTAGGCTTGCATAGTGGCCAATGAAGGCTCGTGTATATATATATATATTAATTAGGATCGTTGATCTTAATTAATCTAACGGTGAGCAGACGTAGGCTTGCATAGTGGCCAATGAAGGCTCGTGTATATATATATATATATATATATATATATATATATATATATATATATATATATATATATATATAGTAACACTTGTACAATTCAAAACACACATCAATCAATACACACGTCTTTACTTTATCTTTTCTTTACCGTTTCTTTATGTTTTCTTATTCTTGTAGATAATCCAAGTCACATGTCCCTTTCACACCTAACCTAACACTCTTTGGATAAAGTTTCTTCCTCGCGGCAATTGCTTGGATAAAGTACTTGAGCACAACATCATCTAACATTTCTCTTTATAGATATATTTACGGACGCGTTTCGTACAAAAATATATTCATGGAGAAGGGTAAAAACAGGAAAAAAATAGAAAAGACATTGACGGTGTACGTTAACATAAACGGGGGTGTGTGTAATAATTTTCTATTTTTCATTTTATCATTGTTTCTTGGGTTGGGCCTCTAAATTTAATAGTACCGTACCTAGTAGGAAGAAGGGTTTCATTTTTTTATACCCCACCATTAATAGTACCCTTCAGTCTTAGTGAAAAAAATGCAAAGTTATTTTATTAAAAACACCACTAAAAATCCAATAAACCATCAAAACTAATCTAAAAATTTTAAAAACACCACTAAAAAACAAATAAAATAAAAAGAAAGTTATGCAAATATTTTTAGATTTTTTGGAGATTATGAAAAATTAAAAACATAAATAAAAAATAGTAAACGGTGGAATTTGGGTTTTGAGCCCCGCATTCTGTTATGGATTTTACAAACAGATGCGCAAGTATACGCAGTCGCAACAAGTAATACAGTAGAAATACAGGTCGAACCCACATGGATTGTATTTAATTTAGAGTTGTCATGTCTTAGCAAATCAGTGTGTAAGGATAAAAACACAATTTTGGAATAGTAAAATAAAGGTTGAAGTGCAAGGAAGTAAAAAGGGAAACTATATGATGAAGACTAGTTGGATTGCTTTCACTAAGTAACTTCTCTTCTGTGTTAGTGCTATAACATTAGATGCTATAGCATTGAGTGTTGTAGCATATGTTGTGTGCCTTTCGGTCACTTTCACCAAGGTTTCGTGACAAGATCCAATGTCTAGGCTTCAAGTAAGTTCAACTTTGTCTATTAAGGAGCCCACAGTATTCACTCTATGAACTAAGCCCTCCTATGTCTAGGTTTGCGCAAGGATTGTTTTAAATGTCTTTAAAACAACCACTCACTCACATCAATTTTTGAGATCGAATCATGAACCATTTCTGAACCCATGAATGCACTTGTTCTAGTTAGCTAATCCCAAAACAAGTTTGAAAGCATTAAAACACAAAGATTGAAATGCATACATCATAATATTATATTACTAACACATAAAGAGTTATTACAAAGCTTAAGCAATCCAACTACAAGATGTTTAGCTCATGTTTAGCAATATCAAAAACTTACAAATAATGGAGTTCATGTCACCAAAACAGAAAGTAGAAGAAGAATGCGCAAAAGATACACTCCTCCAACTCCTACGCATGAACTGGTGTGCTGACAGTGCTATAGCATGAACTGAACACGATCTTTTAGTGGATTTCTATGGTGGATCTTCAATGGAACTAAGAGGACAGCTTATCACTGTATTTTTCCTTTAGAACCAAAGAAGTTTTAGTGCTGGAAGTCCATTGTATGACAGCCTTTGGAGTGTGGAGTCTAGGCTTGCTTTTATAGTTGAGTTTTCCCCCCTTTCTTGCAAGTGGATGAAGCAAGTGGTTCTTCTTTTCACCAACTAAAGGTATGTTGTCCCCCCATGGTAGACAAGTTGTAGGAGGGTGGCTACATCAGCATGGATTGTGGCAATAGGGAGGCGCTGACTGGACAGGTTAGGATTCACTACATGTCTGCTTTCTGCTGCTGTCTTCAAGTGGGTCCCAGCTCTGCTGCGCACAGTGATGCTATAGCAGCTGATGCTATAGCACTTAGACAGAAAACATTAGAAATTTCACAAGGGCACCATTTGTGCGAAATATATTCCAATTCAGTTCTTGAGTCCCTTTTCCCTAATTAAACACAAATATTTACATAGTCCCTAGTCTAAGCATGCAAATTCACAATGATATACGAATAGAAATGCATAAATAACTCTACAAATGGAGAGTTATCACACCCCTAAACTTAAACCATTGCTTGTCCCTAAACAATGACAAAAAGACAAGTAAATCTAACTAAACAATCATGCCAAGATACTTCTTATATAAAACGACACAACATGATCAAGTCAGTTCTTCCCTAAGGTATAAATTTTCAAAACATGCTCTTGATTTGGGCTAAGTTTTCAGATTCACTCACATAAGCCATTGTTTTGCATAACATCCAGAGTTATTACTGCCCATAGTGAGTGTGTGACCTCCAAGCATAGTCTAATTCCCAGCCAGACTAAAAATTCCACATAAGACTTGAGGGGCTTCAAAGCACACCAAATGGCTTGATTTAGGCTTTTCAGACAGTGGCCAGTGTACTAAACTCAGAGAAATGAATGGTATTGGTGTTATAGCATGAGGTGCTATAGCACTTGATGCTATGAGGGCAGATTTCTGCTTATGTTTGATGACTTTGTGCTATAGCATTCCCTGCTGGACTTTAGTATTTTTTTTTGGAGCTTTTAGGCACAGTCTCGGCTTTGTTTTTTGGTGAGGAGATGCTATAGCATTACATTGATTTACATTTGATGTTACAATTTCTGGCACAACTGAGTTATACTGACCTTCCTAAGTCTTTGAGCCTGGCCTTAATATAACCGATGCTCCCCCAAACTTAGCTTCTAATGCTACTCTCAATTTTTATTGAAAACTTGACACATTCTTGGTCAACCAAGACTAACTTTAGCATCAGATCATTCCTAGCTGACTAAGTTTCTTCCTAAGCTTAGAGTTTGTGTGGGAGCAGCAATAAAACTGGTTATCATTCAAACAAGGTTACTTCACACAGTCACTCAATCATCATTAAATTTTTCACCCATTCAAGATGCAGATTTTTTTATTATTTTGTGAACACTAAGGGGATTACTGACTTGACACAAAACAAACATACAAACATTCAACAGAAATTTAAAATAACTAAAGTTCCTACCCCAAACTTAAGACTTGGCAGTGTCCTCACTGCCTTCATGATGAACAAGCGGAATGATTCAGAAACAGAATTAAAACTAACACAACTGTTGGGTGCAGGACAGGTGCTATAGCACCCAACAAGTTTATTGAAAGCAATAAAATTAAAAGAGTTGAAGGAAAAAGGATCCTTTTTTTGCTAACCCAGATTTGAGCCTGCTGTTGATCCTACAAGGCTGCTGGGTTGGTTTCTTCGTTGTCTTCTGCTTCTTCTTCTTTTGACCACACAGAGGCAACAAATGATGCTATAGCATCTCATGCTACCACATCAAGTGCTATAACTTCTTCTGCAACTTATCTTCAAATTTCCTGCACAAACAAAAAGACTTAAAAATAACAAAAGGGTTGGTTACAAAATTGTGGGTTGCCTCCCAGAAGCGCTTGGTTTAAGAGTCTTCAGCCCGACTAAGTCTTGCGGTAGGTATCTCCCTTGGTGCATCAATTTTTGAAAAGTAGCTTCTTGCATTGAATCTTTGGCCAATGGAGGCTCTGGTGGAGTAGGAGGGATCCAATCATCTGTTTTGGCCACAACAGAATCAAGTTCCTTCACAGCAGAACCAGGGACCCTTGACCTCTTTTTGGCAACCATTTTTGTTCTTACAGATTTCTTTGGTGCTGCAGCACTACCTTCTGATACTGATGCTATAGCATCACCTGTGACAGCATTCACTTTTTGTACTTCATTTTTCTTGATGGTTGCTCTGTGGCAGGTTGAGTTTTCGGTGGATTTTTCTTTTGTGAGGTTGAGATGATTTTTGTTTTGGTGGGGGAAGTTGCTTGGATGATGGGGACTTGTGTGGAGCGGGTTGTTTTGGAAATGGGGAAGATTTTGAGATAAGGTTTGGTGGTTTGGCTTGAGGTGGGGATGTATGAAGGTCTGGAATTGTGAGAAGTGGGCTTCTGTGAAGGAGAAGGTGTTTTTAGGTGGTGAAAGTGTGGTTAAAAGGTTTTGGGTGGGTGGTGTGATTTGATGCAAAATGGGGGATACTTCCTTACTTCCCTCTTCTTTCTTATTATGCTCTCCTTCATCTTTCTCATCATCTTCTTTTTAAATATTTTAACTACATTCTCAACACATCAACTACGAGTGCTATAGCACATGGTGCTACAGCATCAGAAATCTGCATAATTGACAGCACATACATACCACACGGCCTCTTATTCATACCTACAAAATTAAAAACAAAAACACACAGAAAACACAATTAGTCCTAAATATCTCGGTTGCCTCCCAGTAGCGCTTAATTTATAGTCTTTAGCTAGACTTGATATTCAAAACCCAAGTTAGGGTGGATAATAAGACAAGAAGAAAATATCATCCTTCTGCTTTCTCCTTTTTGTTAGAAATCCCATGTATTTGACATAGGAAAGCAAGTGTTCCCATGCCCCAACCAATAAGCATTTGGGATAGGAGTTCCCCCTCTCTTGAAAAAATTGATGCTCATTTTGCGGAGGACTCTTTTCTTCAATTACCAAGAGTTGAGTCTCAATTGTCTCATACCTCAATCTTGGCTTTTCTTCCTTGTCACCACTATTTTTGAAATTTTCTTATTCTACAACTACACAATTTTTTTTGATTTTCTTCCACTATTTCCAAATGACCACATTCAAGTTCACACTCTACACTCTCTTTTTCTTCCTCTTGCTCAACCACCTCTTCAATACAACTCTCTTTTTTTATATGCTCCATAATTGTCATAAAGTGAGCCTCTATATTCTTACATGACACTTGAAAGTTGTCACTAGCCACTTTTATATCCTCAAGATATTGAGCTACAAATTCGTGGAAGTTGGAGATGGTCTCTTGGAATCCTTCGATTTGAGCTTGACAACTTGGTTCTTGCTCATACACAAAGTTTCCCATGCCACAATCCATATTTGGGGTTATCATGGGCATGAAATTTGTCTCATAACAGCCCCTTTCAAAGTTGTCACGCTCCACCTTCATAAATTCAATGGATTGAGCTGAGAGTTCTTTTAAGCTAGAGTTGTCCTCATGTAATCTTTCGGTTTAAGCTTGAGAAGATGGATTTGTCTCATAACAGCCCCTTTCATGTTCATTCCCATGGGAATCATAATTGAAACATTGTTGTTGAGCATTCAAGTCTTGCAAATAGTAAAAACTCCAATGGTCCATGGCATAAAGTGGGATTTTTTTCTTCGCAAAACACTAAACACAAATGGTGACACTAAAAACAACAAAGAGAACATATTACAAACACAAAGTACAATACAAATTCGAGAAGAAAAAAACAAAAATTGTTGAAACACAGGACACACTAAACAACAGAATCTAAACTAACTAAACTTACCAACTAAACAATAGAAATTAACTATCACAGGATCAAGTTGAAATTCTGGTGAATTGAGCCTATGCATATGCTATAGCATCCTGTGCTGTAGCATCATAAACAAACACCAGAGTAAAAGCGACACTAATATGCTAATAATTTCAACAGTAAAATTAATTTCAATCCCTAGTGTAACACCCCTTTTTCTACCCAACGGTTATTTAAAAAAATATCAGAGTTTTTCACGCCAAAAGAGTGTCACATTTTTCGAACCGGAAAACCACTTCGCAAACAGAGTACTTTAATTATAACTAACTTCTTTTCAAAACATGCAGCGGAAATAAAAAGGTTTAACTTGGCAATCATACTTCAAAAGGTTTACAACTTAGAAAGGCGTATACATAACACATAAGGAAAGACACAAGGACAACCCTCCCGAGTGCTACGTATCAGAGCCGACTCGACCATACTAGAAGAAGAATCTCTAGCCACCTTCAGTCACCGTCACCTGCAGGTTGCCGGCATACGAGGCAACACGACGCAGTAGGGTGAGTCTCAATGCATAGATAATAATAAATAAAACAAGAAACACAGTATAATAGGCACACCAGGGATACCATCAATTTAACTACACCATCAATACAGTTACACCAAATGCAGTTACGCCGAATACTGTTACACCAAGTACCGTCACACCAAATACAGTTACACCCAGAATACAGTTACACCATTAGTTTAAGAAGACGCAATCAAACACAGGACGTGTATGCAATGTATGAAATGCAACCCAAAACTCCACTGGGCATATGCATGTGGATCCATTCACCAAAATTGCCTTGAGGGCATTCACCAAACACCAAAATATTTTAGGAGGCCGAGGCCTATTCACCAGAAATGCATATGACTATGCGACACCGAGACTATGCACCATGACACCAAAACACCAAATGATGTATTTATATTGCTCACCAATAATTTATATACTCACCAATCACCAAGATATATTCACCATTAATATGCATCATAAACATCACAATCACATCACGACATCATCATAAACATCACCTTTTCAAAAGGGCAATTTCACCAAAATGCCGGAGACACGACAACGTTTCCCAAAACGACAACACACACTAGTTCACTCAACCTCAGTAATTTTCCAGAATAATAATACCTTCTGCCCAAAAATAGAATATTCGGATGGGCCTCTAAATAAGCTTTTCAAAACATCTCGGAACGTCCCGATCGGACTCCCGAGTCAAAAGATATTTAGAAAACAAATTTGGGAACAACAGCGACACCCTGGGCTACGCGAACACGGCAGCCAGAATTCGGCGAATTAGTTAAAATACTAAACGACATCGGATTTCAACAAACGACCCCTCTACAGAAACCTGAGAAGGTCTAGTTTCTGAATATGGTTTGTTTTTTTTCGAAACAATGAGCCAATTAGTACAATTTTTAGAAACAACCCGAATGGTTCCCAGACTGGACAGATTCTGTCCTTCCACTTCAACTCACTCTAAACTGACTTATACTTGACCAAATGGAACAAAACCTTAGCCTTAACAAAATAAATTTGAGTATAGTTTCTAATGGAAAAAGAATCGTTCAAATCAGAGTTCAATTGAAGACACAAGACCTGAAACACTGAACCTATACCTAGTTTAAGTCCAGAAATTTGACCTGACTTGGGACGCTCATAACTCGAGCTACACTACACCAAATTTAACCAAACCAGTGCCAAAGTGACCAAAATTAAATCTGTTTTCTAACAAAAAAAGTCCCATAATTTTTTGACGAACAGAAAGTTCCCAGTTTTAAAAATACCGAACCTATGTCCAGAATGCTTCCAGAATATTACCCTAACTTGTGGAATTCATAACTCGATCTTCACAGCTCTAAACGCAACCAAACCAGCGTCAAATTAACAAGCATTCAATCAAGTTTTCGAAAAGACAAACCACATAATTTTTCAATTAGTAAAACGTTCTCAGTCACTGAAATACTAAACCTATGTCAGAACATCTCAAAACAGTGAATTCAACAACACAAACAACCATCACACTTCAGCCACATATATATCAAACGATCACCCAATCACTCAAATATTTCATGAACCAATTTAAACAACTACTCCTAACACCTAGTCCCCATGATTTCGTGGTTTATAAATTATTAACTATGAACGAGAGCCCCCTTACCTCATAATTGAAGAACACCTATCTCTTGGTGAGCAAGCTACCATCAAAATTCAGCAACTAAGATCCTCCTCTCCCTCCTTGGTGCATGCGAAAACTTCCTCTCTCTCTCCTCTAGGGTTTTGCGCCCTTCTTCTTTCATCTCTTTCTTATGGTTTCACGCCTCTCCTCTCTCCAAGCCGTCCCACTCTCTCTATTTTTTCTAAAGTGTTGGAATGAATCACCAAACCCTAAGATTGGCATCTTATAGGCGCCTAGCTTAATGGACATGGGCTTCCACTTAATGACCTAATCATGGGCTTCTCCTAATCCACTTCAACTCGCCACCACCATCTAAAACTAACCCTAGGTCCAATTAAATAATTCTATTTATTTAACTCTCAAAACCCTAAATAATTAATTAAATCAATTAATTAATTATCTCCTACCACCTAAACCTCATTTAATTAACTAGAAAATTAATCTACTATTTTCGGGCTGTTACACCCAGCAACGGCGCCAAAAATTTGTTGTGGATTTTACAAACAGATGCGCAAGTATACGCAGTCGCAACAAGTAATACAGTAGAAATACAGGCCGAACCCACAGGGATTGTATTTAATTTAGAGTTGCCATGTCTTAGCAAATCAGTGTGTAAGGATAAAAACACAATTTTGGAATAGTAAAATAAAGGTTGAAGTGCAAGGAAGTAAAAAGGGAAACTATATGATGATGACTAGTTGGATTGCTTTCACTAAGTAACTTCTCTTCTGTGTTAGTGCCATATCATTAGATGCGACAGCATTGAGTGTTGTAGCATATGTTGCATGCCTTTCGGTCACTTTCATCAAGGTTTCGTGAGAAGATCCTATGTCTAGGCTTCCAGTAAGTTCACCTTTGTCTATTAAGGAGCCCACAGTATTCACTCTATGAACTAAGCCCTCCTATGTCTAGGTTTGGACAAGGACTGTTCTAAATGTCTTTAAAACAACCACTCACTCACATCAATCTTTGAGATCGAATCATGAACCATTTCTGAACCCATGAATGCACTTGTTCTAGTTAGCTAATCTCAAAACAAGTTTGAAAGCATTAAAACACAAAGATTGAAATGCATACATCATAATATTATATTACTAACACATAAAGAGTTATTACAAAGCTTAAGCAATCCAACTACAAGATGTTTAGCTCATGTTTAGCAATATCAACAAACTTACAAATAATGGAGTTCATGTCACCAAAACAGAAAGTAGAAGAAGAATGCGCCAAAGATACACTCCTCCAACTCCTACGCATGAACTGGTGTGCTGACAGTGCTATAGCATGAACCGAACACGATCTTCTAGTGGATTTCTATGGTGGATCTTCAATGGAACTAAGAGGACAGCTTATCACTGTATTTTTCCTCTAGAACCAGAGAAGTTTTAGTGTTGGAAGTGCATTGTATGACAGCCTTTGGAGTGTGCAGTCTAGGCTTGCTTTTATAGTTGAGTTTTCCCTCCTTCCTTGCAAGTGGATGAAGCAAGTGGGTCTTCTTTTCATGAACAAAAGGTATGCTGTCCCCCCATGGTAGACAAGTGGTGAAGTGCAAGTGGTAGGAGGGTGGCTGCATCAGCATGGATTGTGGCAATAGGGAGGCGCTGACTGGACAGGTTAGGATTCACTGCAGATCTGCTTTCTGCTGCTGTCTTCAAGTGGGTCCCAGCTCTGCTGTGCATAGTGATGCTATAGCATCTGATGTTATAGCAGCTGATGATATAGCACTTAGACAGAAAACATTATAAATTTCACAAGGGCACCATTTGTGCCAAATATATTCGAATTTAGTTCTTGATTCCCCTTTCCTTAATTAAACACAAATATTTACATAATTCCTAGCCTAAGCATGCAAATTCACAATGATTTACGAATAGAAATGGTTAAATAACTCTACAAATGGAGAGTTATCACATTCCCGATAGAAGTCTCATCTTCGGGAGTTATGATCCCTAATTTTTTTTTCTGATTTAAGGACCGTGGTCTCAGGACAATCGGAGTTGGTTGCTCGAAGACCGATTTTTTAGCCTAGATTATCTAGCCGGCGTACAACATTGTGACGTATAACGAATATCTACGCACTAAACGGTGGAACTTGGGATTTTGAGCCCCGCATTCCCGATAGAAGTCCCTTCTTCGGGAGTTACGATCCCTAATTGTTTTCATATTTAATGACTGTGATCTCAAGAAAACCGGAGTTGGTTGCCCGAAAACCAATTTTTTAGCCTAGATTATCTAGCCGGCGTACAACATCGTGACATGAAACAAATATCTACGCACTAAACGAAACCAAAGATCACTGATATCCATTTAATAGATAAATCCGATATTGAAAAATTGCAAAACAGATTTATCTTTTTCCAAAACCGGATTTATCTATTTAATAGATAAATTCGTTTTGAAAAATTGCAAAATGGATGTATCTATAAATCTGTTTCCACTTTTTTTTTTTTGCAAAACGGATTTATCCTAAAAATAGATAAATCTGTTTAATCAATTTGATAGGGGCAATATGGGAATAAAAAAAATGGTGGAGGTATGAGGTATAACGGTGAGGGTATAAAAAAAGCAACCCTAGGAAGAAATGTACACTTGTTGACAAAAACAATTCCTGCCCACTTTACAATTTCTTTACTTGCAGTGGTTGAGCTTTCATTATCTCACTAACTTAGGCTATGTTTGAGAAGTTTTCAGGGCAGGAGAACTAGGGGGAATTTTTGAAGTCGCTGCCGCCATGAGATCTAGGTCACGCAGCCTCATCCATCTTAGCTGTTGGCCGGAATCACATCACAACATGCGACTGCTCTGAATCAGAGCATCCGTGTGATCGTCATCTCCCTCACTAAGCGTTGAAGCAGTACACTGCTCTGAACAAAAAAAAATTTGATGCAAAGCGGGTAAACTGAACATTGTTTAGTATGACAGGGGGTGGTGGCGCTTTGAATGGAGGACGCACTTATGATACTGGTAGGTTCGCTCCGGCAGACAAGGAAGCGTGGCATCGTGTAAGAAGCAAGCAGGAGAGGAGGGGTGGAGGACGCAGAGGGTTTAGATTGGTGGATGTCGCAAAAGGATACAGGAAATATGGAGAAGGGGAGATTTCATCGTTTTATTTCACCTCATTTCCCGAAAGTTGGAGAGCTTGGGACATGCTTCAACTTTTCGATAAGCAAGGTAGAGCTCAAGAGGTAGTCATCCTGGCAAGAGATTTGGTTTTGTCCGATTCTACGAGGTCAAGTATCCGGAACACCTAGCAATCATCCTTGACAATATCTTCGTTGAGGGGGAGAAGATCCATGTTAACCTTCCTAGATTTCAAAGGGAGGTGAAGCAAGTAGGCCACAGGCAACAGACTAGTCGTAATAAGAAGGTGACACAAGTTTGGGTGAAAAAGAATGATGCCAAACCACTTGCGAAGGGTTCCTCTATGAAGGATGGGGTCACAGATTTGGCGTGCGAATTTGATACTAGATCTCTCTTGTCTAAAGCAATGGTGGGGTAGGTTATTACACCTGGCAAATCTTATTACATTCAGGATGAATTGGCACAGCAGGGAGTGTTTGCAATCAAAGCTACTCCGATGGGTTCTAATTTAGTCCTTATGAAGGGTGATTCGGAATAAGGTGATTGCAATGACTTCATAGAAGAGGCGCGGGATTGGCTCTATCAATGGTTCAAATGGATTCGTCCATGGAAACCAATGGATGTGGACCTAGAGAGGGTCACTTGGCTCAGGTGTTATGGTATTCCAGTTCACGCTTGGAATTCGTCCTTCTTCTCCAACCTCACTTCCTATGTGGGAGATTTTGTTTATGCTGACGAGAAAACTGAAAGAAAGAAGTCGCTAGACGTAGCTAGGCTATTGGTGCGGACTCAGTCGACGAAGATGGTGAATAGATCAGTGAAGGCGGTCATTAACAATATTCCTTATTCTATCAAAGTAGTAGAAGATTGGAGCGACCCGCTTCAATGGTGCGAAAAGGGAAGAAAGGATGACAATTTGAATGATAATTCGTCAAGCTCTGAGGAGGAGTTTTCCGATCATGGATTTTCAGGCAACGGTGGTGATAACGGTGACGAAGAGGATGGTGAAGACGAATTAAATGTATTCCTTAATGCCGTGCGAGATTCTAGGGGGGCGGTTAAGGAATTTGGGGCCAATAATTCAAACTTGGCAATTAATGAGAATAATAATGGAGCTATGATGGAGCAAGGCGGTAAACAATCATTAATTGGTGAATCTCCATTGTCTTCGGCTGAAAGCTTTGTGGAGGAATCTTTCCCTTTACCTACTTCCTTTCGTGCATGTGACGGAGTAAATGGGCCTTTCACAACCCATCATCTCGGCCTGGCCCAACAGGAGGGTAACCCGAGCCCAGTTATTGGTGGTACTGACATAGATCCCCCTTCAATTCCAAACAGGCCCGGTTCACCCAAAATGGATCTCGCTAGGTCCAAAAAAGAAAGGAAATATTTACGGATTGGAGAGAAAAGGAAGCCGAAGTCGGGTAAGTTAAAGAAAGCTTCTAGAGAGCTAGCGGAGGTCTCATTGTGTTCTATCCCGAAGGAACAGGTGGCGCAACCTTCTCAGGAAGTCAGCATTAATCCTTCATCTATGTTTTCAGCTGGTACAGTGTTAAGTGAAGGATCCATCTCTAGTGGAGATATTGCGCTATGTAACAATAAGTTTTGGGCCCTTCAAGGAAAGGCAGTTGCTAGGAAAGTTTGGGAAACGGCTAAGTGACTTGGTGTTAAAGGCAAATTGCAAGATGAAAGGTACATTGATTTGATTGAAAATGGTGAGCCAAGAGATGAAGCAGAGAGTAGTAAGAGGGCGAACAACATCAGGTCTTCATGAATTTGCTATCTTTAAACATTAGAGGGTGAGGCGACCAAGGAAAACGTCGTCAATTGGTGTCGCTTATAAATTCTCGGTCTTTCGATTTTGTCTGTATTCAGGAATCAAAGAGGGCGATGATGGTTGAGAATGAGATAGGAATGCTCTGGGGACATCATCCTTTTCAGTGGATTCATCAACCTTCGCGTGGATTATCAGGAGGCATCTTATTGTTGACTCTCTGTCATATGTAATAAGTTGTGCATTTTTAGAACCAAAACTGCAGAGATTTGATTGTAATTCTGTTGATTGCCGGGGAATTAGCTTAGTTTACATCAATGTATTAGGATTCATTTTGTAAGCTAATTCTCCCACTCCTGGTGCCAATTGCAATGGAATACCTTCAAGTTGTCATAGCATCAACTAGCAAACCAAACATTTGCCTAATGGTGCAATAGGAAGCTGAAGGAGACATTCTGACACTTTTCGCGTCGCGATGCAGCGAAGCCTTTTCACAAGAGAACATTCTGACTCTTCTCGCATCGCGACGGCCTCGTTTCGCGACGCGATGGTTTACCGAAGTTAGGGTTTTTATGCCCAGTTTTGCGTTTTTAGAGTGGACTGGATCATTGGAGCGTGGCTAGGGTTTTGAGCAGCTGGGAGAGGCGGATTTGGAGGCATCCAAGCACTTGGGAACAAGGGTTTGAAGGTTTCCATGGCTTCCTTCACTTGTATCTTCTCTTTTACTCTAGTTAGCACTTCTCTTATCATGTGTAACTAAACTTCTTTGAGTAGGGAGATATGATTCTCCCCAAACCTATCTATTGAACACTTTGCTATGGTTAATTCAGTTATTTGTTTGATTTAGCATATGTCTAGACCTCTATGTTTAATGCTTTATTACTACATATGATAGTTTTAATGATTTAGGGTTTGTGATCACCATAGGGATATGGGTTTGCATACTTGATATGGGGTTTTAGATCACTTACTTGAGGAGCATAGGAATATGAAATTAAGTTTGTGAATTCTCTAGTTCTAGGGTTTAAGGCTTTACCTATTGGCATGAATCACCTAAGGAGTAGGGTATCTCAATTAGGTAAAAGGGGTTTTGAGGCAAGGGATTGTCCTTAACCTACTTTAGTGAATTGAGTCTGATATCGTGGATAAATAACTTGAAATTAACCGAAGGTTCATATGATAGGTGAGGGGAGAGGATTCGATCCCTAATCGCTTTTCTTGCTTTATTAAACAACCGTTTTATTTCGCGTTACTAAATTCCAAAATTATTCCAATTTTCCCATCTAAGAAGTTATAAATTTGTATTTGTTGACAACGCGCAATCCCTGTGGATACGACCGGTACTTACCGTTTTCTCAATTACTTGCAACGTTTCAGCACACTTGCTGAAATATTAACAAGTTTTTGGCGTCGTTGCCGGGGATTGTTGATTTCGTTGTCAACAAGGCAAAGGAGTTAATTCTTAGATTTTAGTTACGTTTTTGTTTTTATCTTTTAGTTACTTATTTTGGTTACTTAGTGATCTTATTGGGTTTGTTAACGGTGTGCTTAGTGTTTCAGAGATTTGTGTATGCGGAGCAAGGGTCCACAAGAACTGTTGTTTGACCCAGAAATTGAAAAGTTAGCAAAAGCATATCGAAGGAAAACAAAGCTTGCTAAGCAGCAAGCCGAGGGACAGTCACAGGTACACTCGGCTTTCAACTCTGTTTCGGAGGATTCCTCAACTGAAGAGGAAGAAATGGCTGATCCTCCACCTCCACCAAGACGTACTCTCAGTGACTTTGGGAGGAGAAATCAGGGTTCTCAAGCACTAGCGTTCCAACCAGTGGGAGTGGCTCAGTTTGACATCAAATCTTTTGTTCTCACTGCCCTGAAATCAGAGTAGTTCTCAGGGTCAGATGCTGAAGACCCCAATCAACACATTTTCCAGTTTTATGAGATCTGTGGTACCACACACCCTGAGGGAGTGACTGATAATGCAAAGAAAGTACGTATGTTTCCATTCACCCTAACAGGCAGGGCAAAGGATTGGGTGAATACTCTCCCAGGAACAGTTAACACTTGGAATGACCTCGAAAACAAGTTCTTGGAACGATACTTCCCAATCTCCAAGTTTATCAGGAAGAGAGCTGATATCTCCAACTTTACACAAGGGGATTCAGAGTCCTTATATGATTCCTGGGAAAGATTCAAGTTACTGCTAAAGAAATGCCCAGGGCATGGTATAGATGATGTTAGATGCCTCAGCTGGAGGATCTTTAGGTACTAAAACACGGGAGGAAGCAATACAGTTGGTAGAAGATATGGCTTCTAATGAGTACAGGATTCAAAATGATTGTGGTGCTGTAGGTAAAAAGGGAGTGTTGGAGTTGGACTCTAACAGTGCTGTGTTGGCCCAACAAAAGTTAATGTCTATGCAAATTGAAGCTCTTACTAAGCAGTTAACTACAGCTTGCGAAGTTGGTTCAAAGACTCAAGCAACCGTTCAAGCAGTGCAAACGGGTGGGTGCAACTATTGTGGTAGAGAAGCCCATGAGGATGATTGCGCAACTCATGGAGAAATGGTTGAGGAGGAAAGTTACATGGGAAACTTTCAAAAACAAGGTGGGAACCCGTATTCTAACACCTACAATCCTGGGTGGAAGAATCATCCTAACTTCTCTTGCAAGAATAATGAGGCCTCAGGTTCAAACCAACAGCAATCTCAAGCACCTGCTCAACAACAAAAGAACCCTTCTCGTTTGGAAGATGCTTTGACACAGTTCATGCAAATGACTAAGAACACTTTCCAAGCCCAAGAACAAGCAATGAAAAACATGGGGAAGAATCATGAGGCTTCGATGAAGAACTTGGAGGTTCAGATTGGTCAGTTGTCAAAGCAACTTGCTGAGACATCCAATAGTGGTTTTCCTGCTAGCACCGTTGATAACCCTAAAAATGAGAGTTGCAATGTTATTTCATTGAGAAGTGGTAGAGAGCTGAACCCTGTTGAAGTGGAAAAACTCAAGCCTGGAGAAAGATGTGGTGAAACTGAGGTGTTGAGGGAGGAGTTGAAAAAGAAAAATGGAGGAGTCGAAAATGAGTTAAGTGAAAAAAGTGAGGGAATTGTGAAGTCTAACCAAAAAGAAAATTTGTTTAATGAAAAATTGCAGGTTGACGAGAAGCCCAAAGAAATTCCTTCATTCATGAAGTTTCCATACCCTCAGTTGAGCAAGAAGACCCAGAAGGATGAGCAGTTCTCAAAGTTCATGGATATTTTCAAACGCCTTCAAATCAACATACCATTTGCTGAAGCTCTTGAGAAGATGCCCATCTATGCCAAGTTCATGAAGCAGTTGTTGACAAAGAAGAGGAAGTTCAAGGGGGATGAAACAGTGGCCTTAACAGAAGAGTGTAGTGCCATTATTCAAAACAAGCTTCCTCCTAAGTTGAAAGTGTAACACCCCTTTTCTAATATTACACGTCATTTATCAGAGTAATTCTCTTTCAAAAATATTATTTTAATTGATAGAAAAGAAATGCTACAACTTCATTAAAGCAAACTCATCATTTGCACTGTTCAAATTTGTGCAACAAACATCCGTCATGAAAAATCAAGTCCTCGAAAATCCCATCACAGCGGAATAAACAAAAACTCACTAATAACTCTCAAAACGCGTCTCAATTTATCGATAAAATCATTAAACAACCAATCAAATAATTTATCAAGTTTCACCCACGCCCCCTAGGTGTTACAGTATCAGAGAGTGACACAAAATACATCCCAAGAGCTAATGAGGAAGGCAGCAGATCCTTCACTCGCGGTTACCTGCAGTGTTGCCACAATAGAGCAACATTCCAAGCAGAAAGGGTGAGAATTTCAATAAAACATAATCAAGCATAAACAGAGTAATATGAACAGTAAATCATACGACATCATCAATATCATCAAACTCATCATCAGAGAATATCAATTCAAACAGAATTAATTTCAAGGAATCACCGTCATGAAAGTGCATGTGAATGCAACCCCCTCCAGGGCATATGCATGATGGTACCATCTCGTCATAAAAAGCCACTCAAGACATATCATCATCAAAAGCCACTCAAGGCATATCATCATCAATAAGAGGCCGAAGCCTATTCGTCACAGTATGCACATGCCATGAGACTCTATGAACGCATGTGCAACTCATCAAACACTCACCTGGAGTACTCATCATCATCATAAAACACTCATAGAGTGTATTCGTCATAATCATCAAAATCATATATATCACATCATCATAATCACTCATAGAGTGAACTCGTCATATTCATCAGAATCATATTGCAACATCATTACAGTTATACATACCATCATCAACATTAAGTGTATATATATATATATATATATATATATATATATATATATATATATATTTCAGTTATCTTTTAGCTTAGCGTGTTATAAAATAGTAAACTGATTGACTATGGGATTACTCAGGTAACTGGTACTACTTGCAACAGGCATTGGCCACATTTGCAAGACTCTCAGTGATGCCTTTGTAAATACACCAGTGAAAGAAATTCTGATCTTAGTGGTAAACCACAGTCTAGCCATAGTCAAGGAGTACACTAGTAGTATAACCCTTTACAGTAATTCATTTATATAAACATAACATCACATTTTTAGTAGTGGAAACATCTCATTTGAATTGGGAAAACATTGTATTTACATTTGAGAACAACACCATCATTTTAAATTGTAAAACTTCATATTTGTGGAGGAGTGAACTCATCATTTGGATTGATAAAAACCTCACATTTTATAGAGCGAGACATCACATTTTCCTTGGAAAAATATCACATTTGAAAAATGGGAAAAACGGCAAGAAAAACAGCGAAAAACAGTGAAAACTAGTGGAGACAGGTGACTCATAACATCGACTTCAAAAACACAATTATTCATCATTTCCATTCACCAAAGGTCCATCACGAAATCCTCGAGTATTTTCATCACGAGTTCATCAAAACTCATCAAAGCAAATTATCAAGAATTCATTGAGAAATCACCAAATGTCTTCGCAAAACATCATCAAATTTTATGCTAACAATTCATCAAATCATTCGAAACAACAGCAACACCATCAAACATATCAATCCATCAACAAATTCCAATTTCATCAAAAACCCACGAGACCCTATGTCTACCCAATTATGTCAAATGAAACGCTCACCCTTACCTCTTAAACGTAAGCTCCGTAGAAGAAGATTGAAGACACCAACGAGTAACCACAGCAACACACGAGCAAAGCCTTGGAATTCCTCCCCCAACTCGCGAAAACCCTAACCTTAGCTTTGGGAAGATCCAATTTCGTCCTCAGCTCCCCTGTCTTCTAACTCAGGAACTGCTCTCTTATCGAAGCCCTCTGCGATACGAGAAGAACGCAACAAACCGCATCACAAACGGAGCTCCGGAGACAAAGTTATGCCCAAAAGAGTGAAAACGGATGCAGGAAAAAATGCCCTAGCTGCGCAGAACGCAGTTTAAAACGCAGACTCGCGCGCGGCGCGCGAGTTACGCGCGAGTGGCGCGCGGAGAGGCAGAAACACCACTGCTCGTGCACTGCAGCTGCGCGCGGTGCGCGGCTTACGCGCAAGTGGCGCGCGGACAGGCAGAAACTACAGCAGACTAATTTTCTTTCATTCTCTTGATTAAAATAGCAAACGACATCAGAGTCTAACAAATGACCACTCGTTGGAAAGCTCTCAGAGTGTAGTTTCTATCTATGATTTTTAATTCCCAAAATAAGTAACCAATTGGTACAGATTTTCAAAATACTATACTGAGGTACCAAACTTGGACGGAACTTCTCACTCAACTTGCAACCAAATTTCCTTTCTCACTTCTTAATGAAATTTTATGAAACCAATGCCTACTTTGTAGAGAATTAGGTCCACTCTCCAACTAAACAAGAACCATTCAAAACGGAGTTCGATTGAGAACACAAAACCTTGAAAAACCTAACCTCAATTCTAGTCATTTATACCATGGTTCTCACGCCAATAACTCTCTAATCTCTTCAATCATTTCACCAATTCATCTCAAAATAGATTTTAATAAAATTGGGGCGTTACAACTCTCCCCCACTTAGAATATTTCCGTCCTCGAAAATTTACCCCAACTCACGAAACGAAACCCAATCTTCTTGTCACTCCCAACCATCCCTGTCCATCACCCCTCTCCATATTGTTACTCTTAATTAGATGTTCTAATCTGAAGGTCATCAAAGTCCCACTCAACTACCCAAACACCGTGACACTTCACTTAGGCAACTACACCTCATCATCACTCACCTCTACAACTACCTCGGTTACATCTACTTCGGTTCTCCATCATTCTCCTTGCCACCTATACGCTGCACTTAGGCACTTTATGCTTCAACCACACTAGCTTCTACATACATTTACTCTTAAGCTTATACTCACCACACTTCAACAACTACGCTTAGGCGCACCGCCTACGCACAACACTTCACCTCGACACTATGTACAATGTATAACTTAGCCACACATGCCCTTCGACGTACACATACACTTCGACACATTTAACCTTCGACTCACACGTTCGACACCTACATACCTTGATAAAACTGCAACACTGCACTTCGTCCCACTTATACTTCGATTTCCATATACTTTGACAACACCACACGTCGACTCCCATTCATTTCGACCCACTTATAGTCAGGTAACCACATCTCGGCTCTTATGTCACCTTATACACCTAACCTTCATCTCTTCTTGTTTCTTTGGTCCTCACACTATGATCGAACTTAGCTACGACTACAACACCCATTCACTTGAAATTGGCGCGACACCCATTAAAGTACTTCAACGAAAGTGACAACACCAACCACGACATCTTTGCGCTGAGAGTTCCTCAACTCCCATTTCCCCCCTAGGTCCTTCATAGGACCGACTCATCAACAACACATCATAACTTCACCAAAGTGAAGCACACACCACATCAATCACATCAATCACAATTAATTACGCGACTCCTTTGTCAATAAAGGACTAAGTCAACATCCATAGGGACCAAACAGCACATAAAAAAAAATCGAGACAGCAACCTCTCAAAATACAGTAACAGTACTAAAGAAAAATAGGAAGACAGCCCTTTTAAAATTTACGAAACGGCCCACTTGATTCAAGAAAACATCATTTTAATTTTAAGAACTCGGCACTTTAAATTATTAAGAGAACAACATGTTATATTTGAGTGAACATCACATTTAAGTCGAAGAAAACAACACTCTAGATTGTAGAGAACAGTACACTTTAATGTGCGAAAACAGCAGCAAAAACGGCAACATTAACAACATAAAAATGGCACACTATTAATCTCAAAACAAAACGGCATCTTTAAACAATATAAAAACAGCGCACTATTATTTTCAAAACGAAACAGCAACTGTAAACAATATAACCAACTCTTTAACTTTGGGAAAAAGCACGTCCATTTTTGTAAACATCCTCGTAAAATTTTGGGTAAACAGTGTGCTTGAAAATGAGTACACAGTACATTAAATTTATAAGAGCAGTGGCAAAACTGCAACCCCTTTTTTTTTGTTTATAAAAAGAAAACAGCAACAATCGCGCCCTTTTTAGTTATAGAAACAGCAGAAAATTTAATTTGAATCGGCAGCAAAACAAAGTGAAAGACAACAGCCCTTTAGCGCAACACATCATCAAAAACAACAACAAAACAGTGTGAAAACAACCACATTATTTGAGTAAAACGGCAACAGCAAGACCAAGAAGAACAACAACAACAATAAGGTGTAAACAGTGGTCTTTTAGCGCGCAACAACAGCAAAACACGGAGTGAAAATAACACTTCTTTTTAGCGCGCAACGGCAGTGGAAACAGCACGTTTACAACATAAAAATAGCGCTTCATTTTCGTAAAACAGCAATACGATTATTTCATAAAAACAGCAACTCATTTCATAGAAATAAACCGCAACACAGCAACTCATTTTTAAGCAAACCGCAGCATTCTTATGTAGCAAACAGCAGCATTTTATTTTGAAAAACAGCAAGACAGCAACTCTTCACAGCATAAAAACAGCCCCCTCTTATTTTCAAAAGCAAGACAGCAACTTTGAACAATATAAGATAGCACACTATTCATCTTAAAAATAGAACAGCGACCTGAAACACTGTCAAACAGCACACCATTTATTTTAAATACAATTGTAACTTTGATTTCTTTGAAAACATCAAACCCAATTATCAACTCTACGAACCATTATCAATTTAATTCAATTCGATTCAATTTAATCATCACTTTATATTTTAGAAAAATACACTCTTTTCTTTTAGAAAATACCACATTTCAAATGGGGAAAACATCACATTTTAAGCTGAGGAAAAACAGTGTGAAAACAACCACATAACAGTGAGAGAACAGCACTAAACAGTGAGAAACAGCCACTCGTTAAACAATAAACATTAACAAATCATCAACAGCAAAACATCAATAAATCATCAACAACAATATGAATCATCAATTATCACATACATCTCAATTCAATTTACAAAACACTACTACCCGTAAACCCATCATAAACCCATTATGGATGTTAAACCCACCCTTACAAAACCCAACAAGAACAAGAGCACTTAAACGAGATTGAGATCAATTATCATCCTAGAGAAAACACGTAAAGCAGTCAGGCATTCTTTAGACACATAACTTTTTAGAATTTGAGAGTCAACAAACACGAAATCATAGTAGAGTGAGAAAACTACTTTCAGATAGCACACCATAATTAAATCAGCAGTTCCCGCTATTTAAGCTCTAGTTTTATAACTTAATAATGATCGAAGCATATGCAGCCTGACACTATAGCCATGCAAAGATGGCAATTTGAACACCAACGCATTTTCTCTACCTTTTTTTTCCCACTTCCTGAGTTTTGCTATATTTCAAGGGAATTTAAATAGAATATGTAAATTTGCCGAGGCAATCATTGACATACCATAGAGTAAAATTATGACGCAAGTAAAAAACTCTCTTAGAGTCTAACCTTATCTGGTTCTACATATATCAAATGGATTAATCAACAAAATTCAATCACTTCATTAAATACAATTACTCAAATAAATGCAACATGTTGGTGAAAGTACCACTTAACATTTAAAATATCCCAACATATGGTAAGGAGTAGTAACAAAAAAATAACTAACATAGCAGTTACACAAAGTACTCAGAGCAAACACACACATAGCAGCAATACAACAATAAGCAACACCATTCTCAACAATAGCAATCCTACCGTCTGGCCAATTCAGCTAATCACTGCAACACAAATCATGGTTAGAACGAGTACCAAGACTCGAGAGATAACTAGACTCGACACTGGACAACTTGGCCGGACAGACCGAACTGCTCTGATACCACTTATGTAACACCCCTTTTCTAATATTACACGTCATTTATCAGAGTAATTCTCTTTCAAAAATATTATTTTAATTGATAGAAAAGAAATGCTACAACTTCATTAAAGCAAACTCATCATTTGCACTGTTCAAATTTGTGCAACAAACATCCGTCATGAAAAATCAAGTCCTCGAAAATCCCATCACAGCGGAATAAACAAAAACTCACTAATAACTCTCAAAACGCGTCTCAATTTATTGATAAAATCATTAAACAACCAATCAAATAATTTATCAAGTTTCACCCACGCCCCCTAGGTGTTACAGTATCAGAGAGCGACACAAAATACATCCCAAGAGCTAATGAGGAAGGCAGCAGATCCTTCACTCGCGGTTACCTGCAGTGTTGCCACAATAGAGCAACATTCCAAGCAGAAAGGGTGAGAATTTCAATAAAACATAATCAAGCATAAACAGAGTAATATGAACAGTAAATCATACGACATCATCAATATCATCAAACTCATCATCAGAGAATATCAATTCAAACAGAATTAATTTCAAGGAATCACCGTCATGAAAGTGCATGTGAATGCAACCCCCTCCAGGGCATATGCATGATGGTACCATCTCGTCATAAAAAGCCACTCAAGGCATATCATCATCAAAAGCCACTCAAGGCATATCATCATCAATAAGAGGCCGAAGCCTATTCGTCACAGTATGCACATGCCATGAGACTCTATGAACGCATGTGCAACTCATCAAACACTCACCTGGAGTACTCATCATCATCATAAAACACTCATAGAGTGTATTCGTCATAATCATCAAAATCATATATATCACATCATCATAATCACTCATAGAGTGAACTCGTCATATTCATCAGAATCATATTGCAACATCATTACAGTTATACATACCATCATCAACATTAAGTATATATATATATATATATATATATATATATATATATATATATATTTCAGTTATCTTTTAGCTTAGCGTGTTATAAAATAGTAAACTGATTGACTATGGGATTACTCAGGTAACTGGTACTACTTGCAACAGGCATTGGCCACATTTGCAAGACTCTCAGTGATGCCTTTGTAAATACACCAGTGAAAGAAATTCTGATCTTAGTGGTAAACCACAGTCTAGCCATAGTCAAGGAGCACACTAGTAGTATAACCCTTTACAGTAATTCATTTATATAAACATAACATCACATTTTTAGTAGTGGAAACATCTCATTTGAATTGGGAAAACATTGTATTTACATTTGAGAACAACACCATCATTTTAAATTGTAAAACTTCATATTTGTGGAGGAGTGAACTCATCATTTGGATTGATAAAAACCTCACATTTTATAGAGCGAGACATCACATTTTCCTTGGAAAAATATCACATTTGAAAAATGGGAAAAACGGCAAGAAAAACAGCGAAAAACAGTGAAAACCAGTGGAGACAGGTGACTCATAACATCGACTTCAAAAACACAATTATTCATCATTTCCATTCACCAAAGGTCCATCACGAAATCCTCGAGTATTTTCATCACGAGTTCATCAAAACTCATCAAAGCAAATTATCAAGAATTCATTGAGAAATCACCAAATGTCTTCGCAAAACATCATCAAATTTTATGCTAACAATTCATCAAATCATTCGAAACAACAGCAACACCATCAAACATATCAATCCATCAACAAATTCCAATTTCATCAAAAACCCACGAGACCCTATGTCTACCCAATTATTTCAAATGAAACGCTCACCCTTACCTCTTAAACTTAAGCTCCGTAGAAGAAGATTGAAGACACCAACGAGTAACCACAGCAACACACGAGCAAAGCCTTGGAATTCCTCCCCCAACTCGCGAAAACCCTAACCTTAGCTTTGGGAAGATCCAATTTCGTCCTCAGCTCCCCTGTCTTCTAACTCAGAAACTGCTCTCTTATCGAAGCCCTCTGCGATACGAGAATAACGCAACAAACCGCATCACAAACGGAGCTCCGGAGACAAAGTTATGCCCAAAAGAGTGAAAACGGATGCAGGAAAAAATGCCCTAGCTGCGCAGAACGCAGTTTAAAACGCAGACTCGCGCGCGGCGCGCGAGTTACGCGCGAGTGGCGCGCGGAGAGGCAGAAACACCACTGCTCGTGCACTGCAGCTGCGCGCGGTGCGCGACTTACGCGCAAGTGGCGCGCGGACAGGCAGAAACTACAGCAGACTAATTTTCTTTCATTCTCTTGATTAAAATAGCAAACGACATCAGATTTTAACAAATGACCACTCGTTGGAAAGCTCTCGGAGTGTAGTTTCTATCTATGATTTTTAATTCCCAAAATAAGTAACCAATTGGTACGGATTTTCAAAATACTATACTGAGGTACCAAACTTGGACGGAACTTCTCACTCAACTTGCAACCAAATTTCCTTTCTCACTTCTTAATGAAATTTTATGAAACCAATGCCTACTTTGTAGAGAATTAGGTCCACTCTCCAACTAAACAAGAACCATTCAAAACGGAGTTCGATTGAGAACACAAAACCTTGAAAAACCTAACCTCAATTCTAGTCATTTATACCATGGTTCTCACGCCAATAACTCTCTAATCTCTTCAATCATTTCACCAATTCATCTCAAAATAGATTTTAATAAAATTGGGGCGTTACAGAAAGATCCAGGGAGCTTCACCATACCTTGTCCAATTGGTGATGTTAAAATAGGGAAGGCCCTTTATGATCTGGGAGCAAGCATTAATCTGATGCCCTTGGCTATGTGGAGAAAATTTGGAGGAGGTGAGGTTAAGCCAACCTACATGACCTTGCAAGTTGCTGACAGATCTATAAGCCATCCTTATGGGGTTGTAGAAGATGTCCTGGTGAAGGTAAACAAATTCCTCTTCCCAGTGGATTTTTTGATTCTGCAACTTGATGGTGACACTTTTGTCAAGAGTTCCATGGATGGAGACAGTGATATCCCGTTTATTTTGGGGAGACCTTTCCTTGCTACTAGTGAAGCTGTGATTGATGTGGCAGATGGAACTGTGACACTGAGAGTCCAAGATGAAGCGGTGATCTTTAACGTGCAGAAACCCTCAGACCCAAATGAGAAAAAGGAAGAGTGTTACTGTATTGAGGCATCTAATCCCAGAGTCAAAAGAAGAATTCGTCTACACTCACTCCGTGAGGATTCACTGGTGGTATGGGAAGATCTGAAAGAAGTTAGAGGTAAGCCTGGAGATCAGTTGCTACATTCCTCTCATGCATCATCTTGCTGCAAGCTGAAAGGAAAGGATACTCAAGGAAAATTCAAAGAGGCACCGGAGAAACAGAGTTCTCCACCTAAGCCAATTTGAAGCATCTTCTGGAAACCGTCAAGCTAGTGACGTTAAAGAAGCGCTGAGTGGGAGGCAACCCACTGTGAGGTAACGAGTCTTTGTTTAAGTTTTATTTTTAAGTATTAGTTTAGTTTTTCTTTACGTATTTATGTAAAAACTGGGTTCTTCTAAGGTTGCGTCGCGACGGAGGGGAATTTCAAAAGACAAAAGTTCAGGAAAATGTTTCTGCATCTCATCGCGTCGCGATGAGCCCCCCCTCGCGTTGCGACAGCACAAGAAAAGAAAAGAAATCAGCACTGTCTGTTTTCGCGTCGCGACCCCCACGGATCGCGTCGCGATGAGGACGAATTTTTCAAATATAACGGTTACTGCCTCTCATCGCGTCGCAATGAAGGCGTGTCGCGATGATACGGAATTCTGCCTAAATTGGCCACCAGTGGGCACAAACAGCAACAAAACATTTTTTCCCCTCTTGAGCGCGAAACCTCCCCCTCCCCACTAGTTCTTGACCAAATTGGTGCTAAATTCGGACTATTTGGAGCAAATTCTTCCGCGTTTCTCCATCGTCTTCCAGGCAATTTCTAACAGGTACAATGGTAAAACCAAACAAGGTCGGCACTTCAAAAAGGAGGCGGGGAGAACCATCATTTGACACTGGCAGGTTTAGGTCCCCAGAGCATGAGGAGCGGGTACCAGCAGGTTGTCATGGGCAACAAGATTAATCTAGAGAGGGCCTTTGACCTGAGCACCGGAGAGTTCCCAATCATTAGCTCCACACTTCGGGAATTGGGGTGGATCACTCTCAATACCATGATTAAACAGGCCAACCAGAGCCTGGTGAGAGAGTTCTACTCCAATGCCTACTGGGAAGAAGATAAGGACAAATCCACAACTGTCTATGTCAGAGGAAAAAATGTATCTTATGCTCCGGAAAGCATCAACATCCTTCTTGGACTACCTAAGTCATAGCACTGTGCTATGAGATTTGCATTGGCCAGAGCTAGTGAAATTGACTATGAGGGCACTCTGAGAGAATTGTGCCGCCAGGGAGCACAATGGGACAAATATGCACCAGGAGGGAAAACCTTCCCCCGCCGCTTCAACAACATGGCACTAAAGCCTATTCCTCAGGCTTGGAACTCATTCTTCAACCAATCCATTGTGTCATGTTCAAACTCCTCAGATGTGAAAGTCAAGGTAGCCATGGGAATCTTAGCTATCATGAGAGGGAGAAGTTGAATTTGGGGTACATTATCTCCCACAGCATTGCAGAAATTGTCAAGTGTCCCAGGGCTAGATTGGGGCACGCCTCTTTGATCCATGCTTTATGCAAGCAGCAAGGCTGTCCTGAGTACCCTGATGACCTACTGATTGACCCCAGGGAGCCTATCACAACAGCTTGGATTATGAAGCAGCCCGAGGGACCGATGGAGGGAGCAGTACCACCACAGCCATCATCCCCAGCTCAGCAGTAGCCTGCAGGCCAATCTTACCGTCAGCGGTTTTGCAGCGACCTTTCCTTCCAGTATGACCTTCATATGGCCAACTGGTGCGGGACGTCGATGCTATTACAGCAGCAGGGCGTGGACATCTCACACATGGCATCAGCCCAGGTTCACCTAGCGGCCCAAGAGTACATGGCCGCAAACAGAGCAGCGGGCCCTTCATCATCAGCAGCACCAGCAGAGGAGCAGCCAGATCCCCAGGACCCACTACTGTCAGGGGACGAGTTTATTGAGCGGAACTTTTCTTTTCCGTGAGTAGGAGGCTCACTTTATCTTTTACTGCTTATTTGAGACATTATTTTTTTTAGTCTTTATTTTTACCCCTTTTTGACTTTATTTTGCATGTTGGTCTGTACTATATTGTTATATCTTATTCTGTGATATTGAGGCACCACTTCCTTAAGCTTTTAGAAGCAGCTTCAATTATGATGATTTGTGGTATTTAGCTTAACATGCTTTACATTTTACCTTGTGATTACTAGCATGTCAATTTTTATCATCAAGTTCTCTCAGTGGTCAAGACAAAAGCGGAGGAAGATCTGGTTCATCTGTGGGCATTCTCTCGAGTTCCATCTCTTAAAAATCCCAACTGTGAGGTTTGAGCCCAAACACTTATTCTATTCATTGTGTGATTATTCCTTGCTTGCATTAGTCTGCAGAACTTGAACTTGTACTTAACGATCTTGCATGTGCTTTACATTCACACAGAGGCAATTTTTTGGATCCCTTGAGCCTTTCAAGCCACCGAAAAAAATGTTGATCCTTTGTAAGCCCCTCTGAGACTAATTGTTTACTTTTGTGTTCTTTCTGCAAATCATAGCCTAGTTTTTCTTAACTTGGAGTTAGGTAGACAAAAGTTTGAGAGTGGGAAAAATTCTAAGTTTGGGGTTGCTCATGGAATAGCAACATTCTAAGTTTGGGGTGGTATACAAGAGAAAGGATCATATAAAGAAAAAAAATCTTTAGTATTATAAATAATCCATTTTCTTGTAGAACCCTTTTGGAAAAATGGGTAAGTAAGTGAATTGTTGAAATTGACAAAGAGAGAAGTAGGCCTAACTCCAAGTTTTAACCTACTTATCCAAATTTTATCCACCCTTACCTAAGCCTCGTTACAACCTTGAAAGTCCTCAAATAGTGTGTGCAATTCATGTGTATAGATTTGTATAGAACTTGTTCAAGCCTATGAAACGATGATGCAGGTACTGTGAATTGAGTGAACACCCAAAACACCTCAAAGAGAGAAACAGTGGTGAGATGTGTGCAAAAGAGAGAACTTGGGAATGTTTGCCTACTTATGATCTTGTATTTTCCAATTCAGTTGCCCTGCTACTGTATTAGCTTGATGATGATTTTTGATGTGCTGAGTAACTAATGATTGTGTGAAATGTGTGACAGCTGAATAAAAAAATTACCCACAGCCTGAATTGAATGATTGCTTGAGGACAAGCAAAAATCTAAGTTTGGGGTTGTGTTGACTCTCTGTCATATGTAATAAGTTGTGCATTTTTAGAACCAAAACTGCAGAGATTTGATTGTAATTCTGTTGATTGCCGGGGAATTAGCTTAGTTTAGATCAATGTATTAGGATTCATTTTGTAAGCTAATTCTCTCACTCCTGGTGCCAATTGCAATGGAAGACCTTCAAGTTGTCATAGCATCAACTAGCGAACCAGACATTTGCTAGTGGTGCAATAGGAAGCTGAAGGAGACATTCTGACACTTTTCGCGTCTCGACCAGGAGGCGTCGCGTCGCGACGCAGCGAAGCCTTTTCCCAGGAGAACATTCTGACTCTTTTCGCGTCGCGACGGACTCGTGTCGCGACGCGATGGTTTACCGAAGTTAGGGTTTTTATGCCCAGTTTTGCGTTTTTAGAGTGGACTGGATCATTGGAGCGTGGCTAGGGTTTTGAGGAGCTGGGAGAGGCGAATTTGGAGGCATCCAAGCACTTGGGAACAAGGGCTTGAAGGTTTCCTTGGCTTCCTTCACTTGTATCTTCTCTTTTACTCTAGTTAGCACTTCTCTTATCATGTGTAACTAAACTTCTTTGATTAGGGAGAGATGATTCTCCCCAAACCTATCTATTGAACACTTTGCTATGGTTAATTCAGTTATTTGTTTGATTTATCATATGTCTAGACCTCTATGTTTAATGCTTTATTACTACATATGATAGTTTTAATGATTTAGTGTTTGTGATCACCATAGGGATATGGGTTAGCATACTTGATATGGGGTTTTAGATCACTTACTTGAGGAGCATAGGAATATGAAATTAAGTTTGTGAATTCTCTAGTTCTAGGGTTTAAAGCTTTACCTATTGGCATGAATCACCCAAGGAATTAGGGTATCTCAATTAGGTAAAAGGGGTTTTGAGGCAAGGGATTGTCCTTAACCTACTTTAGTGAATTGAATCTGATATCTTGGATAAATAACTTGAAATTAACTGAAGGTTCATATGATAAGTGAGGGGAGAGGATTCGATCCCTAAGCGCTTTTCTTGCTTTATTAAACAACCGTTTTATTTCGCGTTACTAAATTCCAAAATTATTCCAATTTTCCCATCTAAGAATTTATAAATTTGCATTTGTTAACATCGCGCAATCCCTGTGGATACGACCGGTACTTACCATTTTCTCTATTACTTGCAACGTTTCAGTACACTTGCTGAAATCTTAACACTTATGTACTTGGTTAGAAGGGGCTTGCACAGTTTTGTCACATTTCTCTGGTTCTGGGTTCCTTGGTGTCAGTGCTTCCATCCGGTATAAAGTAGTGCATGTGGTTAATATTTATGCTCCTTGCTCCATCGTAGGGAAACGAAGGGTGTGGGAAGAGTTTGCTAGCTGCCAATAAAAGACTTGGGGGAGGAGAATGGTGCATTGTTGGTGACTTTAATGCAGTTTCTTGTTCTTCCGAGAGGAAGGGTAGAAGTGGGGAGTCTTCAGGTGTTGAGATGGATGACTTTAATTGTTTTATTGTGGATATGGACCTTGTGGATGTTCCGGTATCAGGAAAGAAGTTCTCACGGTTTTGTTCTGATGGTTTCTCTATAAGTAGATTGGACAGGTTTTTGCTTTCCGATGGGCTTATAACTGAGTAGGGGATCACAGGTCAGTGGATTGGTAACAAAGATATTTCCGATCATTCGCTCATCTGGCTCCTGCGGTCATGTTCTGATTGGGGTCCTAAGCCTTTTCACATTCTTAATGTGTGGTTGGAGCATGCTGATTTTTTGCCTTTTGTTCAACGGTGTTGGAATAGCTACCATATTTCAGGTCACAAAGCTTATGTCATCAAAGAAAAATTGAAGTTATTGAGAAGCAGTATCAGAGGGTGGAATAAAGAGGTGTTTGGCAAAGTTGACTTGAACATTGAAGCTCTGGTTCGGGATTTGAATTCTCTAGATGACATCATTTGCGAAGGGTGGGATGGAGGGGTGGTGATTGTTGCGCCCGAAAAAGTCCCCGAGGGAAAACCTTCCTCGTTCACAACTTTTCCTAAGACAATGAAGCCGCCACCAATATTTATTAAGGAAAATATTAGGAAAACCTTTTTTGGAAAGCGATTGGTCTTGCGAAACTAGAGAATAGGGTTCGGGGGTCGGTTACGCGCATGGAAGGTGTTAGCACCCCACACGTCCTCTCCACTGAGAGGGAACCTTTAATTAAATGTGTGGTTTTAGTGTGTTGACTTGAAAATACTTAATTTTGCCTCTCTACTTCTTATTGGAAAACTCTTTATGAAAATCTTTATTTATTATGAAAAAGGGGAAAAATGGTTTTTTAGAAAAAAACGCTTGACGGGACATGGCCCGCTCCTACGTATCTCCCGGTGCGATGGAGAACTCAAAGCTACGTAGTTCTTCTGTGTAGAAAATGTTTGTGGGTTGGTGTTTTTTAATGTAGGGGTTTTAGGACTATGTGATCTGTGTTGGAGGACCACTGGGGGTCTGAAGGAGCACTGGGGCTCTGAAGGGACACTGAGGGCTGAAGGAGCGCTGGGGCTCTGAGGGACCACAGTTCACTTATCTTAAAACGATGATTAACCCGGCCGTACGACCGACTTAATCCCCTACTTTGAAAATAAGACTTTTGCTTTTGAAATGAAGGAGATCTGTTTGTATATTCTTTAATTTTAGAAATTGTTTATTTTTGCGCTTGACAAGGGCGTGGCCCTGCTCCTACGTATCTCCGGGTGGAGAATCAAAGGCGACGTAGTTCTAGGTTGTTTGGAAAACGTTTTTTGTTTTTTATCTTGTTTAATTGTGAGAATTGAGCTTTCATGATGATCAATTGAGCAAAGGCTCCAAGTGACCACCATTAGCACTCCATTGTTAATAATCATGCAAGCAAAGGCTTCGCAAGACTACTAACAAAGTTTTTGATTTAGTGAAAATTTTTAGGAAAATTAGGCATTCATGATGATCAATTGAGCAAAGGCTCCAAGTGATCACCACTAGTACCTCGTTGTTAATAATCATGCAAGCAAAGGCTTCACAAGATTATTAGCAAAGTTTTTAATTTATGAGAAAATATTTTGTCTTGAAGAGAATTAAATTAAATTAAAAAAATGAGAAAAAGGGGGGTGAAATGGTAAAATAGGGTGTTATTAGCAGCAAGGGGTTGTATAATTAAATAGGTGGTGTAAAAAAGGAAGCCCAGTTCGCATCTGAGGGCCCAGTATGCGAAACTGGGCTTAAGTGAGGGAGGGGTATACGCGTGAATTGGAGGGGTGTTATTAGTATTCTGATAATAAAAATAAAATTAAAATAAAATGAAATATTGGAGGCACTATATAAGAGGAAACCTAAATTAAAAAACCCTAATTTCAATCTTCCCTTCCTCATCTAGCTGCGCCGCAGCTCTACCCCAAATTACCCCAACCCTAAAAAAAAACTCTCTCTCTCACGTATCCACCTCTCTCCCTCACCCCCTATCCTTGATCCCGTTTTTCTTCTCCTCTCCCCTATTGCGCCGCCCCACTTTTCCTCAACCACCGTAACCTCTCCCTCTCTTCCTCTCCTCCACGGCCGTGCGCACCCTCCCCCTCTCTCCTCTCCTTACACCGATCTCCTCTCTTCTCTCCACCGCGCTGTTCATGACCAAAACGGGGCGGCGCCGTGGTGGTCGTTTAATGTTTTGACGGGTGAAGGCGCGGTTTTGCGGTGGTGGCCACTGTTGTTGTACAAGGACAGGGATGGACAATGGTGGATGGTTCGATTGGGGCTGAGGGTGATTTTTAAGGTGACTGTGGGCGTTCGGTTGGTGGTGGAAAAGGGGCGAAGTTGTTGGCTACGGTTTGGTGGCTCGTCGGAGCTTCGCCGGAGTTCATGGTGGAGCTCGCCGGAGAAGACGACCGGAGCTCCGGCGAACACATTAAGGTCAGTTTTGTTTATATTTTTTTTCTGTTCTTGGCCTATTATTCTCTGTGCTCCTCTCCTCTCTTCTACCCTTTTATTTCAATTTTTTTACTTTCTGATTTCCTGTTTTGATCTCTGCTACATCTGTTTCTGGATTTCTTTGTATTTGCTGTCCTATTCCAATTCCAAATTTAAGACCTAAACCGAATTTGGGGTATGATTTTGGCCTTCTGTTTTTTTGATTTTTTTACTTACTAGTGTGATGATCTTCTAAAAAACTAATCTATTTACTGTCCTAATCTGCTGGTGATCAAACTAACCTATTCATGTTTTTTTTTAAAAAAAAAAGGATTTAATCTACTTTCAATACTAATATTCACATTTTTAAAACTCTAAACTATTCTAGTTAACAGAATATAGATATAGACAAGAGTAGAAGCCAACTTACCTGTTCTCCAGCTTCTGATCTTCTTCCTATTACTGCTCTGCTACCTTTGGATATCTGCTGCCGCTGCTGAACCACTACTGCTTCTGTTTTTAAAACTTTGTGATTAAGGTTCCAGTGTGGAACCCTAATTTTTGCTCTGATTTTTATTGAATTTTCGTATATGATTTTCTGTGTGTTTTTCTCTGTCTGAATTTTGGGTCCCTTTTTCTGTCTTTTTGAATTGTTGTCTAGACTTGTTTATATAGGCAGGAATTCGATTTAGGCCATTAAAAAAACGATCTTGACCTGATTTTGTTTCCATTTCAGGTTTTGGCCAGCTCAAGGAGAAAACTTTCTCAGCAAGATTAGGGTTGGAACAAAGACTCGCTCACCAAGGAGCATATGGGCAGCTGCTGCTTTCGTTTTCTAATTTTGTTTTTTTTTGTATTTTTTTGGGATTATGTATTATTTTCGGATTTGTATTTTTGGTATTTTTAGTATTATCAGTTTTGTATTTTTTTGGACATTTGGACTCCTAAACACTATTAAATTGTAAATAAAAATAAAAATTGATTTTTTTGACATTTTTGGACTCAAAACAAATTAATTAGACAAAATAAAAATAATAAAAGAAGTTGAGCCAAATACAAAAGCGAAATCGGGCCCAACTAGACAAATGCGCTAGAACGAGTCTCAAATAGAACAAATAGGCCCGCTAACACTAAAAATTAACTAGGAACCACGTTCGTGGGCCCGACTCAAAATGATAAGCCCAATAGTGAGAAAAGCGACTTAAATAAGCCCGCTTAGGTTCAACTATGCCCAAATATCAAGATTAAACTGAAGAATGCGCGAAAAGATCGATCATTCGCACGCATGCCTAGCTTAAGTAACGGTATTTCGGCTTAATTGAACGGATAATTGAAATTGGCTTAAATTAAAAAAAGACACTATTCTAACTACTCAAAATACAAATTAAGTAAAACAAGTGACTAGAAGAAGGCGGACAAAATTGGGGTATGACAGCTGCCCCTCTTTATTTGGATTTTGACAAGGAATATGAATTGGCCGAAACATATTCCGAGGCAAAATAGAAATAAAGAATTCAGAAATTATACCAATTTTGTCTACCTAGAGAAACCTGAGGCAAAAAAGGGTAAAACGGGCACTTGGCGTGCAGAAAGCGGTAAACGGGCACTGGGCGTGCAGAAAAGCGGTAAATGAGCACTTGGCGTGCAGAAAGCGGTAAACAGGCACTTGGCGTGCAGAAAAGCGGTAAATGGGCACTTGGCGTGCAGAAAGCGGTAAATTGCCCAGGCTGCCTAAAACCTGTAATCCTTAAACGGACTCTTGGTGAATCCGAGTTTGCACGTGGCTTTGAGGAGCACGCTTCCTATTGGCCTTTTCGAGTGACCGGGGGGATCGTTATCAGCTCCGGGACTGATATACTGATCAATGCACGGCGTCCACTGTATCTTAGGCTGATACAACTATTCCGTTGAACCTCACATGGGGCTGCGGTCCATCGCGTTGCTCGTACACGATGTGAGACCTGGGCAGAAGGGAGCGATGATCTCTGTGCTCCGATCCGCAATGCGCGCTTGAGCGCTCTCTTTTCTTTTCTCTCTTTCTTTTCTATTTCTCTCTTTTCTTTTTTTTTCTCTTTCTGAACTCCCAACTTAGGGAACATTTTCTGGAATCTGGGGGCGAGGGCTAACACCGAAGTGCTCGTCCTCTTTTGTACCTGTAGCTGAAAATGAACAAATGCATGCAATGCAAATGCCATGATTGCTGTTTTCTTTTTTTCTTATGATGAATGATGAGTTTCTTATTTCCTTTGTCTATGTCGGATGAATGCATGATCTTCTATTGTTCCTATATGCTTGATGAATGCAATGATTTTCCTTTTCTTCTCTTGTCTGTACGCAATGCATGATTTTCTTTTTCTTTTGCTTATGAATGCATGATTTTCTACTGTTCTTATATGCTTGATGAATGCAATGCCTGACTTTATCTGTTCTTTTGCTTTTCTCCTCTTCTTTTCTTTTGCTCTTTTTATGAAGTGCAGGTATGCGAATGCAACATTTTGGTGTTTGATGATATGTAATGAAATGGCAGATGACATGCAACGGAAAACTCTTTCTTCTTTGTCTTTTTTCTATGAAGTGTGAATATTGCTGATGAATAACATGAAATGATGAATGACATGGGATGTTCTAGCTTTCTTTTCTTCTATGAGATGCAAGTATTAATGTGATGCAACTGTATTGCTTTGATGTTTGATGCAAATGTATGCGGTGATTGATGCTTTGATGAATGAAATGCTCCTGTTCTAACTTCTGTTTATTTCTTTTTGCTTCTTCTATGAAATGCAAACATTAATATGATGCAATGCTCTGATGTTTGATGCAATGATTCTTGTTCTTTTTTTCTTTTATGGAAATGCTAACGTTAATATGATGCATATGCACTGCTTTAATGTTTGCGGCTTGAATGACAAAGGAATGCTTGTGGAATGATGATGATGATGCAATGGCGCATACATGGAATGCTTTTGGGTTGCCTTTGTGGATTTTTTTGTTTTCTTTTGCTTTCTTTGCTTTTTCTGTGAAATATCTGATGCAAAATGTAATGCTCTAGTGATGAATGACATGCAATGATTTTGTTCTTTTCTTTTTATGAAGTGCGAACATTAATATGATGCCAATGCAATGAAAAGATTTCTGCTTTTTCTGTGCAACTGACGTGGAACGTTTTTTTTTCTTTTTGCTATGTGATGAATGCACAAAAGGTGAAGATGCAAATGTAATGCTTTGATGCACATGCTATAATGCCTAGATGCATGAGGTAAACATTTTTGTGATGATGAGATGCGAGATTTTGAATGCAAGGACTTGAGATGATTATGGACCATTCTGTTGAAAAATTGAATTTGATTCAAACCCTGGTGTTCTCAAGGTTTTTATTTACAAACAACCTCACTTGTGTTCTCCTTCTTTCCATGATGACTGAATTTTAGATATCACGTAAACAACTTGTGTTCTCTCTTTTTGAAGCATTGTCTAGTAAGCATGCATAAGAATGCAAATGTGAATGAATGAGTCAGTTAACTTGGAATTGGTTTAGGGCATGGACATTTATGGCAAGTGAAGGAATGACAGACATGGTTATTGCTGAAGCTTATGAGGGACCAAGAGATACAAGATTGCCCCAATTCAGGTCTTTGACGAGTGAATAACTTGCCCCTGTCTAGTGGTGACAACAACTAGGGGTGTAGAAGATGATGAATTGGGAACGCTTCGGCTCTTGGGATGAAAGCTGGAATGAAAGGGGTTTTGCTTCAACTCACAGAATTTGATGTTGCCCCAGTCATAACGAGGACAAAGCTGCCCCAATCAGAATGACAAGGTCTTGTTTAGGATAGTGAGTTGAGAGATTGCCCCGGTGAGGTTTTTATGGGAATGAATGAGGTGAAGGAATGGGAATGCACTTGCCCCACTTTGGAATGACATTGACAACTGGAGTGACATGGGATGGGCATTGAACAGACTTTCCCAAGACTAGGGTGTGAGGGAGGTGAAGAGAATGCCCCAACTTTTGGGTCTGAGTGGTATTCTCAGCGCAAATCTTTGGTTCTCTACTGACGTCTTGACTTTTGGTGCGAAAGAATCCTTACCTGGTGATCACTAAACCTTGTTTTAATGCATCTTGAATGTGTTTTGGAGTGCAAGTCCCTCTTTTTTATTTTGTCAGCTTTCTTTTTTCTGACTGTTCGTTTTTGTTCCCTCAGTTCTCTTTTTTCTGAGGGTTTATTCTTTCTTGATCAGCTTTCTTTTTTCTGATCATTTGTTTTTCTTTTGAGCAAACACATTGTACATAGATAAGCTTGTTCGTGCTAAGATTAGAATTTGAGTGAACAAAAGCAACTGGTCATTGATCGGAATGGACTTTTCGGGATTGTGGTGTTTTGTGGAGGAAGGAGGGTTAGGCTTAATGAAGTGTTTGAGGCTAATGGGAGGATGAGTTTTGTTCGGCGTTGATTGACGGTTAATGGTCTATGAGGAAGATGGTTATTGGGCTTGTTTGGGCTTTGTTAAAGCAAATTCGTGTCTCATGGTAAAATGACTAAGGGGTTTGATGTTGAGGCCAAAGGGAGTGTTTGAAGGTTTATGGAATCAGGTGTTGGAATGGTGGAGTGTTTGAAGGTTTATTTAGACAAGGATCTCTTGTATTTTGTGGTAACATGTACCAGCTCACCACTTTATTTTCTTTTGTTTTGGGATTTTCATTTTTGAATCCCCCTTTTTTTGATTTTCTCTTTTTCCCTTTTTTTTTTATGATTCTTTTCCTTCTTCGACTCAGGTGAGCTGATAAAAAGTGATGCACTGTTTTTTTATTTGGGGTGATCCTTGTCTAGGGTGATTTTTGGATTTTGGGTTTTTCTTGGCTCAAGGTGGGTAGGAAAGGGACTTTCTGGGATTTTGGGTTTTTTTTTTGTTTTTGAGGAGATGGCCAAACTTCATTTCAAATCCCGATTGCTTATTTCTATAAGACTTAACTTTAGAACAATAATTTATCTATCTTCATGTGTTTGCTCTTTTTCCCTTTTTGTGCCCTAATTTTTGCCTGGACCGCTCTTTGCGAGTTTTCAGTCCACCAGGCGCTCCTTTTTGCCTAGGCCGCCCTTTGCGGGTTTTCAACCTAGCGAGCTCGTTTTCTTGTTTATTATTTTTTTTGAGAGACTTGCACTGAAGGAATATGATATTAATCAAGGGGAATTAATGATCACAAACTTGCCCCAGCATGGAAGACTTGAACCAAAAGTCGAATACGCACTGATGGGGAGAATATGCACTTTATGGGTGGACGGGGCGGGACTAGACTTGGACGGGAAACTGTGGTAAGGGAGGAAAACCAACGGACTCAAACAAGAGAATGTACTCATAGCATGCACGCTCATTAGAAGAATGCTTCACAGAGAGTTAACATCAGTTAAAAATTTGTTTTTTCTTTGACACACTATTTCAGTCTTTTGTCATAGAATGGTTGAGATGTAGTGCTTTTGAAAGAAATGCAAATGAGCTATTGATTTGAAAAACTGAGTGCCTTGGAACACCTTGAGTTTGCAACCAAGTAAGGATAAACTTTTTCAAAAAGGATGATTGTTTCGCAAGAACGTCCCGCTTCTCATCACAACTCTTATTTTATGCAATGAACGAATGAACAAATTATGATATGCAAGTATGATGCAAATGCGTGGAGAATGACCACTCGAAGGGTGTGGCTTATTCTAAATAATTTTGTTATTTTTAATGGAATGCCAATGCGAATGATGCCCCTTTTTTTCAAAATGATTTTTGATTTTATTTTTTTATTTTTCAGAGGCGAGACAAGGTATGAAATGCCAATGCCCCTTTTTTCTTTTGAATGATGAAAGATGCAGGAATGATGCGTTTCTCTAAATGATGATGATTTTTTTTTTTAGAGGCAAGGCAAGGTATGAAATGCCAATGCCCCTTCCTTTTTTGAAAGATGCATGTATGGAGGAATGATGTATTTGAACCAAAATGATGAGGTTAATGAAATGGTGCATGAATGCTACATTTTGAATAAATTTGATGATGATTTTTATTCATGATTATGAATGAGATGCTTTCTTGTTTTCATTTTTTTGTGCAATGAAATGCATGATACTCACAATGATTTTCTTTATTTTTATGTTTTTTTAGTTTTGGAACATGATTTTGAAAATTATTTGGAGATGCAAATGATTTATTGGAAAAAAGGTTTTTAGAAAAATGTGCTTGACGGGGTATGACCCGCTCCTACGTATCCCCATTATAAATGAGGAATCAAAGCTTGCGTAGTTCTACTGTGTCTTTTTTGAAATAATGCTTATGCATGAATGTCTCATCTTAGATGAACTTGACGAGGATTTTTTTTTTTTTTGCATGATTATAAATGAAATGCTTATGCTATGCAGATGATAATTGTTTTTTGTCTTATCTTTATGTAATGAAAGGGAATGCAAGATGAATGGTTTTTTTTCCCTTTTTTTTTTGTCAAACTTTTGTTAGATGCAAATGCAATGGTGCGAAACGATGTGAATGCGAAATGATGTGGATGTGAAATGATGTGTCATTTACATAAAAAGAGGGTAAGAAAATAAGGATATTATTTTCTACGATTTTTGAAATAGAGTTTAAGAAAAAGGAATGCCTAAATTAATGCAACAAACAAAGGCGTGCCCCCGTGTCCTACAAAGGGTGGGAATCCTAGGGTCTAAAGTCGACGAAAGGGGTAATCCTCCCATGTAGGTTCTAATCACTTCCTTACAATGGCAACCAAGAGCTAAAGTCTCTCTCATGATGGCACCCACAATCGTAGAAAGCTACCGAGTGTGAGGCATCATGACAAAGCGCACTCTTGGGCGGAACTTTCATGAGAGCCATACAGACAAAGGTCTACGAATGGCAGTCACTAATCGTTCCCACTCTCCTAAGTTTTTGTTCAGACCTTGGGTTTTAGGCCCCACTCAATGCTCACAAGTATAGGATGTGAAGTGTGTGTCGAGGGCACAACACCTAGGAGTAACTACCCTTCCCCACCTGCAAATGAAAATCCAGAGCAGTCCAGACAAATAGCATGTTGTTTATCCTAGGGTTCAATATCGATCCAATATAAACTAATCAAGGGTGCCAATAACAATGCACTACTTACCTTAAGAAAGGGAGCAAAGAAGAGGGGGACATGATAAGAAAGGGGAAGTATGCATGTGCTTACCATAGGAAAGGGAGCAGAGAAGAACGGGACATGATAAGAAAGGGGAAGAAATGCATGAGGGAACTAAGCAAAGAAGTAACTATCTATTGCTTTAAACAAAAACAAACATAGAAGTGTTGCGCCCGAAAAATCCGGTTTGGGACTTTTCGTTTGACAACGTGGAAAAAGTTTGGAGCCGCCACCAATATTTTAATTTTAAGACCAAAACATTGAAAAAAGGTCTTTTAAACAAGGCGGATGGTCTTTTGAAAACTAGAGATGTAGGTTCGGGGGTCGGTTAGGTACGGGGAAGGGATTAGCACCCCGCACCTCCTTTCTACCGAAAGGGAACCATTAACTTGATGTGTGGTTTGGACAAAAGTTTGAGTTTGAAAGCGGTTTGTTCTACTTCTTTTCTTTTCTTTCCTTTTCTTTTTATTTCATTTGAGAAATTGTTTTATTGAAAACGGGGGGAAGAAGAATATTTTTGGTATCTTTGAAAAGCGGAACAAAACAAAGATTTTTTAAAAGGGTGCTTGACGGGACAAGACCCCGCTCCTACGTACCCTCACCGGAAGAGGGATCAAAGCTACGTAGTTCTCGGGTTATCTTTGAAAATCAGGACAAAACAAAGATTTTTTTAAGAGTGTGCTTGACGGGACAGGACCCCGCTCCTACGTACCCTCACTGGAAGAGGGATCAAAGCTACGTAGTTCTCGGATTTTGGTTTTGAAAACGGCTTAAGGGGTTTTTCGCAATTGGGTGAGCGTTTGTGAAGACCGAACAACAACGGTTAGAATGGCCTCACTACTAACTCTTTTGAAAATGAAATCATCATTAATGACCTAATCGGCAACGGCGCGATTGGTGTTTAATGACAATTGATGTATTTTTGAGAAATGAATAAGTTTTCGAAAATGGGGTAGAGCTTTTGCGAAGACCGAATAACAACGGTTAGAATGGTCTCGCTACTAACTCCTTTTGAAAACAACATCATCATTAACGACCTAATCGGCAACGGCGCGATTGGTGTTTAATGACGATTGATTTATTTTTGTTTTGAAAGTAAAAGGGTTTTCTTTTATTAATGAATCTAGGAAAGAGGTTTTTAGAAAAAGGAAAAGAAGTAGAACACTTCAAATCAATTCTAAATCCATGACCAAATGCAAATGAATGAACAAGACTCGTACTTCAACAATCAAGCAATCATGAACATATTATTCATCAACCAAGATTAAGCATGCCAATATAATCAAGAGATTTAATTGTCATAGATGCAAGACAAAGTTCTCAAAACAATAGCGTTTGTGTGTGAAGGAGAATCGCTACACAAGTTGGAAGCAATCTCAAGAGGGGCACATATGCCTCTATGCTACACATGTTGGTAGCCTTATAAGGGCACATGATTGTGTAAAAGGGTTTGTGCACAATTAAGTCAAGACATTCAAATGGCATCAAGAACAAAGGAATACAATTGATCATAGGCATAGAGTATTCTAGGTTAGGTGAATGAACATGTGAGCAATGATGCATGATTTGGCAAGCATGTGAATGCATGAGCATACAAGAATGAATGCATGAATGAGTAGACAAGAGGATGCATGAGCATACAAGAATGCATGAGCATTTGAGTATGATTACATTTATTATGCAAGGCATAAATACTCGAGAATGCATGAGAGTGTCGCATAAATAGGGATGGATGAAGATGCATGAGGGTGAAAATGTTTTGGTAAAAGGTTTAGGTAAGAAAGTGGTAAAATGTTTTTGGGTTTTGGTGTTTTGGAAATGAGATGAAATGTTTTTGGTCTTGAAAGTGGTAAAAGTATTTTGGGGTTTATTTTATAAAGTTGAAAAAGTATGAAATGCAAATGAGAAAATGTTTTGGGGTTTTTATGCAAAGATGCAAGTGGTAAAATGTTTTTTGAATGAAGGTGAAAATGTTTTATGTGATGAGATAAAAATGTTTTGGTAAAAACTAAGTGAAATGGTAAAAACCAAAGTGGTAAAATGTTTTTATGTTTTTTTGGTAAAAAGTTAATGAAGTGGTAAAGTAAAATGGTAAAAAGTAAACAAACACAATGACATAACTTGCATTTACTCAACCACAATCAAAATGACAATCTTCAAGCAATCAAAGGGGTAAAAACCTAGTCATGGCCGAATGCATACAAGCATGGAATCATCAACTTATTTCATGCAAAAATTGACAAATTAACACACAAAACAACACAAAAGAAGAGGACCTAATCTACCATGCAAGTTCCTAAGACAAACATCAACCAAATCATGCATTTATTCACGCAAAATCAAAGGAAACAAAACTAGCAAAATGGGTATGAGAATGGGTTTTTATTTGATGAAAATTATACCAACAAGGTTTAAAATACAATAAAATGCAAGAAGACACAAGAACAATTCCTTCAAAGCCAAGGAGCCACCTCAAACACCCAAGCCTCCCTAAGTGCTTGTCAATAATGTTTGAGATGGCTCCTCAAAGCATCAACAACAATATATGAAGGAGTTGAGATGAGGAGAAGAGAGATTACATAATGAAAATTAAAGAAAATGCAAGAGTTTGTGAGCTTACCTCTAGATCTTGCTTGAAATGAAGAAGAAGATCAAAATAGAAACCAAGAACACTTGAACCTCCTCTTGAATCCCACGAAAATCACTTGATATTGAAGGATTTGATGATGAACTTTGAAGATAATGCAAGATTAGAAGTGGATCTAGTGTAGGAATCAAGAATAATGAAGTTTGGATGGTTGAAAATTGAAGAATTGGTGGTGGAAATGGTGGGAGGTGGTCTTGGGTTTGAGAGGGGAGGAGGAGAGGAATTGTGATCTGATTGTGTGCTAGGGTAAAATGAGAATCCTCCCCCCTATGGTCTCTTATTTTGGGTTTTATATGAGGTGCAAAATTAAGGGTATATAGGACATTGTGCTTTTGCCAACCATTGAGATTTGAGATAGAATTTGAATCAATGGCCAAGATTGCAATGCACATGGATTAGGGACAAAGAGAAAACACAAATGAGTGAGGAATGGCTGGTGTCATATGAAATTAAAGAGTTTTTTGTACACAAAAATTGTTGAGGGCAATTAGGTCAATTTGCACATAGTTGTAGCCTAGGATTTGATCTAGAATTTTAATCAATGGCTAGGAATACAACTCACATGGATTAAGGGCATGAAGAAACACAAAATGAGGGAAAAAGGAGGGCTGAAATTCGCAGCCATGAGGAGGGAAGGAGAGGGAAAAAATGCAAGTTGTCACAAAATAGTACATTTTGTCTTATTAAGGACACTACCTTATTTTGATTCTTTTTGATTTTTCTTTTTATGATCATTCTTTTATTCCATAAAGATTCTTTTTTTTTTATTTTGGGCTCATCCTAGGATTCAATCATTGGGCCCAAAATTCCATGACAACACCACTCCCAAAATTGATTTTGGGCCTCACTCTAGCGGAAATGACCATTTTGCCCTTTTCTTCGAAACTTGACTTTTTATGCAAAATTTAATCAATGATGCGCAAAAATTTATAACCCAACTCATTTTGACCCAAATGAATTCCTCCAAAGATGCCCAGTGATTTTTACTGAGAAATTATCTTTTAGGGTAAAATGACCAAAATGCCCTCTTTGACCCAAAAACCCTAATTTTGCCCGATAATGCATTTCCACTTCAAAAATGAATCTATAACCCTAGAAATGACCTCTAGAATCTTAGAATGCATGCTCAATGACCTTCATGAGGAATTATCATTTTTATTGTGAAATGACCAAAATACCTTTTTGGACTCAAAAAAACCTGATTTACCCAAAAAGTGCATTTCAACTCTAAAAATGATTTTAGTAACTTTGGAATGACTTTTAGGACTCAAAATGCAATGCATGATGCTTCTCACTCCTCAACTTATTTATTTTTGTGGAAAATTAGGGTTTTGATCTAAGCTGGACAAAATTGGGGTATGACAAGAAGAAGAATGCACATGGATGTAATATGCTTATGAAAAAGGAAGAAGAAGAGAGGCAAAGCAAGATATTCGAATCAATCATATAAACCACACACTTAATTAATTAGGCTTGACCCACTTTTAAAAAAAAATGTTTTTTTTTTTAGTATCCCCAGTGAAGTCGCCAGCTGTTGCGCCCGAAAAAGTCCCCGAGGGAAAACCTTCCTCGTTCACAACTTTTCCTAAGACAATGAAGCCGCCACCAATATTTATTAAGGAAAATATTAGGAAAACCTTTTTTGGAAAGCGATTGGTCTTGCGAAACTAGAGAATAGGGTTCGGGGGTCGGTTACGCGCAGGGAAGGTGTTAGCACCCCACACGTCCTCTCTACTGAGAGGGAACCTTTAATTAAATGTGTGGTTTTAGTGTGTTGACTTGAAAATACTTAATTTTGCCTCTCTACTTCTTATTGGAAAACTCTTTATGAAAATCTTTATTTATTATGAAAAAGGGGAAAAATGGTTTTTTAGAAAAAAACGCTTGACGGGACATGGCCCGCTCCAACGTATCTCCCGGTGCGATGGAGAACTCAAAGCTACGTAGTTCTTCTGTGTAGAAAATGTTTGTGGGTTAGTGTTTTTTAATGTAGGGGTTTTAGGACTATGTGATCTGTGTTGGAGGACCACTGGGGGTCTGAAGGAGCACTGGGGCTCTGAAGGGCCACTGAGGGCTGAAGGAGCGCTGGGGCTCTGAGGGACCACAGTTCACTTATCTTAAAACGATGATTAACCCGGCCGTACGACCGACTTAATCCCCTACTTTGAAAATAAGACTTTTGCTTTTGAAATGAAGGAGATCTGTTTGTATATTCTTTAATTTTAGAAATTGTTTATTTTTGCGCTTGACAGGGGCGTGGCCCTGCTCCTACGTATCTCCGGGTGGAGAATCAAAGGCGACGTAGTTCTAGGTTGTTTGGAAAACGTTTTTTGTTTTTTATCTTGTTTAATTGTGAGAATTGAGCTTTCATGATGATCAATTGAGCAAAGGCTCCAAGTGACCACCATTAGCACTCCATTGTTAATAATCATGCAAGCAAAGGCTTCGCAAGACTACTAACAAAGTTTTTGATTTAGTGAAAATTTTTAGGAAAATTAGGCATTCATGATGATCAATTGAGCAAAGGCTCCAAGTGATCACCACTAGTACCTCGTTGTTAATAATCATGCAAGCAAAGGCTTCACAACATTATTAGCAAAGTTTTTAATTTATGAGAAAATATTTTGTCTTGAAGAGAATTAAATTAAATTAAAAAAAACGAGAAAAAGGGGGGTGAAATGGTAAAATAGGGTGTTATTAGCAGCAAGGGTTTGTATAATTAAATAGGTGGTGTAAAAAAGGAAGCCCAGTTCGCATCTGAGGGCCCAGTATGCGAAACTGGGCTTAAGTGAGGGAGGGGTATACGCGTGAATTGGAGGGGTGTTATTAGTATTCTGATAATAAAAATAAAATTAAAATAAAATGAAATATTGGAGGCACTATATAAGAGGAAACCTAAATTAAAAAACCCTAATTTCAATCTTCCCTTCCTCATCTAGCTGCGCCGCAGCTCTACCCCAAATTACCCCAACCCTAAAAAAAAACTCTCTCTCTCACGCATCCGCCTCTCTCCCTCACCCCCTATCCTTGATCCCGTTTTTCTTCTCCTCTCCCCTATTGCGCCGCCCCACTTTTCCTCAACCACCGTAACCTCTCCCTCTCTTCCTCTCCTCCACGGCCGTGCGCACCCTCCCCCTCTCTCCCTCTCCTTACACCGATCTCCTCTCTTCTCTCCACCGCGCTGTTCATGACCAAAACGGGGCGGCGCCGTGGTGGTCGTTTAATGTTTTGACGGGTGAAGGCGAGGTTTTGCGGTGGTGGCCACTGTTGTTGTACGAGGACAGGGATGGACAATGGTGGATGGTTCGATTGGGGCTGAGGGTGATTTTTAAGGTGACTGTGGGCGTTCGGTTGGTGGTGGAAAAGGGGCGAAGTTGTTGGCTACGGTTTGGTGGCTCGTCGGAGCTTCGCCGGAGTTCATGGTGGAGCTCGCCGGAGAAGACGACCGAAGCTCCGGCGAACACATTAAGGTCAGTTTTGTTTATATTTTTTTTCTGTTCTTGGCCTATTATTCTCGGTGCTCCTCTCCTCTCTTCTACCCTTTTATTTCAATTTTTTTACTTTCTGATTTCCTGTTTTGATCTCTGCTACATCTGTTTCTGGATTTCTTTGTATTTGCTGTCCTATTCCAATTCCAAATTTAAGACCTAAACCGAATTTGGGGTATGATTTTGGCCTTCTGTTTTTTTGATTTTTTTACTTACTAGTGTGATGATCTTCTAAAAAACTAATCTATTTACTGTCCTAATCTGCTGGTGATCAAACTAACCTGTTCATGTTTTTTTTTTTAAAAAAAGGATTTAATCTACTTTCAATACTAATATTCACATTTTTAAAACTCTAAACTATTCTAGTTAACAGAATATAGATATAGACAAGAGTAGAAGCCAACTTACCTGTTCTCCAGCTTCTGATCTTCTTCCTATTACTGCTCTGCTACCTTTGGATATCTGCTGCCGCTGCTGAACCACTACTGCTTCTGTTTTTAAAACTTTGTGATTAAGGTTCCAGTGTGGAACCCCAATTTTTGCTCTGATTTTTATTGAATTTTCGTATATGATTTTGTGTGTTTTTCTCTGTCTGAATTTTGGGTCCCTTTTTCTGTCTTTTTGAATTGTTGTCTAGACTTGTTTATATAGGCAGGAATTCGGTTTAGGCCATTAAAAAAACGATCTTGACCTGATTTTGTTTCCATTTCAGGTTTTGGCCAGCTCAAGGAGAAAACTTTCTCAGCAAGATTAGGGTTGGAACAAAGACTCGCTCACCAAGGAGCATATGGGCAGCTGCTGCTTTCGTTTTCTAATTTTGTTTTTTTTTGTATTTTTTTGGGATTATGTATTATTTTCGGATTTGTATTTTTGGTATTTTTAGTATTATCATTTTTGTATTTTTTTGGACATTTGGACTCCTAAACACTATTAAATTGTAAATAAAAATAAAAATTGATTTTTTTTGACATTTTTGGACTCAATACAAATTAATTAGACAAAATAAAAATAATAAAAGAAGTTGAGCCAAATACAAAAGCGAAATCGGGCCCAACTAGACAAATGCGCTAGAACGAGTCTCAAATAGAACAAATAGGCCCGCTAACACTAAAAATTAACTAGGAACCACGTTCGTGGGCCCGACTCAAAATGATAAGCCCAATAGTGAGAAAAGCGACTTAAATAAGCCCGCTTAGGTTCAACTATGCCCAAATATCAAGATTAAACTGAAGAATGCGCGAAAAGATCGATCATTCGCACGCATGCCTAGCTTAAGTAACGGTATTTCGGCTTAATTGAACGGATAATTGAAATTGGCTTAAATTAAAAAAAGACGCTATTCTAACTACTCAAAATACAAATTAAGTAAAACAAGTGACTAGAAGAAGGCGGACAAAATTGGGGTATGACAGTGATGAATAGAAAAGAAGTGTCAGTCGAGCTCTGGCACGAAATTCATGTGAAAGAAACCATCCTTGCTCAAAAATCTAGAGCTAGGTGGATAAACGAAGGAGACATGAATTCTAAATACTTCCACTCTTTAATGAGGCATAGAAGAAGAAGGTGTAAAGTAGTAATTCTTAGAGAGACATGGGAGCTTGTGGAGGATGTTGAAGAGGTGAAGCTTTATGTCAAAAACCACTTTGAGAAGTGCTTCTCGGAGGTTCGTCATAAGCGGCCAACTTTGGGTGGTCTTAATTTTAACAAACTTTCAACATCTGACTCTGATTTTTTGATCCTACCATTTAGCGAGGAAGAAATAAGGATGGGAGTGTAGGATTGTGATGGTGATAAGAGCCTGGGACCGGACGGTTACAATCTTAATTTCATAAAGCTATGTTGGAATTTGGTGAAAGATGATGTGGTGGGCTTTCTCAATGAATTCTACGATAATTCTTTTATCCCTAAGGCGATCTTAGCATCCTTTATAGCTTTGGTGCCGAAGAATGACAACCCTCAAGGATTAGGGGAATTTAGGCCAATTTGTTTGATAGGGTGTTTATACAAATTTTTGGCGAAGGAGTTGGCTAGTAGGATCAAAAAAGTGTTGCCTAGTATTATATCGCCTCAACAATCAGCTTTTATTGGGGGTCGACAAATTCTAGACGGGGTGGTGATAGTTAACGAGTTGGTGGACTATGCAAAGCGCAGCAAGGAAGAATGCTTGTTGTTTAAAGTTGATTTTGAGAAAGCTTATGATTCGATATCGTGGGATTTTCTTCTCTATATGTTACATAGAATGGGTTTTCCTTCGCGATGGATCTCTTGGATGAAATCATGTGTATGCACTAGTTCTATGTCGGTTTTAGTGAACGAAAGTCCAACTCAAGATTTTAAAGTCCACCGTGGTTTGAGGCAAGGGGATCCTTTATCACCTTTTCTTTTCCTTATTGTCGCTGAAGGATTGACGGCTTTTATGCACAAAGCGGTGGAGATAGGCATCTTCTAAGATTTTGCGTTGAATGATGAGTTGCGCTTTTCCATTTTGCAATTTACGAATGACACGATGTTGTTGGGTAAGCCCACATGGGATAATATTTGGAGCATCAAAGCTATCTTGAGGTCGTTTGAGTTGGTGTCGGGATTGAAGGTAAACTTTCACAAGAGCAAGCTTATTGGTATCAACACTTCGAATGGCTTCTTGGAGAGAGCAAGCGCATTTCTCTTTTGTAGATCGGAATCCGTTCCTTTCAAGTTCTCGGGCATTCCTATTGGTGCTAATCCCCGGAGGGAGTCAACTTGGAGCTCGGTTCTTGGGGCTTTAAGAAAGAGGTTGTCAACATGGAAGGGTCGTCTTCTCTCTATAGGTGGCCGGGTAACTTTAATTAATTCCGTTTTGAATAGTATTCCGTTGTACATGTTTTCTTTCTACAAAGCACCGAAGGTGGTAATAAAGAAGATGATAAGAATTCAAAGAGATTTTCTTTGGGGTATCAAGGAGGGAGAGCATGGAATGTATTGGGTGGCTTGGGACACAGTTTGCAAGCCAAAGAAGGAGGAGGGCTTAGGGATAAAAAATCTGGAATTATTCAACATAGCTCTTTTGTCCAAATGGAAGTGGCGATTGTTGACGGAACCTAGTGTGTGTTGGAGACGCTTGCTACTTCATAGGTACGGTGATTTTGCTACATCTTTCGTCTATGACTCGATGGAAGGCCAAGTGCATAGAAATTTGGGTTCAATTTGGTGGAGGGATTTGATTTCTTTCGATGCCAAGGTTGTTGAGTCGAATAGATTTGCTTGGTGTATTAGAAGAGGGTTGGGCGATGGCTCCTTAATTAATTTTTGGAAGGACCAATGGCTAGGCATCGAGCCCCGTTTTAAGGTGTTTCCTTTACTTTTCGAAGGCTGCGGATAGCAAAACGTTACAGTGGCTGAATTGGGTTATTGGTTTAGGGAGAGCTGGCGGTGGAACAATGATTGGCTGCATTTTAGAGATCCTGTTACAGCAGCGGAAGGTGATATTTTAAGCAGCATTTTGTTGCCTGTGTCGCCGCTTAAAGAGAAGAAGGACACATGATCCTTCAAAAGTTTACTCGGTTAAATCGTTTTATATTCAACTTATTTCCTTGGTGCAAAACCAGTCAATCGACACGGGACAGCAACAGCAATGTGTTGTTGCAGATATTTGGAAATCAGTCGTTCCTTTGAAGGTCATAATTTTTGGCTGGCGATTATTGTTGGATTCTCTCCCTGTGCATGCTCAATTACTTCGAAGGAACGTGTTTAATTCCGATGATGATGCTCGCTTCCCTCACTGTCAGCAATTCAGCGAGACAGCCCATCATTTGTTTATGTCTTGTTCTTTTGCAGGTTCGGTTTGGGGAGGAGTTAGCACTTGGCTTGGTGTCGAGCTTGATGTGTCAATGAACATGGAGGATTTCTTTTTCAGCTGTTCTATCTTGTGTAAAGGGAAAAAATCAAAGCGCTCAAAGCACATGTTATGGTTAACCACCTGTTGGAGTATTTGGCTCACTAGGAACGGTGCTATTTTCAAAGATGAGGAGGCGATTGTTGAATCCACGATTACTCGTATCAAGAGCTTAACTTGGAGTTGGAGTGTTTATAGATTGAAATGTAATTCATCTTTATCTATTTCAATGTGGTGGTCTAATCCACTACAAATCCTAAACAATTTGTAACATTATATTGTTTGGGTTTGAGCACTTTTAGTGCTCCATCAACGAATTTTTGCTTATAAAAAAAAACTAAGGGGGCGACTAGTTAATAATAATAATAATAATAATAATAATAATAATAATAATAATAATAATAATAATTCGAACATTTATTTTCTCAAACATAGCCTTCGACTTTCGAGGGTTGAGAGAGTTTAAATTTTTAGTTTAAAGCTTGTTTATGTATCATCGGTGGTGGGTCTAGGACCGTTGTTGTATAATGTGATTAATAAATTCTAAAACATCATGTGAATTTGAGTCTACAAAATTAGAAATGAATACAAATAAAGAAATTAAATAAAAAAAACACATAAGACACGCCATTAAAATTTTATCTCCCCAAGAAAACATAAAGACAACACATTGAACTTTGGGAAACATTAAGTTATTAGACATATGGTATTGACAAACTTAAACCTAAGAATGAAAAGTTTACATTGAAAACTGAAAATAATTGAGATTTCTAAAACCGTGATTATACAAGTATTAATGCACCGGAATCTATCAAAACTTCGCATTTAAACGTTTTGTCAAGAGTAGTACCGAGATGAATGACCTTGAAGAAACATGTTCCATACCTTAGTACGAAGTATCAACCAAAAAGAGGGAAATGAATAGATAGGCCATCATGTGGCTAATTGTGCTATTCAATAAACCAAGATTTTATTTTTTTAGTTCAAAGACATATTTAATCAACGAGTCTTTAACAGACGACAACTCAGGAAATTCCTTCCTGAGTTTTGATGCATCCATGTGGTTAATGCTTGGAGAAGGGAAATGAACTTGTTGATCAAGTTCAAAATTAACCCACTTAAAACAAGGATCAACATAATTCTTGTACATCTCAAGAATCTCATTGCAAGTCACAATACCAGGATTCGTGAAGTTCCAAATTCCTCTAGCATTTCTTTTGGCCATCTCAACTGAAATAGGCACAAGTTCATCCAAAACAGTTATGCTATTTGGAATATTAGCCACTTTATCAGACCTTGTTATCTTTGTTATGAAGTTGTGTGGATTGCTTAGATCAGAAGATACTGGTAATTGCATTCTCAAACTGCATACATTTTCATATTCCTTTAGTAGCTCTTCAACCTATAACACAACATTGTGATAGTGACAAAATCAGTGGCTATGAAAAAAAATCATCATATGAAAATTGTGCAACAAAAAAAAAAGAAAAATGTAAGCCTCTCTTGTTTGAAACAGTGCTTTTTGTGTATTCTTTCTGTTTTCACTTTTAAATGTAAAATTGCTCTATATTTACACTCTTTTTCTCTGTTTTCAAAGATTTGTACATGTAGTGGGGTGATCGAACAACCGACCACTGAAGGGCTAAAGCCGAGGAGGGCTACATACCAGCCGACCAGGGGACTCCAAGAGACGCCAAAAGTGCCGACCAGGGGAGGCGAAGACGATCGTACACGCCGTGCCGCCGTACCGAACCATACCTACCAGGATGTGTCCGCACTAGAAGACAAGGAAGGACTATGTGGCAGACCCCTATTGGCTCGTACTAGGGGAAGTGACGATTCCACTACCTGGTGGCAAAGCAGGAGCATTGCTACCATGCAGAAGGGAAAACCGTAGGACCTTAGCCTAGTATAAATAGGATATTTCACTGTTGTATTAAGGATCTTTGACCCTTGTATTGGTAGTGTTACCCTTAGAGAGGTCTTCACCCTGTGAAGGTGGCACTATCCTCCATGTTATACACGAGAACAGTATATAATACACTAAAAATGTAGTGTACAAGTCTTTGAGAATAGTGTGAAAACAAGAGACGGTTTTGCAATTAAAAGGGAAAACAGAACATTTATTAAACTAAATAGGCCTTGCTAATTTAGGAACATACCTTAGCTTGTGTTTTAAAATAGAAAGAATCAGTAGAGTTTGGTCTATCTTCAAATTTACCACCAAAAGCATAATTCATCAAGGGAAGACCAAGCTCTCTACAAATATCTGCCAATGTTAACACACTAACAACAATAGCATTAATAGTTTCTGGTTTATGATCTTCAAACCATTTCACATTCAATGCACCACTCACACCAGAAGCATTAAAAACATGAGTTGGTTTAACTTTCCTTATCTCAACCAAAACCTCTGATCTATCATCTAATCTTCCTTTACCATATTCAAATAGTAGACCTTGTTTTTCACAAAAATTACCTAAAAGCCCTCCAATCCACCCATTACCACCATATATCAAAAACTTCAATGATTCCTTATGTGAAGAAACATTGTTGTTCACTGTAGCTGGAACCACAACCTTGTTTTGATTAACATTGTTTTTATCAGAAACTTCATAGTATTTCTCAACACTTGCCATTGTGAGCATTCTTGGATGAGGAAGCAAAGCTCCAGAAACATCACCCCACCAATTAGGATTCTTAACATACCAATCCATAGTTTTCCTTAAACCTTCTTCCCAACTAGTCCTCTCAAACCATCCCAATTTCTTCAACTTTTCATCATCTAAGAAATATCTTTGATCATTAAAAGGTCTATTATCAACAAACTCAACATGTGTATTAGAATCCAATGAGAAAAGTTTGCATATATCTTTAGCAACATCAATAACCCTTCTTTCTTTTTGAGTCCCTATATTATAAACATGTCCAACTTCACCTTTATGAAGAATAATCTCAAAAGCTTCAGCAACATCTTCACAATAAAGATAACTTCTAACATTAGAACCATCACCATGAATAGGAAGATTCTTTCCTTTCATAGCTAAAAGCAAAAACTTGGGAATTAATTTCTCAGGAAATTGATTAGGTCCATAAACATTATTACCTCTAGTGGTTATAACTGGTAATCCATATGATCTACCATATGCCATAACAAGCATTTCAGCACCAGCTTTTGTGGCAGAATAAGGATTAGTAGGTAAAAGTTGAGAAGCTTCATGATTTCCTACAACAGCACTTTCATCTGTTTCTCCATATACTTCATCTGTGCTAACATGAATGAACCTTTTTATCTTACCATTAGAGTTTTTGCAGGCTTCTAGAAGGACATGAGTTCCATAGATGTTGTTTTTTGTGAATTCAAAACTGTTGCCAAAAGAATTGTCAACATGTGTTTGAGCTGCAAAGTGCATTATTGTGTCAATTGATTCAGTTAGGAGAATGTAGTTGACTAAGTCAGCACTTTTTATGTCTCCTTTTATGAACTTGAACTTGGGTGATGAATTTGAGGGAATTAGGTTCTTTAGATTTGAACAGTAATCTAATTTGTCAAGAACAATGATGTTGTATGTAGGGTAGTTTTGGATTAGCCTGTTGCATACATGGGAAGCTATGAAACCTGCTGCTCCAGTTATAAGAATGTTCTTTGGCTTGTAGCTGCTAGCCATCTTTGCACAATTTCTGTGTAATTAAGACAATACAACTTCATTATAAATACAAAAAAAATGATTTTTTTTTACCTCCAAAACATACTATATACTTAGAGAGGGAAAGAAATAGAGGGAGTAATATAACAAATGGAACATGTGGAAGAAATGATAGGAAAAAAGAGATAGAAAGAAAATGAGGACCTGGATCCCCTCTTGTCGAGCTATGGTCCAGTCACTACTGTAACTAAATACTGGCCATTGACTACGGATCTAATGATTGTGATTTAACTTCTAAAAAACAGATATAAAATACAACTTTAAATCTTCACAGTTAGATCAATGATGCTGGGCTAATTGACTATTAATATACTATTTCAATTATTGAAAAAAAAAGGTTACACACACTATAAATTCTTATTGATTGACGGTGTAATTTATTTACACCAACTAGACATACTAACTAAACTCATATTTTTAATTAAATGAAGGGATATTATTTAATCATCATACCTCGGGTGAATTGTGCATACCACAATTAACTGAGCCAAATTATCACATATATATATATATATATATATATATATATATATATATATATATATATATATCAACTAAGAAGTTAAGCTTGTAGCAAATTCAATGATCAAAACGAATAGAGTAATGGTTAGCTATTACTCAACCTGATCATGGTGAAGCACAGAAATACGAAATCTCGTGTCAAAGAAATTCCAAAATAACAAAAAATTGGTAACTGAGAAATAACTTACATGAGTTCCTCTGCCACAGAAGAAATTGAAGATAAGTATATATATAATATTCTAAGAAGGAGATAGGACGAGGGAAACAGAGGCAATAGATTTTGAAGCTACTGCTCCCATATATATATATATATATATATATGTAGCTTGATGTCTCTCGAGGAACACGAGCTATTTTTTTATTCCAATAATATTTTCTTTATTTTATAGTTTAAACGCACGAGGCACAAAATATCTACAATGTGTTTATCAGCAATTATAAAAATGGAGCTGTTTTGTGGCACGGTGTTCATGATTTTAAAATTGGTGAATACATGTATGCCCAAATTAATGAAAATATTTTTTTTTATAAGCTCTTAATAAAAATATATGGTTATGTTTCGATTGTTAGCATGAGACGCATGTAGCGGAATTGAATATTTTTTTTTGTTACAAAAGTTAAAATAAGAAAAAAAATTAAATTTCTCGTAGGAGAAGACAAAAAAAGTGGATCACTCCTATGAGCAGCCAATTTGGCCAAAAAGTCACCACAATTATTTTCTTCTCTTAAGGTATGGAGTAGTTGGCAATCCCAAAATTTTCCTAATGAAGTATCCTACGATTGTAAGGGTGTTTATAGGATAATCGAGTAAATTAAATATCTCACCGGTGAACCATTAAATATGACAATAAATTGTAGTATAAAAATTAATCAAAAGTTGAAATTGCTCTCCCCACCCTAGAATCACCCGATTGTAATCTCAACATCGGTTGCATACGAAAGACAAAGTGAGCCATAAAATCAACAAATAAAATTTCCTGAGTTATCATGCAAACCCTACAAAACCAGAGAAACTTACATTTGTAATTGTGGTGCGATTACCATAAGCAATATAAACATCCTTGCAACAAGTAGGTATATTTTAATGTATTTAGCCATTCCAAAAAAATATTTAGTTATTCCAACTATGTTTTTTTTAGGTTAAGTCCCAACCAAGTTTATTTGTCTAAGAAGATAAAAGAACAATAAGTCTATTAGTTAAAGTTCATTAGCCTATAATTAGTCCAAAAAAATATAGCGATTTTGGTCTCTCTATTTTACTTTTGGCAATTTGGTCCCCAATTTTCTTAGTTTTGCGATGTTTGTCCCATTATTTTAATTGCACTTTCGGTACCTATTTCTTACAAGCTATGGATTATTTGCACCACAGGGACTAAAAATGCAGAATCCACAATTTTAGTAGCGAAAAGTGCAATAAAAAAATCACAGACCAAAATTGCAAAATTAAGAAAATTCTCCATAGTGAATATCCACTTTAATTAGGAATTAAAACCACCAAATGTCTCAAGTTCTTATATCCGAATTCCCCAAAGTGATAGCATTCCTAACAAAACTCCAAACATCCTCTCCTACCTCACTTCAAAACATCTTGAAAAGTATAGGTTGAAATTCATCTAGTCCTAGTGCTTATAAGATTTGATGCTCATTGATGCTCCATGTATTTCAATATCCATTTTCCTCATCAATTCCAATCCTGCGAACTCAAAATTATTGATAATGCCATGGGATTCTTGACTTGTAGGCTCACTAGAATAAGACAAGTTCTTCAAAAACCTCAATGCTTCAAGATTTAGCATATTCTGGATTAGTGCATCAAGTATCTGAAGGTAAATTCAAGCAAGTATCTTATTACTTTTTCTTAGGGCATGAAAAATGGATCTAGCTTAATTAACCCATTTTTTTCAGCAACAGTTCCTTTTGAAGAAGAATTAAATGAGCAGAGTCCACAATGTCGGTCTATTTTCAACAGTTCCTTTTGAAAGCCATTGAATCAGGAAAAAAGTTGTTGAGGGGCAGTAATAATTGTAATCTGAATTTGCTTAGACAGATGCTGTCGAAATCTGCTGGGACAGAGATGCTGTCGAAATCAGCTGGGACACAGATGCTGTCGAAATATGCTGGAACAGATGCTGTCGAAATATGCTGGACAGCTGTAGTCGAATTGCAAAGACTGATGCAGTCGAATTGCAAAGACTGATGCAGTCGAATTGCAAAGACTGATGCAGTCGAAATTGTAAAGACTGATGCAGTCGAATTGCAATGACTGATGCAGTCGAATTGCAAGGACTGTTGTGGTCGAAATGCTGATGGTCGAATCTGCTGATGGTCGAATCCACTGAGACAGATGGGGTCGAAATGCTGGAAAAAGAAAACCTGCAAACAAAAACAAACGTTAGACAACCGGAGGCGTCTAGCGACTGCCCTGAAGAATTTAATTATTCGCCTCTACAGCGCAAATTCCCCGAGGTTCAACCGGTCTCGTCTCAATCGAAGAAGCGAGAGAGGACTCCGAACTGGCAAGAACAATTTGAGATGGAACAGGAGATGAACCCAGGAGAGTGATATATTTAGAAGAGGGAAATGGATTTTTCAGTGTGTGCTCAAGTGTTACTGGAGAACGTTTATATAGGCCTCAGAGATAGCCGTTTGAAGCATAGGCTCCAGCAACCATTTAATAGGCAGCCAACAGTTATAAAATAAATTGTGTTTATTTTGCGGTTACAAAATAAATTGGTTCAAAACAAAATAGCTGTTTGGAAATAATTCTGCAGTCAAGAAAATAAATCATACGTTACAAAGTTATTTGTAAATCAGTTTGACCAATAATTGGGCATATTCGGATAGGCTGATAAAATAATATTTCATTTGATAAAAACTAGCGCAAGGCTAATCTTGCGCGCAGGGGGGGAAGTCGAAAGATTTGCACTAAACCAAGCCACGTTGGTCCCTGCTTGTGCGCGTGAGGGAGTCCCTTCTACTTGCTTGTTTAAAAGCTCTCATTAAGCTTTAATATTTAAAGACTTTGGTGAGTCCCAAACCAAGCACTGTGGGACTTCCCACTTTTGAAATATTCTTTGTTTTTCCAATAAAACACAGCAATCCCCCACATATTTCAAAAGTTTGAAAATAAATTTTATAAAAGAGGTTTCCTGGGTTAACATCGTACATGTAATGCATCGGAGCTGTGTAGCAAGCTATGGAACCAGTCCTAGACAGATAAAACATAACATACAGTGAATTGGTTTAGCAAGCTATGGAACCTAAGACACATATTATATGTTAGAGGTTTTACCATCACATTACACCCCCCCCCCCCCACTATTCTTGTTGTTTCCGTGGTGTTGCGCTACTAGGCCGTGCGCGTGCTCGGTATTCATGAGTGCTCTAGAGATCTCGTCAGGATCTCACGCAAGCGGCCCCACTTGGCACTCATATAGGTGATTTCATCAAGTGTATGCTGCAAGTCATACACCACCCATAAGGGCTATGAAAATCATTAAAAGCTTTAAGCTTAACCTTTTAACCCTGCAGTCTTGCACTATCACAATAACACCATAGGAAGGGACGATAATAAAATTAATTACTTGAATAAATTTCCAGTGCTAGCAATATCAAGAAGTGACTTGTTTTTACCACATTGAACCTTATTCATGGGATCTCCAATCACAAAGGTTGGGTTACCATCACTTCTTAATTTCAATTGAATTTAGTCCCATTCCCCTCGATGTCTCATATGTCAGTTTCTTCCCTAGGGGTTTTGTCAAAGGATCGGCCAAATTCACTTCTGACTTCACATAATCGATCGATATTGTTCCATATTTTTGCAATTGTTTGACAACATTGTGTCTTAATTGCACATGTCTGTTTTTGCCATTATAGGTCTTATTCTTTGCAACGGCTATTGCCGACTGACTATCACAATGTATTGACACTGATGGTGTCGGTTTTATTCCCAAAGGAATTCCAGCTAAAAGGTTCTTCAACCATTCAGCTTCAATACCAGCCAATTCCAGAGCTACAAATTCCGACTCCATGGTCGATCTAGCAATAATGGATTGTTTGGCTGACCTCCAAGTTACCCCACCACCACCTAGTGAAAAAATGTAACCACTAGTGGATTTTGTCTCATCTGAATCAGATATCCAGTTAGCATCACAGTATCCTTCCAATACTGCGAGAAATCCACTGTAAGTAATACCATAATTTGTGGTACCTCTCAAATATCTCATAAGGTGAGCAATTTCCTTCCAATGATCCTGACCAGGGTTATGAGTATACCTACTCAGACGACCGACTGCGAACGCAATGTCTGGCCGAGAAAAGTTCATTAAATGCAGTAGGCTCCCAATTACTTGGGCATACTGAGGTTGGTCAACAGGATCACCTCTATTTTTCTTCAAGTGTGAGTTAGCTTCATAAGGGGTACTCAAAGGGGTAGAGTTATCGTGACCAAACTTCCTAAGAAGTTTTTCCACATAATGATCTTATGATAGTATAATGCTATCACCTTCCCTGATGACTCTAACTCCTAATATTACATTTGCCTCACCCATATCTTTCATATCGAAACTAGATGAGAGAAAAGATTTTGTTCTAGTAACAATATCAAGACAAGTACCAAAAATGAGCATACAAGCATATAATCACATGTTCTCTACACGCAGTTTTAGTGTAAACACATTTATCAACATCAGTTTTGGAGAAACCATCATTAATCAAAGTTTTGTCAAACTTTTCATACCATTGTTTTGGTGCTTGTTTTAAACCATATAAGGACTTAAGGAGTTTGCACACTTTGTTCTCTAGAACAGAAACTATACATCCTTCGGGTTGAGTCATGTAAATTTCTTCTTCTAAGTCACCGTTCAAAAAGGCGGTTTTAACATCCATTTGGTGAATAACAAGTTTATGGATAGAAGCCAAAGCTATTAAAACTCTAATAGAAGAAATTTTTGTTACTGGAGCAAAAGTATCAAAATAATCAATGTTTTGTTTTTGAGAAAAACCTTTTGCTACTAATCTAGCTTTATATTTATCAATAGACCCATCGGGGTTATATTTTCTTTTGAAAATCCACTTGCATCCTAATTGTTTTGCTCCAGGTGGTAAATCAACTAAAGTCCAAGTTTTACATTTGGAAATTGAATCTATTTCAGTTTTAATAGCTTCTTTCCAAAATTTCGACTCAGAAGAAAAAATTGCTTCAGAAAAAGTTTCGGGGTCTTTTTCAACAAGATAAGTATAAAAATCATTTCCGAAGGATGTTTCTTTTCTTGGTCTTTTACTTCTCCTTAATTCTTCATACGGTTCCTCATGAGTTTCATCATTAGTAGTTACTAATGGTTGTCTAGTTATACTATCATGCTTCAAAGGAAATATATTTTCAAAGAATTCAGCATTTTTTGTTTCCATAATAGTATTTTTCTCTAAAACGTCACTTTTCACAACAAGGAATGTATAAGCGGCGCTATGTTCAGCATATCCAATAAAAACACAATCAGAGGTTTTGCAACCAATTTTTCTTTTCTTAGGATCAGGCAACATAACTTTAGCTAAACACCCCCACACTTTTAAATATTTTAAGTTAGGTTGATAACCTTTCCATAGTTCATAGTGGGTCTTTCCGATTTTCCTATGAGGAGTTCTATTTTGTATAAAACATGCAGTTAAGATAGCCTCACCCCACAAGTTATTTTGCGCACTAGAACTAATTAACATAGCATTCATCATCTCTTTCAATGTCCTATTTTTCCTTTCGGCTATGCCATTAGATTCGGGTGAATAAGGGGGAGTTGTCTCATGTATTACCTTCCTTTTCACAAAATTCATTAAACGATATGTACTCTCCTCCACGATCGGATCTAACTCGTTTAATCTTCCTATCTAATTGGTTTTCTACTTCGACTTTATATGAGAGAAAGGCTTCAAATACTTCATCTTTTTGTCTTAATAAAAATACCTTAGTGTATCGCGAAAAATCATCTATAAACGTCACATAGTAATTTTTTCCGCCCCTGGTTGGAGTTTGTTTTAAACCCCCTAGGTCCGTATGAATTAAACTAAGCAACTCAGTTTTGCTTTGTACCGGGGGACATGATTTCTTTGTTAATTTGGATTCAACACACACATCGCATTTACTATGTTGTTTATCACTAATCGAAACCATGCCAAGACGTTGCAATTTAATAACATACGGAAAATTAATATGTCCTAGTCTAGCATGCCACATATTATAAGAGTCAATCAAGTAAGCAGAAGTCGAAACATTGTTATTAAAATCAACGGTGTTGAGTACAAAAAGTCCATGATCATAATATCCCTTTCCAAAAAAAATGTTGTTCTTGGTAAGGACAATCTTATTAGATTCAAAGGTCACTTTGATACCAAGCTTCAGCAGAACACCAACAGAAATCAGGTTTGCCCTTATATTAGGCACATGAAGCACAGTCGTGAGAGCCAAGGTCTTTCCTGATGTGAGCTTGAGAAGAACTTTCCCTTTCCACACAACTGGGGCAGGATGTGAGTCGCCCAGATAGATGTGTTCTTCTCCTTCCCCTACAGCAGTGTAGGCGGTAAAAACCTCTCTGTTAGCACATATATGCTTAGTGGCTCCAGAATCTACCACCCACTTGTTCAAATCAGTTGCCATATTGACCAGAGAAACGAAAGCAGTAATGACATCGTCATCCTCATTATCATCTCCACCAACACCAGCCAAGTTGGCGTTTGCCTTAGGAGGATTTTCGTTTCTCGCCCTATGCCCGCATTTAGGTGCAAAGTGTCCTGGCTTTCCACAAACAAAGCAAAAACCTTTTTTCTTGTATTCAGAGTTATGAACACCAGGATAATGATCATTGTTCTTTTTGTGATTCTTTTGATTAGCAAATTTCTTGAAATCATACCTTTTGTTTGAAGAGTCAGGTTTGCCTTTGTCGTACCTTGAAGAGTTGTTCATCACCATGTTTGCACGGGCAGCCATAGATTTCGACTTTGCTTTGTTACTCTCCTTTCGGTTGGTATCTTCAATAATGATGTGAGTCAGCAGTTTGTTCAGTGACAGTTGCTTGTGTTTGTGCTTCAGTTGTTGCTTGTAGTCCTTCCATGATTCAGGCAGCTTTTCAATCAAGACACCTGCAATGAACTCGTCTGGGAGAACAATGTTTTCAGCCTTCATTTCCTCTAGTAGCTTGTGATACTGATTGATTTGAGATTTGATTTTGCCAGTTTCATTCATGACCCAATTGTAGTAGTTGCTGATGACGAATTTTTGCTTGCTAGCATATTCAGCCGTGTATTTGAGAATCATTGATTTGATTTCCCACTTTTGAAATATTATTTGTTTTTCCAATAAAACACAACAATAATATCATTGGATTTCCCCAAGCATCTTGAACCACACCCAAATAATCTTTATGTGTACACCATTTAGCCTGAAACCTAAAAGGACGATCTTGTTGTGTGAAATCCATGTGACAACATCTCAACAAAAAGGGTTGTGACCTGAATGGCGCTTAACTAGATGTTTCCCCGTAGTTTCTGGAAAATTTATTCTCCACCTGTAATCTCCCACTCCTCCTCTTTCCAACCTTTTAGAAAACCATAATGTTCCTCCTCTTTCCCTACCAAGTGGAGTGAGATCCATAGGATTTCAAATCAATCATGTCATAAACATCTAGCATTCGAGAACACCTTTCAGCCCTTTTGCTACGAAATTCCCACCCTCTTCTTGGAGAGCAATATAGTCTCATTAAAATCGTCAGTTATAACCCAAAGGCATAACAATCTTATTTCTAATTTTTTTAAGTGCTCCCAAGACTACATCGAGGTGTATAAAGAGGAGTTGCATACACTCCTCCGGAGTAGACCCAACAAGCACCTCCATGACAAATAGATAAAGTTATGCGATGAAACTTTGTATTTAAAATGGATTTTTTTGTACTCCCATCATATCACCATATACTCCCACATAAAAGTGAAACCCGAAAATACCCCTAACTTAAAAAATTCGCTCAGATTTACCTACTAAAAGATAAATCCGATTTTGGTTTTTTCCCAAAATCGGATTTATCTTTTAGTAGGTAAATATGATTTCCCTTAAAAAAAGAAAATCGGATTTTACCCCCACCTAAGGTAAATCCGCTTTTGTTAATTTTAAAAGAGGATTTACCTTAAGTGGGGGTTAAATCCGCTTTGTGTATTAAAAATACATGTTTTTTATTTAATTTTTTTAAAAAAATGTTACAAAAATACTACTAAAAATCCGTTAAAGAGTCAAAACTACTCTAAAACTTATAAAAACACCACTATAAATCTAATAAAACCAAAATAAGGTTCTGAAATTTTTTTCAAATTTTTTGGAGATTATGAAAAATTAAAAAAATTAATAAAAAATAGTAAACCAAAATGTGGTTTCATTACAATCTGAGTAGGTTGCTCGAAAACCGATTTTTTAGCCTAAATTATTCACCCGACGTACACTATCGTCACATGTTAACTAACAATACACTAAACAGAACCAAAAGACGACCGATATTCCTATCTATTTTATATTTCTAAAAAAAATTAATTTTAATTTTAATTTCAAAATCGGATTTACCCCCACATTAGGTAAATCCGCTTTTGTAAGTTTTAAAAACGGATGTACCCCCACATAAGGTAAATTCGCTTTGTTATTTAAAAGTCGGATTTACCTATTGGGTAGATAAATCCGCTTTGGAAAATAACAAAGCGGATTTACCTTGAGTGGGGGTAAATCCGAGCGAGTTTTAGTTTGACAAGAGTATTTTCGGTTTATCAAATTATGGTGGGCGTACCAAAAAAAAATCCCATAAATTGTAAAAACTAATGGGCCTTCTTTAGAAGCCACGGTCCAAATATATCTCGCAAAACCACGACATTCTTCCACTGTAGTGGAAAGTAACCCATCTTATCCCAAAAACTAGTAGAAGTTTTGAAAGGGATATGGGTCTCAAATAGGAAAATTAAACTTTTTCTTTGCCCCTGCTAAATAACAATTTTGGATCCGTCACGAACTATCCGATAAAACACTACTTATTGGGTTTTTTTTATACCCCCATCAACTCCCATCTACCCCCCACCCAATACCGTAATCCCGAAAATACCCCTGCATAAATTACAAAAATTGACTTTTGAAAGATTCTCTGGTGGGGGACCACTTAATCTGGAAATCGGATTTACCTAAATGGAAGTTAAATCCGATTAGCTTTAAATACGTATTAAATTCACACGCATAAGTCAAATCGGATCTATCAAACTGACAGATAAATCCGATTTGACCATTTAATTCAGAACAGAAAGCGAAATTTTAATAAATCAGATTTAGCTAAATCCGATGCGCAATCGGATTTACCTAAATCCGCTTATATGTTTTAATGAATCGGATTTACCTGGATGGGGGTATATCCTATTTGTAAAAAATACAAAGCGGATTTACGTTTGAGGCACGTAAATCCGCTTTGTTTTTTTTTTAAATTATTTTCTGTATAACTGTTGTTCTATTTTGAAACAGATATTGTGCATACAGAGTCGCAGGTTGTTCCTTTCGTGGCAGACACTATAGAGGCATTCTGGACGAAGAGGGTATATTTTTCAAACTAATTTTCTTAATCAAAGTTTGGTAGATGTTTAATTAATTAAGTACGCAACATTTATCTATTTTTTTCTATTTTGTAGATTTTTTCTACACGCCAGGATGTTGAAGAGTGGGCTAACGCGGTTGGGAGGTGTATTGGAGTTGTGGTTATCATTGTAAGATCTGACAAAGCTGGAGGTAAAAGGGGTTCTAGAGATAAGATTATTTTTGGTTGCGAGAAGCAAGGGAAGTGGTCTAATGATTCTAGAGTTTTCGGCTCTAAGAGAATAAGCTGTCAGTTTACATTGAGAGTTAGTTGTACAATACGTCATGGGGGTTGCCGTGTGAATGTTAGGTGTGGTCTTCACACACATGAGTTGCTTACTACCCCGGTCGGGTCGACAGTTTTGGTCGTTTAACCAAGGCGCAGAAAACTATTGTTAATGAGCACACTGACCTGAATGTCTTACTGCTTTGAAGAACCATTATCCGGACAACATCACTTCTCTTCCTCAAATATATAGGCAGCGTTACGCCTATAGATCTTCTAAGAGGGGTCCTAGAACGGACATTCAGGAGCTTCTGGGATTGATTAAGTCGCAAAATTATTTATGTTGGAGCAGAAAATTTGAGGGTTCTGATGTGGTCAGTGACATCATGTGGGCGCATCCCACTTCTATTAAGTTATTCCGGTTGTTTCCAAAGGTTCTTATTCTTGACACCACCTACAAGACCAACAAATACAATCTACCTCTATTGGAGATTGTAGGAATCACTTCAACGGAGTTAACTTTCTTGTATTTATTATTGTACCCACATTTTTGTAATTATCTATCCATATATACCAAAAAAAATATTAAATGTTTTAAATTTTTTTACAAGTCGGATTTACCCTGGTAAAGAGTAAATCCGCTTTTGAATTTAACAAAGCGGATGTACCCCCACAACAGGTAGATCCGCTTTGTCTCTTTGACAAAGCGGATCTACCTGTAAGTTAGATACATCCGCTTTGATAAATTCGGAAGCGGATTTACCCTCTTAACAGTAAATCCGATGTGATTTTTACAAATTGAATCGGATCTAGGTAAATCCGCTTTTGATTAATCTCAAATCGGATTTACCTAAATGGGGTTAGATCCGCTTTGCAATGGGGGTAGATCCGCTTTGATCAACGGTGCAGATTGCACCGGCAATATCAACGGTTGATAATCATTGACGAATTCTATAAATACCTATTGCCAACCTCATTCTTGTCACTCCCAAATTTCACTCTCACTCACTCCCTAACTCATTATCTGCTTCTTCTTCTCCACAAAAGAAATGCCCCTAACACAATACTCAGAGAATTCATCCCTCACTATCATTCATCATCAAGGCATCATCACCAACAAAGTTGATGGTGTCTGTTTCGAGGGTTGTGACACAATGCAGTGTAGGCTTAAACACAACATAACATTCGCTTCCCTAAAAGATAAACTACTGCGTAAGGTTATAGTTTATCGGAAACCGGATTGGTCTGATGGACGTGTGCACTGGTCTACAATCGATGTCAAGAACGACGATGACGTCCAAGCAATGATGTCCATTTATGTCATGTTTAAGTGGAAGAGTTATCTGCATTTGTACGTGGAAACCACACGGACCGTCGCTGAGATCCTTCGTCGTTTAACTCCACCAGCTCAGTAGTTTATGTCCATTTTATTGTTTTCACTGTCACTCAGTTATTGTTATTGTAGTTTATCTCCACCAGCTCAGTATGTATCTTTTCTATTTTATTGTTATTGTCGTTGGTTATGTTTTATCTTGTATCGCATGATATCGAAGTTATATCTTTTATCCACAAATATAATAAACAAGAAATACTAATAATCAAGTAATATAAAAATAGTTCAAGCATACAATCACACAAAACCCCCTAGTCACGCCCCCTCGGTAGCATATCCAGTAATCGGGTGAGGCGAGCGTATGTCTGACTATCCATCCTAATGTCTCCACTCCGAAGCCCCCTCCGAATCTCGTCCTCCACAATCTCTAGCAAATCTGGCTGTACTGGTGGTGCAGCTGGCTGTACTGGTGGTGGTGGTGGTGGTGGTGATGCAATCGGTAAGAGTCTAGGAATAGATGCTCTCACATACCAATGTATGTAGTCCGGCGCAACCTGACCCAACTCCTCAGCAGCATAAGTAGTACGCAAAATGTCCTGCACCACAGGCATATAATGTGCAATCCGAAAAATGCAGTCTACATGGCTCGGACGACCAGTAAGAGGGTGACGTGGGATGACCTGCACGTACCCAAACTGTCTGAGGCACCTATCAGGCATGTAGGGAACAGTGATGTCTCCCCAGTTGATGTGGCCCCTATATAATGAGACCTGCTCAAAGTCTCTATCCTCCTCCCGGTGCTCCTCAAACGGTCACCAGCAGACATCATCCGAGGTCAGTGCATCAATCCTCTGCCTGTATACCCCCAGCTTCACTCCATCTATCTTCTTCTTCCTCCAACGCCCACATAGTGCTCCAGTCCGCAATCCACTCCTCCTCTCCACCAGCTGAGGGAAATACCATAAAATCCAGCTCTGAAAAAAAAAAGATAAACAACATGGTGAAATAAAAACTGTTTAACAGAAATTTAACCAAACTCGGAAAAAATTAACTTAAAATTATTATCTGTAAGAGGGTCGCATACCCTCCTAACTGATGCGCCTGGTCCAAGCAGGAGTAGTTCAGCTGGTCATACAAGAAAGCAAGCCCTGCTGCCCCCCATGCATATGATCCCACTCCAGCTGCACTGACATCCTCAAGTAGCTGCAGCCACTTAGCCTCATCCCTGTCGCCGGTCTTGACCGTGAAGATGGACCAGCTCAGGATCAGAAGGATAAAGGCCCTGACAGCAGGACGCATGTCATTCTCTATGGACCCTCTAGTAACAATCTCCTGCAGCCACTCAAAACGGTAATATGGGCCAGATGAAACTCGACACTCCTGCCCCGCCTCCTCTATAGTCACACCTAGATAAACATGTGCTAGGTGGATGGCCTGATCAGTGGTGACCGAAGTAGGTGGGGCTCTGTAGTAGTTCCCCGTAATGGGTAGATACAGCAAACAGAAGACATTATCCAAAGTAATCGTCATTTCACCAAATGGTAGGTGAAATGATGATGTCTCAGAGTGCCACCTCTCAACAAAAGCAGACATCAGCTCATGGTCCACCTTTGTATGTCCGGTCGGGATGAGAGGGGCTAATTTGGAACCAGTGATAAAATCCAACATCCGGTGGTTTTGGGCAAACCCAAGCTGTCTCTGAGCCAGCTTGTTACCATGGTTGGTAACCTTCAATTTCCACTCATATGCCTGTATTATAAAAGTATCAGAAATAAGTCTATGTAAATAAATTAAACTAAGAAGGCTATGTAAATAAATTAAACTTACCGGGTCTCTCAATATAATGGAACAGACATGAGATCCTAGCCCAGTGAATAGAGGAGACTGCTCATCATGCTGCTCCTCATGCTGCTGAGGCTGATGGTAGTGCTCCTCCTGGTACTGCTGATACTGCTGCTGCTGCTATTGATACTGCTGTCGATAATACCGCTGCTTAGGCATAGAATGGCCCTCAGACATAGAATCCTCATCAAGAGGATGCCCCTGCTGGCCCTCCTCATACTGATAGTCAGGGGCCTCCTCCACCTGCTGATACTGCTGCTGTCGCCTATGGCGGGCAGACGCATGTCCCGCAATCCTGTGGCGTGTGCGTGTACTCGGAGCAGATGGCGATGCCCGAGACGAGGACTCCCCTCGATACCTGTTAGACACTGAAATAAAACAAATTTAAAAAAAAAACAAAGCGGATCTACCTATATCCGATGGGAAATCGGATATAGGTAAATACGACGGGGAATCGAATTTAGCTAAATCTGACTTACTGTTAGCGCTGTCTCTTGGGGAATCGGAAGTACGTAGATTCGATGCGTAAATCCGAACTGAAAATTGGATATAGCTCTGAATGGTAAATCCGATTATCTCTGGTAAATTTCTGGTCAAACGTATGCAAGTGAGAAAGGTAAATGTTTTGTAATTTTGTCAAAATTTTAAGGGTATTTTGGTATTTTCACAGGGATGATGGGGTAGATGGGAGTTGATGGGGGTACAAAAAAAAACCCCTACTTATTAGGTTGTACCAAACACAGCCAGGTTACTCGACTTTTTATGAGTGTAATGGGCTTGTCCATGTAAATGTAGTGGTATGGGCTGAGCATCTTGAGGCCAATTGTATCATTGGACTATTACATGATGGGTTTTTTTTGTACCCCCATCATTTCACCATCTACCCCCATCGACCCTGCGAAAAGACGCAATTGCCCTTCACAAAATTTTAAAAACCCAAACGTATCCTGATTTCAATTTTTTTTCTGGAAATCGGATTTATGTATCTGTGAGGTAAATCCGATTTCCACTGAAAATTTTAAAAATTTAAAAGCGGATTTATTTAAGATGGGGTAAATCCGCTTTTAAAATCAACAAAGCGGATTTACCTTAATTGGGGGGCGGATTTACCTTAATTGGGGGTAAATTCGATTTTGTTATTTTTAAAAGCGGATTTACCTTATATGGGGGTATATCCGCTTTTAAATAACAAAAGCGGATTTACCTTATGTGGGGGTAAATCCGCTTTGTTAACCTAATTAATAAATAAATCCGGATTTGCCTAATTAATAAATAAATAAATCAGTTAAAAAATTAGATACGAATTTCGACCGTCTTTTGGTTCTGTTTAGTGTGTAGTTCGTTAACATATGACGATGTTGTACGTCGAGCGAATAATTTAGGCTAAAAAATCGGTTCTCGGGCAATCTGCTCAATTTGTAATGAAACCACAGCCATTAAATCCGAAAAAAATCAACGATCAAGACTCCTCAAGAAGAGACTTGTTTTGGGACAGGGGACCTCAGAATCCCAAATTCCATCGTTTACTGTTTTTTATTAATTTTTCATAATTTCCAAAAAATCTAAAAAAATTTGCATAAACTTATTTTGGATTTATTAGATTTTTAGTGGTGTTTTGATAATTTTTGGATTAGTTTTACCTCTTTAACGGATTTTTAGTAGCATTTTTATATCCTTTTTTAAAAATTTAAATAAAAAACAATTATTTTTAATAACAAAATCGGATTTACCTTAGGTGGGGTAAATCCGAGTTCCTTTTTTTAGGGAAATCGGATTTATCTACCCACTAGGTAAATCCGATTTGAAAAATAACAAAGCGGATGTATCCCCATCTGAGGCAAATCCGCTTTGTTATTTTTAAAGTCAGATTTACCTATTAGGTACCCCCATTTGAGGTAAGTCTGCTTTGTTATTTGGGCAGGGGTATTTTCGGGATTACGGTATTGGGTGGGGGTAGATGGGAGTTGATGGGGGTATAAAAAAAACCCTTACATGATTGACCAAAAGAGACCATAATAGTGATTCGGCAGAGAGAGAAAGGGAGAAAGGGAAAATTAGTTACTAATTAATGGTGAAAGGAAAAGTTAACAAATAACATAAGACCTAGGGAGTGAAGTATCTTTTGGAAATCATTTACTTACTTTGTTATGAATTCAGGGCTGTTGCTCTCTTGTGTATTTCCTTTTTCTCAGAATTAAAACATACTTCAATTTTTCAATTGCTGAGTGTAACACCCTAATATTTCTTACATGTAGAAATACTAAAATGCACAGCTTAGCATAAATCAGAGATAACTTAAAGTCTCAGATATTGAACACAACTAAAAACTTCGATGAACAATCATCAAACAGTCGCCTCAGTATCATAACGTAACATAAAATCACTTAAATATTTAAGTTACATGCCTTACCACTTCTCATGACCTAGTGTTCAATATCCAAAACCAAAAGTAGCGGAAACGATTTACAACTTGTAACAAGTATAAGTCATACAATCGATAATATAGAGATAACAAAGGGGAGAATATAAGCACTTAAACTAAAGCTTCAACATCTCCTCTAAGGTCACATTGACTAGTCGTGCCTTTTCGCCTTAGTTTTTTCCCGTTTCTCTGTAAAAACCACAAAACATGAAGGGTGAGATAAACATTATCTCAGTGAGTGCTATTGAGACCCCTTACTACACACTCGCGGTTCATTTATTCTTGTTCATTTAATCGTAGTCCATTTAGGTCCTACGTGCATATACATCCTGACATGACATAGTACATCTCCGGTAATGACCACGCCTTTACCGTTGAACCTCTCCACTAGCTTACACTAGCTTCAAACCTCATGAGGTCTAGGTTCTAGGGCTCATGACTTCCCCTCCCCTAGTATATTATTAACTGGGTCGTCACCCGCACTTGATATAATTTATACATCATTACCTTGCTTGAACATTTAGTTCCATGACCTTAAACAGTTGCTTGAACATTTAGTTCCATGACATTAAACATAACACATGTTCGCTCACGAGTACTACTTTACGGTTTTTGAAACAATTATGACTTCCATAAACAATTCACTTTAAACTTTGCAATCATGTTCAAAAATAGAGTATCATTGGTCCAATTACATGAGGGATGGTTGGGAAGAAGATTGGAAGAGGTTCGGAATCGAAAGGAGCGACGAAACGAGAATTCGGTGTGCGGTAACAGAAGCTCATGCACAGTCCGTGTGTCCTAGGCGCACGACCCGTGCGCACTGAATATCCTTTTTAAAGCCATTACCAAAACTGGTGCACGGTCTGGGTGCCATAGGCGCACGACCCGTGCGCTTCTATCAGCACACCAATTCGTTCCGCTTTTCTCGTTTTCGCAATTTCGTTCGAGTCCAATTCGTAACCCGATCAAAATACAACATAAACAGTTATTCAACACATAATATCAGACAATGAAATATCAATATCAATTCGCGAGTGACATTCGTTCCGAGACCCAAAATACATATTTTTGTAAAATAAGGTTTTAGACTCAAAATCTTTCGAATCAACGAAACAGCCACACAACCAGTCGACATCACATTCATTTCCAAAACGAAATAAAATACTAAACGTGAGTAGAACTCACAATCCACACCATTATCATATCGTCACATTTAAACATCAATAGCATCACAATCAAACACATAATACTTCATAGTTTCAAAATTACGGTTCTTAACGAAACAAAAACACAACGACTCGATTCAGAATACATGCAATCATATATTCAAAAAACAAATCCCTAAGCGAGTATAGAACTCACCGGAATGTGATGAAAATCACATAACCACAAGGAACGGCAACAAGTGTAGGCTTCAATCAACACGAACTACACGAAACACTTTCTAATTCGTACTCAATCTACCCGAACGGCTCCAATCGCTATCCTTACCCCTTGATCTTCACTCCAGAGCTCCCGAAATATAATGTAGGTTCCTATTACATACACATAATGACGCCCCAGCTCCTACCATAACACATCCGAGAGTTGGGATTTAGGAGCTAATGAAATCTTTTCAAAACTCTGTTTTTCAGCAACAGTGAGAAGTTTTGCATCATGCATATCTGACTCCATACTTCACCAAATTCACCAATTCAAAGGCCTATTATGAAGGAAATTTTGTCTAGTTTCTATTGGTGTAGGTTTCAAACTGATACCCTAGGTATTTAGTGAGATATGGTTATAACAATACAGCTAGGTCTAAACTGCCACTGATTCACAATGCTAACTTGTCTGTTTAATTTATCCTTCAATACTCAATGAAATTAAATGGTTCTTGTGCGAAAAATGAAGGATTTTGTGTCTAGTTTCTAATGAATCAAAAATGGCATTCAAATGAGGTCTGTGGAGGAAGTTACGCGTGAATTACCAGAGACTATCAAAACGGGTTTACTGTTGAGTTTTTGATTTGAGTTGCTATCTTCACATCCATCACTCATACCAGCCCCAAGACTTGAAATTTGACACTTCAATGGCCTAAAGAACCCCAAACTCTACTGCTCCAGCTCCAGATGTAACATGCAAGACCAAAACCAAAATTTTAGCTCCCAAAAAAAAGACAAGCAACTACCAAGAGAACTCTATCTAGCTTAACATCTCACATGCAACCCAATTTCAAGGGATGAAAGGAAGTGATGATTCTGAAATTATGAGTGAGCTGCAGTGAGATGATGGTGAAATTGGTATTATATTGATGAGGAGATGACAATTTCAAGGGATGAAAGGAAGTGATGATTCTGAAATTATGAGTGAGCTGCAGTGAGATGATGGTGAAATTGGTATTATATTGAAGAGGAGATGACAAGGATTACAATGGCGGAAGAAAGTTGGACATGCATCAAGGATTCATGGGCCTCCACCCTCTTCTTCTCCTTCTCTCCCTACGGCCTCTCTTTCTCTTTTCTCTCTATGTTTTCTCTCTTTCTTCATTGCAATTCTGCAAATGAGAGTGTTTGGTGTTGTGTTTTGTGCTTGTGAGCTGAGTGAATTAAATGAGGTGTAAAAGACCACTATGCCCTTAAGTTATTACATCGCCTTAATTTACTTCTAACCAACCACTAACTCAATAATTTCCCTCAAAATTCTGGTTGTTGTTATGTGGGAGTGAGGAGTGGGTTTGGTGTTTAATTCCAGCTGAAGGCTTAATTCCAGCTGATTAATTAAATAATGCATATAAATCATCTAAGTGAGCAATTTAACATTGCTTTCCCGACACAGACTTAGCCATGACTCGACTTATCATTTAATTGACGATAAATCGCAAGTTAATTTCGTTATGTGAAATTAACCGAACTAGGAATGTTACACTGAGTGCCTTGCTACTTTTTCCTTATTGATTAGTAATTTTGTACTGTTTCCTAGTTTAAATACACGTTTTGTATTGGTTTAAACTCATAAAAACGTGTATTTAAACTAGGAAACAGATCAAACACCAGACAACTTTCAACATTCAATACTCAACTAGACAACATTTAATTTACCACCCTTCTCTTCTGAATTTATCCTTAAAATATTAAATTACACTCACCTATCCATAAAATTTATCCTTTGAATTATTCATTTCCTGTAGTAAGCCCATTGAACACTTTTCACTATCAATTATAAGGTCTACAAATATAAATCATAGAAATAAATGAACTTTATATTTTGAACTAAAACCATAAACCTTGCATTAAATTGAAAAGAAACATGATATGATATCCATCTCAAGATAAACCCACACACAAGAGAGAGCCTCAAAACAGAACAAACTACCTCAAACCTTAGATATATAATATAACTAATGCTCCCTTAACTGAATAAAATTGACGCACCAAATTAAACAAACAATAAGGGTAAATTAAATTAAATTAAATTAAACTTTCAAGGTCTAGGCTTCATTCTCCCTTCATTAGCCATCTTGAAAAGGCGAGCTTGTGTAGTTGCAGCTTTGTTTGAGTGAAGTGATGCAGCAAACCTGTCCCTAACTTGTTCTGTTGTGTAAGGGAATTTGTGATTCACTAAAGAGTTGAGAAATGAAGCAGTTCCTTCTCTGTAAAGTGCTCCTAACCCATTAGTGCTTGTGTTGGAAAGTGCTTGTGGCAAGGTGATACTTGAAATAGACCCTGGAAGATTAGTCGCACCAAATGCATTCCCTAATGTTCCCCACCAACCAAGTATTCCCCATATAATTCCTGGATGATTCCTCCAATAGCTGAAAATTAATACACAAAAACACCCCATATAAGGTTTTATAAGAAATATTAAGTTTTTTTTATTATATGGTAATTACAATGTATTTTATATAAGGGGCTTGGATTCTTCCTATTTTAAAAATAGTGTTAAATATATTTTCGTAACTTTTAATAGCAGTTTGAGGGTTAAAGACCCCAAAAAAAGTGTTATTAAAGTCATGATGGACAAAAAATATTGGCAGAGGAAAATATGAGAAATAAAGTCTAAGGAAACTTTTTTATAGGAACTAAACACAAAATTAATTTTTTAGAAACCAAAATCATATTGGAATAAGATAATAAATGTAGGTTTAAACAGAAAAGGACACAACTTTATAATTAAGAAAGCTACTATATTGAATGTGTCTTTCTATTTCTTACATTAAGTCATTTACATAACTATATATGTTGGTGTTTAAGAGATATAATGTAGTATTGTAGTTGGTAACATTAACCATGTGATGTGTTATGAAAGTAACTTACTTGCAAGTTCCTGTGAAGGGAGATGGGGAAGGAAGGAAAGGTGGTACTGAAGGGATACTAGGGGTACCAGGGTCTATTGGGGTGGATGGTGGGGTCAATGTGATAGGTGGAGTTGTAGGGTTTGAGGGTGTTGAAGGTGTTGAGGGTGGAGAGTTATAGTATCCACCTCCTGAGGGAGGGTTTGATGGTGTAGAAGGATCATGTGGTGGTGATGATCCACAGTTTCCACCTGAAGGTGGTGATGGTGATGGGTTATAGTAACCTCCTCCACTACCTCCATGTGAAGGTGGTGAGCTTCCATGTCCACTTGATCCAGATCCATGTGATGGTGGAGTCCTGTGTGAGCCTGCAATAAATGAAACAACGTATATTATAAGCTCAAAAAAAGAAGAAAAACAAGATCTTGTAGAAACTTTTGGTTCATTCAACTTCATGCATATACATTATAAAATGTCACATTCAACTATAATAGTTAGAAACAATACAATATGTAGATGCTTAGCAGAAATATTGGACTAATAATGTGGATAGTAAGGTAAGAGTAGAGAATTACATAGAGAATCAGAGAAACCTATAGAAGGAGTTCCAGCATGTGGATCTGAAGCGTAGAAGTTCTTCTGATCTTCAACAGTGATAGAAATTACATGAACTACAAGGTTCTGAGAAAGCAGTGCAACAAGCACTGCAAACATTGAAAGAGAAACATGGTTTGTTTTCCTCTCCATCATGTCTAGCTTCTTAGAAGTGAGAAGAGAGAGTTTGAAGTGGTGTGGAGTGTGGAGTGTGGAGTGGTGAGCTAGTAGGGAATATAAAAAGGTTGACAGAACTGAAGGAAGTAAATATTAGCAGGTGGGAAGAGTGTATGGTTAATTTGTTAGTTGATATGTGACAGACTGCATTTACTCATGCTATTATTCACTATTGTTTTCTTCAATTAATAAGAGCACATGACTAAACCTTGTTTTGAGAAAAAAGTTGAAGTTGAATTTCGTGGAAATGTTTCTTATATGTGGTAGTACTAATTAATTGCAGGTCTTTCTTGTGCTTACTCTAAACAAGTTTAGGATATAGAAAAGCTCATTTAGGATTACACTTTTGTTTTCTTTCATAAAATTGTGAAAGTTGAATTTTAATATTTATTATTAAGCACTTGAAAGTGAAAGGTATAACGCCCCCAACAATTGTGGAGTTGATGGAGACATAGAGTTGAAGTAATATCAAAATATAATAGCAGTTGAATTTTAGAGGGATGGAGTGAGTCATCAAGGTTTTAAACTGTGATCGTAAATGCGGTTGCTATATTATGGGCAACTCTGTACACAAATGCAGGGTGAAACCTTGTCAACATTATGTATTCTTACCAAGTATATTAGTCTAAGGTTGTCAAAAAAAAAATTATTAGTTCAAGGAGATAAAAGGAAAACAACAAAAAACACATTAGGCTATTATTAGTACAAACAAATATGACCTGTAAAGTATTATTAACTTTTTTTAATTGGAAACTCCTGCACATAACAATTAAACAACCAAAATACGCGTAGAATTAGAATCGATCAAGTCCCAATAGCGTCCCACCGACGGTGGCGGATCTAGGACCCTAGGCCAAGAGGTACAAAAGAAACATTATAAAAATTGTTGGCTAATTGTTTAATTTTTTTTTAACTATCCTCACTAAATTTACTAAAATTAAGGAATTAAGTTATATAACTCCAAACTTATTTCAGAGTAAATCGTCAAATTAGTCTCTAAGTTTACACATCATTTCCTATTTAAGTCCTAAAGTATATGAAAATAAGAACTAGTCCATAAAAGTATGTGATATCGGTAAAATTATTTCCTATAGTTTTATAAATAGTCCCTTACGAAGATTAATAAGAATTTTTATAAAAAAATTGGATCCAAATTTAAGAATACTAGTACAAATTTAAAATTTCAGTGGGGGTTCAAAAACAATTTATATAGAGGTACTAGTACATTTTTTTCCAGAGGGTAAACCCCCTGAACTCAACATAGGTCAACCAGTGCCCATAGATGGACTGCCCTTGTTGATCAATTGATATGCGTCAACATCAAGCTTTCCAAATTATAACAATGCCTCGACTCGATCTCCCCTCTCCGCGCTTGTGCGATATGTTGAGTCTCTCCTAATTTAATTCAGGAGGTCCGTCTAAAGCCAAGAGCCAAACCAAAGCTGAGCGACGACTCAATTTTCTCCTTGGTTAAGATGGAATCCATAAAATTAGAGAATTAGTTCATTTCTAAAACCAGGAGAGGCCAGAACATTACAAGTAGGGATGGCAAAACGGGCCAACCCGCCCCTCCGTGAGCCACTACAAAAAACGGATCAAATAGCGGGGGGTTTTTTTGCGGAGGTTTTAAAAAACCCACTCAGTTTAACGATAAAAAAGGAAATTTTCGCGACCTCAGTTTAAAATTTTGTTTCAATTTGAGGAGGTTTAAAACCCCCGCTGATTGTTAAGAAAAAACCCCCCACTGCTTGTAAAAAAACCCTTCAAACATGTAACAAAAAAACCCTTTCCCTCTTTTCACTTTCACGTTTCCCTCTTCCCACTTTCACAGTTGCTTCAGATTTCACCCAAAAATTGAACGCTTCAGATTTACCGCTCACGTTTCCCTCTCTTCTCACTTTCACAGGAACGACCTAGATTTCATCACGCAGAAACCCTTTCAGAAACCTCAACTCTCACGCTTCAGAAAAACTTTCAGAAACACTTTCACTCAACTTTCGTGAAAAAACACTTCAACTCTCGCGAAATGCTTCAGAAAAATTTCAACTCTCACTGAAAACCTTTCACTCGCTGAAGCTATTCGCTGAAATCGCTGAAGCTCTTCGCTGAAATCGCTGAAACTTCAACTCGCGAAACCCATTCTCGCTGAAATCGCTGAAACCCTTCAACTCGCGACAAACCTTTTCACTTGTGAAACCCTTTCACTCGCTGAAGCTCTTCGCAAGCTTGAGGAAAGGGTTATGTTCTTCTCCCTCAGTCGCGATTTCTCTTTCTTTTTGCGTCTTTGCTGCATCTGAAGATATTTTGAGGTAACGTTCTCCATCTTTTAGATTTTCTGCAGTTTTGATTTTATGTGTGATTCTGAGATTTAAGTTGTTTGATTCTGTGATTATGAATGTTATGCGTCTTATAATGATTATGCACTACAAGAATAAGGCTTGTTTCATGCGAACATTTCCGACGAAAAACATTCTGTCGCAAATTGCGACGGATTTGCGACCAAAACCACCGTCGCAACTGATAAAATAAAAAGGCGGACAAATTCACGCTGAAGTTTCCGACGGAATCAGAGTCGTCGCAAATTTCCGACGGAATTGTTGGACGCAAACCCCTTAAAATCCGTCGCAAACCAACAATCCAAAATTAAAACTTAACGTCACCCTCGTTCTCTCCCTCAGAAATCAGAATCACACTCTCCTCACTCTCATTCTTTCCCTCGGTCTCTCCTCCCACGACCTCCCTCGCCCTCTACCCTCCTCCTCCCTCGCCCTCTACCCTCCTCCTCCCTCCGTCGCCGCCGCTCAACGTGCTCCATAGAGACGAAGATAGTCTCGCTCGCGCTCGCACCATTTTTCCTCCGTTTCTCCGGCAACCATTTCTCCTCCGTTTCTCCTCTGTTTCTCCTCCCCTATGTTTCTGATATTTACAATTACCTTCGTAAATCGGAGGTACTGCAATAGTTCATTTCAATTTAATTTCATTACTAGGGTTCTATTTTTCAATTTGGGGATTTGCATTATAATTAGTGTTTTTAAGTTTTGTGTTTATGATTCAGGTGGATCCTAGTAAAAGACCATTACATGATTACATTCAGAAAGTTCAGAAGGATATTAACGCTAGTATGAGGGGTGTTCTTCCATGCTCATTGCTTCGCGAGTTTCTTCCAATCTTTCGTTTAATGACCCAAGTAGACAGAAGCTTCAATTGCTTGGTGTTTCTTCCATGTTCATTGCTTCGTGAGTTTCTTCCATTTTCATATTTCAAATTCTTTTTATGTTCTTGTTTCTTGTTTTTGTTTAAAGTTTAATAATTTTAACGTTGTTGTTTTTTATTATCATGCAAATAGGAAATATGAGGAGATTAAGCTACCTGAGATTGAAAAATTTTGTTACATTACTGATAATACATATTCTAAGGAATATCCTTACCAAGAAGATGGAGCAACAAAAGTCAAGAAAGACCTATGGGCTTTGAAGACCTTCCTATCAAGTCTCACCTCTTTCCCTTGCCATCTGTTGACGAGCAGTATTATGGGTCATTTCCTTCCCTGCCCTCACACAATACGTTGGGTCTCTCCTAATCGATTTCAGGAAGTCGATCTAAGTGAAGAGCTTGACCATGCCGTTGAAGACTCGGTCCTTCCCCCTCCGTCCTCGAGCAGTATTGTGGGTCCTTTCCCTCTCTGCCCTTTGCAGTATATTGGGTTTCTCCTGATTGAGTTCAGAAGGTCGGTCTAAGTGAAGAGCTTGACTAGGTCGATGAAGACTCGGTCTTTTTCCCACTGCTGATGAGTAGTATTATGGGTCATTTCCCTCTCGCAGTACGTTGAGTTTCTTCTAATCGAATTCAGGAGGTTGGTCTAACTGAAGAGATTGACCATGCCGATGAAGACACGGTCATTCCACCTTTTCCCTCGAGCAGTATGGTGGGTCTACTAAAAGCAAAGAGACATGATCAATGAGAGGATGCATGCATAACAAGAATTCACACTAGATTGCAACAAGGTTAGTTTTTATCCTCGTTTTTCTTTTTGTTATGTACACAGGAAAACATAACTTGAAAGAGCTGTTCTATCACACTAAAGGGCTTGGACCACCTTCGCCTCCATAGATGCTCGAAGTTCAAACAGATGTGTACCAGGGTGACCGAATGGGCCGTACTAAAGGGCTCGTCCTAATTGGGATAGTAACAATTGGGCATAAAGGCAAGGTGCCCATATTTGGCTTATATAAGGAAGACTCCCTCTTAAGGTAACAGTAACCTCTCCTAACCCTAACACATCATTACATTATCGTGACCTAACTTTGGAATCATAGTGGCTTTCCAGGTACACCCCACCGGTTGCACCACAATATCGGAGATAAGCAGAACCACCACCTTCAACCTTCTCCCAACACCCCCCAAATTCTACAGAAGAACTACATATATATATATATATATATATATATATATATATATATATATATATATATATATATATATGGGGCTGTTAAATTACACCCACTTGAAAAATAAAAGGTGTAAGTTAGCACCCTACACCTTCTTGATTTGGACAAAAAAACCCAACTCTTACATTTAAAAGCCACTTTAATGAGTGGGTAGAAATCTAATGTTCTCATTGTACCAATTGATCTACTAGATCAATTGCTAGTGGGAATGCATCGAGATTGTACTTGAGCCCCAGGTTACAATGTTCGATTCCCACGGAAGGCAAAAACTCTATAAGGGGTAGAGAAGGTCGTGATGTACACTTCTGGTGTAGCCTACTAGAAAGTAAAGGGCCCAGGCTGTTACAGAATGAGACATTAATTGTGAGAAGAAAGAGAAATTTAAAAATTTAAATTAAAAATTTCAAATTACATTTCTACCCATTCATTAAAGTGGCTTTTAAATGTAAGAGTTGGGTTTTTTTGTCCAAATCAAGAAGGTGTAGGGTGCTAACTCACACCTTCTATTTTTCAAGTGGGTGTAAATTATCAACCCCATATATATATATATATATATATATATATATATATGAGACGATTCGGGTGAGAACACTTGATTATTGTGTGAACATGAGAACATTAGATTAAAATTAACGATTGAGATTACGTAATTAATTATAAGATCTCGTACGATTGTTTCCTTTTTAATTAAATGTTATATATATATTTTTTGACACATAAATGTTATATATATATATATATATATATATATATATATATATATATATATTATAACTTCGAAGTTTGAGTGGGTTCTCAAATTCTTTTGGTTTTCGAATTTGCAATTTCCAACCTAAAATATTTTCTTGCTTCTCTAACAATTTAATTGTTTAGCAAAGAAGAGGGAAAAACTTTGATATGACCCACAAATATCAACTGTCATTTTGTCAAAAAGAAAAAAGCTAGCTCAACTGTCATAGGTTTTGAGTATAAAATTAATTGGAAGCGTCATAAAAATTCCATAATTTGCATTTGAATTTGAGTCTAAGAATTTTAATTTTTATCTTAAAAATAATTAGCGTTAATTATACTTAATTTTTTGATCTCATATAAAAATAAGAAAATTCCCTAAATTATTCTTATTGATGAGTAAAAAAAATTATTCTTAATAATATTTATTGTTGAAACATTAAAAATGGTTTCTTTGAAACAAAATGAGGTGTTGGAAATTAAAATTCAAAATAACTTATAGGTATTTTGAAAACAATATTATTAAATAAGATAGTGTTATTAAAAACTAAATAGGATAAAGTTAGATAAATTTGGTTTTGAGCAAAAAAATAAACAAATATCACTTTATTTAATTATATCATACTCAAAATATGTTTCAACTTATTTATAATTTTTTTCTAATAACACTTTTATTTTTATGGAACAAGTTCATGAGAATGATAATTTGATGGATGCGGTTCTTTAATTTTAACTACTTTAATTATTTATTATTAATTACTTAAAGAAAGTAAATGAGATAAAGTAATATATATAACTAATTAATGAGAAACAGTTTTTTTGCTGGAAAATTTGCAGTATCATTCGAAAACGAAACATTTGGCAAAACAGGAGAAAAGGGGGCCCAAAGCAGTGATATTACAAATGAGTGAATTATTACCAAAGTAAATGGCGTTGACAGAAAAGTAGGTGATGTTTCACAAAAATATTGGGGGAGGAGTGAATATGGCTGGAAAAATTGGTGCCCCTGTTGGGACTCAATTTAACCTGTGTCAAACTAGTTTGGATCCCAGTCAATTGAGCTTTTATTAAAGACAGATAGGTTTACATTTCCAAGGTCTTTAGTTGAGGTTATAAAATTGGTTTTTCTTGTTGATCACAATTATACTCCTCTCTCCATATCTATTAGTATAAGCAAAACAATTATACTCCTCACAATTATTGATGTATATATATCTCAAAAAAATATAAACACATATATATATATATATATATATATATATATAGTATTGTTAATATATTAAATGTTATATAATCTTTATAGATAAATTATAGATGGAGAATTTAGGATGAGGAGACGGGATCTAATTTTTGCCAGAGAAAACTTCTAAGATGAATAAAATAATATTTACATCAATAAAAGAACTAATAAAAATTTCGTATTATATATAAACAGTTTTTTTTTTATTTTTTTCTCTCCTCATAATTCCATAATCACTAAAACTGACCGTATAAATTTTATACCGTGTATGTTTTTAGTTGTAATATTGAGTTGTAAAAAATACAGGACTTTAAAACCTGCAATATATCAGATATAAACTCTGGTATAACTTTTTATCCTGCTCTACCAAACCAATTGTATGGGGTTAATTTTTACTGTCCTAAATTAATACTACACTTATTAACAGGCCCTTGCTGTAAATACTTGACACGTTTATAGTTGGGATTAGGACGAAACAGTTTGGCTATGAGCTGTTGCATCGAGGCAAGGCAGTGTTGTGAATGACAGCCAGGACCCAGGAGCTTATTTATGAGAAGTCAGGTAGGGAAGCCATTCATTACATCATCTTCCCTCTAAATGCATTCATTAATTTTCTGTTTTGGTGAAAAGTAACTGTTTCAGGGATCCTCTCTCTTGGAGCTTTCAAAATTAGATAAATGGTTCCATAAGTTCATAATTAGTGGGAAGCTCTAAAACAAGGTCACTTCTTCCAAATTTTGTGACTTCTTCCAAAGTGAATTGTATTTGACATTACTTGGGCCAAGCCCAAACACAAAACATTGAAAAGTCCTTCACCAAATCGAGTCTGATGGGTGATATTAATGTGCGTGATGGGAGACTAAAATGGAGACAATTGACAGTGCACTATGTATACTTGTTCTGGACCGGCCCAAGAGGCCCAAACCGCATGAGAAACGAACCAGTTCGACACTGGATCCGGCACAATGAACAAGCCATCGCATGGAATCGAGATCGACGGCTCAGATTACAGCGCCCCGATCCAACGACTCCGTATCGAGCTAGACCCGCAGAACCCCCTGGCACGCGTCTATAAATACGGATCTACCCACCGGATTCAGGTACGTTTTCGCTCATTTGTACCTCTCACTGACTTCTGATTACTGACTTTGGCATCAGAGTGTCTGCAGGTACTCGAGCCCCCAGGTTAAACCCCAGAGGAAGACGACACTGACGATAAAAACCTCGGAAGATTACGACTCTCAAAGCACTCACCCGACCTCGAGCCAGGAAATGACTATTAACAGACACAAGATACCGACCGCTGATTCCGGATCCCAGATCCCGAGGCAAGGTGCACGACATTTGGCGACCACACTGGGAGTTGATCGTTAATCTCTCATCAAATCAAAGTCTGTTAATTTGATGCCTAAGGATCCACTGGATTCAAGAAAGAAAATGCGATGAACAACAAGAACAACACACCAAGATTGTTTACCCATGCAGTTCAGCCAATTTGGCTTACATCTGGGGGACTTGCAAAGCAAGATCCAATTTTATTGAGTATAGTGAAGAATTGATTACAGATACAGCCACAAACTGATTACAATTGAAAAAACCCCAATAGAGCTCCACCTAGAACTAGAAGAACACTAGTTCTTGATCCTCTAATTGATTCTCAATTTCACACTCTGTGACTGTTCTTCCTATTACAGACTTGAGTACATCATATATATACATACAGGGATCAACTAACTAAGAGAAACAAACTCTAACAGTCAAAACAGAATCCAACTTGGCTGTAACAGAAACCTTCGCGCTAGCTTTTATTAATCCACTGAACAAGAAATTCCAAGGGCAAAATGGACAATTCCAAATATGCCACATAATCAATAATCTCCACCTTGGCATATTTACCTTAATACTCAACAGAACTAGACCACAAGCTTGCTTATCCAATGGAACAGTATTCAACCTGTTCCAATGTGGAGTAATTCAAGGCAATGCTTGAATTTCCCCATAGAGACTACCTTTGTCATGAAATCAGATGGATTATCCGAGGTGTGAACCTTCTTAATCAGAACTGGTCCATTTGCAACCACATCCCTTATCCAATAGAGCCTAATGTCTATGTGTTTTGTTCGATCATGAAAGGTGTGATTCTTGCATAGATGAATCGCACTTTGATTGTCACAATACACACTCACATTATCTTGGCTAATTCCCAATTCACTGGTTAATCCTTTCAACCACAGTGCCTCTTTAACTGCCTCAGTAATACCAATGTATTCGGCCTCAGTTGTTGACAATGCAACAATGTGTTGCAATGAAGCCTTCCAAGTAATTGTATTCCCAAAGAGAGTGAATACATAGCCAGTCAAAGACCTTCTGTTATCCCTGTCACCTGCAAAGTCAGAATCTACAAATCCTTGTAGTGCCTCTTCTTGCTTGGTGCTCTTGCTGTAGACTAGACCAGTGTCAATTGATCCTTTCAGATATCTGAAGATGTGCTTAACAGCTAACCAGTGTTGAGAACCTGGTTTGCTTAAATACCTGCTCACTAAGCTGACACAGTGAGCTAACTCAGGTCGTGTACAAACCATAGCATACATGAGACTACCTACACCACTAGCATAAGGAATATTAGCCATATCCCTTTGCTCTTGATCTGTCTTAGGACTGTCTTCATTTGACAACTTGAAATGAGAGGCAATAGGGACATTCACAGCCTTGGCATCAGCCCTTTTGAACCTGTGAATTATCTTTTCCAGATAGTGTTTCTGTCTTACAATCATTTTTCCATCACTAGGATGTCTAATGATCTCCATTCCCAATATTTTCTTTGCTGACCCCAAATCCTTCATATCAAATTCCTTGTACAGTAGCCCCTTCAACTTGTTAATCTCACTCATGCTTTTACAAGCAATCAACATATCATCTACATATAGTAGAAGATATATGAACTGTTGATTGCCAAGTCCCTTGTAGTACACACAACTGTCATAGTTGCTTCTCTTGAAATCAATACTCAGTATGAAGTTGTCAAAACGTTTGTACCATTGCCTGGGTGACTGTTTCAATCCATACAGAGATTTCTTCAATAGACAGACCCAATCCTCTTTCCCTTTTACTTCAAAGCCTTCTGGTTGCTTCATTAGAATCCTCTCTTCAAGGTTACCATGTAAAAATGCTGTCTTCACATCCATTTGTTCTAGGTGTAGATCAAATTGAGTGACTATGGAGAGAATCACTCTAATGGAGCAATGCTTTACAACAGGTGAAAAAATTTCATTGTAATCTATCCCCTCTCTTTGTGTGAAGCCTTGTGCTACAAGTCTTGCTTTGTACCTTGGTGGATCATGGTTTGACACCCCTTCCTTTCTTTTGAATATCCACTTGCTCCCCACAAGCTTTTCCCCTTTTGATTGCTGCACCAGCTTCCAAGTTTCATTTTTATGCAGAGAGTCCATTTCTTCTTCCATAGCTATTATCCATTTCTTGTGATCCTTATCTCTCATAGCTTCATTGAATGAGTTTGGTTCCTCACTCAACATTTCAGTTGTAGTATTTAGAGCATAAGCAATAATGTTTGAATAGCCAAGTCTGTCAGGAGCTCTTATTGTCCTTCTTGTTCTGTCTCTGCACAACAGATAGTTGTGAGTTGGATCTACAGTCTCAACATCACTGTCACTGTTAGATTCAAGTTCTGGTAGCTCTCCATCCCTGTCAACAAGCTCAGTGTAAACATCAGTTCTAAAATTAGGCTCATCAGGCTGTAACTCCACCTCAATTGGTGAGGTATCTGTTACAGCTTGATCACCTACAGTATCAGTAGTGATAACAGTTTCAAGAATTTTATTTTCATGAAATTTAACATCTCTACTAATAATGCATTTCTTATCTTCTATAGACCAAATTTTAAAACCCTTAACACCTTCAGGATATCCAACAAATATTCCTTTCTTGGCCCTAGGTTCCAATTTCCCCTCATTGACATGATAGTAAGCAGGACAACCAAAAATTTTTAAACTGCTATAGTCTGCAGGTTTGCCACTCCATTTTTCTTGTGGAGTTTTGAATTCTATAGCACTAGATGGTGATCTATTTACAAGGTAAGCTACTGTATGAACAGCTTCCCCCCAAAATTGTTTTGACAATTTTGAATGTGATAACATGCATCTAACTTTTTCTAACAATGTCCTATTCATTCTTTCAGCTAAGCCATTTTATTGGGGAGTGTGCCTAACTGTTTTGTGCCTGGTTATACCATGTTCATGACAGAATTCATTGAACATTCCTCCACGAAATTCTAGTCCATTATCAGTTCTTAGAGTTTTTATCTTTCTATCACATTGATTTTCTACTTTAGTCTTCCAATTAACAAAAGTCTTAAAAGCTTCATCTTTAGTTTTAAGCAAGTAAATCCATACTTTCCTACTAAAGTCATCTATGAAAGACATAAAGTACCTATTACCTCCATGTGTAGGAGTCCTTGATGGCCCCCAAAGATCAGAGTGTATGTAGTCCAGTTTATTACTGGTAGTATGCTTTCCAGTTGAGAATCTCACCTTTGTTTGTTTTCCAAAAATACAATGCTCACAGAATTCCATACCTTTCAGTTTATCACCACACAGCAGACCCTGCTTCTCAAGTTCCTTTAAGCCTTTATCACTCATGTGAGCAAGCCTATGATGCCACAGTTGATCTTTACTGTCATCACTCCCTGCAACACAGCTTTCCTGAGTGACAGCTTCTCCTTTAAGAAGATACAAGTTGTTCTTGATCCTATCTCCTTTAAGCACAACTCTTGATCCTTTAGAGACCTTCAAGATACCATCTTCACCTTTGAAACTATAACCTTGTGATTCCAATGCTCCTAGAGAAATTAAACACCTTTTCAGGTCTGGAACATGTCTGACTTGAGTCAAAACTCTGGTGGTCCCATCTGTGAGTTTCAACCTAATTGATCCAATTCCCACAACCTTACAAGGTGCATTATTTCCCATCCTGACTTTTCCACCATTGAAGAGTTTGTAATCGAAGAACCATTCACCATTTGGACACATATGGTATGAGCATCCAGAGTCCATTATCCAATCTGAATCCTCATGACCTTCAGTGACCATAATACCTCATCAACTTCACATTCTTCTTTACACATGTGAATTGACTGATCAGAGTCAATTATCCACTCCAAGGTGTCCTTTCCATCAGCAACCATAAGAACTTCTGCACTCTCATATCCATCTGATGCAATGGATGCATCAACATGACCTTCACCATTCTGATTTTTACCTTTCTTTCTATCAGGGCAATTCTTTTTATAATGTCCCTCCTTGTGACAATAATAGCATTTAAACTTTCCTTTAGATTTTGATCTTGCATTGTTCTTGCCCTTTTGATCCCTTTTCTCACTTCTTCCTCTCACATACAGTGTTTCTCCAGAGTCACTATCTCTGATTTCACTTTTCTTGGATAATTCTTTAGACATCAATGCATTTTGAACATCTTCAAGGGACAAGGATTCCCTTCCATAGAGCAAGGTATCAGCAAGACTGTCATAGCTATTGTTTAATGACTTAATCAATAGCAATGCTTGGTCTTCATCATCCACCTTAATCTCTATGTTTTCTAAATCAAGAATTATCCTATTAAATTCATCCAAGTGGTCTTGAATAGACGTACCTGAACCCATTCTGAATGTGTAGAGCCTTTGTTTGAGATAGAGACGATTTGCTAGAGTCTTGGTCATGTATAGACTCTCTAACTTCAACCACAAAGCTGCTGCAGATTTTTCCTTTGTTACTTCTCGTAGCACTTTGTCACTGAGAGAGAGTATGATGGTGCTATGAGCCTTCCTCAAAATATCTTTCCTTTCTTTGTCTGTCAGATTGTCTGGTAATTTGTTCTCACCATCGAGCGCTTCTTCCACTCCCTGTTGAGCAAGCAGCGCACGAATCTTCATCCTCCATAACCCGAAATCATTTTTCCCATCGAATTTCTCGATATCAAACTTCGGATTCACCATTTCTTCTTTTCCAGAATAGCTCTTGATACCAATTGTTAATTTGATGCCTAAGGATCCACTGGATTCAAGAAAGAAAATGCGATGAACAACAAGAACAACACACCAAGATTGTTTACCCATGCAGTTCAGCCAATTTGGCTTACATCTGGGGGACTTGCAAAGCAAGATCCAATTTTATTGAGTATAGTGAAGAATTGATTACAGATACAGCCACAAACTGATTACAATTGAAAAAACCCCAATAGAGCTCCACCTAGAACTAGAAGAACCCTAGTTCTTGATCCTCTAATTGATTCTCAATTTCACACTCTGTGACTGTTCTTCCTATTACAGACTTGAGTACATCATATATATACATACAGGGATCAACTAACTAAGAGAAACAAACTCTAACAGTCAAAACAGAATCCAACTTGGCTGTAACAGAAACCTTCGCGCCAGCTTTTATTAATCCACTGAACAAGAAATTCCAAGGGCAAAATGGACAATTCCAAATATGCCACATAATCAATAAAGTCTTTTCCCATGGCTCCGTGAGGACGACCCGCAACCTGAAGTTAGCCTCGTCCACGATGCGTCGTTGAAGTCGTGCCCCGGAAGAATCAGACTCCGAAAGGGCACGTTCAAGAACTCCCCGCCGAGTCTTAAAGAACCGCTCTCTCCACAGGAAGAGCCGCTCTTTCCACTGGGGGCCATTCCGGGCGATCCCGACGAACCCCCTTCATTTGGGAGATCGCTGAATGCAAAGTGCCAAAGTCCTTGGAGAAGCCTCTGCAACAGGGGACCCAGATGAACATGTTGATACCGTCGACTTCATGATGCAGTACAGGAATGCCACAAACGACATCAAATGTAAGATCTCCCTTCTGTCTTGAGCAAGGTAGCACTGTCCTGGTTCAGGGACCTCAAGCCCGGTTCCATCTACTCTTTCAGCGCGTTTCACTACATCTAGGCTGAAACCAAAGTCAGTGGATTTGCTTAAGGAAGTTAAGCAAGGAGAGAATGAAACCTTGCGTGACTATATCGAGAGGTTTAACAAAGAGGCGAACAATGTCAGGCACCTGGAGGATAAAACCAGACTCCTGTTTATGAGGCACGGGCTCTACAAGAAGAGTCTTTTCCAAATCGACGTCGGTGTTCGCCGACCCCGCAGTCTCGAGGAATTCCTGCGTCGGGCACAGAGATTCATTGACTCTAGAGGTCCTTGGGGAGAGATATTTCAAACCATTGCCCGGTCATTCTCAGATGTCTAGCGCAGTCTTGGGATCCATAAATGTTTAAATTTTATAACTATTTGTTAGAAGATGATGACTTTTATGAGGACATGACTCAGAGTTGGTTGTTTGCTTCTTATTCAGGCTAGATGGGTCTTTCTCTAAAAGGGAAGCTCAAAACAAAGAATTAGTAGTGAGTGTCTTCAAGAAGGGGAAAAAATACAAAGTAATTTCACTCTTTCGTGAAAGCAGAGGTTAAAGAGAAACTCTCTATATTAGCTAGCTTTGAGGATTGGAGGTGGGTGGATTGAAGATGCACATGCTATTCAGTTGGAGGTAAAGTGCACCTTCTCAAATGACGCATCGATGTGACCTAGATTAACTAATATCATTTTTCTTGTTATTTCTTCTCTTGATAGCTTTTTGCTTAATATAGAAAATAAGAGTATAGGTCTCGATGTTTCAATATTAATTTAAATAAATCACTTCGAGATCTGATGAAGGATGTGGTGGGTGTCCTCTATTAGGAGTTTTGCGAGACTAATTAAAACTAAAACTAAAATTGTGATTCAGTTATGTTTTTAATTCAGTTGTACTACATATAAAGTTTTAAGTTTTTTCTATAGCTTCTGCATATTAAATTTTTCATTAAACTTTTGCTTTTATTGTTACTACATTTTAATTTGTCTAGTTTATGAGAATAAAGAATAATCAAATCATTATTTTTTTCTTTAATATTTGAATTTAGAATTATACTAATTAATAGAGAATATGGGAATTGGGAAGAGTGCATCCATCAATGAGGTTCTCCAATTGGGAAGCGTGTTTTTTTTAGATATAGGCAGGGGAGAGGCCTCATTAAAATTTCCCTGGACCAAAACCCTTTGGAAAAAAGACTCAAGGTGGAAAAAAGAGTACCTCAAATAGTAGGGATTATTACAATGATGATATACATCCAATGGGTTTCCCCAAGAGTGCAAACCTCCCAGAATCATCCAAAGCATAAACTTTGGATAATTTTTGGCCTAGCGTGAACGAGGAGATGACACATTTTGAAATATGACACTTATGAAATATGACACTAAAATACAACAAAAATTATATACCACAACTTTATTTTTTTAGACATTTCCACTTACCTATAGGAACCTCGAGATCTCTAGCATTAACAAGCTTAGCAGTGTTAGAACATACATGATTTGTCTTAAGGGGGATTACATTACATGTAATATACACAATATAGTATGAGAAATTATTAGGACCACACACCTCATCTGGATCAACTGGTTCTGCAAATATTTCATAGGTGTCCTTCCTGTATATTGATAAAAACAACTTTGTGAGTTTAAAATATTAACCACTTCACACAATTAAGATTTTCAAGTTGTGATACGACAATTATATAAAAGTAATCAATTCTGACACCTTTGTAAAGTATCGAGGACAAGTTGAAGTATTCGCTTCTATGGCAAAGAAGTTGATGGCTATTTTGTTGGTTGATCTGTCACACACACGTGCGTAAATAAGACAGTGATAACATTATGTTGTAAATTTTGTGATATTTCAAAGTTTCTGAGTGAATTTTGTGAAACAATAATTTATGAAATATTATTTTGATATATGTAATCTCGGTTTTGTATCAGCCTATTCGAATATGCCCAGTTTTGGTCAAAATGATTTGCAAAGTAACTTTGTAACGGATAATTCATTTAGTAACCGAAAATTAAATCTCGTTTATTTCGTAACTGCAAATTAAACCAAATTAATCTCAGCTTTGTTACAATTGTTTTGTAACGGGCATTGACTGGTTTTTAATCCGCGGCTAACTCATAAGCCTATATAAAGGTGCTCCAGTAGCACTTGTGAAATTAGACAGAATTCGATTTCTGTCTTCTAAATATCACTATCCTGGGTTGATCTCCTGTTGCATATCGTGTTATTCTTACTAGTTCGGATACCTCAGTTGCTGCTGCAATCTGAGCCGAGACCGGTTGTAACTCGGAGAATTTGCGCTGTAGAGGCGGATAAATTCTTCAGGGCAGTCGCAAGGCGCTTCCGGTTGTTTTACTAACATTTCTTGTGTTCGCAGATTTGGTTCGCAGCATCTCAGTCTCTTTGCATATCCACTACAAGAATGTGCTGATTTACCTACCACATATTTCCGAGAGATTTTTTTTGGTCGCTAATATCTTCGTTTCCGACGGATAGTTCCCTCGCTACGTGTTTAGTGCATTTCCCGCTTATATTTCCGACGGAATTTAAATCCTTCGCTACTTTCCGAGGGAAATTTCGGTCGGAAATGAATGAATATCCCTTGCAAAATGTTTTTCACTTAAAACTAAAAAGAGTCTTCATCGAGACTCACTTTCACACTCTCACATTCACTCTTACTTTCACTCTAACCCTAAATCCTCTCCACTCTCTACCCCCACCTCTCCACTCTCCGCTCTCTAGCAGCGCCGTAACCAACCCTTACCCACACCGCCTAAACCTAACCAACGCCGTCTCCCCGCCGTCGCTGCCATCAACCACTTTGCGCCAATAACTCACATCAGAGTTATCTACAATCTCACTATAGTCAAGCCAACGTTGATGGAGTTATCTACGATCTTAACGACGACGCCTATGTCAAGGTTTTCCTATGCCTTTTCAATCAACAAAATATCTCCTTTTGTTACATTTTTAATCATTTTCTGATGTTGAAAAACTTGTGTTGTTCGATTCGTTCACTTTTTTAGCACTGCTCTAGGCTCTAGCAATTCACTGTTAAATTTGTTGATTTGTTAATTCAACGACATGTCGTTTAGGATGAAGATGGTAAACCAAACTACATTGCACGAATCATTGAGATGTTTGAAGGGGTTGATAATGAGCAATATTTCACGGCTAGATGGTTTTACAGAGCTGAAGACACCGTGAGAATGTTTTTTCAACAACTTATTTTTATTTGTTTGTATTCGTTCTCTTGAAATTGTTTTGATTTTGGAGTTTTGAGTGCCTGCAGGTCATCAAATACCATGGTGATCTTGTTGATAAAAAGAGGGTTTTTATATCAGATGTCAAAGATGTGAACCCACTTGATTGTATTGTTTCCAAACTTAAAATTGTACAAATTACTCCCAACGTACGTGTTTCTTGCTCCTCTTCTTTTGTTTATTTCTTCTGAAGCGCTTTGCGTGTTATAAAATGAAATTAAATTAAATCTTGAATCTTTTTTAATTTTGCTTACTATATAGGTGGACTTGGCCACCAAGAAGAAAAAGATTCCTTCTTGCGATCTCTATTATGATATGAAGTACACTGTGCCGTACTTGACATTTTCCAACATTGACAATGGTAAGAATTCCACTCTTATATACGATTATTCGGATAAAATTACTGCATTGCACACTTCTGAAATTTTCATGTCGATGTGGTTTTCTCTGATACAGAAACAACAGCAAAAACAGAAAGCGATACAACTTCGACAATTTCATGTGAAACCGGGTCTAATGGTCCTGTTAATGATAGTAATGTGGTTAATGGAGGGACCTGTCAAAATAACAGGTCTGATGGGTCAGAGTGGACTTTATTGGATTTGTATTCTGGATGTGGAGCCATGTCCACTGGTCTTTGCTTCGGTGCATCTATATCTGGCATCAAACTTGTCACGGTATTTAGAATGTTTGCATCAGACAACAACTTTGTTTATTTTGCTGACTGATTTATTTTGTTTTGATTTCAAAGAGGTGGGCTGTTAACATAAATCCACATGCATGTAAAAGTCTGAAGCAAAATCACCCTGAAACACAGGTAATGGTTTTGTTGGCAATGGTATCATGCAGCTGCACTTGTTTGTATTCTATCTTCACTCCTATACTTATATTGCTTTCAAAAATGGGATGTTCAGGTGAGGAACGAGCCGACAGAAAAATTTTTGGAACTTCTGAAAGCTTGGGCTAAGCTTTGTGAGGAGTTCTCGTTGATAGGATCAGAAAGGTCAGATTCTAATCCAGAAATTGACGAGGATGATGTTAATGATAAAGTTGATGTGGATAACCAAGCTTCGGATAACCCATCATCTGATTCTGAGGAATTTGAGGTGGAAAGGTTACTTGCTGTTTGCTACGGCGATCCCAACGATGTCAAAAAACCAGGACTACATTTTAAAGTATGCTGGCTTGGCTCCAAACTTTCTAAATTTTTTGTTTCTATCCCATTATATACGTCATCCATTGTATCTCTATTTTATCTGCTTCCTTTCTCTTCCATGTCTCTGATTTATACACTATTCTCACATCAGGAAGCGAATCATTATTACTCATATCTAGGATAAGGATATTGTGCAAAAGTCTACAAAAATTTGGAAATTTGTTGCTGAAAACGATTTATAAACTTGCTTATAAATCATAGCAATATATAAATTATTGCTATGATTTATAAGCAAGTTTATATTATATATACATTGCTTGAACTTCAATTCTTTAGATATTATATTATATATAATATAATATCTACAACTAAACTACCAGTTAAGTTCATGTGCATTGCTTGAACTTCAATTCTTCCGTTGGCTTCTCCTCTATCAACTAAGTTGATGACAATTGACAATATCTTATGTAGTCAATTCAAGATGGATATTTGTCAAACGTGACTTGAATTTAGGCTTTATCAGTAGGTTCCAATCTCATTGGATTCAATTGTACACCATTTTTATTTTAAAAAAGTGCCGTCTTAGCCTATTTTGTTGTTGCTCAATCATCAGTTTACTGTATCTATGATAATAACTTATTACTTAAAAAACATGGATAGCTATTTCTTGCATAAGGTTTATATATTCTAGAGACATTGCTGCTCTACTTATGATTTTATGTTGTACAAAGTTAACGATCAATTTTGTTGATGTTTATTGTTTAATCATCCAGGTGCATTGGAAGGGTTATGATTCCAGTGAGGATACATGGGAGCCTGTAGATGGCTTGAGGTGTGCTCTAGTTATCAAAATATTGATTCTTTTTCTCCTGAGCTTTGTTTTACAAAATTTGTCTGTGACATACTGCTTATAGCTGGACCTATGCAAGATTCTAACTGTGATTATGTTTCTAAAAGCGATTGCAAGGAAGCTTTGAAAGAATTTGTGACGAAAGGATATAAAAAGAAGTTATTGCCTCTTCCTGTGAGTCTCTCCATTTCTCATTCTTGGGTTGCGCACAATTGTTTCTTTCACTAATAATGGTTTGTCAACTGATTTTGTATTACTTTGCTCATGAAAAGGGTGATGCTGATTTTATCTGCGGATGACCTCCATGTCAAGGAGTAAGCGGATTCAACCGCTTCAGAAACCGCAACGCTCCCTTAGAGGATACAAAAAATAAGCAATTGATTGTTTATATGGATATTATTGATTTTCTGAAGCCAAAATATGTACTCATGGAAAATGTAGTTGACATTTTGAAGTTTGCTGGTGGGTATTTGGGTCGCTATGCTGTTGGCCGTCTTGTTGCCATGAGTGTCAATTGGGCGATGCACTTTTTCTTGAGGATGCAATATCAGATCTTCCTGCAGTATGTTTATTTCTCTCACAAGTCCATTTGCTAAATTAGTTTGTGAGATTCATATGAAATTTTGATGCCATTTCTTGACTTGTTAGGTTGCAAATGATGAGAGTGAGGATGAGAAGAACTATGGGACTGCTCCTCGTACCGAGTTTCAAAAATATATCAGATTGAAGAGAAGCGGTTTGCATTTATATTTATTTTTGAGTTTTGAAGAATGCACGCCATCTTGTTTGTTGCCTGCTATCTTTGTCTTTTTCTGCATTGTTTTTGTGGTGACTGCCTTTGGTTACATACCCTTCTTCCATGCATTTACTGCATAAACTACCATGGCACTTCTTCGAAGTACGTATATGTGATATTTAGTTATATTGGTTAGTATATGCATGGAAATATAAGTTAGTATATGTGATATTTAGTTATATTGGTTTGGAATTATAAGCTACTTGAAATTATTTGGTTTGGATTGAATTTCTAGTGAATTGATAGGCTGAGTCTGAATTAAATTGGCAGGGAAGTTGTATTGCAAATAGAATTGGTATGTATGTAACCGAATGATTTATAGTTTGTGATTTTTAGTTACATTAAATTTATGGTAGGCTGAGTCTGATTTTTAGTTACATTAAATTTATGGTTCCCTTAAATTATCAAACACCGGTTAGCAATGGATAATGCGGCAAAATGTAAACAGGCTGCTGAAAATGTAAACAGGTTGCTGAAAATGCAGCAAAATGTAAACAGGCTGTAAACACTAAATTTTTAGTTTGAAAATGATCACTGTTGTGTTTGCAAAATGTAAATAGGTTGCTGTAAACATTAAACTTTTTGTCTTGTGTTTGCTGAAAATGAGTACTAGGATATAATGGAGGTGCAAATGCAATGAATATGAATATTCATAGTCATAACAACCTTGCTTCTTCTATTGAGTCTTTGAGTTCTATGAATCAGGACTTGCACTGGAAGCTGCGGCAGCAAAGATTAGCTACGCTTTTTGGAGGAGAAAACCAGAAAGAAAACAACAGTGTCTCACTTGAATGGTTCTTTGGGAATTCTTATGGTTCTGTTACTCCTACACCTACTGCTAGTAGTGGTGGTCCTGGACCTGCTCATGATAATGCAACCAACTGGAGTCTTATGGTACTTAGGAAGATGAAATTAATGAATAGGCCAACTCTTTTAATTATTTGTCTCAGACTCCTTTAATTATATCTTAGTTAATTATGTATTGTTCTTTACAGTGGACAGTGTTTTGTTATTCATGTTTCTTTTTATATATAAGTTATTAGCGGAATTGTTTATTGGATCTAGTCTTATGTGGGTTCTATGCAATTACTTATTGTACCCATTGCATTATCTTAAGTGCTCAATTTAGGGCCGGTTGGACTTTTCGAGGTATTTGACATTTGAAATGTTCAAATGGTTATTGAAATTTTCTTAAGTTTAGGATGATACCTCTTTCGATTTCATCGATCTTTGAATTAATTATAGGCTAGTTACATTTGCTGAGTCTGAATTGGCAGGAAAGTCGTATTGCAAAATAGAATGGAGCTGTTTGAATGTAATGGAAGGATTTTGGAAAATTATTTATCACTTGTACCGACGGAATTTTCTTGGAAATTTACGAGGGATATTTCCGAGGGATTTGCGAGGGATTTGCGACGGAAACGCTTCCGAGGGAATTTTCCGTCGGAAATCGTTTGCGAGGACCGTTTATCCCACGGAATTTTGTCCGTCGGAAATTCCGTCGGAAACGTGAATTAGCGACCGATTTTCCTGCTTTTCCGAGGGATTTTTCCCTCGGAAATCACCGAAATTCTTGTAGTGATCCGACTACATCTGTCTCTGCAGATTCGACTACATCTGTCTCTACTGATTCGACTACATCTGTCTCTGCAGATTCGACTACATCTGTATCTGCAGATTCGACTACATCTGTCTCAGCAGATTTGATTCGACTACATCTGTCTCAGCAGATTCGACTACATCTGTCTATTTGCAGATTCGACTACATCCGTCTTTGCATATTCGACAACAATCTGAAGAATTTATCCCATGGCTGACGGAGGCATGCTGCAGAGTATTGTTTGGCGACCTCGCTTGTGGGTTTTTCGAACAGAGAGTCGATACGATGATGGAAAGACATTTTCAAATTTGAAGTCAATCTCCAATAACAGGTTTCGGTTCATTCCACTCTCTTCACATTTTATATTCACTTATACATGAGCCAATTTCAAATTTCTGTTGCTTTGTCTTAAAAGTAATATGACTATAAGGATTCATAATTAGTTGTGATTTTCTAGTCGGTGCTCATCTGTATTTGCAATTTCGAATATTTATGGTTTCTTATCTAAGCTTTTCTGTAAAATGGTATATGCTTTAATTTGTTGGGATGGTTATCAATTTCCATAATTTTTTTCCTCTTTTAAAGTTTTTTTTTAAGATATCTTCACTAAGACTGTAGTAGCATGGGCACGGAGCAGTAAGCATTTTGCTACAATGTATATAGGATTGAAAACAAATGTATATATAAAACAATGGATACAGGTAGTAATGTATGCAACTTTGAGAGTCAAACTACGCACTATTATAAGCGAGGATAAATTTAGAATAATGTGAAAAATTTGTGTGATTTGAACTAGATGACATGGTCTTTCTACTGAGTTGTGATTTTTGTTGTTCTGGAATAAAATTTGTTATGATGTCTTGAAAGTATATGTGATTTACCTATGTATGTCGTCAACTCATTTGACTCTCAAAGGCTGTTATATATTATTTGGATTTGAGGTTGCATACTTGTCTGTTTATTTTGATAAATTTCTATCACTACATTTTTATCTGGATGTATGTGTAAGTGTATTGTCCATAGTGATCACTCATTCAAAGAACATGCATCATTGATACATCATGTTACTATTGCATTCGGTTTCCTTGGTACTATTTATTTCTTTTATAAAAAGATAATCTTCTAATTACACTATTTGGGAAGATATTATACATGATATGTACATGGATATTACTTCACTCAATAGTTGATGCTAAGGCCCGTAAGAGTTAAGATTTATTTGTATCCAATAGTTACTAATCATCAAGAGGTGATAAAATTTTTGTCACATTATCTGTAAGAATATGACTTGTCTTTTGTTTCTTATCTGTGAGGGACTTCATGTGCAACTCTAGAAAGCTCCTAGAAACATTTCCACTTGGAATTTTCATGAATTATAATAAGACAATATTTGAGGTTCTTTGGTCACAGTCAACACTTCAATCATCACGTTCTGTTCGTTGTTGAGTCTCGTAACAGAAAAGTGATGCTCTAGATAAATTGATTTTAATAACCCTTTGATTATTTGGTCAATATTTTTGGGATGGACAATAAATACTGTGAGCCGATTTTATGTCAAATTATTCTTATTTATTATTGTATGCGATAACAAATCTTCCTTTTGATGAGGCTCATCCGGTGAGGAGAATAATTCTACGGTGGGTGAGAAGGCCTTGTCCAAGCCGTAAAATTCTCTATTTGATGGGCTCAGACAAATTGAGTTTGTTTAATGAAGAACTCCTCTACTTGAGCATGGAGGTAAGGTATATCTCCTTACTATATGAGATTATTAAAATTGTTTAAAGAATTAGAACTTTTTTTTAATTCTCTATAACTTGAAATTTTTAAAAGTGTGGGGGTGATTAGCTAAAGTTATGTTGTCTTATCCTAAGAAAAGAAAAATTGGTTGCAAAACCTCTGATTGTGTTTTTATAGGATATGCTGAACATAGCGCTGTTTATAGATTTCTTGTTGTGAAAAGTGACGTTCTAGATAAAAAAACTATTGTGGGAAACTAAAAATGCAGAGTTCTTTGAAAATATATTTCCGTTGAAGCATGATAGTATATCTAGACAACCATTAGTAACTACTAATGATGAAACTCATGAGGAACCATATGAAGAATTAAGGAGAAGTAAAAGACCAAGAAAAGAAACATCCTTCGGAAATGATTTTTATACTTATCTTGTTGAAAAAGATCCCGACACTTTTTCTGAAGCAATTTCTTCTTCTGAGTCAAGATTTTGGAAAGAAGCTATTAAAACTGAAATTGATTCAATTACCAAATGTAAAACGTGGACCTTAGTTGATTTACCTCCTAAAGCAAAACCAATAGGATGTAAGTGGATTTTCAAAAAAAAAATATAACCCCGATGGGTCTATTGATAAATACAAAGCTAGATTAGTAGCAAAAGGTTTTTCTCAAAAATAAAACATTGATTATTTTGATACTTTTGCTCCAGTAACAAGAATTTCTTCTATTAGAGTTTTAATAGCTTTGGCTTCTATCCATAAACTTGTTATTCATCAAATGGATGTTAAAACCTCTTTTTTGAACGGTGACTTAGAAGAAGAAATTTACATGACTCAACCCGAAGGATGTATAGTTTCAGGTCAAGAGAACAAAGTATGCAAACTCCTTAAGTCCTTATATGGTTTAAAACAAGCACCAAAACAATGGCATGAAAAGTTTGACAAAACTTTATTTAATGATGGTTTCTCCGCAACTGATGTTGACAAATGTGTTTACACTAAAACTGTGTGTGGAGAACATGTGATTATATGCTTATATGTAGATGACATGCTCATTTTTGGTACTTGTCTTGATATTGTTACTAGAACAAAATCTTTTCTTTCATCTAGTTTTGATATGAAAGATATGGGTGAGGCTAATGTAATATTAGAAGTTAGAATCATCCAGGAAGGTGATAGTATCATACTATCACAAGATCATTATGTGGAAAAATTTCTTAGGAAGTTTGATCACTTTAACTCAACCCCTTTGAGTACCCCTTATGAAGCTAACTCACACTTGAAGACAAATAGAGGTGATCCTGTTGACCAACCTCAGTATGCCCAAGTAATTGGGAGCCTACTGCATTTAATGAACTTTTCTCGACCAGACATTGCGTCCCCAGTCAGTCGTCTGAGTAGGTATACCCATAATCCTGGTCAGGATCATTGGAAGGCAATTGCTCACCTTATGAGATATTTGAGAGGTACCACATATTATGGTATTACTTATAGTGGATTTCCCGTATTATTAGAAGGATACTGCGATGCTAACTGGATATCTGATTCAGATGAGACAAAATCCACTAGTGGTTACATTTTTACACTTGGTGGTGGTGCGGTAACTTGGAGGTCAGTCAAACAATCCATAATAGCTAGATCGACTATGGAGTCGGAATTTGTAGCTCAAGAATTGGCTGATACTGAAGCTGAATGGGTGAAGAACCTTTTAGCTGGAGTTCCTTTGGGAATAAAACCGACACCATCAGTGTCAATACATTGTGATAGTCAATCGGCAATAGCCGTTGCAAAGAATAAGACCTATAATGGCAAAATAGACATGTGCAATTGAGACATAATATTGTCAAACAATTGCAAAATATGGAGTGATATCGATCGGTTATGAGAAGTCATAAATGGATTCGGCCGATCCTCTGACAAAACCCCTAGGGAAGAAATTGATATATGAGACATCGAGGGGAATGAGACTAAAGTCAATTGAAATTAAGAAGTGATGGTAACCCAACCTTTGTGATTGGAGATCCCATGAATAAGGTTCAATGTGGTAAAAACAAGTCACTTCTTGATATTGCAAGCACTGAAAATTAATTCAAGTAATTTATTTTATTATTGTCCCTTCCTATGGTGTTATTGTGATAGTGCTAGACTGCAGGGTTAAAAGGATAAGCTTTTAATAATTTTCACAGCCCTTATGGGTGGTGTATGCCTTGCAGCATACACTTGATGAAATCATCTATATGAGTGTCAAGTGGGGCCGCTTGCATGAGATCCTGACGAGATCTCTAGAGCACTCATGAATACCGAGCACGCGCACGACCTAGTAGCGCAACACCGTGGAAACAGCAAGAATTGTGAGGGTGTAATGTGATGAAAACCTCTAACATATAATATGTGTCTTGGGTTCCATAGCTTGCTAAACCAATTCACTGTATGTTATGTTTTATCTGTCTAGGACTAGTTCCATAGCTTGCTATACAGCTTAGATGCATTACATCTACGATGTTAACCCAGGAAACTTCTTTTTCTTTATTCACTTCTAAACTTTTGAAATATGTGGGGGATTGTTGTAAATTTTGTGATGTTTCAAAGGTTGTGAGTGAATTTTGTAAAACAATAATTTATGAAATATTATTTTGATATATGCCCAGTTTTGGTCAAAATGATTTGCAAAGTAACTTTGTAACAGATAATTCATTTCGTAACTGAAAATTAAATCTCGTTTATTTCGTAACTGCAAATTAAACCAAATTAATCTCAGCTTTATTACAATTGTTTTGTAACGGGCATTGACTGGTTTTTAATCCGCGGCTAACTCATAAGCCTATATAAAGGTGCTCCAGTAGCACTTGAGAAATTAGACAGAATTCGATTTCAATCTTCTAAATATCACTATCCTGGGTTGATCTCCTGTTGCATATCGTGTTATTCTTGCTAGTTCGGATACCTCAGTTGCTGCTGCAATCTGAGATGAGACCGGTTGTACCTCGGGGAATTTGCGCTGTAGAGGCGAATAAATTCTTCAGGGCAGTCGCAAGGCGCCTCCGGTTGTTTTACTAACATTTCTTTTGTTCGCAGATTTGGTTCGCTTCATCTCTGTTTCTTTGCATATTCGACTACATCTGTCTCTGCAGATTCGACTACATCTGTCTCTACAGATTCGACTACATCTGTCTCTGCAGATTCGACTACATCTGTCTATTTGCAGATTCGACTACATCTGTCTCAGCAGATTCGACTACATCTGTCTTTGCATATTCGACAACACATTATACTAAAAATTCATAATTTGAATAAGTCCAAGTTAAGTTAAGCCATTTTACTATACACACATATATAGAGAACTTTCTTACCGTTGGCATTTTTCTTTTGAATATCTTCATGTTTCACACCCTGCGTATTGTTTAAATGGCTGGTCAATTTTTTTTCATAAACTCATTGACAAAGAGTAACTGAAATTTTATTAAAAAAGGAAAAAAAAACAGAAAACAAATTCATGGAGGGACAAACAAACACCTGGTTTGGTGAGGCTGCAAGTTTCTGAAGTGGCTTTGATTTTGTTTTCTTATTGCCCCTATTATGAAGTGCAGTGCCCTGAACATTAATAGAAGAAGCTTCTAATGATGAAATTCGTGGACTCCTCCTTTGTCCCTCATCTTTTTTTAATTTCCTGCCACACAAACAAACTCCAATTTTATCAATTAAAAGTGAAAATGCACTCTATATTTGATTGAACTCGAACTCAAACTCAAACTAACCTCAACCTAGTCATTGTACCTTGGAATATGATGTTTAGTTACTACATTTGGGAGATACCAAAATGCCTAACTAGGCATGAGGTAGAAAATGTAGAGATATATATGTAAATTAATTAGTAATGATATGACATGATTTTGTATTAATGCCACAAGATCAAGGATTCTTTTCTTTTCTTTCTAAACGTACGAATAAATAAAATAACCAAAAGAAGAAAGCATTGAGATCACATTGCTTAACTTTTACCATCTCGCTCACACACATATTCTTCCTTTGATTTTTACCATTTGCATCACTTAAGATTGAGTATTGATCATTGTATTATTGAATGATTTCATTACATCACATTGTGTTAGTTGGAGACTTATTTACTATTGCTCCATAACTAATTAACTCCATATCAGTTAATTACTAATTAGTTGACCAATTAGGATTTTAACTCCATATACTATTAAATTCATTCACAATGGACGTGGCTGATAAGGCAACTTGCACAGGATCAGGAACAACATTTTTGATGATTAGCTAATTCATAGTATACCAAACCTTCACTACTAGAAATCTCGGTATTACCTGCGGAAAATTTCCACAGGTAATTTCTGAGAAATTTCCTACCAATTTTGTAAATATGCAAAATATTTGCTGGGCATTTGAGTTGGCAAGTAAGTTGGCAGGTAATTTTTGATTTTCCTGCGGATTTTCTTAAGAACTATGGTTCGCAGGAAATTTCTAAATCTTTTTTTTGTTAGAATTTTTTTTGACTAATTATTCTTTTTAAAATTTTTTAAAATTTTTAATTTTTTTTTAAAAGTTTTTTTGACTAATTAGGCTTTTTAAATTTAAATTTTTAAATTTTTAAATTTTTTTAAAATTTTTTTAAAATTTTAAATCTTTTTAAAACTGATATTATAATTTTTTTTAAAACTGATATTATAATTTTAAAAAATTGTAATTGTTCGATCTTCACTCTCACTCACTCACTCAAGCGTCGATAAGCAAACACTTCGTTTGCACTCTCACTCACTCTCGTTGGCCATTCTGTGAAAAAGAAACTGTGAAAACAATCTTCGCTCTCACTCACTCAAGGAATTGATCCACCAATCTTCAATCTTCGCTCTCACTCACCGATCGTCTCTTCGTCTTCTTCGATCATAGAAAAAAACCCTAAATCTTCTTCGTTCGTCTCATCGTCTTCTTCCACCGATCGTGAAATTGAAGCTTCAACGATGTGAACCGTCACACTCACCTCGCGCTCCATCTTCGTTCTGGTTCGTCGTCTTCGTTCTGGTTCGTACTCCGTCTTCTTCAACCGATCGTGAAATTGAAGCTTCATGGTCTTCGTTCTAGTTCGTGCTCGTCTTCATTCTGGTTCGTGCTCGTCTTCGTCCTTGTTAGTGCTCTCGCTCCGGATTTCATCTTCTTCTGTGAAGGTAACCCTAAATCTGTGCGCTCTCATCTCTTGCGATCATGCTCTACACTTTTTCTGTGAAATTTATTTATGTTAGTTCTTTCCTTATTTTTTTGCTTTAATTTTATGTGCTGTAGGATACATTTTGCTGAGAAATCTGTGCTCTACCCTTATTTTTTGCTTAAATGTTTGTTGAATCTGAGTTAATTACTGCTTTAAATGGATCTGTAGCACACCACATATTTGATATTATGTTTATTCTACCTTCCTTAAGTCAACTCGTTGTTTGACTTGCTTGAATTCCAATACATTTGGAGTATATTACCCCTGTTAAGCTATTCTTATTTCTTAAGTTATTGTTCTTATTTCATACCAAAGTTATTCTTCATTGACTGTTAGTATTTTTTAAGTATGGTCTTGTTTTGGTGATAGCAAGGTGTGAAAACAGTTGCTTACTGTTGTGCATGTATCTTTCTGGTTTCTTTAATTGTTTGAGTTGTGTATAACCAGTGACATGTTTGGATCCTGTTGTGTTCTGTTATGCACATTTTGCCTTTAACCTGCCTTTGTAGCACTGGTGATGCTAGTGGCTTTTCTTTTTATAGAACCTGCCTTTGTCATTTCTGTTGTTTATGCAGTATTGTTAGTGGTTGTTGTAATAAAGGAGATGGAAGTGCCTGCACATCGTACATGGATGTATAATAGGCTTCTTCCGGGTCGAAGGGGATATACAACTGAATTTTTAAAAGGAGTAGAAGAATTTATTAGTTTTGCTTGTCAGCAAAAAATGTATTTGGATGAAGGAGTAATACGGTGTCCGTGTACGCGATGTAAAAACGAGAGGCACTTTACCCCAGATGATGTAAATGTTCACATTTTTAGAAAGGGGTTTAAACCGGGATATTGGACTTGGACATCCCATGGGGAGAAAGTCTCTCATATTAATGTTGATATTGATACGGATACGCCTAGTAGCAGCAATCAACAATGGGGTCATGAGCATGTAAATAGATATGAGGACATGGCATTTGATGCCGCCGGTCTTAATCGTGAGCAACATTTTGTACAAAATGATGAGGAACCTCCAAATATGGAAGCTGCCAAATTTTATGAAATGTTGAACTCAGTCCACCGACCATTATGGCCAGGATGTCAAAATGCATCAGAGTTTTCTATTGCAGTTAGAATGCTGAGTTTAAAATCGAAACACAACATGTCACAGGCTTGTTTCAACGACATTGCGACGTTAATGAAGGAGACGAACCATCCCGAGAATGTCATTCCCTCCAATTTCCGTGATACAAAGAAGCTTGTAGGAGGGCTCGGTTTATCCAAGATGATGATAGATTGTTGTGTTGGAGGGTGTATGTTGTATTACAAAGATGACGCAACTTTGCAGAAGTGCAAGTTTTGTAATGAACCCCGGTATAAAACACTTACAAAACGGAAGAGAAACTCTAAAAGTGTACCCCGTAAGAGATTGCATTACTTGCCTCTTATCCCTCGACTACAAAGACTTTATGCTTCTATGAGATCTGCAGAGCAAATGAGGTGGCACTATGAGAATCGTCGAGAGGAAGGTGTGTTGTGTCATCCATCGGATGGTGAAGCTTGGAAATACTTTGACCAAGTATATCCTGAATTTGCCTCAGAACCTCGAAATGTAAGACTTGGGTTGTGTGCTGATGGCTTCAATCCTTTTAGCCAGTCAAAGAAATCATATTCTTGCTGGCCAGTTATTGTCACGCCGTATAACCTACCTCCCGAGCTATGTATGATGACCCCTTATATGTTCTTGAGCTTAATCATTCCAGGTCCACACAGTCCCAAAGGTAAAATTGATGTATATTTGCAGCCATTAATAGACGAGTTGCAAGAATTGTGGAGTGGTGTAGTAACATATGATGCCTCTAAGAAGCAAAATTTTCTATTAAGAGCTGCACTGTAGTGGACCATAAATGATTTTCCTGCTTACGGTATGCTGTCTGGGTGAAGCAGTGCAGGAAAATTAGCATGTCCAGTATGCATGGAAAAATCAAAGGCTTTTAGATTGAAACATGGAAGAAAAACGTCTTGGTTTGATTGCCACCGTCAGTTTTTACCTCATAATCATGCTTTCAGAAGAAACAAGGATGCATTTTTCAAAAGGAGAATTGAGAGAAATGAGCCTCCTCCTAGGTTAAGTGGTGAGCAAGTGTGGGAGAGGGTTTCTGATATTCCCAAGGTAACCGAAGTAGGGTTGTGCAATGTTCCAGGCCATGGGATTTCACATAATTGGACTAAAAGAAGCATATTTTGGGATTTACCATATTGGATACACAATCTATTGAGGCACAACCTAGATGTTATGCATATAGAAAAGAATGTCTTTGATAATGTTTTTTATACAGTTATGGATGATAAAGACAGAACTAAAGACAATGAAAAATCACGATTGGACTTGGCAGAGTATTGTCGTAGAAGTGAGTTATTGTTGAAAGCCAATCCTAATGGGAAATATACAAAACCCAAAGCCAAATATTGCTTGACAAATGAACAAAAGGATGATGTATGTGAATGGGTGAAGGGGTTGAAGATGCCTGATGGTTATGCCTCCAACATTGGCAATTGTGTAGATAAAGAACATAGAAGATTGTATGCGATGAAAAGCCACGATTGCCACATTTTTATGGAATGTCTACTTCCAATAGCTTTTAGTGCTCTTCCCGAACCAATATGGAAGCCCTTAACTGAGCTTAGTCAATATTTTAGGGACTTGTGCTCCACAGTGTTACGGGAAGATCATTTATTACAAATGGAACAAAACATTCCTATGATATTGTGTAAGTTGGAGCGTATATTTCCACCTGCATTGTTTGACTCTATGGAGCACTTGCCAATTCATTTACCCTATGAAGCTAAGATGGGTGGACCCGTTCAATATCGATGGATGTATCCATTTGAAAGGTAATTATCCTTCATTTCCTACGATTTCATTATCATTGTATAATGTATCTAATAATTGGTTTATAATATTTTGTTTCTAGGTTTCTAAATAAAATAAAACAAACTGTGAAAAACAAAAAAAGTGTGGAAGGGTGTATATGTGAAGCATACTTGGTGCAAGAGACATCCTATTTTGGCTCCCATTATTTTGAGCCTCATGCTCAATGCTCAAGTACAATTGGTGTGAACGGGGCGATCCATCAAGAGCATATAAAACCAACTTTGTCCATCTTTAAACAGTTTGGCCAAATAACTGGAAAATGCAATGAAAGGTGGCTTGAGGATAGAGAACTATTGGCTGCCCAATTTCATGTTCTCTTAAATTGTAGTGAGGTTAAGCCATTCATTGAGTAAGTATCAAGCACCGCACATATCTCCATTAATCCAACTACCAATTGTATTATCTAACTTGATAAAATACCTTATGTAGTATCTATATACAAAGTTTGAAGGAGATTTATGAAAATCTCAATGACGATGTTATCAATCAACAAATAGAAGCTGATTTTACACGGTGGTTTAAAGAATATGTAAGAGTATCTTTAAAATTGTATAACTTACTTGGGTACTCCCTATTCTTTGAATAATTTGTAATTGTTTGTTTATGTGACTAGGTAAAAACGAATCCACAACTTAGGTTACATAATCCAGACTTGTATGACTTGGCAATGGGACCTTTGAGACGAGCAAAGTCATGGCCAATTTGTTTTGTTAATGGATACAAATTTCACACACTTTCTCGGGGTGAAGGCAAATCAACTTATAATAGTGGGGTATGTGTTAGTGGAATTGGACATGATGGAACCTCAACTAATTATTATGGTGTTCTCATAGAGATTCTAGAACTTGAATGGCCAAGTCAATCAACAAAGAAGCTGGTCTTGTTTTACTGTGATTGGTTTGACCCTTCAAGTCGTGGGATGAGGACGCATAATCAATATAAGATTGTAGAAGTACGAAAAGGGAGAAAGTATGCAAATTTTGATCCTTTTATTTTTCCCAGGACTGCAACCCAAGTTTACTATTCACCTTATCCTAGACCACAAAGGGATAAAGTTGATTGGTTGGTAGTTATTAAGACCAAGCCAAGAGGGGTTGTTGATGATAGGCATACATTGGAAGCAGCTTTTCAAGTTCAAGAGTCACAAGCGAATGTAACAATAGAGGATGACCCAATTGACCACCTACGAGATGATGAAGTTGGTGGCGATGACGTTAACTTGCAAGAGATAGATGATGAAGACGAAGATGGAGAGGATGCTGATTTCATTGAATAAATGAATGGTTCTCTATTTGATCTTAATATTTGTGTCTTCTGTAGTGGATTTGGCCATGAAGGATAACAAGAAGTCTCTGCAGCCAATTAAAAATTTGAAAAATAAGAGATCCACACAAAGGCATATACCATGTATAAGAAAGCAAACTGCCATATTGGGACAGAATTGTTATAGACATATACAATAAATATTTGTTTACCAGCTGTCATACCCCAATTTTGTCCGGCTTAGGTCAAAACCCTAATTTTCCACAAAAATAAATAAATTGAGGAGTGAGGAGCATTATGCATTGCATTTTGGATCCTAGAAACCATTCCAAAGTTTTTGAAATCATTTTCAGGGTTAGAATGCACTTTTTGGGCCAAATTAGGGTTTTAGGGTCAAAAAGGGCATTTTGGTCATTTTTCGCAAAAAGATGATTTTCTCGCCAAAAATGCACATCCTCAAAAGGTACATTTTTATTCTATCAAGGATTATTTTTGTACAATTTTTTAGGAAGAAAACCCTAGTCAAAATAATTAAAAATGTATTTTTTCATTTTAGTGCATAGAAAAATAAAAAGGGACCATTAAATATTCCTCAATTTTTAAGTGACAATTTTTATTGTCATAGGTGACTAGAGGGAATATTTTATGGTGCCCAAAAACATGTAACACATCTTCAATAGTTGCATTCCCATTATTTCCCATGCCCAAAAATTTTAAATTCAAAAACTCAAAAAAGGGAAGTGTCTTCAATAAGACAAAATACCAAAAACAAGTTTTTTTTTTCTCTTTTCCTCCCTCCACCTACGAATTCTCTCTCTCTCTCTCCAATTTCTTCCACACTCTTCCATTATACCCTCTTTGGTAAATTACTCCACTCACCTACACTAACCTATTCATAAGAAAACCCAAAGTTCCCTCTTTGGTAACAATTCTCCCCCAAAATGCCCTTAACCCTACTTCACATAAAATATCTCTTCTAAAATAAGAAATTCATTTTTCTTTTCCTTTTTCTTTCCTCTAAATTTCGCCCCCCACTCTCCATATCTCTCACATTTTTGTGTTTCTTCAACACCCTCAATCCATGTGATGATGCATCTCCACCCTCCATTCAAAATCAAAGCTCAATCCTAGAGCACATCAAAATCACAAAGACTAAACTACCCTTAGACCTAATTTCATCCTATAAATACTCCCTCATTCCCACACCTAAGGTCTTCTTCTCTTTTTGCTCATTCTCTCCTACACAAAACCCTAGCACACCTCCTCTCCCTCTCTTCTCCTACACAAAACCGTAGCCTCCCCCTCCCCTCTTCCATATATTTTCTTCAAAAACCAACCACCAAATCACCTCAAATCCACTCCTACTTCGCATATCATCCTTCTCTTCTACTAAAATCTAATTGTTCATCATCTAACCTCAAGGATCAAGGCAAAGGGCGCAAGTTTCATGGAGGTTTGTGGAGGATTTAGTTGATTTGTGGTCTTGTTCTTCATATCACTCCCTCATAGCTTGGATTCAAGGTAAAACTTCAAAACTCTTGTATTTTCTTCATTTTTGCATAATCTCTCTTCTCCTCATCTCAACTCCTTCATATATTGTTGTTGTTGCTTTGAGGAGCCATCTCAAACACTATTGACAAGCACTTAGGGAGGCTTGGGTGTTTGAGGTGGCTCCTTGGCTTTGAAGGAGTTGTTCTTGTGTTTTCTTGCATTTGCTTGTATTTTGAATCTTGTTGCCTAATTTTCATCAAATGAAAACTCATTCTCATACTCCATGTGCATTCGGCCATGAACTCTATTCTAGGGTTCTTGTGTGTTCTTGTTCATTTTATGATTTGGGTTTGAATAATTGTTGATCTTGGACCATACATAGCCTTGGGTTTGGGCAAGGAAAATAGGGTTCATGTTGCTTGTTTTGTTTTCTTTAATTTTGAATGAATAAATGCATGATTTGGCTAATGTTTGTTTTAGGAACTTGCATGATAGATTAGGTCCTCTTCTTTTGTGTTGTTTTGTGTGTTAATTTGTCAATTTTTGCATGAAATAAGTTGATGATTCCATGCTTGTATGCATTCGTCCATGACTAGGGTTTTTACCCCTTTGATTGCTTGAAGATTGTCATTTTGATTGTGGTTGAGTAAATGCAAGTTGTGTCATTGTGTTTTTTAACTTTTTACCATTTCATTAACTTTTCACTTTTACCATTTCACATGTACCATTTCATTAATAAGTTACTTTTCACTTTTTACCTTTACTAATTTTCAAAAATTACTTTCTACTCCAAGTAAAATAAATTTACCATTTCACTAACTTTTTACTAAAAGTTTTCACCACTTGCATCTTTGCATAAAAACCCCAAAACATTTTCTCATTTGCATTTCAAACTTTTTCAACTTTATAAAATAAACCCCAAAATACTCTTACCACTTTCAAGACCAAAAACATTTCATCTCATTTCCAAAACACCAAAACCCAAAAACATTTTACCACTTTCTTACCTAAACCTTTTACCAAAACATTTCCACCCTCATGCATCTTCATTCATCCCTATTTTATGCGACACTCTCATGTATTCTCAAGTATCTATGCCTTGCATAATAAACGTAATCATACTTAAATGCTCATGCATTCTTGTATGCTCATGCATCCTCTTGTCTACTCATTCATGCATTCATTCTTGTATGCTCATGCATTCATATGCTTGCCTAATCATGCATCATTGCTCACATGTCCATTCACCTAACCTAGAATACTCTATGCCTATGATCAATTGTATTCCTTTGTTCTTGATGCCATTTGAATGTCTTGACTTAATTGTGCATAAACCCTTTTACACAATCATGTGCCCTTATAAGACTACCAACATGTGTAGCATAGAGGCATATGTGCCCCTCTTGGGATTGCTTCCAACTTGTGTAGCAATTCCCCTTCACACACAAACACAATTGTTTTGAGAACTTTGTCTCGCATCTTTGACAATTAAATCTCTTGATTATATTGGCATGCTTAATCTTAGTTGATGGTCAACATGTTCATGATTGCTTGATTAGTTGAATATGTTGGAACTTCATTCATTCATTTTGCATTTGGTTTTGGACATAGAATTCGATTGAAAATGATTTATTTATTTTCTAAAAACTCTTTTCCAAACCAATTAATTTTCAAAGCATTTTCAATAAACAAAAATAAGCAAGTAGTGGAGGTCACCCATAACCTTTGTTAGTTTGATCTCTATGAACGCTCTTCAATTTCACATGAGTACTTAGCGATGATTACCCATAACCTTAGTTAGTTTAATCATTCGCTAATGCTTGTCCTACTTCGAAAACCTTTTCGAAAATATAATAAAAGCAAGTTGTTACTAATAGTCAATCAGAGCCTTTGTTCGTCTGACTAGAGGTAACAACTCTTTTTGAGTATTTAGCAGTGATTACCCATAGCCTTTGTTAGTTTAATCACTCACTAATGCTCGTCCTATTGCGAAAACTCACCAAAAAGAACAAAACAAAAACCTTTTCAAAACCAAAGAGTTAGAACTACGTCGCCTTTGATTCTCCACCCGGAGATACGTAGGAGCAGGGCCACGCCCCTGTCAAGCGCAAAAATAAACAATTTCCCAAATAGAAAATACAAACACATCTCTTTCATTTCAAAAACCAAAAATCTTATTTTTTAAAGTAGGGGATTAAGTCGGTCGTACGGCCGGGTTAGTCATCGTTTTAGGATAAGTGAACTGTGGTCCTCCAGAGCCCCAGTGCTCCTTCAGCCCTCAGCGGCACTCCAGACCCCCAGCGGTCCTTCAACACAGATCACACAATCCTAAAACCCCTATATTAAAAAACACCAAACACACAAACATTTTCTACACAGAAGAACTAGGTAGCTTTGAGTTCTCCATCGCACCGGGAGATACGTAGGAGCGGGCCATGTCCCGTCAAGCGTTTTTTTTCTAAAAACCCGTTTTCCCCCTTTTTTCATAATAAATAAAGATTTTCATTAAGAGTTTTCCAATAAGAAGTAGAGAGGCAAAATTAAGTATTTTCAAGTCAACACACTAAAACCACACATTTAATTAAAGGTTCCCTCTCAGTAGAGAGGACGTGTGGGGTGCTAACACCTTCCCTGCGCGTAACCGACCCCCGAACCCTATTCTCTAGTTTCGCAAGACCAATCGCTTTCCAAAAAAGTTTTTCCTAATATTTTCCTTAATAAATATTGGTGGCGGCTTCATTGTCTTAGGAAAAGTTGTGAACGAGGAAGGTTCTCCCTCGGGGACTTTTTCGGGCGCAACACCAACATTTTGTTTCTGCTTTCAATTATGTAGTTGTTTTGAATGTCACTGTTATCATATTTTTCAGGATAAATTTGAACAAAAAAAGCAAGAGTTAGCTTCTCAAATTCCAGCATGTTCTTTGGGTGAGAATGAGGCTGACAGTCAACTTCAGGGTCATATGCCATCTGATTTTGAATTATGGATAGAAACAGTGGGAGTGAAGAAGGGCCACAAGATTTTTGGCCTTGGATCGATTAGTGAAACCATGCTGCCCACTTCACGCAATTCAGCGGATAATTCAGAAGAAATCGCCTTTTTGAGGAGTATGGTTCAGCAGTTAAATGCATCCCTACAGAGACAAGAAGATGAGAAATTAAAAATGAAAGAAGACATCAAATCAGAAATGAGAACAGAGGTAGCAGCATTAATGCGGCATCTTGGGTTTGCCGTATCTTCTTCTCGTCCACTTTCATCGCCCCCATATGAAGATAGTGATGAGGTTGAAGACAGTGATGAGGTTGTTGAAGATAGTGATGAAGTTAGTGACCAGATATAGTATGATTTGTAGAGGGAAGGAGAGAGACTTCTAGTATAGCACTCAACATGGATGATGAATCATAAAAAAATTAGCAGCAGTAGCAATTAAGTGAACTTGTAATTTTAAGCTTTAGGGTCTTTGGCATGTAACCATCACACTATATGGCCTGTTGATATTTCCTGTTTTGTACAAGACAGTTTCATATTGAGTAATTGGATATATATATATATATATATATAGCTGGTGTTCATTTAAGCTTTGTTGTTGTTTATTTATTTTAGTAGCTTGTGAAGCTTATAAATTGTGGGGCTGGATCTTATAAATTGTCTGTTTTTAGCTTATAAATTGTGAAGCTTTGTTGCTGTTTTTAGCCTTTCCTGCGGAATTTTCGGCAGAAAATTCCAATTTCCTGCGGAACTTCCTGCGGAGATTTCCTGCGGAATTTTCTGCGGACTTCCTGCAGAATTTCCGGAGGAATTTCATGCGGAATTTTCTTGCCGATTCAGAAATCCGCAACAAACAATTATCCACGAACGAAATAACTGGGAACCATAATCCGCTGAAAATTCCGCAGGAAACCCGTTTCCTGCGATTTTTAGTCAATTTCCGCAGAAAATTCCACAGGAAATGACGAAAATTCTAGTAGTGCTTCCATAGCAGCACAACAAACAATTGAGCCCCTAGCTCTTCAGAACCTGCCACCCAGTGAAGAATCCAGGAATGATAACGCATGTTTTGTGGGATATGGATGGGAACCAATATGGGATGGGAACAGACCAGACTGTTAACCACAAAACATGATTACGCAGGCAACCAACTATCACCCCATATCTTCACCTTTCTGTCATTCCCTATTTGCCACCTCCCACCAAATTGAACAACCTACCTTTAAGGATACTTTTCCAAACATAGCTTGGTTGATAGCCAAAACCGGCCTGAAGGAACGAGGAGCAAGGGTATTATCAAGCCTTAAAATCTGTTCAAGCAGTGACCCTTCCTTGTTAATTAGTCTCTAGAAGTGTTTGCTTAAAAGGTCAGTGTTGAATTCAGTAAACTCTATGAAACCCAACCCTCCTTGCTTCTTGTTCTTGGCTAGCTTCTGCCAGTTGAGCCAATGAATATTTCTCTTCCCTTCACAAGTTCCCCACCAAAACCAGGAAATCATAGCTCCAATTTCTTTGAAACACAAATTAGGAATTTTGTAGCAGCTTATGATGTAATTTGGGATTGCTTGGGCCATTGCCTTAACAAGAGTCTCTTTGTTTGCCCTAGAGGGGTACTTTTCTTTCCACCCCTTCAACTTCTTATATATTCTATCAACCACAAAGGAGAATATCGCCTTCTTGGACCTACCAAATGGGACTAGCATGCCCAGGTATCTGCCCTGAGTTTGCTTTGTCTTTAGAGCCATCCTGTTGCAGATTAAATTTTTATCTTTTGCAAGCAAATTTTGACTAAAATAACACTCAGACTTCTTCATGTTCCCCATCTGTCTAGAAGCTCTTTGATAGGTAGAGCGAATACTAAGGGTTATTTCAGCTTCATTGGAGTTAGCACGGGTAAAAAGTAAGTTGTCATCTGCAAAGAGAAGATGAGATATTTGGGGGGGGGGGGGGGGGGGGCTTCCTAGCCACCTTGATACCATCAATATTGCAACAATTGACCTCCGTATGGTTTAAACCATATAAGACATTTGCACAAAAAATAAATAAATAAATAAATAAGGAGAGAGGGGGTCACCTTGCTTGAGCCCTCTTTGAGGCCTGAAGCTGCAGCTAGGGTGGCCACTAATTAAGATCTGGTAGGAAACAATGGATATGCATCTGCTGATCAACTAAACCATGTGAACAAAAAACCCCATAACCGAAAGGACTCCCTCCACAAAAGCACATTCAATTCGATCACATGCTTTTGACTTGTCAAACTTGAGCGCTGATATGATCCTTGGAGCCGCCGGTGATTAATTCGGGAGTCATGAAGGTGTGAGTGATGGAGACACCACGATCGGGGATGGAAGACTGATCGATAAGTGCCACAACCGGCTACAGAGGTCCGATTGATAAGTCTGATGGAGCGCCACAACAAGGCGATAAAATTTAAAAATGACTCAATGAACCATAGAGAAACAACTATAAATTTTTACTCGAAATTCATCTCCCTTTATTTCATTAAATAAATTACAATTTATAGGACTCTAGTACCAATTGACTCAATGAATCCTAAAAAGTAAATCTGACCTAATGTTGCCATAAAGACAAAAAATCATATCCTAAAATTCAAATATGAAAATAATCAAATAAGAATTAATTCTAGGAATAAAAAACAATCCAAATATTCTAATTTAGAATAAACCAAATAAACATGAATGTAAAATCTTAATTAAAATTATATAATTCTACCGGCATTTATTATAGCCTTTATTTGTTTCTCCTAATAAAGCAATTAAAATTTTGTAAACAAGAAAGTGTGATCTTCAAAATCAAATAAAGCAAGAGATTCTTTGTAGGTTTCCTTCCACATGCTCAAAGAACTTTTGATCACATCATTCTCCCATTCTTCAAGAGGATTTGTCCTCAAATCCAAATCAGCATCATCAAATAATAGTGGATTATCTAAAAAGAATTCTTGTTTTTTCTCTCCACCCTTTTTTTCAAATTTGAATATTTCATCAATCTTCCTTTTAAAATTCTTATTTTTCTCCACAATGTCTTCATTACTTTCTCCCGTCTCTTCTTTTCTTGCCATAACTTTCTTCTCTCTCTCTCTATTCCTTTCCACTTCTCTACTATTGAATTCCTTTTTCTAATTCACGCTCCCTTGATTTTCTATATTGACCAAACTCTCTATAATTAATTTTGTCTTACTATCTCTTGTCAAGATTTGATCTTGGTCCAATTTTTCTGGTACAAGAGTGATTTAACAACTGTTAAATAAAAATGAATATGTGTTGGTTCAACGATCATGTTTTGCATGACAATGATGCTTCCATAAAAATCCAAGTAGTAAACCTCTTGTTTTGCATCACAAATCATCTTCCTATTCCCCAAGCATGAATGATAGTTGTATTTGTTTGGTCACCATCGCATCACCCACATCTCTAAACGCATCACCCTGGATTCTCGAGGCTATTGAGTATTTATGGTTGTGGATGTTGAAAGACATGAAGTTTTAACTTCTCTACTATTGTTGTACTAGCTAAATTGATCCAATATTTTCGATCATTGACCAAACTACATACCTTAATATTCTCAAGACATCTAGCAAAGAAACATTCTTTTTTTTGCTTACCTTTAATGATTAATCATAAAAAAACAATATTAAAAACAAGGAACAAAGAACAATGAATAAAAATTGATTCCATTTTTTTTTTCGAATTTGCTCCTTTTCTCTTCGGTTTTTGGATTTTGGATTTTTTTTTGAAAGAATTGAGATGAAAATATATAGAGACTATAATTGAAAAGGATAGATAACACTTGATAGAACCTAAGCTCTGATTGCCACTTGATATGATCCTCAAACAATCAGTGACTAATTATGGAGCCCCAAAGGTTTGAGTGATGGAGATACCATGATTGGGGTTGGAGGACCGATCAATAATTCAGGAAGACGCTACAACCAGTTATGGAGTTCCGAATGATAAGTCCGATAGAGTCCCACGACAAGCCGATAAGCTCTGAAAACGACTCCAAATTTTTACTCAAAATTCAACTCCCTTTATTTCATTAAATGCATTACAATTTATCGGGCTCTAGTCCCAATTGACTCAATGAATGCATAAAAAGTAAATCTGACCTAATCTTGCAATAAAGACAAAAAATCATATCTTAAAATTCAATAATAATTAATTCTAGGAATAAAAAATAATCCTAATATTTTAATTCGGAATAAACCAAATCAGGATTAATGTAAAATCTGAATTAAAACTAAATAATTCTACAGGGTTTAATTATAGCATTCATTTGTTTCTCCTAAATAAAGCATTTAAAATTTTGCAAATAAAGTAGTATAATCTTCAAAATCAAACAAAGCAGGAGATTCCTTTTAGGTTTCCTTTCACATGCCCAAAGAACTCTTGATGTCATCATTCTCTCTTTCTTCAAGAGGGTTTGTCATGAAATCCAAACCTGCATCATCAGATGTTTGTGGATTATCGAAAAAGAATTCTTGTTTTTTATCTCCACCCTCTGTTTCAAATTTGAATATTTCATCAATCTTCCATTTAAAATCCTTATTTTTCTCAACAATGTCTACATTACTTTTCTTGTCTCTTATTTGCTTGCAATAATTTTCTTCTCTCTCTATATATATATATATTTCTTTCCTTTCTAGGTCTTTACTATTTAATTCCTTTTTCTCATTCACTCTCTCTTGATTTTCTATACTGACTAAACTCTCTACAATTAATTTCATCTCACTATCTCTTATCAAGATTTGATCTTGGTCCATTTTTTTGGTACAAGAGTGATTTGAAGATTTCCAAATAAAAATGAATGAGTTGGTGCAACAATCGTGTTTTGCTTGACAATGATGCTTCCATGAAAATCCAAGTAGCACATCTCTTGTTTCAGAAGGAACCACATCACAAAGCACATCATCTTTGCATTCTTCAAGTGTGCGTGATAATTGTACTTGTTTGCATCACCCATATCTCTAAACTCTGGATTCTCGAGGCTATCGAGTATTAATTGTTGTGGATGCTGAAGGAGGTGAAGTTTTAACTTCTCCAATATTGTTGTACTAGCTATATTGATCCAATATTTTCTATCATTGACCAAACTACATACCTTATTATTCACAAGACATCTAGCAAAGAAAATATTCTTTTCTTGCTTACCTTTCATGATGAATCTACAAGAAACAATTTCAACTCTAAAACAACCCACAAAGAACATTAATGAATAAAAGTTGATTCGTTTTTCTCTCTTTTTTTTAGTTATTTTTTTAATTTGCACCTTTTTTCCTTTTTTGTGAATTTTCGATTTTTTGTTTGTAATATTTTTTTGAAAGAATTGAGATGAAAAAAACATTGAGACTATTATTGAAAAGGATAGATAACCCCTTGATAGAAGCTAAGTTCTGATAACCATTTGATATGATCCTCTAAGCCATGGGTGACTAATTCGGGAGCCAGGAAGGGTTGAGTGATGGAGACACCACAGTTGGGAATGGAAGACCGATCGATAACTTAGGAAGACGTTACAACGAAGTCTGGAGTTCCAAATGATAAGTCTAATGATAAGTCTAATGTAGCGTCACGACAAGCCAATAAGCTCTAAAAATGGCTCAAAGAACCATAGAGAAACATGTCTAATTTTTTACGCAAAATTCAACTCCCTCTATTTCAGGAAATAAATTACAATTTATAGGGCTATAGTCCCAATTGACTCAATGAATCCCTAAAACGTAAGTCTGACCTAATCTTGCAATAAAGACAAAAAATCGTATCCTAAAATAATAATTAATTCCTAGGAATAAAAAATAATCCTAATATTATTATTTAGAAAAAGTCAAATCAACATTAATTGAAAATCTTAACTAAAACTAAATAATGCTACAACATTAACCATAGCATTTATTTATTTCTCCTAATAAAGCAATTAAAATTTTTAAATAAAGTAGTGTGATCTTCAAAATCAAACAAAGCTGGAGATTCCTTTTACGTTTCCTTTCACATGCCCAAAGAACTTTTGATCACATCGTTCTCCCTTTCTTCATGAGGGTTTTCCTCAAATCCAAACCCGCATCATCAAATGTTTGTGGATTCTTTAAAAAGAATTCTCATTTTTTCTCTCCACCCTCTGTTTCAAATTTGAAGATTTCATCAATCTTCCTTTTAAAATCCTTATTTTTTTCAACATGTCTTCATTACTTTTCCTTGTCTTTTCTTTTCTCGCAATAATTTTGTTCTCTCTCTCTATTTCTTTCCCTTCCACTTCTCCACTATTGAATTCCTTTTTCTCATTCACTCTCTTGATTTTATATATTGGCCAAACTCTTTACAATTAAGTTCGTCTCACTATCTTTCGTCATGATTTGATCTTGGCCCACTTTTTCTGGTACAAGAGTGATTTTACGAATGTAAAATAAAAATTAATATGTGTTGGTGCAACGATCATGTTTTGCTTGACAATGATACTTCCATGAAAATCCAAGTAGCACATCTCTGGTTTTAGAAGGAACCACATCACAAAGCACATTATCTTCGTATTCCCCATGCTTGAATGATAGTGATACTTGTTTGGTCACCATAGAATCGGCTATATCTCTAAACTCTAGATCCTTGAGGCTATCGAGTATTTATGGTTGTGGATGTTGAAGGACATGAAGTTTTAACTTCACCACTATTGTTGTTCTTGTTCTTGAAACGATATCAACAAAACCAGCAGCCAATTCCAGAGAAATAATGCAAACACAAATAGAACCGAAAAACACAAATTGACGAATAAAACTGAAAAACAGAATTGAAAGATTGCAAAACCGAATGAAATGTAAATCAACCAGATTGAAGGAGAATGAGCTTCTTAATTGCAAATTCAAGTAGTAGAGTACAGCAATTAAGTACAGGGTTCAGAGCTCATGCTCATTACATCAAAGAAGAAATGTAATAGTACTGGAAATAGAAAATAGAAAGTACTGGAAAGGGAAAGAAAGAGATGAGGAAAGCAGCAGAGTCACACACTAATTGCCTGATCCTTCCGTGCTCTTTTTCCTTTCCTTTTAGTGCTCACTTGGCCACGTATTGGTCCCACATTGGATGAGGCCCTTTGATTCTGTTGCTCACCCTTTGCACAGCTTCACCACGCGCCTGACTCTGAGTAATATTCACTCGCTCATTCATAACATTACCCTCGCCTTCAAAAACAATCTTGTCCTCAAGATTGAGGTTCGGAAAAGACTCTTTCATATCAGCTTCAGCTTCCCAAGTAGCCTGAGCAATCGGAATAGACTCCCACTTTACCAAAACCTGCTGAACTTGCTGAGTACCCTGCAACACCGTACGCTTTCGGATAACAGCCTCTGGTTTTAAAACAGGACCTTGCTCCACAGTTGACAGAGGCAAAGGTAGGTAAGGACTTGTGGCTTCACCTTTGAATAGTTTCAATTGTGAAATGTGGAACACTGGATGTATACGAGCTGCCTCCGGTAATTGCAGTTTGTATGCCACTGCCCCCACCTTAGCTAGAACTGGAAATGGCCCAAAATAACGCATCCCAAGCTTTTGATTTTTACGCAGAGCCACAGAACCTTGTCTATAAGGTTGTAATTTAACAAGGACCAATTGACCAACACCCAAAGAAGCATCTGTGCGCTTCCTGTCAGCATTCACCCTCATTTTCTGTTGAGCCCGAGCTAAATTAGACTTCAATTGCTGCAGTATCTGATCTCTATTCAGCAACTGTTGCTGTATCTCAGGTTGTTCTCTGCTTGAAGGAGTGTATCTCAGCATCACAGGTGGTTCCCTGCCATATAGAGCCTTAAATGGGGACATACCAATACTAGTGTGCCATGAAGAATTGTACCAAATTTCAGCCAAATTCAACACCTTAGACCAAGTCTTAGGATTTTCAAATGTGAAACAACGTAAATACATCTCCAAAACTTTATTCACGGCCTCAGATTGTCCATCCGTTTGAGGATGATACGCTGAACTCATAGCCAACGTAGTACCTTGCAACTCAAACAATTGCTGCCAAAACTTGCTAGTAAATACCCTATCTCTATCGGACACTATAGATTTGGGCATTCCATGCAACTTGACTATATTAGTCATGAAAACCTCAGCAACCAATTTACTATTATAATCGGTTTTCAATGGAACAAAATGAGCATATTTTGTTAATCTATCTACTACAACCATAATGACCGTGAAACCATGTGACATAGGCAATCCAATAATAAAATCCATGCTAATATCTTCCCATACCTGCATAGGAATTGGCAACGGTTGAATTAAACCGGTAGGAGCTGTGGTTAAATGCTTAGCCTGTTGACACACAATACATTGCTCAATAAATTTCTGGATGTCACTTCGCATTTTTGGCCAATAAAACTGAGCTGCCACACGAGCAATAGTTCTGGTCACTCCAGCATGGCCTCCTATTACCGAAGCATGGTACTCCTTCAATACTTGCTGAATTAATGAGCTGTCAGCAGGCAAAACAAGCCTGTGCTTCCAGTACAGAAGCCCATCCTTCACCATATAGCCATCAACAGCTTCTTCTTGCTTACTACATTGTTGTACAATTAATTGCAATTGCTCATTGTGAGCCAATTCCTCTTTCAGCTGTTGCAAAAATAGGTTCTCCGGGCCTGACCAAGATAAAGTCATGACTCTAGACAAAGCATCTGCAGCTTGATTATCCTTGCCCGGTTTGTATTCTATTTGAAAATCATAGCCAATAAACTTGTGGAGCCAAGCTTGTTGCTCTGGAGTTTGCAAAGATTGATCCAATAAACTCTTCAAACTCTTTTGATCAGTTCTCAAAATGAATTTATGACCAAGTAAATAATGTCTAAATTTGGCTAGAGCAGCTGTGATAGCATGAAATTCTCTAGTGTATGCTGATTGCAGTTGCATTCTAGGAGCCATCTTCTTGGAAAAAAAAGCAATAGGATGTCCCCCTTGACTAAGGACTGCTCCTATACCAGTGCCCGAAGCATCAGTTTCCAAAATAAAAGGCTGAGAAAAATCTGGTAGCACTAAAACAGGTGCTGTTGTGATGGCCTGTTTCAATCTGTCAAAGGCTGCAGCAGCTTCCTTTGTCCAAACAAAGGCATCTTTCTTCAACATATGAGTTAGAGGGCTGGCTATGGTGGCATAAGCTCGAATGAATCTTCTATAATATCCCGTGAGACCAAGGAAACCTCTCAATTGTTTCAAGTTCTTTGGAATTGGCCATTGCAACACTGCTTGAACTTTAGTACTATCCATAGAAACACCCTGACCCGAGACCACATGTCCCAAGTAATCAACCTCTTGCAACCCAAAAGAGCACTTTGATAACTTAGCAAACAAAACATTCTTGCTAAGTATTTGAAAAACTTGCTCCACTTGCTCAAGATGAATCTTCCAAGAAGGGCTATATATAAGTATGTCATCAAAAAACACCAAGACACATTTTCTCAGCAAGTGTTGGAAAATTTGATTCATTAATCTTTGAAATGTAGCTGGAGCGTTTGTAAGGCCAAATGGCATCACCAACCATTCGTAATGACCTTGATGTGTCCTAAATGCCGTTTTCTCTCTATCCTCAGGATTAAGGAGTATCTGATGGTACCCAGAACGAAGATCAAGCTTGGAAAAATACTTGGCACCATGTAGTTCATCTAAGAGTTCATCCACCGTAGGCATCGGAAAACTATCCTTGATAGTGATGGCATTTAAAGCTCTGTAATCTGTACAACATCTCCACGAACCATCCTTTTTCTTCACAAGGATAATTGGAGAAGAGAATGGACTATTACTAGGCTGAATTATACCCTCTTGCAACATGTCTTGAACCATCTTTTCAATCTGTTCTTTTTGGCTATGAGGGTATCTATAAGGCTTGACTTTCACCGGTTGAGATCCTGCTTTTAAGATAATCTCATGACTCAATTCTCTTGATGGAGGTAAACCTTGAGGAACTTGAAAAATGTCTCTGTATTTATGCAGCAACAGTGCCATTTCAGGTTCCACATTAGTAGGTAATTCAGACCAAATATCATCAGGGGACACTGTGTCCAATTGTTGCACTGTGAACAATTCTGCAATGGACTTAGTGTTATGCATCCTTCTCAGTTGATGCATTTGTGCTATCTCAGGTTTGTTCCCTGTTTCTCCTTGTAAAGTGATGAACTTACCATTCAGATAAAATTTCAGTCTAGCTTCTGCATAATCTGCTACGTGAGGTCCAAGGGAAGCCAGCCAAGGAGCGCCAAGAACTACATCAGTTCCAGCTACTGGCAGTAAATACGCAGGAACTGTAATGTCATTACCCTGCACTTTAACTGTTAATTGCTGAACTACTCCTTCAGCCTTCATTTGTTGACCATTACCAACAAGCACATTACACTTCTCAATTGGTTCAACAGGTAGTCCCAAGCAATGAACTATCCTTGGTTGAACGAAACTATCCGAACTACCGCCATCTAACAAGATTGAAACATGGATAGGACCAATAAAACCTTTGAATCTAATCACACCAAACCCCGTTGCTCCGTTTAAAGCATTAAGTGAAAGGTGGTGATTGCTCTGATGTGCAGAATCTGTCTCTACAGTTTCTTCTTCTGTTTGTGCTTCACTTGCTTCAGCCTCATCCACAAATTCAAGTAACATTAACTGCTTATTGGGACATTTATGCGTGAATGAGAATTTCTCGTCACAAAAATAACACAAACCCTTCTCCCTTCTAAGTTGCATTTCCGCAGGTGAGATTCTTTTAATTGCCGGATTTTTTTGGAGTTGGCTCATAGGTCTAATTGGAGGTGTGGGAAGTATTGGTGGGTTGGGGGCCTTTTCGGTAGCTTGTGTTTGGGCATTTCTAGTTGGATTGAAGTGAGCTCTTTGTTGCACAGTTTGGCTCACAGTGGTATTCTTTTGGTTGAATGTATTACTCCCCATAGCAGTCAATTTCTCCTCAAACAATTTGGCCAACGATACAGCTTTCACAATAGACGTAGGAGTATGCAACATGACATCTCTACGCACTTCATCTTTTAAACCACTTATAAAACAATCCACTAATGCATCATTACTTAGACCATACACACGATTAGACAAAGCTGTAAATTCTAAGTAATATTCACTAACAGACTTAGTTTGCTGCAATTTGAAAAGTGAAGCTCGAGGGCACTCATACAATGATGGTCCAAAATCGAGCTCTAAAGCTCTAGTGAAGTCACCCCATGTCTGAAATGGTCTAGATCTAGTGACCATTTGGAACCAAGGAACCACATCTTGATCCAAATGCACCGAAGCGATAATTAAACGCTCTGTATCAGGTGTGTTATAATAACCGAAAAACTGTTCAGCCTTAAAGATCCAATCCAGTACATTCTTACCATTAAACCTTGGAAATTCAAGTTTAATGTGTCTCACCTGAAATGGTGTTGAAACCATTGTTGGAATCGTGTGACCTGATGAAGCAGCTACTGTGTGACCCACGAACGACGAATTCATGCTCGCAATCGTCGATGAAACAGAGCTGAGAACCGATCCTGAGTTCGTTCCACCATGGTTGACCGGTGGCGTCTGCTGCATAAATTTCTCAAACGCCTCAGCTAACTTGTTGAACCGAGCATCTGAAGTTTTCTGCATCGCCTCCATTTTGTCGAAACGGGCTTTGTTTGCGGCTTCCGATTTTTCCAGAGCTTCCGCTTGTCGTCGGATCTCCGATGACAACTCTTTCAAACGGGTATTGTCAGCCATGGGTCAATGAAAGCACCAATGAAATGTAAATCAACCAGATTGAAGGAGAATGAGCTTCTTAATTGCAAATTCAAGTAGTAGAGTACAGCAATTAAGTACAGGGTTCAGAGCTCATGCTCATTACATCAAAGAAGAAATGTAATAGTACTGGAAATAGAAAATAGAAAGTACTGGAAAGGGAAAGAAAGAGATGAGGAAAGCAGCAGAGTCACACACTAATTGCCTGATCCTTCCGTGCTCTTTTTCCTTTCCTTTTAGTGCTCACTTGGCCACGTATTGGTCCCACATTGGATGAGGCCCTTTGATTCTGTTGCTCACCCTTTGCACAGCTTCACCACGCGCCTGACTCTGAGTAATATTCACTCGCTCATTCATAACACCGAAAAATAAAGAAATGCAAAAACAGAACCGTAATGAACAAAACCGAAACTGGAAAAACAGAAACAGAGAAAAGGGAGAGGAAGAACACAAGAATTTGTTAACCCAGTTCGGATTTCTCCTACATCTGGGAGTCTGAATCCGAGCAAATAATCCACTAGGAATGAATGTGATTACAAGAACAATCGATTTCCTCTTTCCTTAAAACAGAATTGGTTCTTCACTTTTTCAGCAAGAATAGAAAGCAGAAACGCAGTAGAATGAAGAACAGTGATTTTACACAATGGAACTCTTCACTCTCTCTCGATTCTCTCTCTCACTTGTCTCACTGATTTGCGTATTGCGACGTTCTCCTCTTTTCTGATTCTGGAACGCATTGGAGAAGAACAAAAGGACGCGTACTGCAGAAGATTATAAACACAGCTTCTGTTTTAATGGAGAGACCCGGCCCACAAAACCAAAAAACAACAGCGAGGCCCATACAATTTGAGAACAGCCCAAATAGCATTAACTTTCTATTTGCGCCTCCAAACTACTATTTGCACCACACCACCGTTGTACTAGCTATAATGATCAAGTATTTTCAATCATTGACCAAACTACATACCTTATTATTCACAAGACACCTGGCAAAGAAAATATTCTTTCTTTGCTTACCTTTCGTGATGAATCTACATGAAAGAATTCAACTTTAAAAACAACCAACAAAGAACAATGAATACAAATTGATTATTTTTTTTCTCCCTCTTTTTTTTGAGTTTGCTCCTTTTGTTTTTTCCTTTTTTTTGAATTTTTGATTTTGTTTTTGTAATATTTTTTTGGAAAGAATTGAGATGAAAAAATTATAGAGACTATAATTGAAAAGCATAGATAACACCTTGATAGAACCTATCGATGACTAATTCGGGAGTCATGAAGGTTTGAGTGATGGAGACACCACGATCAGGGATGGAAAACCGATCGATAAGTCAAGAAATTAAACGCCACAATTGGCTATGGAGTTTCGATTGATAAGTCCGATAGAGCGCCACGACAGGCCGATAAACTCTAAAAAAGGCTCAATGAACCATACAGAAACATCTCTAAATATTTACTCAATATTTAACTCCCTTTATTTCATAAAGTGAATTACAATTATCTATAACGCCTAGCTCAACTGACAAATGCAGAAATTTTTAGGCTGGATATCATGTATCAGGTTCGAACTTGGGACCTCACAGTTGCGTGATTTTCTTGTGGCAATTGCCACTTCGTCTACGAATAAAAAAATGAATTAATATTTATAGGGCTCTAGCCCAAATAACTCAATAAAACCCTAAAAAGTAAATTTGACCTAATCTTGCCATAAAGACAAAAAACCATAAACTCATATTTGAAAACAATCAAATAGTAACAAAAAAAAAAGAAAACAATCAAATAAGAATTAATTCTAGGAATAAAAAATAATCCTAATATTCTAAGGTTCAAATATGTTTTTCGTCTCTGCAAATATAGCGACTTTTTTAAATAAGTCACTGCATAAGTTTTTTTTTAAAAAAATAGTCCCTGCAAAATAACTTTTTTTTTTAAAATACCCTTCTGTTAGTGATCCGTTAAAAAAAGCTGACTTGGCTAGCAGAATTCTTATGTGCCATTTAATATTCGTTTTTGTTTATTTTAAATGCTTACTTGCAATGCAAAGTCATTATTTTCATTTTTCATTATTCCCCTTTACTCCATTTGTTCTCCATGACCATCTTCAACCAAAACTCATCTAAACTTTCTGCATATCTCTTTCTTCTCCTCAACTAGATGTTGAACCCACCACCCAAAGCCATGGCAGCAGCTTCATAAGGCCACTGTGGGCCAACAAGAAAATGAATGTGAGAATCAGATGAACTGAAACTAGTCCACCTTAGATAAAGTTGTTTGAAACAATGGTTATTGCACACACCTTCTCTATTCCTTGAACAGATGAACTTTTCTACTACAAAGTTGCCCATACAGTCAAATCTATAGAACCTCCTACAGGAACAAGTTTTGGATATTTAATTATGTTCCTTGCAACAGACATGGCATGTACCAAATACTAAAAAAATCACTATAGAAACAAATGGAGACACAAAGGGAACTTTGTTATTCTGGCGCGATGGTCGCCGGAGCAAGGTTCTTCCGATCAGGAAATTTGTTGAGGGCTAATGTAGTAGATGATGAGGGGATTTTAAATCATTGATTACTTTTCTGATTGGAGGTCTAGATGTACCGAAATATAGGAGAAAAATTACGGTTTGGAGGTTTTTCGATCTACATATTTTGAGTCCATTTTGCTTGAAACGAAAACGAATATTACAGAGGAGAAGGAGGTGAACATGGTTGTGGCCTTGGATGAGTGAGAGGCGGCCGAAGTTGCTCGGGAAACGAGTTTTAATTGGCGGTCGTTTTTCAAGGAGTTTCAATTTGAAATCTAATTATTAAATATAAAGAAAGAGGAGGATGGGAGGATTCAAAATATGTTATTATTTTGGCCAAAGGTGGCCGGACAGAGGCGATACGCGGCCAAGAAGCTGGGCGGCGGCCATGGTAGGAAGGAGGAAGCTTCTTTCAATTTCTATGACTATTGGGACAAGAAAATGATGGAGAGAGAGAGAGAGAGAGAGAGAGAGAGAGAGAGAGAGAGAGAGAGAGAGAGAGAGAGAGAGAGAGAGAGAGAGAGAGAGAGAGAGAGAGAGAGAGAGAGAGAGAGAGAGAGAGAGAGAGAGAGAGTTTCCAAATTTCATGGAGATGAGGAATGGAGAAGAAATGGATTAATGGGGAATAATGAAAAATAAAAATAATGACTTGGTATGCCATGTAAGCATTTAAAAAATGAATATTAAATGACACATAAGAACTCTGTTAGCCAACTCAGCTTTTTTTAACGGATCACTAACGGAAGGGTATTTTTTTTAAAAAAAAAAATGTTTTTTGGCAGGGTCTTTTATTAAAAAAAAGTTTTGCAAGGACTTATTTAAAAAGTTGTTATATTTGTAGGGACAAAAAACATATATAAATCATATTCTAATTTAGAATAAACCAAATCAGCATTAATATAAAATCATAATTAAAACCAAATAATTCTAGAAGCATCAGTTATAGCATTTATTTGATTCTCCTAATAAAGCAATTAAAATTATGCAATTAAATTAGTGTGATCTTTAAAATCAAACAAAACTGGAGATTCCTTGTAAATTTCCTTCCACATGCTCAAAGAACTATTGATCACATGAAGCGCCATGGTCCCTTTCTTACCCTTCTTTTTCTTCTTTAGCCAGTGGAAACACTCCATATATCGCTATCAAAGAATTGTCAGTAATAAACCTCCCAGAAGTTTAAGCACTCTGTTCCACATCACATTGTATAGGCTGATTGGTCTAAACTGATTAGGGGAAACCGGATTCTCCCTACAATACCCCAATACTTCAGGAAGAAAAGAGCAGGTAACCCATCTAGTCCTGGGCTTTTAAGAAGGTGCATTTGAAACAAAGCCTCATGCACTTCCTCCACAATGTACACGGGGCTGCACTAGTTCTTCATTTCCTCGTTCAGTTTGTTCTTAATGACCTAGCTAGTGTCCTCAATATTGGTAGGGCTAGAGGACGCAAATAGGTTTGAGAAATAGGAAACAATTACCGTTTGAACTTTATCTTTTCCCCTCCATCAAACCCCATCATCATCATCTTTGATTTCATTGACTTTCTTCCGCTAGTTGGCCATGTTGTGAAAGAACTTAGTGTTCTTGTCTTCTTCCTTTAACCACATTGCAATGGAAGACCATATCTACCACACTTGTATTTACTACAAATCATAGAGCCCCACAGTGAATCTAAGTTACCGCAAAATTCCCAAAGCCCTTTTTGGAGAAAAGCATAGTTGGCCCTCCTAGTGGAATACAAGCCCAATTCTCCCATCTTCTTAGGAAGGCACATAGTTTCCCAATTGAGTAAGTGGACCTTCGTATGGTTTTAATCACCCCCCGGATAAAGTTCCTGCAATGCTTATCCACTTCATCACATACACCGCTAGGATTGCATCACATAAGTAGGCATAACCTGAACCACGGATTTAGACCGAGTAACCCTACCAGCAAAAGATACGGTTCTAGCTTTCCAGGAGCTCAACCTTTGATTAATCGTATCAATGACAAATTTGACGGTATTAAGGACAACTCTCTAATGGAATATGGGAACTCCAAAGTATTTTCCAAGATCATCAGTCAGCAGGAACCCCAAAGCCTGGCAGATGTCAACTTTCAAAACTCTAGGAACATTCTTGGAAAAGAAGACCCTAGTTTTCTGCTGACAAACTTTTTGACTCGAACTTCTACAGAAAGCATCAAGAATATGATGGATAACAACAACTTGGTCCAAACTAGCCTCCCCAAAGAAAATTAAGTCATCAGCAAAAGCCAAATGGGAGAATGACAAGCCCACAAGCGTACGAATGTATCGTGTAATATTAAATTTGATCCCACAAAGACTGTTTTTAATTACCAATTACTTTCTTAGAGATGATTAGCCAAAGAAGTAGAAGATGATGATTGCTTACGATTAAAAATCAGAAATGTAAACAATCTCGGATTATAGTTTTATCACAACAATAAGGAACCTAAGTAATTCATTAGTCCATTCTCCAATTTATAAGAATAATCATTTCAAAGGCAATGTATTAGTTGTAATCATTTTCTCCTTTCAAAGAACAATGATGTATTTTATTCAAACTTTAAAACCTATTTTCATGGTTGAAAGTTGACAAAATCCTTTAAGATCAATACCTTTCACCTGCCTCAAGGAAATCAAGATTATTTCCATACATTGATTCTCTTGTCTAATTTCATAGGTCAAACATAAAATTTCACCTTTCGGTTCATCACTTTATGTTCAGATTCAGATTATAATACAATGAAATTAGATTAGAAATGGAAAACAATTCAAGTGGAGAATAGACTTGGGAATTACTAGGGACTTATCATTGGATTACTCCCAATACCCAAGAGTATGATTCTACTCACTCATGTTCATAATGTAAAAGGCAATAAGATTAAATGACATAAACATAAACTACTTAGAAAGGTAAATATAGGTGTATAAAAGTAATATCAAAAAGGTAAATGACAGAAAATAAAAGTGCAAAAAAATAAGAACAACTACTAAAGGAAGCAAGGAAATTGTATTAAGGAAAGCAAGAGTACAAAGAAGAGAGTTTAGATGAAGATGATCCCCTGGCATTCAGAAATCCAAGCTATATATAGGCCTTGGGTCATTAATTACAAGAACCATTCAGATTAAAAAAAATACAAAGAACATTCAAAAATCTGATTAGTCAAGACAACGCAGGCCGCGTTAGTTCAACGCTCTCACCCACGTCATAATCTGTCTCTCTGCTTGATTCTTTAGCTTAATTGGAATACCCAACATGGGTCGCATCAAAACAACACGAGCACCTGTGTTGGAATCTGTTACTTCTCATTTTCTTGGCTTAAATTGATGAATTTGGTTATTTGTTGTGCTCCTAGCCTCAGGTCTTCATTTTCTTCCTTTTGGTCCTTAGATTTCTTCATCTTTCTCAAGTCCTTGATCAACGAACAAAACAATTTCAAGTAGTAAAATAGTTCTAGAAATGTAACTATAAATAGCAAAGATTAGCCTTAAACAACAACTAAAACATGACTTAAAACAGACTTAGCAGAGAATTTAGCCCCTGCTCTAACAACTTGAATAGGTTTCCAGGAGTTGTCACTAACAACTACCTTGATGGCATGCAAAAGGCATTCAATGCAATGAAAAAAGAGAAAGGGGGAGATGGGATCTCCTTGTCTTATACCTCTCTTAGATTGAAATTCCACACTGGCCTCCCCATTCCACAATACCTGCATGGTGGGGGAAGAAATGCAACGCCATATAAGTTGGATGATCTTATTAGGAAAACCTATATCCACAAGGGTATCCTTGATGAATTCCCAACTAAGTCTATCGTAGGCCTTTTCAAGGTCAATTTTGATAGTTATCCACCCTTTCTTCCCGGACTTGGTTCTCAGGGAATGGAAGATCTCTTTAGAGATTTATTCTCTTAGGAATAAAGGAACATTAAGCGGGAACAATAATGCTGGATAATCCCTCTCAGAGTCTATCGGTAATAATCTTGGTCACAGCTTTATAAGTAACATTGCAGAGCCCAATGGGCCAGAATCATTTCATGGAGGACACAATATCAGCTCTGGGAATGAGAGCAATGAAGGTAGAATTATTGTCCTTGACTTTCCCATGATTGTTCCATATATCTCTGATTAATCTACAAATCGAAGTACCCACAATATGCCATTGACTATGGTAGAATAATGCTTGAAACCCATCGGGCCTAGGAGCATTGAGAGCACCAATGTTCTTGATAGACTCCCATATCTCATGATTTGTAAGATCCCTGCTCAAAAGAGATAGGAACGGTTCCTCCAACAGGGAAGTGACCAGCCAGATGGTAAGGAATAACCTCTCCCTCATTATCAAACAGATTTTGAAAGTAGGTGGTTGCTAAGTTTTCTAAATGCATAGGGTCATTAATCAACCTTCCTTGATCAACTTGGAGAGCTTCTATGTAATTCTTTCTTCTTCTAATAGCTGTGACTCCATGAAAAATTTCCGTATTCCTATCTCCTAACTCAAGCAATTTAGATCTAGACTTTTGGAACCACAAAAGTTCTTCCTTTGCCAGAATATTCTCATACTCCTTCCACATGTCATTTTGGAGTTTAATAAGTTGGTTACTCCACCCTCTTCTCAGGTCTCTATGAATCTATAGAAGTTTCTTAATGAGTATTTTCTTAGTAGCAAAGATGTTCCTAAATGAATTCTTATTCCAATCTCTAAGGACTCCTTGGAGCTCTTTAAGCTATTGAGGAACATTTAAAGCCTCATCTTTCCAATTATCCCTGATAAGTCTAAAAGGTCTTCGTCTTCTATTAAGTCTCCTTTCAGTCTCAATTAGAGGGGACCAGCACGCTCAAAGTCATGAGTTTCTAGTAAGGCAATCATGGAAGCAGAGTATTCGTACCTTAGATCTCTGATTAGGCCAGCAAAATCCTTAGCCGTCGTACCACAACAATTCCAACACGTCACATTCATAGAGAATGTTGATTTTGTTGAAGGTCCAAACCTTCCGAGATTTCCATAGGAATTGACTTTGATGCTGCCTCCATTTTTAGCTTTAACTCTTCATTACACCTTCTATCATTTTCATCAATAGTTGCCAAAGCCACCCTACCATCAGCTAAACCTTGTAACTGAGTAAGAAATTTAGTACCAAGAGTTTCATTCATGGCCCTCATGTAGGCTAATACAGCTTCCTTTTTGACAGTGTTCTGTCTAGCGCAGTTATTGGGTTTTCCTGTCCCAACTGAAGCATTGTTAATAGAGTTTTATTTACCTTTGGGCACATTAACATTGGCACCCGTGCCTGTAAGCTTAGTCCTTGTGTGACTGTTAACATGACTAGGACAAGAATCTTTACGGGAACTACCTTTCCTATTCACAGCTTGGTGATCAACGGTCGTATGCAGGTCAAAATAATTAAAAGGATAAATATAGTATCAAGGTAAGAGACCTTGGTCATCTCCCGCGTACCTCTAAATACTGAAATTACCAAAATCTAGAACGAATTTAAGAATATAAAAAAGGGGTTTTGAAGAAACGATTTCTGTTTAAGGGATTTAACAATTTAGAGAGGTAATCAATCTATTGGCTTCAAGTGCATATCTTGGATTTATCATCGGTTCTAAAATAATGATAGATTCGTGCAAGACTTGATAATTCTTGATTGATCATAAACTAATTAAACAAGTGTTAGTCAGTTCATACAAATTCCCTCTGGCTCAATTAAGCGTCAAGACAGAGTGTTCGGTCAATCCTGATGGTGAACAATGGCCACACAACACAATTAACGTCATAACTGAATTCTATCAATCCTATGAACAAGCGTCATAGACTCTATCAATTTCTATCCAAACTAAATTAAACAAGCGAAAAATACTTCGAATAATGAAAGTTGCAGCACAAAATCATGATTAAGTGATTAAGCAAAACTGAATCATGAAACGGATAACATAAGCAAAACACAGAGTTTGAGTAATTAAGAAAAACACAAACCGAATTTTCAGAAAGAATTACAGAGATGAAATTGATAGAGAAATAATTAAAACTATAAAAACGAAATAAACATTAAGCAATGTACCTCAAAATACCTACAGCAACACCCTTCACCAATAGATTGATTTAGGGCTTTAAGCTTCCATGGAGGTTAGGGCACAAAACATAAAATTAAAAGTAGAATGCGTAAGAGACCAAAAATGGCTCTGAAAAGTGTATTAAGTCTCTGAGCAAACGAAAAACCTAAATCCCTAAACGGGTTCTATGATAAAAGCCCGCTAACAAAGTAGTATTCGGCCACAAAACATGTTTTACATTAAACGACTTTGGTAATTCACAGTTTTGACATTCAATACATTAGAACTGGGTTTCGAGCTTAACAGAAGAATTGTAGCTCTGTTTCATAGCTTTTCAATGCATGCTCGCACGCATCAATCGGATAACACCAACCAAAGTTATCGCCTGTAGGGCAGACAAGGATCAATATACAATTAAAACAAGAATTAATTAAAAAATTGCTATACTGCTCAAATGAGACTCAAAGTCTAGAATCGTGCTAAGACTTAAATATTAGGCACAAAAAAAATCAAGAATTAAGGGACTGAGTTGATCATCTTCTTCTTCCCCACATCCAGAATTAAGGGACTGAGTTGATGATGTGTTTGCCACACCTTCTTTCCAGGAATGTCCGCCAAGGTCCTTCCGATACCTTTCCTATGTTACCTTAGAATTTGCGGTAGTTTTTCCTGTTCAGAGTCAAGGTTACCTAAAATAATCGCAGGCAAATTTTCACTTCCCATTAAGTATGCGCATATAAAGTTTTCAGAGGGTTGTTTAAGCTCTACAACATGTGGATGCCCAATGGAAGCAACATCTATATCCACAACATCAGCTATGGAAAGTGTATCAATCTGCATAGTATTTTCAATCTCAGCGCAAATAGAAGGATTATCAGAACATGTATAATCAATCAAACCATCAAGCAATTCCATTTTACAAAGGGAATTCTCTTCCATGGGGTGTTTCTTAGCATCAAAGATGCCAAATTATTCAGTATCTCCTGTAGTATCAACTATCCCTTCTTCTATCTCAAGTAGTTTGAGACAATGGTCCTTTTTATGTCCATATTTACCACAAGGAAAACAAATGGAATGAAGACCTTCATACTCAAGAGGTAGTTTCATCCCTCATATTTTAATGTGGGAAGCCAGGGTTTTTCGAGATCGAGTTCAACCAAAATCCTTGCAAATTTACCTCGATTCATGAGTTTGTCATTACAATGTTCCAAAGGTAGTTTAAGAATCCTAATCCAAACAGCTACTTTCTGAGTGAGGGATGCATTAAGGGAGAAAAAGGGTCTCCACCTTTGAACGATTAGGTAATGGCCAACCACTTTCCAAGTTCCCTGAAAGAGGGCATGTCTATAGTCCCTGAAAGCGAGATCCGTGATATGCATTTCACGATTCGGAAATCAAGGCCTACAAAACTTGTTCTCAAGCATTCTGAAACTAATCTTAGTTCCAAGCACTTTTACTATTAAAGTATTTCTCCATGGTTTCAACCAGACCATCAGTTCTTCATTTGGAACTTCAATAACTAGACAGGGAGAGTTGCTCTTCACAGTTGGTTGGACTTCTTCTTTATCTGGTTTATACTGTAACACCCTAAATATTTAGTTAATTTATTTAATTAAGTATTTAGGAATTTAAATTAATTAATTGGATATAATTTAATTATTTGGAATTATATTAAAATGTGTAGGTGGTATTAGGAGATGAAGGCGCCAATTAGCTAGACTTGGGCTTAAGTGAAAAGCCCAAGCCCATGATCCAAGTGACATGCGAAATGATGAGGTCTTGTGAGGCTAGGGTTGTGTTGTTGGCATTTTGCGAAAATTGAGAATAGAGAGAAAGAGAGAAGGAGGGCGCCGTTGGAGAGGAGAAGAGGAGAAGAGAAGTCGCACAACCAAGGAGAGGAAAGGGACGTGAATTGTTGCCGTGGTTCCGTTCGTGACCGTCTCTAGGGCCCCTATTCTTCAAATTCGAGGTAAGGGGATGTCCTATCAATTTATATAATAGGTCCTATGATAGGTTTTAAGTAGAGATGGCCTAGATCTAATCCGTGAGTATGATTTACGTGTAATTTCATGTTGTTAATTCGATTGGTATGTGTTTTGATGAATTTGATGCTCAAAGTTCCATGGTTGGTGTTATAGGCGCCTAGGGCGCCATGTTTGTGCTTGGGATGTGCTGAATTTTTGATGTTTGGGGGATAATTTGATGATCCTACATGTGCTAATGAATTGCAGTAAATAGGTGTTGTGATGGGTCATGTAAAAATCTGAAGAAAAAAAATATATGTTGTAATTGTGCTGAAATTCGTGGCCAATGTTGTTGATATTGGTGTATAAATGACGATGATGCCCTTAGTGGCTAGTTAAATGACCGTTTTGCCCTTAGTGGCTAGTTAAATGACCGTTTTGCCCTTAGTGGCCAATGTTGTTGATATTGGTGTATAAATGACGATGATGCCCTTAGTGGCTAGTTAAATGACCGTTTTGCCCTTAGTGGCCAATGTTGTTGATATTGGTGTGTAAATGACGATGATGCCCTTAGTGGCTAATAAATGACGTTTTTGCCCTCAGTGGCTATTGTTTGAGTTGACGATGCTTATGAATAAGTGACGATGGAAACCCAGTGACGTTTTGAGGCCCGAAAGGCTAAGTGATGTTAAGGCCTAAATGGCTAAGTGACGTTGTTGTGTGTAAATTGTGAATTGACAAGTGCTGTGCCTCTTATTTGGCAAATTGGTAAGTGACGGGTCACATAGTTGACCGTGATTTGTGTGTTTGTGCGTGGTGCATGTTATAGTGTCTCATGCCTCCCATATGCATAAACCCAGTGACGTTTTGAGGCCCAAAAGGCTAAGTGACGATGAGGCCATAATGGCTAAGCGACGTTTGTGAAAAGGTACCTCATGCATATGCCCGCGAGTGGGTTGCATTTCATATGCTTACCTGACATAGTGATGAGTTATTGTAGTGACGTACTTGATGATTGTGATGTGATTATTTTAGAGCTGTGACTTGACTTATTGCTTATCATGTGATTTATTATATGGGTTGAACTGGACTCACCCTTCTGTTTGAATGTTACCCCTACGCGGTAACGTGCAGGTGATCTCGAGTGAAGGCTTAGGTATATTCACTAGCTGAGTCGGGTCGTCTGCTCTGATTATGTAACACTAGGGGAGGGGTGAACGTTGTTTAAGTTATTTATGACCATTGTTATTGTTGAGTTTTACTATTGTGAGCCTTGCATAGTTGCAATGCCTTTTATGATTAAACTGGTTGGATGTTCCGCTGTGAAGTTGTATTTTAATTGACGATGACATTTTGAAAGTATTATAAGGCTGTTTTCGAAAAGCGAGTAATTTGGCGTGTAATGTTTAACGAAGTAAGTGTGACATCCCTTGTGATGTAACTAAAATTTGAAACTCTGATTTTTACGCTAATAAATTAACGGGTAGAAAAGGGGTGTTACATTAGTGGTATCAGAGCAATGGTTGGTCCGTCCGGCCAAGTCGTCGAGTCGTTGTGTCGGTGTACGACCAACTGTTGTCTTTTAAGTGCTGACCAATATTTGTGTTGCAGGTAGGCCAAGAGTTGCTAATGGTAAGTGAACTAGTGGGGGAGATGCCCCTACTGGTGCTCTGTGTTGTATTGCATTTCCGTGTGTGAACTTTGTGTCCCTGTTATGGGTTGCTGTTCTTTAACTTTCTTGTGGAACGAATTCTGATTTCGTTTGTGTGGTTTTTTTTAATAACCTACATTGTTGTTTAATATTTACGTGTGTTTCGACTGGTTTAAAATTGTTTCGACACTAGGTCTTGTATGAACTCTTGGGTGGTGTGTCTTGATGTGGAGTCTAAGTGCATTGTGAAAATTGTTTTGGTAAATTACGTCAAGCTGTTACCGACACACAAAAATGTTTTGATCACTCTAAGTGATGTCTTCCAAGCTTAAAAATGTTGAGTTTTGATATTCCTTGATTTATAATTGTTTCCCATGATGGGACTGTCTGTAATTATTTTAAGGACTTATGACATCTTTTGCGTTAGTTGTTTATTTTTGGTGTTGTTCCCGAGTGTTTTGACATGCAGTGTTGTACGTGTAGGGTCTTCATGGATTGTTTTGCAATTTCCATGCTACTTGGAGTTTGATATTGTACGCTTGGATTTTATGAAAATTTTTGGTCGTTACTTCTTGAATCGTGTTATGTGGTTTTAAGATCTGAAAAATAAAGTGGTTTCTGAAGTTGCTTTTGGACACCTGTAAAACAATTTTGTGGTTGAGTGCTAATATTAGTCTGAAATTTATTTTAATGAATGAACACTGATTTTGTATAAAGATTTTAGTACGGTAGGGTTTTGATTTCGCATTTATGTTACGCACTAAGTGCCGTGTGGAATGGTTTTGCTAATTATGCTGTGAATGATAAAGTTTTGGTTTGAAAGCTACAACCATTGTTATCTCCTATTTCCACAACCCCGTGAAATGATTTTGAAAAGTGGACTATATTTTATGTTGTAGTTATCATCCTAATTTTCCTCGACATGTGATGTTTCCAACTCCGAATCTTTGCGAACTATTTCATGACCGTGAGCTGTAATTCCTACACTGAATTGTCTCTGATTTTGTTTTGGCTGTTGTACTCTTTATAATTGGGGCTACGTGATTTTGAGAAACCATAAACATTTAAAATGCGCATTTGGCACGGTTTGTGTATTTCATTGAGTTAGCTTTTATTGCCGTATATTCTTAAGAATGCTTTGTTCAAATTGTTAAAGTTGATGTTTAATCTTGTAGGGAGAAAATCATTTTTTCCATAACGTGATTTATTTTCCATGTCGAAAATTCTAAATGAGTAATTGTGCATACGTGTGATTGTACCTTTTCGTATGTGTGCCGTTAGCTATGAATTGATGTTCCCATGGATTGACCTTTCTAGCTACTTTAATACTTTAACTCTTGTTCCCACGAGTTAGATTGTTTTCCCTATGCTGAACTATATGGATGGTTATCATTTACTCTAAAAAGGTGTTAGTATTATTTTTGTGACTGATATAGCTGAACTTGGTTCTTGATTTTCTGCTGGTTTGGAAAACTCTCAATTTTCGAGAAATGTATTAGTTACTTCTTTTAGACCCAAAAGAAAATGTTATCGAGGTTCCTTTGAATCTTCTCAAACAGATTGGAAAGATTGAGTGCTCCGATTTTGTGACATCTTTCACTCGCGAAAACTACTTCCAAAAGTAAAATTGTTGATTTTGTTTGAAGAGAGAAAACCGTTCTTACTCGTTTTCCGCACTACCGCTTATAAACATTTTAGTGTAAAATGAGTATCGCATTTAGTGTTATGCCAATTGTGTGACAGCCGGGTTGTTTGAAGTTTTGTACAATGAGTGTTCGCTGTTCCTAATTATTAAATTATCCGTTTTGGGAGTTTGGGACTTGTCTTGCTGTAACTACGCACTTAGTAAACTTTTCATGATGTTGTTGACGTTATTGTTGTTGTTGTTTTGCTGGTTGCTGTTGCTGTTGTTTTCTGAAAAACCATTATTACTGTTTTCGGAAGAATTATTGTTACTGTTTTCAGAAAAGTTACTGTTGCTGTTTCCTGAAAAAAATTATTGCTGCTGTTTTTCTGAGAATAATTGTTGCCGTCCCTGAAAATTGTTACTGCTGTTTTCGAAAAATTACTGTTACTGTCCCTGATTTTGTGCACTGCTCCTACTTTTATGAGTTGTGTCTATTTTAATTGTTGACCGTTCCGTGTGTCTGGTTCTTTCTATTATGTTGTTAGCTGTTGCCGGTGCCTTAGTGCCCGATTGTTGTGACTGAGTTGTTAATATTGCTGTTGTTGATGATGTTGTTACTAATGATGTTGATATTAATATTGTTGTTGTCTTGTCTTGGGTATCGCCGAATGGCTCAAGTTGTGATGATGTTCTGTCGTGGGTACCGCCGAATGGCCCACATGGTTTCGTTGTTGTGATTGCTGAACTGTCGTTGTGGGCCTATGGCCATTGTTGATAAGCGATAGATGATCCCGGAGTCTGACTGTGATGATGAAATGCGTTGTTGTAATGGTGTTGTCTTAGAACCAAACCATTAGCAGGCTGTTAGTGTGCGTACCCATGAGGATAGATGAGTGAGATAGAATGCAAGTTAGTCTGCCAGAGTGGCGCAGCGGAGTAGAGAGTGAGCCTAATTATTACTGCTTGAAGTTACCTGGCTGAACAAGTAGGAGGGACGGCCGCCCAAGCACTTACCGCCGGTAATCAAAGCAATAGTAATCAGCATATAGATAGCCCTAGTTGTCTAGGTGGCCTTAGAGGGAGAGTGTTGGCGTTGGCAGGTAAATTTCGAGGACGAAATATTCTAAGTGGGGGAGAGTTGTAACACCCTAAATATTTAGTTAATTTATTTAATTAAGTATTTAGGAATTTAAATTAATTAATTGGATATAATTTAATTATTTGGAATTATATTAAAATGTGTAGGTGGTATTAGGAGATGAAGGCGCCAATTAGCTAGACTTGGGCTTAAGTGAAAAGCCCAAGCCCATGATCCAAGTGACATGCGAAATGGTGAGGTCTTGTGAGGCTAGGGTTGTGTTGTTGGCATTTTGCGAAAATTGAGAATAGAGAGAAAGAGAGAAGGAGGGCGCCGTTGGAGAGGAGAAGAGGAGAAGAGAAGTCGCACAACCAAGGAGAGGAAAGGGACGTGAATTGTTTCCGTGGTTCCGTTCGTGACCGTCTCTAGGGCCCCTATTCTTCAAATTCGAGGTAAGGGGATGTCCTATCAATTTATATAATAGGTCCTATGATAGGTTTTAAGTAGAGATGGCCTAGATCTAATCCGTGAGTATGATTTACGTGTAATTTCATGTTGTTAATTCGATTGGTATGTGTTTTGATGAATTTGATGCTCAAAGTTCCATGGTTGGTGTTATAGGCGCCTAGGGCGCCATGTTTGTGCTTGGGATGTGCTGAATTTTTGATGTTTGGGGGATAATTTGATGATCCTACATGTGCTAATGAATTGCGGTAAATAGGTGTTGTGATGGGTCATGTAAAAATCTGAAGAAAAAAAATATATGTTGTAATTGTGCTGAAATTCGTGTGCTGGAAGTGTTCTGGGCGCCAGGCGCCCTGTGCTGGGCGCCAGGCGCCCTGTGCTGGGCGCCAAGGGCGCCAGTGCGTGTTGCTGTGCGCGTGCGTGCGTGGAGCGGTGGGTGCTAGCGCTGGGCGCCCGTGTGCGTGTGTTACGTGTTGCGCCAAGGCGCTGGGCGCTGGGCGCCCGTGTGTGCGTGTTGCGTTTTGCTGGGCGCTGGGCGCCAAATTTTTATGAAAACTGTTTTCGCCATATCTTTTGACTCGGACATCCGTTTTAAACGTTTCAAAAAGTGTTGGGAAGCTTTTTCAGTTACCTATCTGCGTGTCCCATTTTTAAAAATAAAAACTTATTATTTCTGAAGGTTGCTGGGGCGCCCCAAGGGGCTGTTCCCGGTGGTCGTTGCTGTGACATTGAAAAATCGTTTTGGTGTCTTTAAAAATCCCCTTTTTGTGTATAGCCAGTGGTTTTAACGTTTTAGTGTCAAAAGTGATGATTTTGACGATGATGCCCTTAGTGGCTAGTTAAATGACCGTTTTGCCCTTAGTGGCCAATGTTGTTGATATTGGTGTATAAATGACGATGATGCCCTTAGTGGCTAGTTAAATGACCGTTTTGCCCTTAGTGGCCAATGTTGTTGATATTGGTGTATAAATGACGATGATGCCCTTTGTGGCTAGTTAAATGACCGTTTTGCCCTTAGTGGCCAATGTTGTTGATATTGGTGTGTAAATGACGATGATACCCTTAGTGGCTAATAAATGACGTTTTTGCCCTCAGTGGCTATTGTTTGAGTTGACGATGTTTATGAATAAGTGACGATGGAAACCCAGTGACGTTTTGAGGCCTGAAAGGCTAAGTGATGTTAAGGCCTGTAGCGACCGAAAAATCCGGGAGAGGATTCCTCGAAGGTTCAAAAATGAAGCCGCCACCAAAGTTTAGTTTGAGGGCAAACATTGGAAAATCCCTTTTGGAATGGATAAGGGTCCTTGAGACCAGATTTGGGTTCGGGAGTCGGTTATGCGTGGGGAAGGTATTAGCACCCCACGACATCCTTCCTAAGGAAGGTTACCTGCTAACTAGTTGTAGAAGCGGAAGTTAATTTTGAAAAACATTTATTTTTACCCTTTTATTGTGAATTTAAAAGAAAGAAGAAAATTGATATTTTATTTGAATTTGAGAAGGGATTATTTAGGAAAAGACTAAAAAAGGTTTTTTTATTAGTGCAATTGACAGAGGTCGGCCGCCCTCTGCTCCTACGTATCTCTTGGTAGAGAATCAAATCACACGTAGTTCTTGGTAGAAAACTTTTGTTTGTTGGTGTATTTTATTTAGGGATTTTAGGACTCCTGAGTGATCAGTTCATTCGTCCTAAAATGATGACTAACCCGACCGTACAGTCGGCTTAGTCCCTTATTTTGTAAAAATGGGGTTTTTGGAATTTGGAAAATGGTTTGATGTGTGTTGGTTTGATTTTATTGGAATAGGGATTTTAGGATTCCTGAGCCGTACAGCTCAATCATTCTAGAACGCTGACTAACTCGTCTGTACAGTCGGCTTAGTCCCCTATTTTGAAAATTTGATTCGTGGAAAGAAGTATGTTTATGTTTATTTTGATTTAGAAATTGTTCGTTTTAAATAGGGATTTTAGACCATGATCCGTAACGGTTCATTAGTGACCTAAAAAGCTGACTAACCCGACTGTACAGTCGACTTAGTCCCCTATTTATATTTTTGAAAATGAAATATTCATCTATTTATTTTTATAGTTTTTTTGTAAAAGAAATTGTTTTGAAAAGAAGTAAGTAAAAAAAAACGAAAAGGGGCTGCATTACTAGAACAGGGGTGCAGTTAGAGCAGATGACTGTATTAATAAACTGGGGTGTGAAAAGTAGAAGCCCACGTTTCACTTTTGGGTTGTGGGCTGATAGTTTAGGAAATGGGTTTACGGAGAGGGTGGTGCGCGTTATTAAAACAAGGGGTGTAGAAAATCAATCTGAATATTTGATTTTTAAAATAAATAATAAAAGGATAAATATATAAAAGGGCAATTTGACAATGAAACCCTAATTTCCTAATCTCTTCCCTCACTTGCGCCGCAGCGGCCATAGGGTGGAGAGAGAAAGCGTTTTTTTCGGAGGGAGAGAGTTGCGCGAAGAGAGAGAGTTACGCGGAGAGAGAGAGAACGAGATTGGCGGAGAGGGAGAGAGAGGAGCTTCGTGGAGATGGTTGAGGGATGGGGATTCGTGGTGGTCAGGAACGGCGTTCCGTCGCCATTAACGGCGACCTTGTGGTGCTGCTACGGCAAAGCGACGGCGACTGCAACGGTGATGGTTGAACGTTGCGACGGGGATGCGACAGAGATGACCACCGTACGGTGGTCACTTGTTTTCGGTTCAGTCGAGAATGTACAGAACAGATAAAGGGCTTCGACGGGAATAGGGGTTGTACGCGAAGGGGCGGTGGTTCCGGCCAGGGGATGGTAGGTTCACGACGGTTTACGGTGAGTCAACGGGGGAATCGAACGCTTGGTTCGTGTTTGACGGTGCGAAGGGAGGTGTAGCGGTTTGCCGGCGAAGCTACTGTTCATGGTGGTACGGGGAAGTCCGAAGGGATATTTGGGGCGGACAACGGTGGACGACCACCGTACGCGGTGGCCGGAGGTGAGTTCTAATCCTTTTTTCTTACTTTTCTCTTCTTCTCCTATTATCGTTTTTGAGACTTCTAAAACCTTAAATTTTTGTTTGTGATATTCTGGGATTTTGTGGTTCTGGTGCTAATTTTTGATTTCTACCATTCTCAATATTCTGGTTGGCTTTCTTTAAATTTTCTCTTTTGTTCTGGAAAACCTAATCTTTATGAGTGATTTGCCCTATGCATTCCTCACCTAATGTTCTGATCGCAGTTTTTTGTTTTTGTTTTTGTTTTAAACACAATGATCTAAACCGAAGAGCTAAACTAATGACAACCAAAAATTAGCCTAACTCATTCCCAGCAACTTGATCACACATAGACCTAGAGTACGTGTAAATAAATAAGAACAAATAGTTGATACCAACCTGATCTCCAGCCTCTGAGGTGCCTCTTTCGCTTATGTTTCGCTGCTACTGTTATTGTCGTCTTGCTGCTGACTGCTGCTGTTTCTGAATCATTTGATGCTTTGTTGCTGTCCCTCCCTTTTTTAGAGTTTCGGTGATTAGGGTTTCAGTACGAAACCCTAATCTTGCTATAAGATTCGTGAATTTTCTGGATGAATTTCGGGTGCCTTTTCTGTGTGTATCAGGCTTGTTTTTATAGGCAGAAATTAGGGTTTCTGATCCTTCTCCATTTTTCTTTCCTTTTTTGCAGGTTTTGGGCTTGGGTTGGAGAAGGTGGATGCTTGGTGAGCAAGGAGAGGAGCTAGGGTTCAGCTGCTGCCTTTTTCTCGTTTTTTGTAATTTCTATATTTTTGTATTTTTTTTTATTATTTTGTATTTTTTTGGATTTTTGGATTATTGTAAATTAAATATTATTTTTGTAATATACATTTTTTATTTTATGAGTTTATTATAATTTTTACTGCTTTTGAGTTGAAGGACTAAGTTGGGCCCAAAATATTAGACCTAAGCCCACTTATAAAAAATGGCCCAACAAGCTAGATGTAGGCCCAAATAGATAAATGGCCCAAAACATTAGACACAGGCCCACTTATTAAAAAAACCGGCCCAAAGATGTCAAGTATAGGCCCAATTAGAGAACTACCAAAATCAGGTCCAAAAGCTGGACCTAGGCCCAATTGGACAAACTGGTCCAAATTAAGACAATGTTCGCAATACCGTTTTCATAATGATATTCCTTGGGGCTTATGACACACGGACTAAGTAAAAAGACCATAATAGGAAAGAGAGTGGACAAAATTGGGGTATAACAGCTGCCCCTCTTTATTTATATTTTACTAGAAAATGTGAATGGTTTTCAGATTTTCGTAGTAGAAATAAAAATAAAGATAGAATAGACTCTAATTTTGTCCGCCTAGGGGGAAGATGAGTTAGGGAAAAGGGGGACGATTAACACTTGTCGTGTTAACCGAGAACAATAAAGAAATGATCGCTGGGGATCTAGTTTAGCCTTGGGGCTCTAGAAGAGCATTTGGGCTCTAAGGGAGCACTGGGGCTCCAAGGGGTTGCCTAAACCCTAAAGGACCAATTGGGGTCCGAAGGTGCACTGGGGCTTTGAAGAACCACTGGGGGTCCAAAAGAGCACAAACTAGCAATGGTACTAGTAAAATGGTATGCTCGGGGGTGGCCTTTTTCGAGCGGCCGGAGGGGCAAGATCAGGTCGTTGACCTAATTTGCTCGCCTCCAAGGACGTCCACCATGTCTTAGGCTGACACAGCTAGTCTGAAGGACCTGGGGTCGGATGATCCGTCGCGCTCAGTGGCGACATAGTGATCTTGAGGGTAGAGTTCGAAGTCGTTGCTTTGACATACTGGGTCGAACTGAACTGATGGACCTGGGGTCGGATGATCCGTCGGTTGCTCGATAACGCGACGTGTGATCTAGGATGGATGACCGTTGGAGGTCTAAATTAAGACAGCTCTGGGGCTGCAAGGGACTGCTGGGGTCCGAGGCTCTGAATTGTGATACGAGACCGGTGCTTGGAGCATTGACTTTGAGGGGACCAATTATTGGGATTGACACATGGCGTACTTGCCTAGAACCTAACTAATGAATGCATTTACCTGAGAAGGGAAAAGCTATCTATATTTGGCATATCTAAAAATGCGATGAATGATGCATGCGTGTAATATAAGTGTGTGAAATGGTAGGTGTCCGTACGTGAATGCATAATGGAATGATTTATGCTATGTGGATGATTTTTGGCTTTTCTTTTTTTCCTTTTTTTTCTCCTTTTTGGTATCTTTTTTTTGCTTTTCTTTTTGGGGCTCTCTTTTTGCTGGTCCTTCAACTCGCAGAACTCCCGGCATGGCGTTTCGAGGCTAGCAAGTGTATTCGTACTCCTAAGTCAATTGCACATTACTGGGACTTATCATTTGAGATGATCGCGCATTTATTGTTCTATTGCCGCAGTTCCTTTCTTCTTTATAAGTGTTTTAATGAAAGACTATATCTCTTCTGTGATTCTCGGAAATTTCGTAATGGTTGTAATGCTTTTGATTATGCCACATGTTTCTCAATTCAGTATCAATTATCACAAAACATCATTTCAAAAATAGACGGAAGTAAAAAGAAAGGAAAGTGTTTCATATTGACATTGGAGGCCAAATGTGCAGAAGGCACACCGACTTAAGATTACGTCAGGAATTTTATTGAAAGAATAAGAAAGCTGAAATACTAAGCAGACTTCTCGGTAGTTAGTGCCCTCGAAGTAACGGTGCAGGCCACCCGTGTTCACGACCTTGATCACTCATCATCCGACTTTTGGAAGTGTTGACTGCCTCAATGTTTGTTTAGTCCAACTTTCTGACCCTAATTTTTGTCTGGATCGCCCTTTAGAGTTTTCAATCCATCGGGTCGCTCTAATTTTTGCCTAGGCCGCCCTTTCGGGTTTTCAACCTAGCGAGCTCATTTTTGCTTGGATCATCTTTCTCATTTTTCTATACTCCTTTTTTAGGCAGCGTTCACCGGGAGTGGGAGGTCTTCCCCGTCCATTTTTGTGAGAATTAAGGCTCTTCCAGAGAATGATCTCTTTACCACGTGAGGTCCTTTATAGTTCGAGGCCCATCTCCTGTGGGAATCCTTTTGGGTATGACTTTCTCGGGCACCAAGTCTCTTTAAAATTGTTGAGGACAGACTTTCTTTCGTTAAATTTTCTTTGTTCTTTTCCGATAAGACATAAGACAACCGTTCTTTTGTTTGGGGAGGTTTAATGGAAGTACTACTCCCATCGTACAGGGTTGCCCCTGTTGAAGTATGAGCGAGGTCTGATCTCCATGTAAAGGTGAAATGTCACCATCATCCCTGATATTCTTTGTTTGTTGTCGCAACTGCCCCATTTGTTTTTTGGGCGGTATGGGGAGGGATCATGATGCTTGACTTGGAGTCCTTGCGTAGCCCTTTCACCACTGTCCGTGACGATCTTTTTAGGAAAGCCGTAACGGCAGACCATAGTTCTGGTGAAATGTCACCATCATCCCTGATATTCTTCATCTGTTGCTGCAACTGCCCCATTTTTTGGGCGGTATGGGAAGGGATCATGATGTTCGACTTGGAGTCCTTACATAGTCCTTTCACCATTGTCTGTGATGATTTTTTTTTAGGAAAGCCGTAACGGCAGACCAAGTTTCTCGACAATCACGGATTTGTTACACCAGTGGGCGTCTTATGTCAGACAAGGTGTTGTAAACGAACTTTCTTGATTTGCTATCCTTTTGGTGTGATATTAATTTTAACACCGTTTTGTCTTCTTCTGTGCCCCAGTTAATCATTTCGTTTGATTCCACGCGAGGCTGGGTCACTTTATCCTTTTGTTCCGTTATTATCATTACCTCTGGAAGAGTTTCCCAGTTATCTTCAACATGTTCCTTGGTTTGATTAATGGGGCGATCAAAGTTATGACATGAATTACCGACGTTATTTTCAAGGACAAGTTATTTAAGTCTGCATTAGTAGAAATTGAAGAAGGATAAAAGAAAAAGTAAAGCGAGCAAATGAGTAAAAAGGACTTTATCGGAGAATTCAAAATGCTATTTTATTAATATTGATACTGGAAAGAAACATGCATGCCCTTATTGAAATGTCCCATGGCTTTGGGCGAAGCCATAGGATTTGCATTACGTAACATTACTTTGAACCGAAAATCACAAGAAAATCAATAATCTCCCAATTCTCATCGGGCGGGGGGAGATTAAGTTGTGACTAGTGAGGTGGTCGAACAGATCTGAGTAGGATGCGGGAATTGGATCGAGCTGTACATGTCTCCTTTCTGGGTAATTTGGTGGTTTATGGCTTTTAGTGGTTTGGGTAGAGAGGTGCAGGGCTTGAGAAGTGAACTCGCGGTATTTCTGCATTTGTATTTTGAGCTGAAGGTCCAGCGACTCCTAAAGGTCCTTCCTCTGGATTGGCTTCCATGGTAGGAGGAGCGTAACCAGCTGGGAGACCGTAAGGGAGCCATTGGTAGCTCTGGACATTCACTCCAGCGGTGTATGGAGTCTCGGAGCTGGGAGGAGGAGGGAGACTTATAACATTGTTCTCAGTATTCCCTGCCGAAACACCTTCATCTACATTTCTTTTCACGAATTCATACATTTGATCTTTCAGCGCCATCATCTCGGTCATTTGATCTTTCAATACCATCATCTCGCTCATTTGATCCTTCAGTTTTGCAATGTCTTCTCTCAGAGCCTGATTATCCTCTTCGGCCATTTTTTTTGTTTGGGAACGAGTCCGGTAGCGATGTTGATGAACCAGCTTGCCCTTTTTCTCTCTGTTTATTTTTTTCAATTTTTTTCTTTACGTAAGTACATGAATGAATGAATGGACGTGCATGAAATGCAAATGTATGACTTCGTGTTACGCCGGGGAAATTGTAAGTTTCTGTTTGACGCAGAACTGAAAGAAATTTATTTTGTTAATGCGAATGTTTGATCCATCTTGTTAGAAAGAAAGTCTTACAATTCCCTGGCGGTTATAGAAATGCGTGAAGATTTAATTTTTTTTTATGCCATGCAAAAGGGACAGGTAAAAATGCATGAGGTATGCTAAAAATGATTTGCCAAAATAACACATGATTTTTTAAGATTTTTTTTTTTTTTAGAAGACCGAAAAATGTATCAGTGTTTGTTTGAGCGCTGGGGTATGAGGCTCCTTTGTGTCCTACGAGGATTCCCTAGAGATTAGGTCTAGGGCTCGTCTATTGAGTGAATCTTTCAAAGGGTAGCTCTAAAGAGTCCTACATAAGGTTCCTAGAGCCAACGACCCCAGTTAAGAACACTGATCAACAACAATAGGCAAGCTATTAGGAGTGCCAGCATTCTCAAGAGGGACCAAACTCTAGGCGAGACTTTCGTGACCACCCAACAGGACGCACATCCAGTAGGCCATCACTACGCAGTCTCGTTCTAACTTAGGTTATTCTCCAGTCCGGGTATAGGACTATTCTCACGTGTGTGCAAAAATGTGATAGTGGAGTGTGTGAAGGAGCAAAATACCAAGAATGCCCTCCAAGCTGCAAAACAAACAAACATATATACAAAAAGTGGTCTTCTATCCTAGGGTTTTCATATCACAAAATAATAATATGCAACGAAAATAAAAGACGGAAATGGAAGGGTAAAAATAACATTAAATTAACAACTGATCCTACAACTATTTAGACTAGGTTTGACTCTCTAAATGTCCCCAGTGAAGTCGCCAGCTGTAGCGACCGAAAAATCCGGGAGAGGATTCCTCGAAGGTTCAAAAATGAAGCCGCCACCAAAGTTTAGTTTGAGGGCAAACATTGGAAAATCCCTTTTGGAATGGATAAGGGTCCTTGAGACCAGATTTGGGTTCGGGAGTCGGTTATGCGTGGGGAAGGTATTAGCACCCCACGACATCCTTCCTAAGGAAGGTTACCTGCTAACTAGTTGTAGAAGCGGAAGTTAATTTTGAAAAACATTTATTTTTACCCTTTTATTGTGAATTTAAAAGAAAGAAGAAAATTGATATTTTATTTGAATTTGAGAAGGGATTATTTAGGAAAAGACTAAAAAAGGTTTTTTTATTAGTGCAATTGACAGAGGTCGGCCGCCCTCTGCTCCTACGTATCTCTTGGTAGAGAATCAAATCACACGTAGTTCTTGGTAGAAAACTTTTGTTTGTTGGTGTATTTTATTTAGGGATTTTAGGACTCCTGAGTGATCAGTTCATTCGTCCTAAAATGATGACTAACCCGACCGTACAGTCGGCTTAGTCCCTTATTTTGTAAAAATGGGGTTTTTGGAATTTGGAAAATGGTTTGATGTGTGTTGGTTTGATTTTATTGGAATAGGGATTTTAGGATTCCTGAGCCGTACGGCTCAATCATTCTAGAACGCTGACTAACTCGTCTGTACAGTCGGCTTAGTCCCCTATTTTGAAAATTTGATTCGTGGAAAGAAGTATGTTTATGTTTATTTTGATTTAGAAATTGTTCGTTTTAAATAGGGATTTTAGACCATGATCCGTAACGGTTCATTAGTGACCTAAAAAGCTGACTAACCCGACTGTACAGTCGACTTAGTCCCCTATTTATATTTTTGAAAATGAAATATTCATCTATTTATTTTTATAGTTTTTTGTAAAAGAAATTGTTTTGAAAAGAAGTAAGTAAAAAAAAACGAAAAGGGGCTGCATTACTAGAACAGGGGTGCAGTTAGAGCAGATGGCTGTATTAATAAACTGGGGTGTGAAAAGTAGAAGCCCACGTTTCACTTTTGGGTTGTGGGCTGATAGTTTAGGAAATGGGTTTACGGAGAGGGTGGTGCGCGTTATTAAAACAAGGGGTGTAGAAAATCAATCTGAATATTTGATTTTTAAAATAAATAATAAAAGGATAAATATATAAAAGGGCAATTTGACAATGAAACCCTAATTTCCTAATCTCTTCCCTCACTTGCGCCGCAGCGGCCATAGGGTGGAGAGAGAAAGCGTTTTTTTCGGAGGGAGAGAGTTACGCGAAGAGAGAGAGTTACGCGGAGAGAGAGAGAACGAGATTGGCGGAGAGGGAGAGAGAGGAGCTTCGTGGAGATGGTTGAGGGATGGGGATTCGTGGTGGTCAGGAACGGCGTTCCGTCGCCATTAACGGCGACCTTGTGGTGCTGCTACGGCAAAGCGACGGCGACTGCAACGGTGATGGTTGAACGTTGCGACGGGGATGCGACAGAGATGACCACCGTACGGTGGTCACTTGTTTTCGGTTCAGTCGAGAATGTACAGAACAGATAAAGGGCTTCGACGGGAATAGGGGTTGTACGCGAAGGGGCGGTGGTTCCGGCCAGGGGATGGTAGGTTCACGACGGTTTACGGCGAGTCAACGGGGGAATCGAACGCTTGGTTCGTGTTTGACGGTGCGAAGGGAGGTGTAGCGGTTTGCCGGCGAAGCTACTGTTCGTGGTGGTACGGGGAAGTCCGAAGGGATATTTGGGGCGGACAACGGTGGACGACCACCGTACGCGGTGGCCGGAGGTGAGTTCTAATCCTTTTTTCTTACTTTTCTCTTCTTCTCCTATTATCGTTTTTGAGACTTCTAAAACCTTAAATTTTTGTTTGTGATATTCTGGGATTTTGTGGTTCTGGTGCTAATTTTTGATTTCTACCATTCTCAATATCCTGGTTGGCTTTCTTTAAATTTTCTCTTTTGTTCTGGAAAACCTAATCTTTATGAGTGATTTGCCCTATGCATTCCTCACCTAATGTTCTGATCGCAGTTTTTTGTTTTTGTTTTTTTTTAAACACAATGATCTAAACCGAAGAGCTAAACTAATGACAACCAAAAATTAGCCTAACTCATTCCCAGCAACTTGATCACACATAGACCTAGAGTACGTGTAAATAAATAAGAACAAATAGTTGATACCAACCTGATCTCCAGCCTCTGAGGTGCCTCTTTCGCTTATGTTTCGCTGCTACTGTTATTGTCGTCTTGCTGCTGACTGCTGCTGTTTCTGAATCATTTGATGCTTTGTTGCTGTCCCTCCCTTTTTTAGAGTTTCGGTGATTAGGGTTTCAGTACGAAACCCTAATCTTGCTATAAGATTCGTGAATTTTCTAGATGAATTTCGGGTGCCTTTTCTGTGTGTATCAGGCTTGTTTTTATAGGCAGAAATTAGGGTTTCTGATCCTTCTCCATTTTTCTTTCCTTTTTTGCAGGTTTTGGGCTTGGGTTGGAGAAGGTGGATGCTTGGTGAGCAAGGAGAGGAGCTAGGGTTCAGCTGCTGCCTTTTTCTCGTTTTTTGTAATTTCTATATTTTTGTATTTTTTTTTATTATTTTGTATTTTTTTGGATTTTTGGATTATTGTAAATTAAATATTATTTTTGTAATATACATTTTTTATTTTATGAGTTTATTATAATTTTTACTGCTTTTGAGTTGAAGGACTAAGTTGGGCCCAAAATATTAGACCTAAGCCCACTTATAAAAAATGGCCCAACAAGCTAGATGTAGGCCCAAATAGATAAATGGCCCAAAACATTAGACACAGGCCCACTTATTAAAAAAACCGGCCCAAAGATGTCAAGTATAGGCCCAATTAGAGAACTACCAAAATCAGGTCCAAAAGCTGGACCTAGGCCCAATTGGACAAACTGGTCCAAATTAAGACAATGTTCGCAATACCGTTTTCATAATGATATTCCTTGGGGCTTATGACACACGGACTAAGTAAAAAGGCCATAATAGGAAAGAGAGTGGACAAAATTGGGGTATAACAAGGCCTAAAAGGCTAAGTGACGTTGTTGTGTGTAAATTGTGAATTGACAGGTGCTGTGCCTCGTATTTGGCAAATTGGTAAGTGACGGGTCACATAGTTGACCGTGATTTGTGTGTTTGTGCGTGGTGCATGTCATAGTGTCTCATGCCTCCCATATGCATAAACCCAGTGACGTTTTGAGGCCCAAAAGGCTAAGTGACGATGAGGCCATAATGGCTAAGCGACGTTTGTGAAAATGTACCTCATGCATATGCCCGCGAGTGGGTTGCATTTCATATGCTTACATGACATAGTGATGAGTTATTGTAGTGACGTACTTGATGATTGTGATGTGATTATTTTAGAGCTGTGACTTGACTTATTGCTTATCATGTGATTTATTATATGGGTTGAACTGGACTCACCCTTCTGTTTGAATGTTACCCCTACGCGGTAACGTGCAGGTGATCTCGAGTGAAGGCTTAGGTATCTTCACTAGCTGAGTCGGGTCGTCTGCTCTGATTATGTAACACTAGGGGAGGGGTGAACGTTGTTTAAGTTATTTATGACCATTGTTATTGTTGAGTTTTACTATTGTGAGCCTTGCATAGTTGCAATGCCTTTTATGATTAAACTGGTTGGATGTTCCGCTGTGAAGTTGTATTTTAATTGACAATGACATTTTGAAAGTATTATAAGGCTGTTTTCGAAAAGCGAGTAATTTGGCGTGTAATGTTTAACGAAGTAAGTGTGACATCCCTTGTGATGTAACTAAAATTTGAAACTCTGATTTTTACGCTAATAAATTAACGGGTAGAAAAGGGGTGTTACATATACCACTTATCCTCTGGTAAGATATCGCCCAACAAGCCTCTATGTTGTCATCACCTAAAACTTTCATGAGGGCATCTTTGAAAGATTTTGGGGATTTAGTGTTTTCGGAAAGCCCCCAAGAATAGCACTTGTTGGACAAGAGCATGAGAATAAAGGGGTGCAATTCCTTTATGACTGGGAAGGAATTGGTGTTGTAGAAGTACTTATTAAAAAAGTACATAAGGAAGGTGTTGTGCTCAGAATGGGTAACGTCTATTGATGTCTTGGCGTTCCAATTGACAAGGTTTTGGACGGCTGTGTCGTGTTTGGATACCAAGACCTTGGCGTATGTCAGGATCAACATGGACATCTTTTCCACCTACTGGAAGGCCCAAGATAGCTTCCACGTCAAGCAATGTTCGGGTCAGCATCCTCCACAGAAAAACGAACGCAGTCAGAGATTTGGACCAGAACCCCATGAGGGCGAAGAGGACGTCAAAGTTGTGGGAAATTTTAATAGTGGAAAGAGATTTGGACCAGAACCCCATGTCTCTATTTGTCACCCTTTACTGCGACTATCCTATCGGCCCTTTCTATGTAGCCTGGGGACATTTTCGGCCATCCCCGAAGTTCATGTAGTTTGGCCTCTGTGGTGTACTAATCACATGTAACTGGCACGATGTGTAAAGAATGGTCAGTTTCGAAGTGGCATTTGAAGGTATAACTGGAATCATCCAGGTTTAGGGTGAAAGGGTGTAGGGCGACCAAAGTTCCAGCCGTAGAGAAAATGCTGAAAGGCACCAAACTAATGCGAGGAGGTTGGACGCCCCACTTAGAGGAGGAGGCGACTTTAGTGATAGAGGCATGTTCTTGATTTTCTTGGTGTGAAGACATGCTTGGAATAGTTAAGCAAAGTTCAAAGCTTGGGAATGGCGAGCAAAAAGGTGACGAAGAGTTTCAACAAGAAGCAAACGAAAGGAAACAGTAAACTTGAAACGATTGGTGGATAAGCTATTTATAGCGATGGGTATATAATGATTACTCTCTAGGGAAATGTTGCCTTGTTGCATCGGTTGGCACTAAATTAACTGTTTTACATCTAATCAATGACATAACAGCTAGTTTAGCAGTCATATTAATGATGGTGCCTTCGTTTTATCTTTGTGTTGCCAATACTATCCATTCTCTTAGCTAGATAACAATGCAAAAATGGGGGCATTTGTTGACACCCAAAATCTTCAAAGTTGTTGGCCGAGGGAAAATGTCGAGTAGGAAATGGCTTAGCCGAGACTAGGAAATGGTCGAGTAGATATGAATTGAGAGAAACCATTGGGCGTAGTTCACCTTATTCTCTTAGTTTCTATATTATTGAAATATTGGAGCATCGTCAATGAAGAAATGCTTGTTGAGGTAGCCAAGAAATAGCTAAGGGCAAAGGATTTTGGCAGAAAATCCTAAGTAAACATGCTTAAAGACAAATCATGGGCCACAATGTCAAAGGCACAATGGATCTTGCGGACTAGTAGCAACTCGGTTAAGGAGGAACTCAGCTAGAATATACCTCAGTTGAGGAGCTAGCGGCCGTGGATAAAAGGGGATTTAATAGCTGAGGAGGATTTTGGCCGAGGCGAAGAAGGCTTGCGCAGGAAATCAAGTATTCAATGCATGTGGACAAGTTTAGAAGCAAGAGCGGTGGAAGAGAACGTGGAGAAACGTCGTGGAAATAAAAGTAAAGATATTTTCACCTCACTACCCGTGCTAGTGGAAGTTGGGGAGTGTGTCTTCTAGTTTTTAGGGCGTAGGTGCAATATTGTATGTTGATCTTAGCCGATCGAACAGTGGTTAAGATGTAGGCTAGCCAAAGTGGCCAACGAAGACCATGTATATGTATATATATATATATATATATATATATATATATATATATATATATATAGACTGTACAGTTAGAAACACACACCTAATCAAATATCTACTTTTTTTCAAAGTGTTTACTTTCTATCACATTTATCTTTGGTGCTTGATGCCAAGGTCTTTCATGAGCTTCTGGAACCCCTTATCCGCGAACTTAGTCCCATTGTCCGTGATGACGACCTCGGGGATGCCAAATCAGACCATTATATTCTTCTTAAAGAATCTGATGCAGGTCTTGGCAGTGATGGTTGCTAGTGGGTTGGCCTCGATCCACTTGGTGAAGTAGCCTACTGCTAAGAGAAGGGCCAAGGCGCTGACATAGATGTGAGCACGGTTGGGCCAGTAATATCCTGCTCGAAGTGATTTTTTAGCAAGAGCTCGTGCACCCAGGTGGTGTCCACAAATTCCTTCATGAATTTCTACCAACATATAGTGGACCTCTTCCCCTTCAATGCATTTGAGTAAAGGGGTCGAGAAACCACGTCGGAACATACTTCCTTCAATCACTGAGTATGACGCCACCCTTCTTCTAACTAGGGTGGCTTCATTGGGGTCGGGAATCTCCTTTCCAAGCTCAATGTAGTCTTTGATTGCGGAGATCTAGCTTTCTTTTGGATCAATGACACAAACAGTCGAGGCAGATCCTGATGTTAGACTCACACTTGGCTAAGTAAAGGTTTCCTGGATCAAACTTCGGTGGTTCCCAGTAGGTTTGGTGCTTGCAAGCTTGGCTAGGATGCCGGCCCTAGCGTTTTCTTCCCGAGGCACGTGTTTTACCTCAGGCTTGGGTGAAGAGCTGTAGTAATTCCCTTACTCGGACCCAGGTATTTCTGCAGGATGAGATCTTTCGTAGTGAAGTCTTCCTTGATCTGGGATACCACTAATAAACAACTAGTGTGGAGTTCGGCCAGATTGTTGGATGTCTGGAATGAAAAACTGAGGGAGACTTCTATCATCAGCCCCTCGCTGTTCTCTAGGATGAGCCTCGACGCCGCTCCCTTTACTGCTGGAGGAGCCATCTATGTGAAGCTTCCAGGTAGGGGTGGGACTAGACTGGGCCAAGCTGGGCTTTGCATGGCCTGTGCCTGGCCAACATTGAAAATGTTAGGCCTGAGCCTAGCCTGTGGCTTGTCGTAGGCCCATTTTTGAGGCCTGACCTGACCTTTCTGAAAGCCTGACAAGGCCTAAAAGCATGTTTAAAAGCCTATTTGAGTATATTTTTTAAGAAGGCCTACAACATTTCAATGGTGTAAGCTTTTGTAAATAGATTAACAAGCTAATAGGTCAATGAGATTAAGTTCTAATTAAGACCTAACAAAATCTTTTAGGGAGATGTCTTTATATGACAGCCTATTTAAATTCTATTTTATAATAACAAATTCAACTATGTCAAAAATTGATGTAGGTTAATATGTTTAAACAAACAAAAAATGCTAGCAAAGTTATGACTTAACACAAAATACCAAATTCAATATAAAATAATATTAGTAATTAAAAATACTAGTTATATTTATTTAAATAGGTCGGCCTGATAAGCCTAAAAGGCTTTTCCCATGGCCTATGGCCTGACCTATTTACCTAAACAGACTTTTAAAAAAGCCTTGGTCTTATCTATTTAAGAAAAAAGTCTGGGCTGCCCTGGGCCATAAGCCCCTGTTAGGCGGCCTGGCCTATTCCCACCCCTACTTCCAGGTCAGGGCCTCATCCTTAGGTGAAGGCGGAGTCATCCCAGCGATGAAGTCGGCCAACACCTGAGACTTGAGGGCCGACCTGGACTCATACTTGATACCCAACTAGGAGAGTTCAACTGCTCATATGATGACCAGTGCAAAATCTTCCTAATTGGTTGGTCAGTCCTTACGACAGCTTGATGAGCTACCTTCTCAATATTCTAGTACCTCGTTTCTGCACGTTGGAGGACCTTGTTGACAAAGTAGATTGGCCTTTTCCCGATGTCGGTTTCTCTGATCAGCACAGCGCTCAAAGTTTCGTCAACCACTGCCAGGTAGAGGTAGAGTGTCTCTCCCTCTACTAGTCTTGTGAGTATAGGAGGTTCCATCAGGATTTGCTTGAGCTCGGCAATAGTATTCTCACATTCTAGGGTCCAATGGAATTCGACCCCTTTCTTCAGCACTTTGAATAGTGGAAGGGCTCTGTTGGAGTCCTTGGAGAGGAACCTTGATAAGGCAGCGATCGTCCCTTTTAATTTCTAAACTTCTTTCTTTAACGTCGGAGGGCGCATCTCTGTCACGACTCTCCATTTGTCCGGGTTGGCCTCGACCCCCCATTCTGTGAGGCAGAACTCAAGAAACTTTCCAGCCCGGACTCCAAAGGTGCACTTTTCTATATTGAGTCTGAGAATTTGTCTCTTGCCTCGACAAAGATGTCAGTAAGGTCGGCTAGATGATCCAATAAGACCTTGTTCATCATGCGCTGGTAGGCGGCCCGACATTTTTTAACCCAAAGGGCATAACCCGGTAACAGTAATTGCTTTTGTCTGCCATGAAGACGGTTTTCTCCTAGTCAGGAGAGTACATCGGAATCTGGTTATACCCGGACTAGGCATCCAAAAACGACAACAAACGAAAATTGGAGGCACTATCTATGAGCTTGTCCACACTCGGGACCGCAAATGCATCTTTAGGACATGCTCTATTGAGATCGGTGTAGTCTACACACATTCACCATTTCCTGTTGCTTTTCTTGACGAGGATGACGTTGGAAAGCCAAGTGGTGTACTTGACTTCCTTAACAAAACCTGCTGCTATGAGGTTAGAGACAGCTTTGGAGGCGGCCTCAGCCTTCTCCTCCTTCTGAACTCGTCTTCATTAGGCTACCCACTTTGCATCTGGGTTCACTGAGAGATGTCAGCTGTAGATCATGCGAATAGATCAGCATGTTCCCGCAAGCAATTGATGAGGTCCTTCTTCACGTCTTCGGAGAGGTCGGCCCCGAGCTTCACTACTTTAGTTGGGTCGTCCCCCAATGGATTTTCAACGAACTCTCCATCAGGCTAGGGTCGTTTGATTCTCTTTTTCAGCTCTCTGGCAAGTTGATCATCTTGTTCATCTTCGGATCTGTCTGGGTCGTAGCGTGCATCAATGTCGACGAGGTTGACCTCGGCGTCCTTGTGAGCTGCTTCAGGTGGTTTCTTTTTAGCCTTTTACTCCGACTTGATGGAGAGGTAATGACATCGCTTTGCTGCTTGAAGATCGGCAACAATTGTGATTATTTCATTCTTCAATGAGTACAACTTCATCTTCAAGTGGACAGTGGATGAGCCCGTGTAACATTCTATATAGCTATAGCTTATTTTATAGCAAAAATATAGTCGCCGAAAATTTTGAGAAAAATGATTCATACTTTCTTTTCGCAAACTCCTTGTCTTAAAATTGAAAATCAAAAACATTTGTTCCTTTAAAAATGTCACAGTCATAATTTACTCATTTACCCATCGTAAAAGAAATATCATTTGTTTATTCTAAAATCACGCACCTAAAATCATGTAGCTGTAACTTTTCTAAAAACATTATCCTCCGTAGATAATTAATATAAACTTGCAAACGTAAACGGTATTTAACCAACAGATCTCTTTCTACTTTGTTATAAAGACAATAATACAAATTATCACTCTATCCGAATTAACCTTACATCATCATAACTTTATTTATAAATTACATCTCAACTACTATAGTACAAATCATCGGGAATCTATCTTCAAAACTTCCTGCTGGTTCACTGGAAAAAAAATGGAATTGAAAGAATGAGATAAAAATCTCAGTGAGTGTTCCTGACACACACGCACCTGGCACATAGCAGGCAATCATGTAAAACCAAACCTTCACGCAGCATGCACAATCAACGGATACAGCAACTAGTCAGTTAGCACACCAAACTACTCATAAAGTTCTCTAATAGCAACAACAAAACAATTCATTCCATACGAACAAGAGAACAAACCAACTCAATCATGCATACCTAAATCCGGGATGACTACGCAATTCTCTTCAGACTCTACAAACAACAACAATAACAACGACAAAAACAACATCAACAGGACCGGGATATCATCTCCGAACGAGATACCTTGCTCGCTAATGCCTTATCAACAACAACAACAACAACAAAGGGACCGAGATACCATGCCCGAACAAGAGAGCTTACCCGAACAAAAGGATCGGGATACCTTGCTCGCTAATGCCTTATCAACAACAACAACAAAAGGAACGATACCTTACCTGATAATGCCCTACAAAGAACAACATGACCGGGATACCATGCCCGAACGGGACACCTTGCCTGATAATGCCTCAAAGAACAACAACAACAGGATAATGAGGACCGAGATACCATGCCCGAACTGGATACCTTGCTCGATAATGCCCTTGCTAACAACAACAACAACAACAACAACAGAATGAACACACATGAACCTAATCAGACGCGATGTCTAACAACGACAACAAGAACAACACCACGAGCAACAACAACAAGACGATAACAACTACTAATCATTCACAACATCATATCATTTATGCTAAGTACAATTCATCAAGGGCCTCAATAGACTATTTCCAGAACATACACAGCAGGTCACAATGCACTTACAAGCACATCAATTACATTATCACAACATACTAACAAGTACGTACAAAATATGTGTACACTATTATTATTGACTAGATGTATACATTATATGAATAAGCATACTAATGATAAAATCATTTGACGTAACCAAAACAATGATAAAATCATTTGATCGTAGCATTCATTTTCAGTGAAATTTGAGCTCATATTAATGGCGATTAGTGTTTCACCGACAAGGACACTATATTAAGTTGAAAACCAATAAATGTTAGTGTGAGGAGAAAACGTTTGAGAGGAATAAGAAAATAATAAAACAATGTATCATTTAATAAACCTTACTCAAATGTATTTTAGTTTCATACCTTTATTATATATATATTTTTTGATAAGCAATGTTAGTAGGGGAGTGTTATACCCCAATTTTGTCCGTCTTCTTTTTCTAGTTTTAGTCGTTTATTTTACTTAAAGCGTGTTTTGAAGTCGCGTGATTACGAGAATTATCAGTATGGCGTCTCAGTTACTAATCCTAGCCAATTTCAATTACCCTGTTCAACTAAATCGAAATACCGTTGTTTTAAATTAGGCATGCACGCGAATGATCGGTCGTTTCGTGCGTTCTTCAATTTAATCCTTGTATTCGGATTTAGTCGAACCCAATTGGGCCTATGTCTAACCTTTTTGGGCCTGATTTCATTAGCTTGCCTATTTGAGCTTACGCTTAGTGTTTTGAACCAGTTTTTAATAATTGGGCTTATGTCTATTGTTTGCCTAAATGGATCTATGGGGCTAGATTGGACCTGATCTTAAATTTGTTCTAATTGGGCTTCATTTCAGCCATTTTTCTAAGTTGGGCCTATGTTTAGTTTTGATTGGGCTTGGCCCAATTTAATCATTCTCATCCACTTCAACCAAAAACAAAAAAATCTGTCCATAGCAAATATAATCAAAAGTCAATAAAAATAATTTACAAATGTTTACAACAATCCAAAAAATCAAAAATGATACCAAACCGAAAATAACCAAAAATAGAAAAAAATCAAAAACGAAAATAAATAAAAATAAAAGCAGCAACAGCAGTCCTTGGGCCTGTTCTTGCTGAGCAAGTTTCCTCAAGAGGTCCAAATACCTGAAAAAGGAAAGAAATGGGGAAGGATCAGCAAAACCCTAATTTCTTTTTACCTATATAAGCAAGCCTTGACCCAACAATTCAGACAGACAGGAAATACATAGAATTCAGAACCAAAAGATTAGGGTTCTCACATTGAAACCCTAATCGCAAAACACTAAAGAATCAGAAGCAGAAGTAGCAGGAGCAGTCAGGGTAACAGTAGCAGTGACTAACAACAATCAAACAAGTTCAGAATTTGGAAAAACAGAAGCAAGAAAAGGCAGCAGAGCAAGCCACAGGAAGTTTTACAGAAGCTGGAATTTGAGGTTGGTTTTTCGTCCAATTTAGTACATAATAAGTCACTTTGTAAAAACCTGTATTTGTTGTTATTCTGAAAATCCAAACTTCGTAGGTTCAGTTTATGAAATATTGATGCTTGTAAATAGATTAGGATTTATGCAGAAAATAGATTAGGGCTGAGAATATCAATATGCACAGATTAAGAACACATTAGGGTTTTAATATTCTGTTCTCTTATTAAAAAAAGCGAAATTAGTAATCAAACTGAAATAGGTCAATAACAGCAAATTAGAGTTTAGTATTCCGTTCTTGTAAAAAAATTTAGTGAGGGCAAGAATAAAAACGGAAGTAGAAAAGAAAAATCAAAAATGAAAACTAAAGAACGGAGATGAGGAAAACTATGAAAGACAGTAACAAGGGAGGGTCGGATTCGAAAACTTACTAGTTCCGACCACCATAGACGGTGGTCGTTCACCTAGAACCACCGTGAACCAACGTAACCGTCCCTTCATGGCTTTCGAAAGGGAAAACAGCATCTTCAACTACCGTCGCCGCCGTCATCCTCTCCCCCTGTTTTAGGAGTTGCGGCGTTGAGGTGAGGCCAGATTTAAGTGAGAGTTTGGTTCGGGAAGGAGGAGTGGAACGAAAATAGGTTAGGGTTCAGAAGGAGTAGAGCGGCGCTGTTATCGGAGAAAGGAGATTTGGGTGAAGGGGCGGAGGAGAGAGAGCTTGGCGAGAACGCCGGAGGAGAGAAAAATGGATGTTGTGGTCGAAGAAGAAAGGGGAAGAGCCACGGTTCCGTGAAGCGAGGCGGAGAAAGGGGGAAAATTAGAGAAATTAGGGTTGGAAGGATTTGGGGGGTGCGGCGCCGTAGATGAGCTGAGGGTGAGGGAGAGAGGGAGGTACGTGAGAGAGAGAGAGATTTTTTAGGGTTGGGGCGTTTTGGAGAGCTGCGGCGCAGCCATGGGAAGAAAGGAAAGGAAGATTGAAATGTTTTTTAGGTTTTTAATTTAGGGTTCCCCCTTTTATAGTGTCTCCAATAATTATTTATTTTAATTTTATTTTTATTATTATCAGAATGCTATTAGCACCCCCTCAATTCACGCGTGCACCCCTCCCTCACTTAAGCCCAGTTTCGCATACTGGGCCCTCAGATGCGAACTGGGCTTCCTTTTTACACCTGCTATTAATTATACAACCCCTTGCGACTAATAACACCCTATTTTACCATTTCACCCCCTTTCTCGTTTTTTTTATTTAATTTAAATTCTCTTCAAGACAAAATAATTTCTCATAATTCAAAAACTTTGTTAATAGTCTCGTGAAGCCTTTGCTTGCAGGATTATTAACAACGAGGTACTAGTGGTAATCACTTGGAGCTTTTGCTCAATTGATCATCATGAATGCCTGAATTTTCCTAAAGAGTTTCACTAAATCAAAAAACTTAGTTTATAGTCTTGTGAAGCCTTTGCTTGCATGATTATTAACAATGGAGTGCTAGTGGTGATCACTTGGAGCCCTTGCTCAATTGATCATCATGAAAGCTTGATTTTCAAAATTAAACAAGATAAAAAACAAAAACCTTTTTCAGGACAAACAAGAACTACGTAGCTTTGAATTCTCCATCGCACCGGAAGATACGTAGGAGCGGGCCATGTCCTGTCAAGCACTTTTTCTAAAAACCTTTTTTTTCTTTTTCCCCCTTTCTCTCCAAAAATAAAATTTTTTTATTAAGTTCTTTAATTCATTTTCAATAAGAAATAAAGAGGCAAATTAGGTATTTTTCAAATCAACACTTAAAGCCACACATTTAATTAAAGGTTCCCTCTCAGTAGAGAGGACGTGTGAGGTGCTAATACCTTCCCCGCGCGTAACCGACCCCCGAACCCTCTTCTCTAGTTTCGCAAGACCAATCGCTTTCCAAAAAAGGTTTTCCTAATATTTTCCTTAATAAATATTGGTGGCGGCTTCATTGTTTTTTAGAAAAGTTGTGAACGAGGAGGGTTCTCCCTCGGGGACTTTTTCGGGCGCAACAGCTGGCGACTCCACTGGGGACTAAAAAAAAAACATTTTTTTTCAAAAGTGGGTCAAGCCTAATTAATTAAGTGTGTGGTTTATATGATTGATTTGAATATGTTACTTCTTTGCTTAGTTCCCTCATGCATTTCTTCCCCTTTCTTATCATGTCCCCTTCTTCTTTGCTCCCTTTCCTAAGGTAAGTAGTGCAATGTTGTTGGCACCCTAGATTAGTTGTATTTGATGATATTAAACCCCAGGGTAGACAACATGTTATCACTTGCTTTTGTCTGGACTGTTGTGTTTTCCATTTGCCGGTGGGGAAGGGTAGTTATTCCTAGGTGTTGTGCCCTCGACACACACTTCACATCCTATACTTGTGAGCATTGAGTGGGGCCTAAAACCCAAGGTCTGAACAAAAACCTAGGAGAGTGGGAACGATTAGTGACTGCCATTCGTAGACCTTTGTCTGTATGGCTCTCATGAAAGTTCCGCCCAAGAGTACGCTTTGTCATGATGCCTCACACTCGGTAGCTTTCTACGATTGTGAGTGCCATCATGAGAGAGACTTTAGCTCTTGGTTGCCATTGTAAGGAAGTGATTAGAACCTTCATGGGAGGATTACCCCTTTCGTCGACTTTAGACCCTAGGATTCCCACCCTGTGTAGGACACGGGGGCACGCCTTTGTTTGTTGCATTAGTTTAAGCATTCCTTTTTCTTAAACTCTATTTCAAAAATCGTAGAAAATAATGCCCTTAGTTTCTTACCCTCTTTTTATGTAAATGACACATCATTTCACATCCACATCATGTCGCATTCACATCATTTCGCATTCACATCATTTCGCATCATAGCATTTAACAAAAATTTGAAACAAAAAACTTTCATCATTTGCATTCTTCATGCATTAAAGTTTGTTTGCCGGAGATCGCGACATAACATCGAACCTTGTCATAGGTGTGTAAGAAGCAACATGGAATCCAAAGGCAAAACCGCATTCAATTCAAGGTTCCCCATTGTAAAGAAGATTGATGTAACTAGTTTGAAGGAGTATGCTTCCCTATTAGGTCCTATTGAGCTTCGGTCCTTCGACAAGACTTATGGGAACATCCGCAAGTTATTACAGTTAGAAGTACAAGAGAGCGCTATCGCAGCCCTATGTTGGTTCTATGACTCTGAGATTAGATGCTTTCTTTTCAAGAACTTCCAAATGGCACCTACCCTAGAGGAGTATGAGAAGATTCCGGGTTTTAATCACTCAGAGGCTAGACCTTACCAGTATCAGAGGCAGTATTATTCAGACGAGAAGTTTGCTTCCTTGTTACAAATCAGTGTAGAAGAAGTGCGGTTCCACAAAGTTAAGCGTAACAAGATATTTGGGTTTCCTCAAGAGTACTTTGAGAGTTTGATGACTAGTTATGTAGCATCAAATGATTGGGTTTCTTTCAAGCAAGTACTAGCTTTGACCATCTTCGGCATTGTTCTTTTCCCTCAGATTGAGAAACATATAGATGAAACCGCTGTTGGTGTGTTCCTAGCTTTCAAGAGTACAAAAAGCCTCATCAACCCGGTTCCCGCTATTCTCGCCGAGACCTATCGTGCCTTCACCCGCCATCATGAGTTCCGAAAGGATAAAATGTGTTGTTCCTTCCCTGTGCTATACGCTTGGTTAATCAGTCATGTGTGCATTAACAAAAGTGAAGTTGGGGACCTGCTTTCCTACACCTTGGGTTGTAATCCGAAGACTATGAGTCCTCAGGAGTGGAAAGATACTCTTAAGAACCTTGATGCTCTTCAAATTCGGTGGTACTTGCACAAGTTTTGGGAAGATAGACCCTCAGTGATATTCCAATGTGGCAGTTTCCAGAACGTTCCTCTCATGGGAACACAGGGATGCATCAATTATAACCCGTCTTTGGCCTTGAGACAACTCGGGTACCCTATGCGGGACTCACCCTCCGAAGCTATGTTGTTCCGTTTTTACCTCCATGAGGGGATCCCTAAAGACGAGGACTTACTTCGGCGAGTCTTGCAAGCTTGGGAAACCGTGGTACGGAAAAACAAGGGCGAATTATCTAAAAGGACCACTACTACCTCCTTCACTCAATGGCTTGAAAAAAGGACTAAGGAAACTCGATCATCCAACCGAGGAATGCCATCACTTGAAGAGAAAATACCAGAACCCCACGTTCCCCTAATTGAAGAAATAGAAGAGGTTAAGTTGGCCTTATCAAAAGCGGAAGAAGAAAAAAGGGCTTTGCAGAACAGATTGGGAAAGGTGATGCAAGACAAGCGGAAGCTAGAAAATGAAAATGCTCTTCAAGCTGCTGCTATTGAAGCAACCTATAGGAAGCTTGAAATAGAAGAAGAGAGCAAGAGAGGAATTCAGAAACATTTGGAGGGAGCTAAAGAAGAAGTAAAGAGGTGCGTCTCAAAGATGAATGAGGCTATGGCGGAAGCAAGGGAATGGAAGAAATCATATGCCAGGTCAAGGAGGGATGGGAAAATGGTTAGAGAGGCGCTAGCTAAGTCAAAAGAGGAATTCCAAAGGATGAAGTTTGAAATGGAGAACCAAGTGGAAAACATCAGGCAAGATAGAGAGTCTATCATAGGGATCTTGAAAGAATATCAACAAGCTTTGGAGTTTGAGCAAGGAATGTCGGATGAATTGAAGAGGAATCTCCAATACCTAAGGGAATCTTATGGGCAAGTACAAGCAGAAAGCCGGTACTGGGAGGAACGCTTCATGGCATTAATTGGCAGAATAGAAGACCAAGAAGTCATCAAGGAGCTAAGGGATGAGATTCGGCTTTGGAGCAGCAAATTTTCAAAGCTAGCAGGGCTAGCTAATCAAGCCGTGAGAGTTGTTCCCAAGAAGCTAAGAAGAGCTGAAGCAGAAATGAACCCTTGCAACACTCCGGCCAAGGTGCGTGAGTTTGTCGAGTATTGCAAGATCCTGACAGAAGAACTCATGGAGAAGGCCAAGGGGGCAGCCGAAAGCAAGAAGAGAAAGAGGAAGGAGAAATTGAAGGCTATATGCCTCTGAAGTCCACTTTAGATCATTGTGATAATTCTTAGGAAATTGTAATTTTCTCTAAAAAGTTGTAATTTTCTTTGGATATTGTACTTTGTCCTCAGAATATTGTACTTTGCTTTTCCCTCGAGTTTAAAGTATTCTTTCCTTTTGAATAAAGTGTGTTCGTTTTGCCTATTGTTTCCAACTTCGTTGCAAAAATAATAGCAAAAAAAAAATAAAAAAAAATATATAAAAAACAAAAGAGCTTTAGACCTACACGCCTATGACAAGACGAATTACACCGCGATTCCTGGCACCCAAACAAACATAAAATCATGCATATTGCATTGCATCTGCATTCGTTTATTTAATTCTCGTGCTCATAAAGTGTATTCCCTCAATAGAAAAAGGCAAGCTGGTTCGCCAACATCGATACCTGACTCGTCTACAAACAAGGCTCATGGCAACTAACCAGAATGACCGGGGCCGTCCTATTATTGAAGACCTAGGAAGTGGGGAATCAGACCAGGGTAACACCTCTGCTGAGGTTCCCAATACAGAGCAATTGGCTCAAGAGAATCGGGAATTGAGAACGAAAATCGGGGCAATGGAAGCACAGATGACGGAAATGATGGGCATGCTACAAGCTTTGAGGAACGGAACTGCCGCTGAAAATCTCGCCGTCACTACCGGAGTTACTGTCACTCTTCCCCTTCCGAGTCTCGAGACTAGCACCTTTGCTCATACTTCAGGAACCAATAACCAGGGCCAACCAGTTACGCACAGGATGCCTTGGGGACTCCCATCCGGATACACACCTCCGGGAGCCGAGGCTAATGCGGGAAGTGATCCCCTTAGTGTTGCAGAACAAGTCCGAACCATCTCAGCCACAAACAGTGGAGGAACGGGGGCGCCTCAGGGCCAAATTCAGATTCCTATTCCGCCGGGAACTCCGTTCGACTTTCATTCACCAGTAACGGTCTATCCCCCAATTCAGGGACCAATTCCTGGGAATATCTCTCACTCACGTGACCCACACGTGAACCCAGCCGTAGTGGCGATGAGTAATCCTCACTACGGTGTGAATGGTTTTCCTCAGAACTACCCTGCTGAAGCTCCTCAAGCTAGAGACAGGTATCATATGTTAGAAGAGCGCTTAAGAATGATTGAAGGGTCGGGCTCTAGAGCAAGAGAAGCTCGTGATCTGTGTCTCATCCCTGATGTGGTTTTACCTCCCAAATTCAAAGTGCCCGACTTTGACAAGTACCGAGGCGTGACTTGCCCTAAAAGCCATCTGACCATGTACTGTAGAAAAATGGCTGCACATTCTCATGATGACAAGTTGTTGATCCATTATTTCCAAGAGAGCCTTGCTGGGGCATCCCTCAACTGGTACATGCAACTAGAGCCGTCCCATATCCATTGTTGGAAAGACCTGGCTGATGCTTTCCTTAGACAGTACCAGTACAATACAGATATGGCGCCAGACAGAACACAGTTGCAGAGTCTGGCAAAAAGAGATAATGAGTCATTCAAAGAGTATGCCCAGCGGTGGAGGGCTTTGGTTGCACAAGTAACGCCCCCTTTGTTAGAGAAAGAATTAGTCTTCATGTTCATGGAAACCCTGCCGCCGTTATACTACGATCGTTTGATTGGTAGCGTGTCTTCCAACTTCTCAGACATGGTAATCATTGGTGAAAGACTAGAAAACGGGATGAGAAGCGGCAAGATTGCCCATGGTTCCACAGGCATAACTACCTAGAAAAAGCCATTCTCCGGATTTTCAAAGAAGAAAGAGGGAGAGACCAACGCCATCACCATAAGCCCACCTTGTCAACCACAAAACATCCCTGTCCCCACTCAAACACGACCAACCCTTCCACCACAAAATAACTACCACAAAAGCTATCCAAACAAAAAACAGGCCACCTTTGATCCCATCCCCATGTCCTATACTGACCTCTTCAACTATCTTTTGACAAACAAACTCATCAATACCAGACCCATGAGACCAGTTCAACCACCCTACTTCCGAGGCTACAATCCCAATGTTACCTGTGCATTTCATGAAGGGGCAGTAGGACATGCTGTTGAGGACTGCAAGGCATTCAAAATTGTAGTGCAAGATCTTATTGATGCCAAAGGGATAACCTTCAAACAAGAAGACCCGAGTATCACAACTAATCCGCTGCCTGGTCATCAAAAACATGCAACCAATGCCATCCATGATACGGGGAGTCAATCCTTAATCAGAACTGTGGAGTGTATCCAAACACCCTTAGAGGTTATTCATGCAGAGCTGTGCAAGTTCAGGGTCATCAAGAGAGGTTGTGCTCAGAAAGAAATATGTGTTGATGATAATTGTGTCGGAACATGTGAGACCTTCAAGACAGTTTTGCAGGACCTGTTGGATCGTCATATAATCCAAATGGGTGTGCAAGAGAAAGAGGAGGATGTGCTGACCTTCGAATCAGATAGGAATGGAAATGTTCAGGTACCTATTGAGGTCCCGTATAGCCGAAAGCCGATCGTGGAGAGACCTAAGACCATTGTGATTCCTGTCCCAGCTCCTCATCAAAAGAACAATGCTGTTCCATGGAGCTATGGGGTGTCAGTTCCAATTCAGACGCCTCAGGTCGTTTCCGATGTCACCAACATTGCGGGAAGCAGCGGAGTTACTAGGAGCGGACATGTTTATGTCCCTAAAGTCCTGAAAGAAGGTCCCTCAAAGGAGGAGGAGGAAAGAATTCGCAAAGGCAAAGCGCAAGAACCCAAGGAAAGTAGGAAAGTGTCAGAACAAGAAGCCACTGAATTTCTGAAGATCATGCGTCAGAGTGATTACAAAGTGTTGGACCAGCTGCACCACACCCCTGCAAAGATCTCTATCATGTCCCTACTGCTCAATTCTGAGGTTCACCGTGCAGCCATAATGAAAGTATTGAATGAAGCCCATGTAGCTCAGAACATCACTGTTGACCAGCTCGATGGCATTGTAGGGAATATTGTTGCATCCAATTATATTACTTTTACCGATGATGAGCTCACCCCTGAGGGAAAGGGGCATAATCAGGCACTTCACATTTCAGTTAGATGTGGTGAATATACACTCTCCAGGGTCCTCATCGACAATGGATCCTCTTTGAATGTCATGCCCAAATCTACTATGAGCAGATTAAACGTAGACTGTTCATATATGAACCCTAGCTCAACACTAGTTAGGGCATTTGACGGATCCAAGAAGGAGGTTATGGGAGAAATGGAGCTCCAGATTCAGATAGGGCCAGAAGTATTTTATGTGAACTTTCAGATCATGGACATTGCATCATCCTACAGTTGTCTCCTGGGGAGACCCTGGATTCATGCTGCCGGTGCTGTTCCTTCATCCCTCCATCAAAGGCTTAAGTTTGTAGTCGACGACAAACTGATAGTCGTTTTTGGAGAAGAAGAGTTCATCGTTAGCAAGCCCCATCCCTCTCAATACATTGAGGCTGCAGAAGAATCACTTGAATCTGCCTTTCAATCACTAGAAATTGCAAATGCTGCTTTTGTGGGGGAAGAGGCCCCGTTGCCCGTACCAAAGATATCTGACGCTGCAATCATGGTAGCCAAAGTCATGCTGCAAAATGGTTACCGGATCGGAAAAGGGTTGGGAAAGTACGAGCAGGGAGTTCTGACGCCGGTTCAGCTGCAAGGGTACAAGGATAGGTGTGGGTTAGGATATTGGCCCACTCAGGCTGAAAAGAAGAGAATGGCTGAGGAAAAGCGAGAAAGGAGGCTAGCTAAGCTTCAGGGACGGGAACCAGGCTTGAACAAGATTCCTATCTATGATCTCTCTCGGAGCTTTAGGAATGCGGGTATGCTGGATTCCAATCAGGTGGCCGTCATTGAGGAAGAATCAGTTGTGGAAGACAAAGGCGTGGACTTGGTGCGTCGCAGTGCAGCAAATGAAAAGCTTGATAATTGGAAGATCATTGATTTCCCTGTTATTTTCAATCCAAAGTAATGATTTTGTAATGCAAATTCTTTGGCTCTGCCCAAGGCCTTAGGATATTCCATAAGGGCATGCATGTTTTCTTTCAAATATCATCTATCAATAAAATGTTGTTTTGGATTCTCAAATAAATAAATCTGCCTTTTATTATCATGCGTCTCCATCTTGTGTTTCTATTTTTGCTTGTTCATTTCTTTCTATTCCCGCAAATGCAGATCTAAAATGAATATCTTTGAGAATAACGATGCCAACGATTCATATGTTAATTTTGATCACCCCGTTAACCAAGCTGAGGAGGATGTTGAGGATGACTGGGAAACTCCTCCAGAGTTGATGAGAATGGTTGAACAAGAGGAAAAGGTTATTCAGGCACATGGGGAGTCCGTTGAGATAATTAACCTAGGCACAGAGGACAGCAAGAAGGAAGTAAAGGTGGGTACTTCAATGAAGGAAGGCGAGCGCAAGAAACTAATTGAACTCCTACATGAGTATGTTGATATCTTTGCATGGACTTATCAAGATATGCCAGGTTTAGATACTGACATAGTGGTGCATAAGTTGCCAGTCAAGCCGGAATGTCCTCCGGTAAAGCAGAAACTGAGAAGAATGAAGCCAGAAATGTCCTTAAAGATCAGGGATGAAGTGAAAAAGTAGTTTGACGCTGGATTCCTAGCGGTAGCCAAGTATCCGCAATGGGTTGCCAACATTGTGCCAGTTTCGAAAAAGGACGGGAAAGTTAGAATGTGCGTTGATTACAGAGATCTGAACCGTGCTAGTCCCAAAGATGATTTTCCCCTGCCCCATATTGATGTCTTAGTGGATAGTACGGCTCAACATTCACTGTTCTCCTTCATGGATGGGTATTCAGGGTATAACCAGATCAAGATGGCTCCTGAAGATATGGAGAAGACAACTTTCACAACTCTTTGGGGAACATTCTGTTACAGAGTCATGCCCTTCGGGTTGAAGAACGCAGGTGCTACCTATCAAAGGGCTATGGTCACATTGTTTCATGACATGATGCACAAAGAAATAGAGGTCTACATGGACGATATGATCGCCAAGTCTAAAACTGATGAGGAACACATTGTCAATTTGCAAAAGCTCTTCGAGCGGTTGATAAAATTCAAGCTCAGATTAAATCCTGCCAAGTGTACCTTTGGCGTGCGATCAGGAAAGTTGTTGGGGTTCATCGTCAGTCAAAAGGGGATAGAGGTTGATCCAGACAAGGTGCGTGCGATTCTTGAGATGCCAGTCCCTAAAACAGAAAAAGAGATTCGGGGTTTTCTCGGAAGACTGAACTACATCTCTAGGTTCATATTCCAGTTGACTGCCACTTGTGAACCAATCTTCAAACTTTTGTGCAAGAATCAAGAGACCAAATGGAATGATGATTGTCAAGAAGCATTCGAAAAGATCAAAAAATATCTTCAGAATCCACCTATCTTGACGCCTCCTGTACCCGGCAGACCTCTGATCCTGTACCTAACCGTGCTAGACAGCTCGATGGGTTGCATGCTAGGGCAACATGATGAATTTGGGAAGAAAGAGCATGCCATTTACTATTTGAGCAAGAAATTCACTGACTGTGAGACAAGGTACCCGCTGCTAGAAAAGACTTGTTGTGCTTTAGCTTGGGCTGCTCATCGTCTGAGGCAGTACATGCTAAGCCACACTACTTGGTTGGTATCTAAAATGGATCCTATCAAGTATATTTTCGAGAAGCCCGCACTTACAGGGAGACTTGCCCGTTGGCAAATGCAGTTATCAGAATATGATCTCCTATATGTCACTCAGAATCAATTAAAGGTAGTGCGCTGGCCGAGTACCTGGCACACCGGCCTGTTGAAGATTATCAGCCTATGCAGTATGACTTTCCTGATGAAGATATCATGGCTTTGTTTGAAGAAGGGAAATCCCCAGAAGATGAAAGATGGAGAATGGTGTTCGATGGTGACTCCAATATGTACGGGCACGGAGCCGGGGCAGTGCTGATTTCCCCTGATAATCGATTCATCCCATTCACTGCCAGACTAAGCTTCTACGCCACTAATAATATCGCAGAGTATGAGGCATGCATTGTTGGTATCCAGGCAGCCATTGATTGGAAAGTTAAGAGACTTGATGTGTATGGAGATTCAGCTCTAGTAATTCACCAAGTGAACGGTGATTGGGAGACCAGAGACTCCAAGTTGATCCCTTACCGAGATTACATTCTAAAGCTGGTTGAGCCTTTTGAGGAAATCACATTCCAGCACTTTCCTCGCAATGAGAATCAGTTGGCTGATGCACTAGCCACTTTGTCTTCAATGTTTAATATCAGCTGCGACAAAAGCTTGACTCACATCGGGATTCAGCATCGAGATCTGCCAGCATATCATTATTGCATGGTCATCGAGGAAGAGTCTGACAACAAGCCCTGGTATTATGACATCAAGCAGTACATCTTGAACAGGGAATACCCTCCTGGAGCGTCAGAGAATGACAAAAGAACCCTCAGAAGATTGTCAAGGAATTTCTTTTTGAGCGGTGAAGTTCTATACAAGAGAAATTATGATATGGTCCTTTTAAGGTGTGTGGCAGAAGAAGAGGCAACAAAAATCATGAGAGAAGTCCATGAAGGCTCATTTGGGGTTCATCCCAGTGGGCACACCATGGCGAGGAAAATATTAAGAGCTGGCTATTATTGGTTGCAAATGGAATCAGATTGCTATAGTTTCGTAAGAAGATGTCACAAGTGTCAGATCTACGCTGATCATATTCATGTACCACCTGCTTCCCTAAATGTCTTGACCGCCTCTTGGCCATTCTCAATGTGGGGCATGGACGTCATAGGTCCTATCGAGCCTAAGGCATCAAATGGGCATCGCTTCATCCTGGTCGCTATTGATTACTTCACCAAGTGGGTTGAAGCTGCTTCATATTCCAGCATTACCAGCTCTGTGGTTGCTAAGTTTGTAAAGAAAGATCTGATTTGCCGCTATGGGCTTCCGGATAAGATTATCACAGATAATGGCAGCAACTTGAATAGTAAGATGATGAAAGAGTTATGCGAGGACTTCAAAATCCAACATCATAATTCTTCTCCATACCGTCCCAAGATGAATGGGGCAGTTGAAGCGGCCAACAAGAATATCAAGAAGATTGTCCAAAAGATGGTCGTAACCTATAAAGATTGGCACGAGATGCTTCCTTTCGCCTTGCATGGGTATCGTACCTCAGTGCGTACTTCAACCGGGGCAACCCCTTTCTCTTTGGTGTATGGGTCGGAAGCAGTCCTCCCCATTGAAGTTGAGATACCCTCTCTGCGGGTACTAATGGAAACCAAGTTGGAAGAAGCAGAATGGGTCCAAGCTCGTCTGGATCAGTTGAATCTCATTGAGGAGAAAAGAATTGCTGCCCTGTGTCATGGCCAGTTGTATCAACAAAGGATGAAGACAGCTTTCGACAAGAAGGTTCGTCCCCGAGAATTCAGCAAGGGAGACCTTGTGCTCAAGAAGATTCTGCCTATCCAGAGTGACCCCCGTGGGAAATGGACTCCTAGCTATGATGGACCATATGTGGTAAAGAAAGCCTTTTCTGGAGGAGCATTGATACTCACCAACATGGATGGTGAGGAACTCAAACCCAGTCAATTCAGATTCAGTCAAGAAATATTACGCCTGAGAAAAATAAAAAGGAAAAAGAGAAAAATGAGCCAAGCAAGAATTAGCTCGCTAGGTTGAAAACCCGAAAGGGCGGCCTAGGCAAAAAAAGAGCGACCCGGTGGACTGAAAACTCGCAAAGAGCGGTCCAGGCAAAAATTAGGGTCAGAAGGGTTGGACTTAAAAAAAAAAAAGTAAAAGAGGCAAGCAGCGCCTCCAAAAGCTTGGATAAAAGGGTGATCAAGGATATAAGTATGGGTGATTGGCATCAACACTCCAAAGACGAAAAACGCTTATAAGATCTGTTGCGTCCATTTTTCTTGTTTTTTTTCTTAGTTTCAAAGTTCTCAATGTACTCTTTTCAGTCGGCGCGACCTTTTGCGCGTTCGATTTCCATATGAATAAAAATCCAAACTCTTCACTCCGTCTGCTTATTGTTTTGTCATTGCTTCCTTTTCATTTGTGCTTTAAAATGATGTTTTATGGTAGATGATAAATGAATTATGAAAACGTGCATAAATCAGAGCATTAAACTCATTGCGAAACTTTTGAAAATCATGAGGAAAGATATGATCTCTCAATCAGGTAAATTCATAAAAGTCAAACAAAAGCACTGAGTGCGTCAAAATAATTCACAAAAAAGGGCTGAAGCATGACCCTCACACCATTATGGACGATCATCGTGCCTCGTGGCGCAGGTCCTGCGATTTGGTTGAACCGGTGAAAGAAAAGCCAAAAAGAGCAAAAGAGCAACAAAAATAAGAAGAAAAGAAAACAATAAAAAAGGGGATTAGGAAAAAAGAGAGAGCAAAAGAGCAATAAAACGAATAAAACTCATGCATTGCATTCATCAAACATAGACAAAAAAATTCATGCAAGCAAGAAGAAGCTCCTGCATCACATCACATTCATCCCATCAAAAAGCAATCATGGCATTTGCATTACATGCATTTGTTCTTATCACTTGCAGGTACAAGGACGGATAAATACTTCGGTGTTAATCCTCGCCCTCAGTTCCCAGAAAATGCTCCCTTAGTTCGGAGTTCAAATGTTTTTCAGTTCAGCGCGCAAGCGTGCATTGCAGTTTGGAGTTCAAAATCGCTCTCGTCAGAGTTCAACGCTCCCTTCTGTCCAGGTCTCACGTCGTGTATGAGCAACGCGATGGACCGCAGCCCCATGTGAGGTTCAACGGAATAGTTGTATCAGCCTAAGATACAGTGGACGCCGTGCATTGATCAGTATATCAGTTCCGGAGCTGATAACGATCCCCCCGGTCGCTCGAAAAGGCCAACAGGAAGCGTGCTCCTCAAAGCCACGTGCAAACTCGGATTCGTCAAGAGTCCGTTTAAGGATTACAGGTTTTAGGCAGCCTGGGCAATTTACCGCTTTCTGCACGCCAAGTGCCCATTTACCGCTTTCTGCACGCCAAGTGCCCATTTACCGCTTTCTGCACGCTAAGTGCCCGTTTTACCTTTTTGCCCGCACGTCAGTGTTCATTTATTGTTTTCACATCGACACGAAAGTGTCTACTCTTTATCTTCATTTTACCTCGGAATATGTTTCGGCCAATTCATATTCTTTGTTAAAATACAGATAAGACAAAAAAAATAAATAAAAAAGAGAAGGAAAAAGGAAAAAAAGCTCAGGTTTCTCTAGGTAGACAAAATTGGTATAATTTCTGAATTCTTTATTTCCATTTTGCCTCGGAATATGTTTCGGCAAATTCATACTCCTTGTCAAAATCCAAATAAAGAGGGGCAGCTGTTATACCCCAATTTTGTCCGTCTTCTTTTTCTAGTTTTAGTCGTTTATTTTACTTAAAGCGTGTTTTGAAGTCGCGTGATTACGAGAATTATCAGTATGGCGTCTCAGTTACTAATCCTAGCCAATTTCAATTACCCTGTTCAACTAAATCGAAATACCGTTGTTTTAAATTAGGCATGCACGCGAATGATCGGTCGTTTCGTGCGTTCTTCAATTTAATCCTTGTATTCGGATTTAGTCGAACCCAATTGGGCCTATGTCTAACCTTTTTGGGCCTGATTTCATTAGCTTGCCTATTTGAGCTTACGCTTAGTGTTTTGAACCAGTTTTTAATAATTGGGCTTATGTCTATTGTTTGCCTAAATGGACCTATGGGGCTAGATTGGACCTGATCTTAAATTTGTTCTAATTGGGCTTCATTTCAGCCATTTTTCTAAGTTGGGCCTATGTTTAGTTTTGATTGGGCTTGGCCCAATTTAATCATTCTCATCCACTTCAACCAAAAACAAAAAAATCTGTCCATAGCAAATATAATCAAAAGTCAATAAAAATAATTTACAAATGTTTACAACAATCCAAAAAATCAAAAATGATACCAAACCGAAAATAACCAAAAATACAAAAAAATCAAAAACGAAAATAAATAAAAATAAAAGCAGCAACAGCAGTCCTTGGGCCTGTTCTTGCTGAGCAAGTTTCCTCAAGAGGTCCAAATACCTGAAAAAGGAAAGAAATGGGGAAGGATCAGCAAAACCCTAATTTCTTTTTACCTATATAAGCAAGCCTTGACCCAACAATTCAGACAGACAGGAAATACATAGAATTCAGAACCAAAAGATTAGGGTTCTCACATTGAAACCCTAATCGCAAAACACTAAAGAATCAGAAGCAGAAGTAGCAGGAGCAGTCAGGGTAACAGTAGCAGTGACTAACAACAATCAAACAAATTCAGAATCTGGAAAAACAGAAGCAAGAAAAGGCAGCAGAGCAAGCCACGGGAAGTTTTACAGAAGCTGGAATTTGAGGTTGGTTTTTCGTCCAATTTAGTACATAATAAGTCACTTTGTAAAAAACTGTATTTGTTGTTATTCTGAAAATCCAAACTTCGTAGGTTCAGTTTATGAAATATTGATGCTTGTAAATAGATTAGGATTTATGCTGAAAATAGATTAGGGCTGAGAATATCAATATGAACAGATTAAGAACACATTAGGGTTTTAATATTCTGTTCTCTTATTAAAAAAAGCGAAATTAGTAATCAAACTGAAATAGGTCAATAACAGCAAATTAGAGTTTAGTATTCCGTTCTTGTAAAAACATTTAGTGAGGGCAAGAATAAAAACGGAAGTAGAAAAGAAAAATCAAAAATGAAAACTAAAGAACGGAGATGAGGAAAACTATGAAAGACAGTAAAAAGGGAGGGTCGGATTCGAAAACTTACTAGTTCCGACCACCATAGACGGTGGTCGTTCACCTAGAACCACCGTGAACCAACGTAACCGTCCCTTCATGGCTTTCGAAAGTGAAAACAGCATCTTCAACTACCGTCGCCGCCGTCATCCTCTCCCCCTGTTTTAGGAGTTGCGGCGTTGAGGTGAGGCCAGATTTAAGTGAGAGTTTGGTTCGGGAAGGAAGAGTGGAACGAAAATAGGTTAGGGTTCAGAAGGAGTAGAGCGGCGCTGTTATCGGAGAAAGGAGATTTGGGTGAAGGGGCGGAGGAGAGAGAGCTTGGCGAGAACGCCGGAGGAGAGAAAAATGGATGTTGTGGTCGAAGAAGAAAGGGGAAGAGCCACGATTCCGTGAAGCGAGGCGGAGAAAGGGGGAAAATTAGAGAAATTAGGGTTGGAAGGATTTGGGGGGTGCGGCGCCGTAGATGAGCTGAGGGTGAGGGAGAGAGGGAGGTACGTGAGAGAGAGAGAGAGAGATTTTTTAGGGTTGGGGCGTTTTGGAGAGCTGCGGCGCAGCCATGGGAAGAAAGGAAAGGAAGATTGAAATGTTTTTTAGGTTTTTAATTTAGGGTTCCCCCTTTTATAGTGTCTCCAATAATTATTTATTTTAATTTTATTTTTATTATTATCAGAATGCTATTAGCACCCCCTCAATTCACGCGTGCACCCCTCCTTCACTTAAGCCCAGTTTCGCATACTCGGCCCTCAGATGCGAACTGGGCTTCCTTTTTACACCTGCTATTAATTATACAACCCCTTGCGACTAATAACACCCTATTTTACCATTTCACCCCCTTTATCGTTTTTTTTATTTAATTTAAATTCTCTTCAAGACAAAATAATTTCTCATAAATCAAAAACTTTGTTAATAGTCTCGTGAAGCCTTTGCTTGCAGGATTATTAACAACGAGGTACTAGTGGTAATCACTTGGAGCTTTTGCTCAATTGATCATCATGAATGCCTGAATTTTCCTAAAGAGTTTCACTAAATCAAAAAACTTAGTTTATAGTCTTGTGAAGCCTTTGCTTGCATGATTATTAACAATGGAGTGCTAGTGGTGATCACTTGGAGCCCTTGCTCACTTGATCATCATGAAAGCTTGATTTTCAAAATTAAACAAGATAAAAAACAAAAACCTTTTTCAGGACAAACAAGAACTACGTAGCTTTGAATTCTCCCTCGCACCGGGAGATACGTAGGAGCGGGCCATGTCCTGTCAAGCACTTTTTCTAAAAACCTTTTTTTTCTTTTTCCCCCTTTCTCTCCAAAAATAAAAAAATTTTATTAAGTTCTTTAATTCATTTTCAATAAGAAATAAAGAGGCAAATTAGGTATTTTTCAAATCAACACTTAAAGCCACACATTTAATTAAAGGTTCCCTCTCAGTAGAGAGGACGTGTGAGGTGCTAATACCTTCCCCGCGCGTAACCGACCCCCGAACCCTCTTCTCTAATTTCGCAAGACCAATCGCTTTCCAAAAAAAGGTTTTCCTAATATTTTCCTTAATAAATATTGGTGGCGGCTTCATTGTTTTTTAGAAAAGTTGTGAACGAGGAAGGTTCTCCCTCGGGGACTTTTTCGGGCGCAACAGGGAGGGAGAAATGTTATGTTAGTTTCCCTGGTTATTATATGAACACTGAGGATTCCCTTTCCGCTTCCCCTTCAAGAAGCGTTTAGTCTCGCCGGCATCGAGGGAGTATCCGCAAATAATGTGAAGTCAATAAGTGTCACAAGGAAGGGGGGTTGGAATTGTTATCCTTTTTAAAATTAACCTGAAACAAGATAACTATATTCACAAGTATGATTAGATATTATGATAGTGAGTGCTTTTAGTTGAGAAGGGTGAGTGAAAACAATTTTCTCAACTATGATAGCAAGTAGAGAAAGATTGAGAAAAACTGTCTTCTCAACTATGTAAAAGAGTTGAGAAGGGCCGGTAAGTTCTTACTTCAAAACTTATTGTTAGCTATTAATTTTCAGTACAGTTTTTAGGCAAGAGATTTGTGTTATAATAAAGAGATATTGTTATGTTTAAAAACCTTTAAGAGACTTTCTAAATAACTACTAGCTAAGGAGAGATGTGAGAAGGGTTGAAAACCGTGTTTTAGTTAAAACCGTTTTTAGCAGAGAAGGGTCAGCAAGCTGTCTTCCCAGTTTTCAGAAATCTACTCCAAGAGGAGTGTTTTGTCTCATAGTGTAAAATAACTTTGAGAAAGTAGTAAATGACACAATGATGTATAGTGGTTCACCCAAATCCCTGGGCTACATCCACACCTCACTCCCTATGAATATTTCCACTATTTTCCAAATAGTTCACAACTTTTTCAACCTCCCTAGGCTAAAAGTTCTTTTGGTAGTTTTCTTCACACAACACTATCTACTGTTTTCACACCTAATACAATCCTTCTGATCTTAGGTAGCTTCTAACACAGAAGCAACTCACTTCTTAAGCTCTACAGCAACACATGCTACTTGAGAAGGTTTCTTTCAGGTTTTCTTTTAAGTGTGTGGGTTTGTGGGATTTCTAGAGCTTGGTTGATACAAATGGTGTTTCAACAGAAACAAAAACACAAGCAATAATACATACTCAGAGATCAAATGAATTCTTCAGATAAGGCAGCTGAGTATGGATGAGAGAAAACTTGATACTTGAGAAGATTGGAAGATTTGAGCTCAATGTACTCTCACACCGATCAGCAATGGCCCAATGCGTTTATTTATAGTTGAATGTGTGTGTAATAACCTCTGGTCTATAGAAAAGAGTCGTTGAAAAAATATTATAGCCGTTTATAGCCGTTGAGGAGCTGTTTGCTTTAAGACAGCTGTGTTTCTGCACTTCTGCAGAAGACGTAAGTTTACAGCTGTCATGACTCTTCTCAACAGTGACAGTTTCTGGAGATGATGCTTCTCAAGTTGATGCTTCTAATGAAGATATTCATTATGTGACTCTTCTTAATTTGACTGTTCTCATCATGATCATTCTGATCTTGACTCTTCTTGTCATGATGCTTCTCAACTTGACTCTTCTTATTTGATGCTTCTCATCTCCATTCTTCTGAGGACACTTCTCATGTCAATTCTGTCATGATACTTCTGAGGTTGACTCTTCTTATAATCCTTCTCATGTTGACACAGATTGAAATGATCCTTCTTATGATGATCTTTCTCAAGTTTATCCATCTGGTCTTGATCTTTGATATTGTCAAGAGAAGTCTTCTTCTTTGGTCATCATGTGCAGCATTGTTTTATGATTTGTTTCAAGTATTCTCAATTATGATGCTTCTCATAAGCATATTTCTTCTTGAGATTTGGTTGGTTATTCCTGTTCTTATTTTTCACTCAACAAGAAACATTAGTAGCATATGAAATCAGATAACTTAAGCTTCTCACATTTGAAGTTTGTTAACCATCAAAACTAATTAAGGATTTTGCCTCAACTTAATGACCATAGCCACAGGCCGAGATCGTTGCTGCCTCGGCTCGTCCTCCTAGGCTGAAGCACTGGTCTTTTCCTTGGCATGCTTGGTGACTTCATTAACCACGACCTTACCTTTCTGAGGTGAGCGAGATCACTTTCTCTCCCACCCTTCTTTATGTATTGAGTGAGTTTCCCCATTCAAACCATCTCCTCAATATCGTCTTTCAAGGCTATGCATTGGTTGGTATCATGACAATGACTCCAGTGGTAGCGACAGTACTTGCGTTTGTCCACGCCTTCCTTCTGTGCTAACGGAGGTGGCCACATCACATACCTGAACTCGGCATTGGCGCATTTTGTCAGTATCTTAGCACTAGTGGTGTTCAGATTAGTGTGTTCTATGAACTTCCGACGAGGTTCACGTTGACCGCCCCCAAATTCTTTCTTGGGACGGCTTTCTTTCTGGTCCCAGTCCTTGGCCGGGGCTGTGCTGTAGCCGATTTTGCCAGCTGCATCGTCTTTTTCATAGTCAATGAATCGCTGGGCCTTTCGTAAGAATTCATTCAGGCTACAAGGTCGGCGTATGACGACGTCAATCTCGAAGAGTCTCCCTTTACGTAGTCAGTGCCTTATGAAGGGGAACCTGATCTTGTCTTCGAGGTTGCAGATATTACTTGCTTCCTTGTTTAATCTTTCAATATAGTTGCGCAGTGTCTCGATTTCTCCCAGGCGAATTGCTCTCAGTAAGTCCTCAGACTTCGGTTTGAGCCTGGAGGCTGTGCACCGGGCTGAGAATACACTGATGAGGTGATCCTACAGTGTGATTAAAGCTGATTCAAGATCTCCGAACCATGTGAGTGACGCCTTACTCAGAGATAGGGGAAAGAACTTACACTTGACGTCGTCAGTGACATTCCTGTATTGTAGCATGAGGTCAAAAGTGTCAACGTTCTCGTTCGGAGTCCCCTGAACCATCCTACATGTTCAGTTGTGGGGGTTTTTCGAGTAATCTCGGGATACAAAATTCAGCGATTTCTCGGATGAATGGGCTCTGCCAGGCTCTGCCAGAGGGACCTCAGGGGGCTGACTCCGGATGCTTCTGAGTGCGAGGTGAATGATGCTTCTTTCTTGGAGGAGATTTTTATCTTCGAGGAGATCGGCAGTGGGTCGAGGAGGAACCCAAAGAAGAACTTCATCGTGAACTTGAACTCGGGGAGGTCGGTGGAGTCCTTGATCCTCGGCCCTGGCCTCCCCGACGAGCTGGAGACCTGTGGACATGATGCCTATGGACAAGTCAGCGCCGAGGTGGAGAGCGATGATGTCTCGACGCCACCGTTTATTGAACTGGAGACTTGGTGCAAACCCGTTCTGAAGCTGCGATGGTGTTAGCTCAGATAGCAGTGACTTCCTCCTCCATCTGAGTTAGTCATGCTTTATGTTGTGCCATGTCTCTATTTCGGTGGTTCACTGCTTGCACCGGGACAAGAATGGCCTTGGCGACTACAGAAGGTGGACGTAAAGCTGCAGACCATGCTGCTTCTGCAGGAAGAATGAGAACATGCCCCTAAAGAGTTTGATCTGGTTGGGGTACTGCTTCGATAACAATTTGTGGCCGAGATTGACCTCGGGGAGCCAAGAAAGGGACTTGAGTCTAGGGAGAACTAGTGATGAACTCCCACTGTGGTCGCCAAATGTTCTGTACCTTGCTCCGAGATAGAAATCTGGGATTGCAGTTCGTTGAAGTCGTCCCTTCCGAGCTTGAGGTCGGATTGGTGGTGGGTGCCTGCAGACAGTTTGATGCCAAAGTCAGCAATCAGAAGTGGAGAAGAGGTACAAATAAGCGAAGCGTATCTGATTTCAGGGGGGGTAGTAGCCTATTTATAGACATGGGAAGGAGCCGCACTTAGCCTTGCGTGAATCTAGGCCGTTCGATTAGGTGAGGTGGATCCTGGCCGTTGATTTGAGTACCACCTCACGGCTGATGTTTGCACCGGATCCAGTATTGGATTTGGGACGGCCTTTGTTCAAATTGGGCTTGGCTCAGTCCGGAACACCTTTATTGTTAAGAAGAAAGATTTGTCGTTCCCTCAATGCAATGTAGTAGCAAAACACAACAAGATACTTGCTTTGCTGCACATCTGTAAAGAAGTGCCATACCAACATATGCCTGCATTGTAACACCCCAAAATAATTATTTTAATTACTTTGATTGTTAAGCAATTTCAAATATTTTATTTGCCAAGTGAATTGATGTGTTGTTTTGAATTGATGATTTCATGATTTAATTGACTTAATAGGGTACTAGTATGCATTAATTACTTGTTTGGTTAATTAAGTATAATCATAAGTAAGGAAATAGGGAGTGAGGGCATAATAGGGATTCTACCACTCACACATTTTCATAAAAGTACTGAACTCTAAGACAAACACACCCAATTTCATTTGAAACAAAATAGAGAAAGAAGGGCTGAGAGAGAGAGAGAGAGAGAGAGAGAGAGAGAGAGAGAGAGAGAGAGAGAGAGAGAGAGAGAGAGAGAGAGAGAGAGAGAGAGAGAGAGAGAGAGAGTCGTAAAGAGAGGAAAGAAAGAAGGGTGCGAAACCAAGGTGGAAAACCACAGCCAAACCTCAAAACAACTCAAATCTCTTGTGTTGGTAATTCTTCCCTAAAGTTCATCCTTATTGTAACACCCCGGTATTTTTATCGAGTAAAAATACCCAAGTGTACCGTTTTTAAAATAATCAGAGATATTTTTCCTGTTTTAGATATTGAACATAAATAAAAATAACTCATAACTTAGAGTCCAATATCCAAATACCAAGAAATAGCGGAAACGATTTTACAACTTTTACTGATACAAGTTATACAATCGAAAATACAAAAATCTCAAGGGAAAGACAATAACAATGAAAACTAAGTCTTCACCGTCTTCATATGCACACCACCTAGCTGTGCTTCTTCACCTTTTCTTTTTCCCCTGTTTCTCTGTAAAAACCACAAAATATAAACAGTGAGATACAATCTCAGTGAGTTCTACCGAGACCCCTACTAGCACTCTCGGTCCTTTTAAAACATTTTTAAGGTTTGACACGACACCGACCGCAATCCACTTGCTAATCCCGGTGTACCATACAATAAGGCTTCGATCTAGTAGGACACCGGCTGCAATCTATTTGCGTCTCCCGATGAACTAGCATCCTAGGCCCTTCTACGTAACACCGGCTGCAATCTATTTGCGTCTCCCGGCGAACATAGTACAATACTTTTAACATAACACCGGCTGCAATCTATTTGCGTCTCCCGGCGAACCCCTATCCAATAACAGTTCCGCTATAGACCTCAGAGCCTAGGGTAAGGGATCATGACTTCCCCGCCTAGTATGTTAACATGGGTCGTCACCCAAACACGATATAATATATATATCTATAATCATATATAACCACCCACATTGGGCCGACTCCTTTAATCGACATAATTTATATATCGTGAATTATTCACCGGTTTAGACGAATGAATAATAATCATTCCGCGTCAGTTATACCATACCACGTAGGACTCATAATCCGCTTTATTATTAATAAAACATATTCGCACACGCGTACTATTATTCGGCTTTTTCCAAACTATTTGAACTTCAAAAACAGTTCTTTTACCTTTTTAAATTGTATAATTAGTTAGGCCTCGGAATAAGCTTTCAAACGCATTTTATAACACCTCAATCGGGTTCCCGGATCAAAAGTTATCGCGAAAACAAAATCAGTGAAAAACTGTTGAAAATCTGCAAAGCGTCGCGCGAGTGGCGCGTGGCGCGCAAGCGGCGCGCGAACTGGCAGTAAAATCTGTCAACTGGCGCGCGAGTGGCGCGTGGCGCGCAAGTGGCGCGTGGCGCGCAAGTGGCGCGTGGGTTGACAGCAGGGGGTCTTTCAAGGGCAGATTTTGGCGGTTTCGCGCGAAAATCGCGATTCCGCTTAATTCCGATTCTCGTTCCGATTGAAAACAGTTTTTACACACATATAATCAAACCCAATCAAGATCAAACAATCAATCAAAATCTTAATCAAATCGAAGTTTATCAAAATACGACGATTTTCCAAATAACGGTTTTAAATCAAAATCTCTCGAATCAAATCACCAAAAATTCCATTTTAACGCGACGCAACCTGAGACTCGCTCCGATCGATTCCTAACCCGAAACAGACAATATCAAGTAATATTCCAGACCAGCGAAAGCGATAAAACAGTTAATTAATTAATTCGAAACATAATCCTAAACGTGAGTAGAACTCACCCTTGAAGCGTGAACCACGATCGAGCCGAATTCACCGAGTAGCCACACGAACATTCCCCGCTCCGGCGACATCCAATCCGCTTCCAAAGCTTTCCACTCGATCGCGAAACCTCATTTTGACCGAAATACCGATTTCCCCGAAATTCTCCACAGACACTATTCATCATCTTCCTCCTCTAACCTCCATGACACTATTCACACATAACCCCAAACATTTTGATTTTTCAACCTAACTCACCCAACTAGCTCCCAATCAACCAATCGAACTCTAATACTCGAGTAATCCACCTTGGGTTCGTTCCTAACCGAACTTAAACCTTCAAAACCAACCCAAAATCGGATTTCCCACAAAACCTCCAAAACAAAAAAATGGCCAAGTGAGAGAGAGTGAGTTGATCGTCATGAAATTGGTACCAAGACGAAGAGGAAGGAACGCCGAACATTTTTCGTGTTGGAAGGAAGTCGCTTCGGTGAAGTCTTCTCTCTCCCTCTTCTCTTCTCCCTCACGCCATTCACTTCCTTTCTCCCTTTCTCTCCTCTCTGTAACTCTCTCTCTCTCTCGCATTCTTTCTTTTCTTCCTTCTTTCTTCAATTCTTTCCTTTCTTTTCTTTAATTAATTCTTTCTCTCCTTCACTCACACCCACATATATATATTTATTTAATATATAGTTGGTAACGTGGTCCAATTACCATATTGATCTGAATCTCCTATTTCGATTCCGAAACTTCCTTGATCCGTATTATCCGGTTAACGATCCGATGACAACCAATAAATAATTTTAGCACTCAGTAAATTTACCCGTCAAGTACTAAATTAGTTTAATTGAGTTAACACCCAAATAATTCTATTGATTATTTTGAGGATGTTACATTCTCCCCAACTTGAAAGAATTTTGTCCTCAAAATTTCGCTAAGTCTTTCATCCGACTAACCGAAGATCGACGTCCTCGGAAAGGTCTTAAATTGCTGGAACACAATCTTGGATCAACGAAATGAGTGTAGAAAATCTTCTCAAGTTGGCACGTCAATCTCTAAGTATGATCCACTACTACCTTGATACGAACTCTCTGGTTTCGAATCAACACGAGAAACTCCTCTTTCGCCTACATAGGCTCGGCACCGCGTTTGAAAACACTTCCTAAGCTTCATTCCAATTATCCTCGCTTGCTCCCCAACTTGGATTGACCTAAATCAAAGGGCCTAATACAAGACGCTTGATAGAATTATATATATATATATATATATATATATATATATATATTAAAAACGAGATCCACAACTGGTACTCCTCGGTAGAGGTAAAAACAAACACGATTTCCCCGCAGGGTGTAGACACGCTCTCAACAAATCTCCTAGAATCATACAGTTCACGTACACATCGACAAATGTGACGGAAAGTCTTTTGTGAAACTTCTTGACTCGCCCCCAAGATTTTGAGACAACACTTTTCAAAAGAAGATAAAATGAGGATTTACCAGAAACGTTTATCTTAAACGTAGAAATAAACCACGGGGACATCCAATAAATTGAACGTAATGGAAATCACCTTAGTTGTTCTCCAGAAAGTCATTCACAACCTGAATGTTCGCCAAATCTAAACTAGTTTCTGTGGATGCAGATAACGTACTAACATGTGCTTCCGCACCTTGGAATGGAGATTGACCGTCTAAGGTGAACTGGGTAACCGCTTCAGAATTTGTCTTAGACAATTTAACTGATTCTGAAGAGAAACTGATAGTTGATTCACACAGTCGATTGCAACATGATTTACAGTCATCCAATCCATACCCAAAATGGTGTTCACACTTCTCATAGGCAAACAATAAATTCTACAACTAAATTTCTGCCTCCTATGACGAGTAGACAATTCTATAGAAAGATTAGGTCTGGACACGACCCTTAGCAGCAGTTAAAATGGTTATCGGCTCGGAAGGCGATGATAAGGCTGATCCCAACCGATTCACATGCGATCGGGATATACAGTAATAGGTTGTACCCGAATCATATAATATACTGATCGAGTTATTGAAAACTGATTCCATACCCCTCAGTAACTTGTCAGCAGTCGTAACTGTCTAAACATTCAGAATGTTGACTCGTCCGTGTGTTGGAGCAGCGTGGGCTTCTTTGAAACTCTTCCATGCTGGGCACTCTTTACCATAGTGACCCACTACATTACTATAAAAGCACCGATTAGATCTTCGCTTGCAATCACCGCTGTGAGGCTTTCCACAGTTAGAACATCTTCTGACCTTTGAAGAATCAAAGAATTGCATCTGCTTTTCCTTCGATGAAATTATCTTAGGACTTTGCATTCGGAGTTGATATTTCAACTACCTTCTTTCCTTTCCCATACTTCCTATGAGATCATCCTCGGCGACATAGGATGATTGCACCAAGGCAACATAATTGGTAGCAGTATAAGAACTGAGACCATAAATCATAAAAGCACTTATGCCAGTCTTATACTTCTGCATTCTCCGTTCGTCATCCGAAGCTTGCATTACCACTTGGTAAAACTGAGACAACTTCTCAAACTTAGCGGTGTATTCTCCCACCGTCATGCCACCTTTCCTGAGGATGCACCGGTTGAAGATTCCGATTGTGGTCGAGGATTGCATCTTGATCATCCAGTCATAATTCCGCTTATGATGCACTAAGTATTAAGTTGATCAGGCTCAATGTCTCTTAGCATCACAAGTGTAATTACAAAAAGGACTAGCAAGGAATCGACTCAACCCTAAACTAAGTCCGACTAGGTCGAACTGCTTTGATACCAACTGTAACACCCCGGTATTTTTATCGAGTAAAAATACCCAAGTGTACCATTTTTAAAATAATCAGAGATATTTTTCCTGTTTTAGATATTGAACATAAATAAAAATAACTCATAACTTAGAGTCCAATATCCAAATACCAAGAAATAGCGGAAACGATTTTACAACTTTTACTGATACAAGTTATACAATCGAAAATACAAAAATCTCGAGGGAAAGACAATAACAATGAAAACTAAGTCTTCACCGTCTTCATATGCACACCACCTAGCTGTGCTTCTTCACCTTTTCTTTTTCCCCTGTTTCTCTGTAAAAACCACAAAATATAAACAGTGAGATACAATCTCAGTGAGTTCTACCGAGACCCCTACTAGCACTCTCGGTCCTTTTAAAACATTTTTAAGGTTTGACACGACACCGACCGCAATCCACTTGCTAATCCCGGTGTACCATACAATAAGGCTTCGATCTAGTAGGACACCGGCTGCAATCTATTTGCGTCTCCCGATGAACTAGCAACCTAGGCCCTTCTACGTAACACCGGCTGCAATCTATTTGCGTCTCCCGGCGAACATAGTACAATACTTTTAACATAACACCGGCTGCAATCTATTTGCGTCTCCCGGCGAACCCCTATCCAATAACAGTTCCGCTATAGGCCTCAGAGCCTAGGGTAAGGGATCATGACTTCCCCGCCTAGTATGTTAACATGGGTCGTCACCCAAACACGATATAATATATATATCTATAATCATATATAACCACCCACATTGGGCCGACTCCTTTAATCGACATAATTTATTCACCGGTTTAGACGAATGAATAATAATCATTCCGCGTCAGTTATACCATACCACGTAGGACTCATAATCCGCTTTATTATTAATAAAACATATTCGCACACGCGTACTATTATTCGGCTTTTTCCAAACTATTTGAACTTCAAAAACAGTTCTTTTACCTTTTTAAATTGTATAATTAGTTAGGCCTCGGAATAAGCTTTCAAATGCATTTTAGAACACCTCAATCGGGTTTCCGGATCAAAAGTTATCGCGAAAACAAAATCAGTGAAAAACTGTTGAAAATCTGCAAAGCGTCGCGCGAGTGGCGCGTGGCGCGCAAGCGGCGCGCGAACTGGCAGTAAAATCTGTCAACTGGCGCGCGAGTGGCGCGTGGCGCGCAAGTGGCGCGTGGGTTGACAGCAGGGGGTCTGTCAAGGGCAGATTTTGGTGGTTTCGCGCGAAAATCACGATTCCGCTTAATTCCGATTCTCGTTCCGATTGAAAACAGTTTTTACACACATATAATCAAACCCAATCAACATCAAACAATCAATCAAAATCTTAATCAAATCGAAGTTTATCAAAATACGACGATTTTCCAAATAACGGTTTTAAATCAAAATCTCTCGAATCAAATCACCAAAAATTCCATTTTAACGCGACGCAACCCGAGACTCCGATCGATTCCTAACCCGAAACAGACAATATCAAGTAATATTCCAGACCAGCGAAAGCGATAAAACAGTTAATTAATTAATTCGAAACATAAAATCCTAAACGTGAGTAGAACTCACCCTTGAAGCGTGAACCACGATCGAGCCGAATTCACCGAGTAGCCACACGAACATTCCCCGCTCCGGCGACATCCAATCCGCTTCCAAAGCTTTCCACTCGATCGCGAAACCTCATTTTGACCGAAATACCGATTTCCCCGAAATTCTCCACAGACACTATTCATCATCTTCCTCCTCTAACCTCCATGACACTATTCACACATAACCCCAAACATTTTGATTTTTCAACCTAACTCACCCAACTAGCTCCCAATCAACCAATCGAACTCTAATACTCGAGTAATCCACCTTGGGTTCGTTCCTAACCGAACTTAAACCTTCAAAACCAACCCAAAATCGGATTTCCCACAAAACCTCCAAAACACAAAAATGGCCAAGTGAGAGAGAGTGAGTTGATCGTCATGAAATTGGTACCAAGACGAAGAGGAAGGAACGCCGAACATTTTTCGTGTTGGAAGGAAGTCGCTTCGGTGAAGTCTTCTCTCTCACTCTTCTCTTCTCCCTCACGCCATTCACTTCCTTTCTCCCTTTCTCTCCTCTCTGTAACTCTCTCTCTCGCATTCTTTCTTTTCTTCCTTCTTTCTTCAATTCTTTCCTTTCTTTTCTTTAATTAATTCTTTCTCTCCTTCACTCACACCCACACACACGTATACATATATATATTTATTTAATATATAGTTGGTAACGTGGTCCAATTACCATATTGATCTGAATCTCCTATTTCGATTCCGAAACTTCCTTGATCCGTATTATCCGGTTAACGATTCGATGACAACCAATAAATAATTTTAGCACTCAGTAAATTTACCTGTCAAGTACTAAATTAGTTTAATTGGGTTAACACCCAAATAATTCTATTGATTATTTTGAGGATGTTACACTTATTCTAGCTTAGAATCAAGAGTTAGAGTTCAATTTATTGTCCTTTTCCTCCTTGTTCCTTCAAGCCAAATTTAGAAGTTGCATGTGAGCTAGGAAGCATGAATTGAAGAGGGATTGAGTTGCATGCCGATTTGGAAGCTTTGGTTGGGTTCCTAGGAGCTACATTTTCGATTTTGAGGCTCAAGGAAGGGTAGAGGAGCTTTGGGTTCGAGTTTGGGAGCTTGAGGGGGCTGTGTTGGTGTCTAGAACCTATTTGGGAGAGTTCGGAAACCACATTGTATACGAACTTGGATTTCACTCTGAGACTTGTGAGTTCTTTACCCTAGTTAGTGTCATTTTGATGATTTCATAAATTGCATGTTGATTGTTCTGAGTTAAATACAATGCATGTGATTTTCAAGAATGATTTTTATGTTTGATTGATTTTTAAACCCCTTGTGTGCTGAAATGTGAAGTGGTTCAATGGAATGTGCTCTTTGTGATTGTTGTGTGGTTAAATTGATGAAATATTACTGTGTTTAACCCTAAGTACCCTTCAAAATAAATGTCCATACATGTTGATTTGGCCTGAAATAAACATGCATCATAGTAAGGTTTGTAAAAAATACTAATTTTGAAAGTACTAGGCCACACATTAAGAGTATATGGACCAACGCAAATACAGATTGTCATACCCTAGAAGTGCTTCACATAGACATTGTAACATCCCCAATTTAGCTAATTTCAATTATTGAAATTAGTAAGAGGTTATGAGTTAATTGATTAGCTAAATTATATATGTTAGCTTAATTAATTATTTATGAGGTGATTGTCATGAATTGGAAAGATTAGTTATGTGATTGAATTATTTGCATTATTGTGTTAATAGTATGAATTAGGTGTGATTGTGGGGTAGAAATAGAATTAAGAGAGAATTAGTAAACCAATGGTGTTTTGGTCATTTCCATGCCACTTAAACCTTCAGCTCATTATTCTGAAACACAAATACATCACCTCACCTCTCATTTCACAAAAATCAGAATTTAGGAAACATAGAAAGGGTTGAGAGAGAGAGAGAGAGAGAGAGAGAGAGAGAGAGAGAGAGAGGAGGGGGACGCGATAGAGAGAGGGAGAAGAAGAGCTAGGAACAACTCTGATTCTTCATGCATGTAAGACATTTTTACACCTTTCTCATCAGTTTTTCAAGCTCTTCCCTTTGATGCTATTTTCACGAGTTCATTCCTCATATTTCTCCTTTCACCATTTTTGAACCATTCAAGCTCAATTTGTCAAAAATGGAGTCTTGAGGGTAGTGAAGCCTTGCATGTTAGTTTGGAGAGTGGTATAGCAAACTTCAGTACCTACATTGCGAGTTGGAGTGATCTAGGAAGGATTTCAGCTACGGAGTTTGAGTTCCACGCCTTTGGGTAGTTTGGGATCTAGTGAGAACACGATTCGGTGATCGTTGAACTTCGTTCGAGTGATTTCGCATTTCGGTTTTGTGATTTTCATCACAATACGGTGAGTTCTATACTCGCTTAGGGAATTATTTTCGGATTATAACTTGCATGTCCTGTTTCTGTTTTTCGGTTTGCTAGTCTTCGTGTTACAAATCGAATTTCAAAACCGTAATGTTTGAGGTGTTTGAACAAATGATTAATTGAGGATAATATGAATGTTTGGACTGACTTTGATGATTGTTTGGACTGAAATTATGTGTTTTGATGTTCGGGAATTAATTGAAACGGGTATTGGAACGATCGGAACGACCAAGTTTTTGGGAAAAATCACAGTTTTGGGCTACTGATGAACACGCACGGATCGTGCGCCCCAGTGGCACGGACTGTGCGTCTTGTTCGCAGGTTGCCTGTAAAATTTTAAAAACATGGCACGGAACCTGCGTACTCTTCGTGTTTGTGTTCAAAATTTTTTGAAAACACGCACGGGTCGCGCGCCTCCTAAGCAGGGACCGTGCGTATGCTTCGGTTACCCAATTTTAAAACATGTCTTAGGCCATTCCGAACGGTTCCAATTGCATTCTAATCATTTCCTAACCCTTATATATTGTTATGAGACGGCCCAATGTGGTAATATTGATTATTTATGAGACGGCCCAATGCGAGTAATATTAAATAAGAGACGGACCAATGCGGGTCTATATATATAAATTATATAAATTGAGGTTTAGGGTGACGACCCTACTATTGAGGTTAGCGTACTAGGGGAGGGGAAATCATGAGCCCTATGAACCTAGGCCCCTTGAGGTTTCCCCGCAGTTTATGGTAAGCGGATTCGGTTAACCGGGAATATAGACAATCATTCACGGTGATATGCTAAACAAAAAGAGGATTGCACGTGGTTATCTTACTGGACTACAGACAATAGAAGCATGATTACATGCTATGTTAGAAGAGTTTTCACGTAGTCGCTTAGTAGGGCTACGAGTTAAAAGATGCATAATGAACCGATAGAGTTTTAGTGAGGGGTCTCGATAGGACTCACTGAGATATTGTTTATCTCACCCTTTATAATTGTGGTTTTTTACAGAGAAACAGGGAAAGGCAAAGGCAAAGAGGCACGGCTAGACGTGACATTCTGAGGAGATGCTGAAGTTATTTTTATTGCTTATGCTAGTTTTCCCCAGTTGACTTTGTAATTCCGATTGTATGACTTATACATTGTTTAAAAGTTGTAAAATCGTTTCCGCTACTTATGTTTTGGATGTTGACCACTAGGGATGTGTCAGGTTTATGAACATGGAACTTAAGTACTTTAAGTAACTCTATGTTATGTTACAAATTGAGGTGACCGTTTGATGATTATTCATTGAAGTCTTTAGTTGTGTTCAATGTCTAGGATAGGAAGTTATCTCTGATGTATGCTAAGTTGTACACTTTAGCATTTCTTCATGTTAGAAATATTAGGGTGTTACAGACATCAACAGAGTACTTACTTCAAAAGTCTTCCATTAACAAAATACATGACTAAAGCAAAAGAGACCCACCCAAGCTAAGCTGGACAATGTACAAAATTCCCAAAACACATACACCATGAACTTAGATAGTCCTCACGCTATCGCCTTTATATGCCATCCTGCCTGACCCGCGACCAATCATCCAACAGGTGGGATATGTGAGTACAAAGTCAAAAATCGTGTCCACCGACTCCTTTAGCATTCCTAGCTCCGCAAGGTTTATCAGGTTTGCCGATATTCTCTGTAGATATCCATGAATTGGATAACCACGGGCAGGGTCATCTTCCAGAACAGTCATATAAAACAATATACGGAAATAAATACACTACATGATACATCCAAACTAGCATCACACTAATTTATAGTAACATGTAGCAACAAAGAATAGTTAGTCCCTACGTGTCAGACTACATGCCAATGCAAATGAAGATTCCGGAATCTCGTGAGTAAAGCGGCACACAGCAAAAGCGGGCACACAGCCAAAATAATAACCGCACACAGCAAAAGCCGACACACAACCGATCGAGATAATAACCGCACACAGCGAAACGTGTTGCCCTTTCTTTGAAAGATTAGAATCATAGACACGTAGTCGCATCTAGATTCGGGTCATCGTACGATTACTTAACCCACGTTCTTCCACACAGTCGCCCAAATTAAGCATCGATGCTTGCATGAATATGCAACACCACAAAGTTAGTCACCTCTGAACGGTACACTCGCACCCGAGCGTCGGAATGAGAAAAACAACTGTTTACAATAATCAACTTAAACACATAAGCACTTATAGCAGATAAAGTCATAACATCAAATCATCCATCAAACATAAACAAAAACCATAGGTGATGTAGGAAGAGATTCCCTTACCAAAGTCAACAATCTACGCGTCGAAGTACGTCACAATCCTACTCAGAACGTACTCAAGTCCTCAAGGTCCTAAAAAGTTCACACCAAAACTTAGAACAATTCCTAGTTTACCCAAAATAATTCCCAAGATTAATGGCTTAGTTGTAATATCTTGGTATTCAACTTCGAGAATCTTTTTAATAACACATACTTGAACGAAGCATCAAGTTGCAAAATAAATATTTTTAAGAAGTTGAAATCTCACTTTCTTTTACCTTTTAAACATGAACAAAAGTTTTTTTTTTTTTTTTAAAATCAAATGACCAAGGCTCCACTTGTTTTGAAGGTTGCAAAGATCCCATTTCACCTAGTGTCTCATTGCCTTCAAGTCAAATAAAATACCCAAACTTAATATAACTTCTTCCAAAATTTTCCAAAGCTTTAACAGAACCCAAAGCACATTATTTAAGTCAAGAACAAAAATTTTCTCCGCATTATTCCTAAAACTCAGTCACAGACACACACATACTTTAGAGAAGAACTTGTAAAATTTTCAAACCAACAAACTACATTTTTCAACACTTAATCACTTTTCCAAACATCCCAAGATTGCATCAAAACGTTTTGTTCTAATATGTTACCCCTATCATGGCTTATTCAAGCATCAAGGGTTTCTAAAACACAGATTTTCCTTTAATCAAACTCAAATTAACAACTACAACAACAATTTCTTGCATCAAATATAGTAATAAGCCCATATCAATTTAATGATTCACATGAGAAATCACCCTTCCCCTTTTCCCTCAAGCAAATCAGCCTAGGGTTCAATTAAATTGGGGAAAATCTTGATCCTCTTTCTCATGATCATAATCACTACATAACAAAGCATAAAACTAGAAAATAGTAAAAAAAAACACTTTAATCCTATACTATACGCTACGGCTAAGGCTTGGAAGAAGTGAGGAAAAAATTTGATCCATTTATTAGCTCTTGAAATGACTATTGTTGACTCTTTGACCAATTATAAAATGCCACATATTCCCAGATTTCGGTACTCGAATTTCGATCAATCGCTAAATCGATTCAACTCGCAAAAACAATTCACCGATTAAATTAGATTTGGGCGTCAAATAAATTTATGCAAGCATTAATCCTTTATCTTCAATTCGTCTAGCATCAAATATCAACATTAATATATTATCAACATAATATCTGTCACTAATCTAATCGAAAACGAAGTCCATTTTAAATTTTATTACGGGCAAATTCTACCCGACGGGATAAAATGCGGCAAAATTTTTGCGACCATTTTTGAACCTTAACTTAATAATTATTATTAAGTCATAATTTAATTCCATGTTGGCCAAAATTATTCACTTCCTTAATCAAACATAACGTATTATTTAAATAATACGATCAAAACAGTACAAGTGAACAGCAAATACTGAAGCAAAACGGTGGGTGTTATAGAGGTCATGCATGTCTCCTGAGTTCAAGACCCGTAATTGTTATCCGGCCAAGGCCGGGCTGGATTCTCCGCTGTGGTTGACGTTGTTCAACTACTTTTGGATTACGCTAAGTTAATACAAGTGAAAAGATAAACAAATTAACACCGAGAGGTTAAGGGTGAGGGATCCCGGAAGTGCTCACTAAAATTGTAAATATCACAATTTATGTGGTTGTGTTTTCAGATTGTCACGATAAGACCAAGCAAGGCGACGAGAAGTATAATTGCTTAGTCCACCCTAGTTAATAGTTATGTATTGTATTTTTGATACCTTAGCCTTTGAGCTTGTATTCAAGTTAATGTACTAGATAAATAAAACATTAATAACTTTTACAATGAAAAATTTTTATTCATTTATTAGATTTTATTATAAACTTTGTTAACATATACTATCTTAGAAAAATTAAATTTAAAATTTCTATTATTATCTAAAATTATTAATATATAATATTATCTAAAATTTTCATATATGAAAAATAGTGAAGAAATAGTAAGCTTTTTTTAAATATTAAATATAATCACCAATAAAATTAAGAAAAATATTTATTTCATAAAATTATATTCAAAATAACAATAAGAAATAGATACTATTTGATTATCCTATTTAATAATTGTTGAATTAGAGACCTTTTATATATATATATATATATATATATATATATATATATATATATATATATATATATATATATATATATATATATATATATATATATATATATATATATATATATATATATATATATATATATATATATATATATATATAAGTGCAAGTCATTGTTAGAAGGTTTGGTGTGATCTTAAACTATTTTTTTGTTATCATGTTATTGGTGTGCAGTCTCCACCGAAATTGCCGGTGACTAATCTATGCCAGAGAACCTGGTTAGCCACATGACTTTGTCGGTCCGTGTGGTTCTCCCCTTCCAGTAGAGTTTTTGCCACATCCAACATTCAAATTCGAAACCTTAGGATGGAATCTTAGCCCAGTTCATAAGGCATTTAAATATATTTTTTAGGATAAAATATACAGGGCAATCATTAAAAGTTAAATATATTTAAAAGTATATATTAAAAATACTTTAAAATATAAATTATAATTAATAAGTACTTCTTAGAAGTTATATTAAAAGATTGTCAAAAAAAAAGAAGTTATATTAAAAAAAATTAAAATATAAGTTATTTTCAAAAATATATATTACTTTAAAAAACCTAACTCAGTGATTTTTTTTACCACGCGTCAATGATTCTTTTTCCATATTATATTAAATAATATAAACTGTATATTTAAAGTAAAGGTTAATTTCATTGACTTTTATGCATAATATGCATATTTATACTTCAATTTTTTTTTAAAAATAGTTCCCAATTAAGCGCCATATTTACTATTGTATTCATATCTATTTAAATATTTGACTACAAAATCCGTAATCATTAAAAAATATTCAATGTTTTTAATATTATTAAAATACTTCAATTTGTTTCTTATATTATACACTAAGGAATATTATAAATAATCATAAAATACGTTTGACTGAAAATCAATAAATTTTGAACATTATGAAGGTGCTAGTATATTCTATTAAAGGTTCTATAAATTCAAATGGATGTTCGCATATGAAGCCATTTTGCATCAATGGCATGTCTAAATACAATTACCTACAATGTGATAACATTATCACTTCTTGTAATAATACTTGCTTTCGGGGAAATCTCACCATCAATGGCAAGTCCAAATCTAGACCTTACAGAAGTAACATTTTCCAATAATTTACCAGCATCCGTTTCCAGGAAAAATATCACCATCCATTGCAAATCCAAGAATGACGATCTTGGGTTCCATATACTCGAACCCGGAAATTTCTACCAGTTTAAATTCTGGCCAAATGTTTTTTGGAGAACATTATACTTTTGCAGCTTTACGTGGCCAGACGACACATCTCTTCACTATTTAGATGTTTACAAAGGATGGGAAGATCGAAAATGTGATCGACTTAGTTGGAAAATAGATGACTGTGGTGGGTGTAAGTGGTGTGGATTATCATATTTCCCTCATAAGTGTTATCGTTGGAATCAACTTCCAAGGAATATTGTGTAGATGTAATTTTGTTTTGCTTCTCGTAATAATTGAAATAAAATCCAATAAACATCAAGCTTATGATTTATTCTTGATTATTATATCATTTACTTGTTTTAAAGTAACTAATTCTATTTGTTTGTCACTATTGGGTGTGTTACTTCTCGAGTGGAGTTCACACCAACTTAAAAGAAATTAAAATACTGAAATTATAAATTGGCTAAATTATATAGTTATGGTCCGCCTGTTTTAAAACTAATACATTGAGTCTCCCTATTTTATAAAACCTCGGACATTTAGTCCAAAACCGGGTTCTGCTTATAATTAAAGTGATGTGGAGCTCATTAATTGACCTGACACCTGATGTAGGCAGGACACATGTCTGATACGTCAATTAATGAGACACGTCACTATGCCACATCATTCATTTAATTAATAATATATTTAAAATAAAATTAAAATAATAAAATGAAATTAAAAAAATAAATCCAGAAATGAGAAGCCTAAAATCACTATCTCTCATTCTCTTCCTCCTTCTTCTTCTTCTTCTATTCTTTTTCTCAACTCCTCCTCTTCATTCACTATCTTCATTACTAGGCTGGTATATCCAATATAGTTGTGTTCTTCTTCAGGTTAGGCGTTAGGATGTTTAATGGCGAATCGAGATGAAAAGAAACGCAAGAAGCCAGACAACTAATGTAGTTGATCATGAATATAGTTAGTGGCAGACCTAGGCTTTAGTGAGGGGGTTCACTTGAACCCCCGGAAAAAAATAATATCCATTTATCTCTTGTATAAAATGTTGGGGCAAAATCCATTGGACAGGTTTTGATGGAAACAAACCTTTTTGATAAGTATTTAAGTTCTCGGATTCATTAGTGAAGTGACTAAGTTACACAAGAAGGGGGGTTGAATTATGTGCCCTTTTAAAATTTAAGACCTGAAACCTTCTTAACAGAATGTTCTCAAGATTATCTTGGATATGAGAAGGTTAGTAACAATAGATAATCAATATAGAAAACTAACTTCTCAATGATGAAGGACAGTTATGAATAAAAGCTTGATATGATGCATCACAATAAACTTCGTAAGGCTGGTCGGGTTGTGGTAAAACCAATATAGGTGCTGTCGTCAGACGTTTCTTGAATAGTTGAAAAGAAGCTTCGCCCTTATCAGTCCATGCAAAAGGTTGATCCTTTCTCGTAAGTTGCGTCAAAGGAGCCACAATCTTTGAAAATCCCTCTATAAATCTCCGATAATATCCTACTAACCCAACAAAACTTCAAATCTCTGACACAGTCTTCGCTTGTTCCCACGAAAGAACGGTCTCCACTTTTGCCGGATCAACGGCAATACCTTCCTTAGAGATGACATGCCCCAAGAACTTCACTTCTTCGAGCCAAAAATCGCATTTCGATAGATTGGCATAGAACTGCTTCTCCTTTAGGATTTGTAAAACCTGACGTAAGTGCTCCTCGTGCTCCTCACGACTCTTGGAGTATATTAAAATATCATCAATGAAGACTACATCAAACTTATCCAAGAACGTATGGAATGTCCGTGTAGTCCATGAAGATTGCATGTACATTGGTAACTCCAAACGGCATTACCAAATACTTGTAGTGGCCATATCGTGATCTGAAGGCTGTCTTGGGAATATTCTCAGCTTTTACTCATATCTGGTGGTATCCTGGCTTCAAATCTATCTTCAAGAATATCTCTGCTCCTCTGAGTTGATCAATTAAGTCATCAATACGTGGAATAGGGTATCGATTCTTGATAGTCACCTTGTTAAGCGGTCGGTAATCCACACATAGCCTCGACCGTACGTGTTTCTTCTTGACAAGTAAAACTGGAGCTCCCCACGGTGATACGCTCGGTCGGATAAACTTCTTTGCCACTAACTCCTCAAGGTGTTCCTTCAACTCTGACAACTCTGACGGAGACATCTGATACGGGGTTATCGAAATCGGGCCCGTACCAGGAATTATATCAATGGAGAACTCAATATCCCTTTATGGTGGCAAACCCGGAATATCAGTAGGAAAAACATCAACAAAGTCCTGTACCACAGGTACTTCCTTTATTTTAACTTCGCGACACTAGTGCAAAATCAGGAAAAGAATTAGACATTTAAAGTCAGGCGCTCAGATGCCTGACTTTATATGTTGAGGCGGTGGCAAACTTGTAATTAAGAGGTAAAACTCGCGAGTTTTAAAGTCAGGCGAGTACACGCCTGAATTCTAAAGTGAAAAATAGGCAAAAAATTCGACTTTTAAAGTCATGCTATCAGACGCCTGACTACATAAGTAGACACGATGGCAAACTTGTAATTAAGAGGTAAAGTTTTAAAGTCAAGCGCATACACGCGCCTGACTTCTAAAGTACTAAAATAGAACAAATTATTTGACCCTTTCATTCGCAAAAACACGAACCCTATCTCTTCTCAGTTTTCATTCGCACCCTTCATGCTCTCTTCATTCGCCCTTTCCTCCGTTCCTCTTCCTCACCGTCGTCGCCCTTTCCTCTCCTCACCGTTGTCGTTTCTTCTCTCCGTTTCCTCTCTGTTACCGTCGCCGCTCTCCCCCTCCGTTTCCTCTCCGTCACCGTTGCCCATTATTTGAATGACAAATTCGAAGTTGATGAGAGATGAGATGGAAGAAAGGCTTAACGGTGGTGGTGAGCCAAAATCCCTTTTGCATCGACACTATTTTCACTTGTGGGTGATCGATGTTCTAAGGGTTGAGCAGATCTTGAATGCATGAGATGAGAGGTGTGGGGAACAGTAGATCTACAACTGGATCTGAAGGTTGGAGCTTTCTTCGATGAGATTCTCGTTAACGCTGCTGATAACAAACAGAGAGATCCTTCGATGGACTCTCTTAAGGTTACCATTGATCCTGAAGCGAACACTGTTTCCGTTTACAATAATGGAGATGGCGTTCCTGTGGAGATTCATCAAGAAGAGAAGGTTTATGTTCCTGAACTGATCTTTGGTCATCTTCTTACTAGTAGTAACTATGATGATAATGTTAAGAAGACTACTGGTGGTCGGAACGGTTACGGTGCGAAGCTTACGAACATCTTCTCTACTGAGTTTGTTATCGAGACAGCTGATGGTTGCCGTTTGAAGAAGTATAAACAGGTAGGGTTTCTTTGATTCTTGAAATATTTTCCCCAAATTTGTGTTTCGAATTGGAATTTTGTTGATTTAGGATTTTTTTAGGGTTTCCAATTTTGCTTTTAATAGGTATTTTGTTGATTTAGGATCATGCTGGGGTTTTCAATTTTGATTTAGGATCATGCTAGGGTTTTCAATTTTGATTTTGTTGCGGTGTTTGTTTGTGGCTGGTTTCATTTCTCTGCTAACATTGCAGTGTCTCATTTGGTTTTTAATTTTTGTGCTTTTAAATGATTCTGTTAGAATTTTTAATTCTGACTTTCAGATCCTATTGGGGTTTATAATTTTGACTTCAATGGAGATAAATTAATGTTAGTGCATGGTTTCATTTTGGTGCTAACAACTTAGAATCATTAGATTGTTCAATTTAGGCTTTTATTTGAATGGTTTTCGTTGCTTCAATTTCTGAATCTTGAAGCTTGTTTTTTTTTTGGTTGATGAACTGAATTTTGAGTATTGCTGATTGGATTGATTGGTTGTGCTTTAATGAAGGTATTCACAAACAACATGGGGAAGAAATCAGAGCCGGCGATTACAAAATGTAAAGCGAACGAGAACTGGACCAAGGTGACATTCAAGCCTGACATGGAGAAGTTCAAAATGGCCTATCTTGAAGAAGATGTTGTCGCTTTGATGAAAAAGCGTGTGTTGGACATGGCTGGGTGTCTTGGAAAGACTGTCAAGGTTGAACTTAATGGCCAGTTGCTCCGTATTAAGTCCTTTAAAGATTATGCTGATCTCTACATGAAATCTGCTGAGAAGTCCAGACCAGTGCCCTTACCAAGGTTTGCCTCCATAGATAGTTAGTTTGGGGAGTCAGTGACTGTTTTTTTATGGTTATGGTTATTTCCCTTTATTAATTGTTAATTTGTTAACTTGACTTGGTTTTGTTTGTAGGATCCATGCCAAAGTTGGTGATAGGTGGGAGATTTGCGTGAGTCTACGTGATGGCCAGTTTCAGCAGGTGACTAGTGAACTTTTTAAGTGAAGTAACTTGGTGGCTCATTGTTGCTGTTAGTTTTGTTGTCTTATAAACCTTTGTTTTGTTCTTTTATTACCAGGTCAGCTTTGTTAATTCCATAGCTACAATCAAGGGTGGGACTCATGTTTATTATATCACGAATCAGATTACTACCTCTGTGATGAATAAAGTAAACAAGAAGAAAAAGGATGCTCATTTGTGGGTTTTTGTCCATGTTACTACCTTTCTACCTTTTTCTGCTTTCTAATAACAAGTTCAGATTTGAACTATCCATTTTTGTTACTTAGGAAATGCTTTTTGTTTGTGAGAAATTGATATTTTTGAAGAATCATGTACTATATGGCAGTGTTTTTATATGGGTCATAGAAACAACATTTTTATGCTCTTGATGACTTTATTTTTATTTAGAAGCTCATGAAAGTGATATTTATTTTACAGGTTTATGATTTTCATTTTGGAAGAAACAAAAAGTTTTTGGCTGTTAGTGTGAGTGTATGGCAGCTTCTCTTTGAAGCAAATCCTATTCAGTTATTAAAGGAAGATTTAGTTCATTTGGTGGACCAATGAATTATTTGCAATGAAACTGTCATTCATCTTCTCTTTATCACAATGGTTAACTGGTCAGGTTTATAAAAATGTATTTTGTCATTTGTTCAGGAAACTCCAGGCCAATACTTCAAATGAAAACAACAATTCTCATTTAGAAAGTGTATCCGAGGGTTTATTAGTTATTACTGCTTACCAGCATTGCTCCAAGCATTATTCTATATTTTTAATTCAAATAATTGATACCCAGTCTCTTAGAAAATGAGGATTAGGAATGGAAACATTTTTATGATGCTGAAAATTTGTTTCATTAACCAGACTTAATATCTGATTAGATATAAGTGACACTTTTTAGGCAAGCTATTACATTCCTGGGGTTGTGACCCAGTGGATGTTGCTAGCTACTTAAATATCATGGTGTTCATGCGATAACATCCAGAGTACTTTATAATGGATTTTGTGTTTAGCTCTTCATTCATATAATAGCTTCATAGGACTAACATTGAATGATATGCTCTTGCAACAGGGTTACCATTCTCTGCAAGTATATCGAGTAGCCCATGCATTGTGGCACCAGGGACGCGAAGTCTTGGCCTTGGCTTTGCAAAGCCGTGTTAGTGAGGTAGCTTCCTAGTTGGTTAAACTTAATAAATACAACAAACATTTTTCATATTCCTGTCACTGATAATTCAAGCCTTTATCTTGCCCTGCACAGGTTTTTGGAATTGACATTCATCCAGGTAAGTTGGTTTTATCTTTGCATGCAGTATTATTATAATTCAAAGGTTCATTCATAGTGGCTTCTATTTCGCAAATAGTGAGAGGAAATAGTATTGTGAAGCCTTCATTTAATTAAATTGATCACAATGATTTCTCTTTAATGCAGGGGATATTGAGTCTATGCCCTTTATTGAAGCACTTGGCCAGTTTTCATACCATGTAGGTAATGCTCGTAATTCACAAAGGAGTTTATCTCTATATTATTAATACAAGAGTAATTTCCAGTTTCATCTCTTATTCTGTGTGCTGGTTCTATTAGGTATTTATTAAGTTATTATCCTCTTTACAAAAGAAATGTATATTCCCGATAAAATACCAACAGCTTGAAGGTATATATTCTTGTATTCATTTAGAGAGATCATAAATGTTAATTTTTAAGTTTTTGAGTAACATAATCTCCCTTACATTAATGATTCTTTCTTTCTGTTTTCTTTTTGTTGTTTGCTTTGTTTCTTCTCATTTTCATCTACAGACTTATGTTCTCAAAGTGATTATTCACTGTGATGGCTGTAAGTAGAAAGTCAAGAAAATCCTTCAGAGAATTGAAGGTCACTTCCTTTTCCTTATCCTTTCTTCTCATTGTTACTATTCTCTCATTATACCTCATTATTATTACTATATAGTAGTAGTACTATCTTTTATTTTTTTAATTTCCAAAAGCATACTCAATCTTAGTGTAGTAAACTATTTGCTGACAGAGAGTTAATTAAAGTGAAATAGTTAACACAAACAATTTTTCCTGTTTAGTAGACAGATTAAATAAAGCTCTACTAATACTTTTCATTCGGAAGTTCAGGCTTTAGAAAGTTTGGTATTTTTGAACGTGTAGCGGTTTTCTTATTAATACTAATGTTCTAGTTTGACTTATGGATAATGTGAAGAAATTCAATAATATTTAGGATTACTTATACTTACAGAAAAAGGACAGTTAGAACATTTCTTTTTCCTATAATATTTTTAGAGTTTATCTTTTGATTTTTTGATGTGCTTGGAATTGACATTTGGGTCCCTTGTTTGTTCTAATAGGTGTTTATCAAGTTCAAGTAGATGCAGAACAACAGAAGGTTACAGTTTCAGGTAGTGTGGATTCTGCAACTTTGATCAAGAAATTGGCTTAGAAAGCAGAATCAAACTACTCAAAGAGATTGCTTCTGAGAACAATATTATTCTGCAGCTTGAACAAGTTTCAACTGTTATAGATGAGGTAATGCAGCAAAATTTTTACAACAATATTATTGTTTGATCACACTTGTTAAAAATATAGTTAATGAGTTTGTTGTCAATGCAGGAACAAGAAACAAATAAGGAAAAGTAAAAGCAGCAAGAGACTGAGATAAGGGAAGAGGAGCTTCAGAAAGAGGGGATTCTGCCATTGCTGCAGCAAAGACATTTTATGTTGCTCCAGACAACCTCAATGGTTCCTTCAAGTGAAACAAGGTTAATTAATAAATTTGTACATGATGTTTTCTTGATGATGATAGATAAGGTTTTTAATTTTTTCTGGCATATTAATTTTTACTGACCACAATAGGTATTTAACTGGAGATGCTGAACACTGTTGGAGTGAGAATGGTGTCTCCAACATTGAAGGTGGTTGCTATGCCAAATGTATTGATCTATCCAGGGAGAAAGACCCTGATATCTGGAATGCAATTAGGTTTGGTACAGGTATTTATTTATCTTTGACTAATTTTTTTTATCAGGAGTATCTTTAACTTATTTTAATTCAACACATTTGGTATTCACCCCTTAATAAAAAAATGTACACTGAATGTTTTTTGTTTTGTTCCTCTCATATGATTATCAGTAGTGGAAAATGTGGTGTTCGATGAGCATACTCGAGAAGTTGATTACTCGGACAAATCAGTTACAGGTAAATACTGATTTTCTTAAGATGAATTTGGTTTCTTATGCTTTTGTTTCAAGATTGACCTCAAATTTGTGTAATGACTTGGATGGTTTCATTTTGAGTTGTTTTTAAGATAGCTGACAGCAAGAGGACTCAGCTGTGACTTGGTCTTGCTAATAAACAGTTGACTTCATACATGCTTAAAAGATCATCTTGAATTCTTGCTCAACAACTAATTTTTTATTTTGAGAGATCACTTTCTATTTTATACAAAAAAAATTAGAGGTGATTTGTTCATTAGTAGGTAGAGGCTTACCAATTCATAAGAAGCCCTTAAAATTTGATTTTGAAGAGCCGGATGAGTATTGATTGGTCCATATAGCCAACCTGAGCCATTTAGCTATCAATTCATGTATTTGTGTTTCATCTATGTTCTGTTTCAGAGTTTAATGATTTTGTGTGATCCTAACTCCACAGCCACTACATTTTTGATTTATTTGTATCTGCATGAAGTTCTGACTGCATACATCTAACATTTTGATTCATTTTATTATAATTTGCAGAGATCTGTTTAATATTTTTGGCTGCTTGCTGGAACCTACTACTGTAAGTGTTTCTATTGTGTCTTGAAAATTTTAAGTAACTTTGTCTTTTAAGAGCAATCTATAAAATTTGTTCTTTCTTTACCTTATTATATTAACATTCACATCACAGCACTGCTAAACAAAATATAAGGGACATGGCAAATGAGCCTTAGCCATATAACTCAATTCATAACTCAAATGCATCCATTAGAGAAAATAAAATTTATACAAGGTCTTTTGAATTTTGATTATGCCTTTTTCTGTTGACCTCATTCTGAAGTGAAAAAATTACTTGAAATATAATGAAGTTTCCCCCCACTTCTTGACAACCCTCTTACCCGCACAAATGATTTAAAAACTGCTGTTTTTCCAGTTGGAAAGCAAGATGATAAGAAGCAAGAACCCTCTTTACTACTTATGTTTGATGCTGTAGAATGTAGATTGCATCAAACACAAGACAAATGTTAGATTGCGTAATTAGTCAGTTATAATGAATGTAGATTGCATCAAACACAAGACAAATGGTTGCATGACTTTTTGTTCTGTGGTACTTTTTATGAATCCAATACTTTGACTACTCTCTGTGCTAGCGATACATCAAAAAGATGAGATTTGGGTTTTATCAAAAGCTCCGACCTTAAACGTAGAAATAACCCACGGGGACATCAAATAAATTGAACGTAAAGAAAATCACCTCAGTTGTTCTCCAAACAACCATCAAACAGAACTCAGAGCTCCTTTCCGAATTAGTTAGTAGCGTTGAGAGCTTCCCCTCAACCTAAGTAATCCTCCTAGGATTTTCCTCCTAATCATATCCAATTAGCCTCTTAATTCGTTCCCAAAATTAACTTTAGCATGCGGGTTTTCACAAAAACGATTTCTCAAAACTATTACACCGCACGCCAAGCTTCACTTCGGAAATTTCTGTCACTTATAAGCAGATCCGTCAATTAATCCTTTGATGGTCATTCGCAACGTGAAAACAGTTAGCAGTTACCTCACTTACATATTCGTATTCACGTTCGACTTGTCAAACGGAATCTCATAATACTATCTCATTGTTAACCTTCACAAAGGAGAGGTTAACAAACTAACACATTTGCTTTATATTCTGTACACCCTGGAACAGAATATAAACTTCGGTGTGCTTCCTCTAACACTTGCCTTTTATTGTTCTCATCATCGGCCGCACAGATTCTACCGTTGAAACAACTGACTCCATCACTATCCATAGTAAAATCTGGAAATACCTTTTGTGATTGCAGCTTCACATCAACTTCCTGTGCTAAGTGTATAGAATCCCTTAGGGAACTAGAGATCCTCATATGGCTCAACACTAACAGGTTCCTCTCGATCCTGAATTCAGATTTGAGCCTCTATCAGACTAATAATTCCATCTAATGCATCATAATACTGCCGTGTGTAGCGATTTCCTATTACTCGCATCAGCTACAACATTGGAATTTCCTGGATGATACTTCAACCCGAAGTCATAATCCTTCAGAAATTCTACACACTCCTCTGCCTGCTATTCAGTTCTTTCTGATCAAACAGATACCTTAAACTCTTGTGACCACTAGAGACTTCGAAACGAGACCCATACAGGTAACGTCTCCAAATCTTCAGTGCATACACAATAGCTATTAACTCCAATTCATAAGTCGGATAAATCTTCTCATGAGACCTTAATTGTCTGGACGCATAAGCTATCACTGGTTGATTTTGCGATAGAATACATCCTATACCCTTCCCTGAAGCGTCATCGAAAATTTGAAATTCCAATGACGGATCCGGAAGAATCAGGAATGGAGCAGAAGTCAACCAAACCTTCAATTCTTGAAAACATTCTTCACAATCAGCATCCCACGTAAATGGATGACCCTTACGAGTTAACCGAGTAAGTGGACAACTAACTGTGAGAACCCTTTAACAAACCTCTTACAGTAACCGGCTAGATCCAGAAACTTTTGATCTCTGCGACTGATGTTGGTCACCCCCATTCAACACTGCTTCCTTCTTACTGGGATCTACAGAAACTCCCGACTTGGGAAATCACATGCCTCAAAGACTTTACCTCCGACACCCAAAAATCAAACTTCGGAGGTTTCAAGTACAACTTCTTTTCTCGGAGTACTTTCAGAACAATGCGGAGATGTTGGACCTGCTCCTCAATGGTCTTCGAGTACATCAAGATACCCTCAATGAAAACGACTACAAATTGATCTAGGTAATTGAGGAAAAACTCGGTTCAGGTAATCCATGAATACCGCTGGAGCATTAGTCAAACTGAAGGGCATCACTACCCACACATAATATCCATACCTAGTACGGAAAGCTGTCTTCGGAATATCTAAGGCTCTAACTTTTATTTGATGATGTCCTGACCTCAGATCAATTTTAGAAACACTGCAGCACCTCAAATTGCTCAAGCAAATCGTCTATCCTTGGCAAGGGATATTTATTCTTGATCGTCACTTTGTTGAGTTGTCGATAATTAATGCATAATCTCGTGCTACCATTTTTCCTTTCGACTAACCACACCAGAGCACTCTTTAGAGAAGCACTTGGTCGAATGAATTTCTTTAACATCGACTCTTCAAGTTGAGACTCCTTTTCCTTTAATTCTAAAGGAACATTCAATAAGAAACAATAGATACTGATCCCGTGACCGGAACCAACTCTACAGTAAACTCTACCTCTCGCTCTGGAGGTTCAGAAGAAACTTCATTGTGAAGACCTCCAGGAAGTCATTCACGACCTGAACGTTCGCCAAATCTAAACTAGTTTCGGTGGATGCAGATAACATACTAACATGTCCTTCCGCACCTTGGAATGAAGATTGACCGTCTAAGGTGTACTGGGTAACCGCTTCAGAATTTGTCCTAGGCAATTCAACTGATTCTGAAGCGAAGCTGATAGTTGATTAACACAGTCGATTGCAACATGATTTGCAGTCATCCAATTCATACCCAGAATGGTGTCCACACTTCTCACAGGCAAACAAATAATCCTTCTACGAAAGTTCTGTCTCCTATAACACGTAGACAATGCTGACACAAAGATTGGGTCTGGACACGACCCTTAGCCGCAGTTAAGATAGTTATCAGCTCGGATAGCGAAGATAAGGTTAATCCCAACCGATTCACATGCGATCGGGATATACAGCAATAGGTTGCACCCGAATCTTATAATACACTGATCGAGTCATTGAATAGGACTCCCATCCTTCTAAGTATACCGTCAGCATTCGTAACTGTCTAAGCATTCAAAGTGTTGACTCGTCCTTGCCTTGGAGCTGCTTATGACTCCTTGGAACTTTTCCTGGCAGGGCACTCTTTACCATAGTGACCCTCTACATTACTGTAATAGCACCGATTAGATCTTCGCTTGCAATCACCACTGTGAGGCTCTCCACAGTTAGAACATCTTCTAACCTTTGAAGAATCAAGGAATTGCACCTGCTTTTCCTTTGATGAAATTATCTTAGGACTTTCATTCGGAGCTGATAATTCAACTACCTCCTTTCCTTTCCCATATTTCCTATGAGATCATCCTCGGCGACATAGGCTGATTACACTAAGGCAACATAATTGATAGCAGTATAAGAACTGAGACCATAAATCATAAAAACACTTAGGCCCGTCTTATATTTCTGCATTCTCCATTCGTCATCCGAAGCTTACTTTACCACTTGGTAAAACTGAGACAACTTCTCAACTTAGCTGTGTATTCCTCCACCGTCATGTCACCTTTCCTGAGGATGCACCGGTTGAAGATTCCGGTTTTGGTCGAGGACTGCGTCTTGATCATCCAGTCATAATTCCGCTTATGATGCACTAAGTATTAAGTTGATCAGGCTCAATGTCTCTTAGCATCACAAGTGTAATTACAACAAGGACTAACAAGGAATCGACTCAACCCTAAACTAAGTCCGACTAGGTCGAACTGCTCTGATACCAACTGTAACACCCCGGTATTTTTAACGAGTAAAAATACCCAAGTGTACCATCATAAAACATCAGAGATATATTTCCTGTTTAAATACTGAACACCACTATAAAATTTTCACTGAATAACAACAGAACAGTCTTAAACATAAATAAGACCATAAACCATCAGTGAAATACAGTGTTCAATATCGCACAAGAAAGCGGAAATAAATACATAACTTTACAACAGTTAAAGTCATAATGTTATGATACATAACTAACAAGGGAAAATATAACTTAAGCATAAAAGCTAAGTCTTCAGCAGCCATCCGAGTACCACCTACTCGTGCCTCTTGGATCTCCACTTTCCCTGTTTATCTGTAAAACCACAACATATAAACAATGAGATACAATCTCAGTGAGTTCTACCGAGACCCCTACTAACACTCTCGGTTAAATTATACAACCATCCGAACACGACACCGACTGCGCGAACGCTAAGCTGCGGTGTATCGCACGACAAACTTTTTAATATAATGCCGACTGCGCGAACGCTAAGCTGCGGCTAACCTGTTATGATTTGGTACGGCACCGACTGCGCGAACGCTAAGCTGCGATGAACCGCACTGTACGACACCGACTGCGCGAACGCTAAGCTGCGATGAATCGTACAACAACAATTTAACATAACACCGACTGCGCGAACGCTAAGCTGCGATGAACCCCATAACCGATAGTGTTTCCTAACGGCACGGAGCCTAGGGTAAGGGATCATGACTGCCCCGCCTAGTATGTTAACATGGGTCGTCACCCAAACTCGATATAATATATATATCTATAATCATATATAACCACCCTCAGTGGCCGACTCCTTTAATCGATATAATTTATATATCGTGAATTATAGACCGTTTTAGATGATTTAAATAATAATCATCCCGCGTCGGTTAAACCATATCACGTAGGACTCATAGTCCGCTTTATTATTGATAAAACATATGTTCGCACACGAGTACTATTATTCGGTTTTTCGAAATAGTTTACAACTTCAAAGACAGTCCATTGTGCCATTTAATTTATATAAATAGATAGATCTTTGAATAAGCTTTCCGACGCCCCTGAGAACACCTCAATCGGGTTCCCGGATCAAAAGTTATTGTGAAACGAAAAACAGTATTTGGTTGCTGAAAATCTGTCAACTGGCGCGCGAGTGGCGCGCCGCGCGCAAGTGGCGCGCGAACAGACAGATTGTTCTGCCCAATGGCGCGCGAGTGGCGCGTCGCGCGCAGGTGGCGCGTGGGTTGACAGCAGGGGGTCTGTCAAGGGCAGATTTTGGCGGTTTCACACGAAAATCGCGATTCCGCTTAATTCCGATTCTCGTTCCGATTGAAAACAGTTTTCACACACATATAATCAATCAAAATCTTAATCAAATCGAAGTTTATCAAAATACGACGATTTTCCAAATAACGGTTTTAAATCAAAATCTCTCGAATTAAATCACCCAAAAATTCCATTTTAACGCGACGCAACCCGAGACTCGCCCCAATCGATTCCTAACCCGAATCAGACATTATCAAGCAATATTCCAGACCAGCGAAAGTGATAAAACAGTTAATTCGAAAAACAAAAATCCTAAACGTGAGTAGAACTCACCCTTGAAGCGTGAACCACGATCGAGCCGAAATCACCGAGTAGCCACACGAACGCTCCCCGCTCCGGCGACACCCAATCCGCTTCCAAAGCTTCCCACTCGATCACGAAACCGCTTTTGACCGGAATGCCGAATTCCTCAAAATCCTCCATGGACCCTATTCATCATCTTCTTCAACCTCAAACCACTATTCACCAAAAACCCCAATCTTGATTTTCAACTCCAAATCACCCAATCGATCTTCAATACTCGAGTAATCCACCTTGTGCTCGCTCCTAAACATCATCCTTAGCTTTCCCTTGAGTTACAACCATCAAAACTCCAATTTTCTCCTCAAATTCGAAAATGGCAAAGTGAGGGAGAGTGAGTTGATGATGAAGATCTTGGTACCAAATTGAAGAGGAAGTAACGCTGAGCATTTTTCGTGTCGGAAGGAAGTCGTTTCGTTGAGCGGAAGTGCCCCCTTTTTCCCTTTCTTCTTCCTCCCCCTTTCTTTCTCTCTTCTTTTCTTTTTCTCTTCTTCTCTCTGTTTCTCCTTCTCTGTTTCTCGCCTCCCCTTTCTTTCCTTTCTTTCTTAATTAAATTCTTTCTTTTCTCCTCACCCACTTACACGCATACATATATATATTTATTAATATATAATTGTAACGCGGTCAAATTACCATATTGATCGAAATCTCCTATTTCGATTCCAAAACTTTCTTGGTCCGTATTATCCGGTTAACGATCTGATGACAACCAATAAATAATTTTAGCACTCAGTAAATTTACCAGTCAAGTACTAAATTAATTCAATTGGGTTAACATCCAAATAATTCGGTTAATTATTTTGCGGATGTTACACCAGGCGCCATGTTGCTGGGCGCCAAGTCAGGTGTTGCCTCTCCTGTCTCAGGCGCCCTGTTGCTGGGCGCCAAGCCTGATGTTGTTGTTGTTGTCTCAGGCGCCCTGCTGCTGGGTGCCAAGTATGATGTTGCTGTATTGGTCTTAGGCGCCCTACTCCTGGGCGCCAAGTCTGCTGTGTTGCCTGTTGGGTCAGGCGCCCTGCTGCTGGGCGCCAAGTCTGTTCCTGCTGATGTGGTGCTAGGCGCCCTGCTCCTAGGCGCCATTTTCTCTGTTGCTGCTAGGCGGCCTGTTGCTGGGTGCCAAGTCTAATTCTGTTGCCATGGTGTTAGGCGCCCTGCTGCTGGGCGCCAATCTTGTTGTTGCCTCTGTTGTCCTAGGCGCCCTGTTGCTGGGCGCCATGTCTGATGTTGTTGCTGTTTCCCAAGGCGCCATCTTGCTGGGCGCTAGTTTCTGTCCTTGCTGCTACTGTCTAAGGCGCCCTGCTGCTGGGTGCCAGATCCTGTGTTGCTGGTGTTGTCTGTGGCGCCCTGTTGCTGGGCGCCAGTTTCAGTGTTGTTGCTGTTGTCTGTGGCGCCCTGTTGCTGGGCGCCAGACTCTTTGTTGCTGTTGCTGTCTTGGCGCCCTGTTGTTGGGCGCCAGTTTCTGCTGTGTTGCTGCCTGTCTTGGCGCCCTGTTGCTGGGCGCCAGTTTCTGTGCTGTTGTTGGCGCTCTGTTGCTGGGCGCCAGTTTTGTTGTGGCTGTTTCTGCTGTTGGCGCCCTGTTGTTGGGCGCCAGTTTCTGTGGTGGCTGTTTCTGTTGTTGGCGCCCTGCTGCTGGGCGCCAGTTCCTGTCATGTTGCCGTTGTGTAAATTGGTGTCTCGGGTGTCGGTGTATGATTATTGTTATAGGTGTTGGTGTCATTATTGATTATTGGTGATTATTGGTGATGATATAACAGGAATGAGGATTTCCCAAGAATGAGGATTTCAGATTAGATTCCCAAGATGTGTTGAGGTTCCGTGGTAGGGTTTGTGTTCCTGATGATGCAGACATGAAGAGAGCCATTCTTGAAGAGAGTCACAGAAGTAAGTTAAGTATTCATCCGGGAGCTACAAAGATGTATCAAGATCTGAAGAAGTTGTTTTGGTGGACTGGTATGAAGCGGGATGTGGCGCAGTTCGTTTATGCATGTTTGACTTGCCAGAAGTCAAAGGTCGAGCATCAGAAGCCTGCTGGGTTGATGCAACCGTTAGAAATTCCAGAGTGGAAAAGGGATAGCATCTCAATGGATTTTGTGACGGGATTGCCTGATACTACGAAAGGGTATGATGCAATTTGGGTGATTGTTGACAGGTTAACGAAATCGTCTCATTTTGTTCCTATCAGCATCACGTATCCAGTGTCGAAGTTGGCAGAGATTTATATCCGGGAGATTGTGAAGCTTCATGGAGTTCCTAAGATTATTGTTTCGGATAGAGATCTGAGGTTCACTTCAGATTTTTGGAAGAGTTTGCAAGAAAAGTTGGGGTCTAAGTTGAGGTTGAGTTCGGCATATCATCCTCAGACAGATGATCAGTCAGAGAGGACAATTCAGTCATTAAAAGATTTGTTGAGGGCTTGTCTTTTAGAACAAGGAGGTTCGTGGGATGCCTACCTTCCATTGATAGAGTTCACGTATAACAACAGTTACCATTCCAGTATTGGGATGGCACCTTTTGAAGCATTATATGGTCGGAAGTGTAGAACCCCACTGTGTTGGTATGAGTCTGGAGAGAGTGTGGTGCTTGGACCTGAGATTGTTCGAGAGACGACTGAAAAGGTGAAGTTGATTCGTGAGAAGATGAAGGCGTCGCAGAGTCGGCAGAAGAGTTATCATGACAAGCGGAGGAAAGATTTAGAGTTTCAAGCGGGTGAGCATGTATTTTTGAGTGTCACTCCAGTGACCGGTGTTGGACGTGCTTTGAAGTCGAAGAAGGTCACTCCTCGTTTTATTGGTCCCTATCAGATTTCAGAAAGAGTCGGGAATGTTGCTTATAGAGTGGCTTTACCGCCTAACCTTTCGAATTTGCATGACGTGTTTCATGTGTCGCAACTTCGGAAGTATATTTCAGATCCATCTCATGTGATCCGCATGGATGATGTGGAGGTACGGGATAATCTCACCGTGGAGACGATGCCTGTACGGATTGAAGTTCATGAAGTGAAAGTTTTAAGAGGCAAGGAAATTGCGTTGGTGAAAGTAGTCTGGCTAGGAGCTGCTGGAGAGAGCATAACGTGGGAGCTGGAGAGCAAGATGCGGGAATCTTATCCCGAGCTGTTTGAATCAGGTAAATTTCGAGGACGAAATATTCTAAGTGGGGGAGAGTTGTAACGCCCAAATAATTTAATTATTTATTTAATTAAATTATTTAGGTATTTTATTAGAATGTTTATATTTAATAATTAATCAAATGATGTTTTATGCAAATTAAGGAGTGGTGCCTAGTAATTAGCTGATTAGTGGACGGGGGCCCGTGATTCACGAGCCCAAGGCTTAGGCGCATGAAGGGAGTGTTAGCTAGGGTTAATCATTCGCATTTGGAGAAGAAAAAAAAAAGAAAGAAACTTGCGAAGAGGAGAAGAGAGAAAGAGAGAGGGGACGGCGCACTAGGAGAGGAGAAGAGGGGCGCCATTGTTGCTGTGGTTACTTGGTGTTTTCGTGCAAGGAGGTTTCTAATTCGGCAAATCTAAGGTAAGGGTGGGTTCTATCCTTATAATAGGGTTTATGATGGGGTTATGTAGGGGTAGGACCTATGTTGTTCTCTTGATCTTGTTGGTGTCGATTTAGTGATGTTAGTATGTATGCTTGATGGTTGTAATTGGTTGATCATGGTGAAATTGGTGATTGGATGTTGTTTGGTGCGATTTGGGTTGTTGTTGGGTTGCTGGAAACGGCGCCCTGCCCCTGGGCGCCGTGGCTGTCCTGGTTGTCCCCTGCTGGAGGCGCCCTGCTGCTGGGCGCCAAGCCAGTGTTGCCTGTGTTGTTGATTCTGGCGCCCGAGGCGCCCAGTGATGTTGTCTAGGTTGCTGGAGTTGGCGCCCTAGGCGCCCAGTGTGTTTCTGAGTTGCAGGGAATGACGCCCTAGGCGCCCAGTGGTGAATGGTGCGTGTCTGTGTTGCTGATTTTGGTGCCCTAGGCGCCCAGTGTCTCCTGCGCTTGTTGCTGGTTTAGGTGCCCTGCCCCTGGGCGCCAAGGTTGCTGTGCTGTCTGTGTTGCCAGGCGCCCTGTTGTTGGGCGCCAACTTTGGTGTTGCCTCTGCTGTCTCAGGCGCCCTGTTGCTGGGCGCCAAGCCTGATGTTGTTGTTGTTGTCTCAGGCGCCCTACTACTGGGCGCCAAGTATGATGTTGCTGTTGTGGTCTCAGGCGCCCTGCTCCTGGGCGCCAAGTCTGCTGTGTTGCCTGTTGGGTTAGGCGCCCTACTGCTGGGCGCCAAGTCTGTTTCTGCTGATGTGGTGCTAAGCGCCCTGCTCCTAGGCGCCATTTTCTGTGTTGCTGCTAGGCGCCCTGTTGCTGGGCGCCAAGTCTAATTCTGTTGCCATGGTGTTAGGCGCCATGCTGCTCGGCGCCAATCTTGTTGTTGCCTCTGTTGTCCTAGGCGCCCTGTTGCTGGGCGCCATGTCCGATGTTGTTGTTGTTTCCCAAGGCGCCCTGTTGCTGGGCGCCAGTTTCTGTCCTTGCTGCTGCTGTCTCAGGCGCCCTGCTGCTGGGCGCCAGATCCTGTGTTGCTGGTGTTGTCTGTGGCGCCCTGTTGCTGGGCGCCAGTTTCAGTGCTGTTGCTGTTGTCTGTGGCGCCCTGTTGCTGGGCGCCAGACTCTGTGTTGCTGTTGCTGTCTTGGCGCCCTGTTGCTGGGCGCCAGTTTCTGTGCTGTTGTTGGCGCCCTGTTGCTGGGCGCCAGTTTTGTTGTGGATGTTTCTGCTGTTGGCGCCCTGTTGCTGGGCGCCAGTTTCTGTGCTATTGTTGGCGCCCTGTTGCTGGGCGCCAGTTTTGTTGTGGATGTTTCTGCTGTTGGCGCCCTGTTGCTGGGCGCCAGTTTCTGTGGTGGCTGTTTCTGTTGTTGGCGCCCTGCTGCTGGGCGCCAGTTCCTGTCATGTTGCCGTTGTGTAAATTGGTGTCTCGGGTGTCGGTGTATGATTATTGTTATAGGTGTTGGTGTCATTATTGATTATTGGTTATTATTGGTGATGATATAACAGGTGATGACATAAAAGGTGATGTGCCTATTTTTATGGGCTAAGGTGACAGGTGATGGGTCTATGACCACTTGGTGATATTGGTGATGTTGTATTAATTAAATGTCTGTTGTGTGTTGATTGTCTGGTGCACTGTCCATGGTGTCGCATATATTGCATATGCATTATTTTGGTGATGTTGGCTTCGGCCGTTGGAGCTATAGGTGATGATGGTGATGCTCATATAGGTGATGTGCCCATACTGGCTACTTTATTGGTGATGATTGGTACCACATGCATATACCCGTTGGTGTGGGTTGCATCTCATATAATTACCCATGATGTTAATTGTCATACCCTAATTTTGTCCGGCTAATTGAAAAATCCAAAAAAAAGTTTTTATTCTCGTCACTTTAATTGCGCGCGTCTTTAACGCTCATTGTGCAACGTTTTTTGTGATACTCGTTCTTTGGTTGACTTTGTTTTATTATCGTAAAATATAAATAAAATACAATGCATAATCAAATAAACCATTAAGCTGAATAGTCAAAGTTTTTATTACATGCCCAAGTTTTACATACATGGACAAAAACAAAAATAAATAAATTTAAAATCAGATTCAAAAAAAGAGGGCAAGGGCGCAGCTCCTTGCTGCCCTAGCCACTGTCCTTTTGATTCTTCCCCTTGATGCTGTCCTTTGTCCTTTTCCCCCCTCAATTGCTGTCCTTTGGCACCACCCATTGCCAGCTACTATCCTTTTGTTGACTGTCCTTTTCCTCACCCCAACACCCAAAGCGCCCAGCCAGCTATATGCTGTCCTTCCCTCAGCACCCCCTCACCCAGCTGATGTCCTTTCTCAGCCCCACACCTACACCACAATGCCTATAAATACTGTGAACAGTAATACACAAAAAAAAACAGAGAATCAGAAATCAAAAAATAAAAAAGAATCGCAAGCAAATCAGGAAAGAAAGAAAACAGGAGCTGGAAGCTCCGGCCATCAGGTGGTGGTCACCACCGTGAACCACCACCGTCTCCACTGTCATCACCACCTCACACCCCCCTCACCGCCACTGTCGGTCACCACCAGAAACCACAAAATCCAACCCTCATGGCCACCATACAAACAGACACCGCCACCCAAAACCTCCAAACAACCACCCAAGACCACCACCAAACAATCCCCAAATACCCCACTCTCATGGCTCAAGCTACCACACCGAATCACCACATCACCACCCAACAACATATCAGCCGAACCCTATCTTCTCCCTCCCTCCACCGTGAACTCCATCCACAACCATCATCTCCCTCGCCTCACTCAATCACCCAATCGAACATGGCCAAAAAGAAAGTAACACTACACACCCAATATCAATCCACTGGCCCAAAAACGGCCCTCTCCACCGATCTTGTCTATAGTTGACCCCTATGTCCCGATTCAAAATTCCAAAAAAACCTTAGCTCTGTTCTTCTCAGAGAAACTACCCAACACAGAGAACAAAACTGAATCCTCGCTCACCGCACAAAACGCTTTGCGACCCGAGCTCGACCGTTCCTCCATGGATGCACAACCCCAATTTCTGATAAAAACATCACCTCCGAGCTAGAGAAAGGCGTTCTCTTCGCTTTCGCAAAGACTAAGATGAATGAAATGGATCATCGTTTTGATAGACTCGCCGGGGAGGGTAACGAAAGGCTCTTCAAAGTTTCGTTTCTCAAGAAGCAAGTTAGCGACCTTGCGATCCGTCTTGAGAATGCGAAGTTTCTGTCGAGTACGGCGAGCGAAGAGAGGTCAGATGAAAGGTGGTGGAGAGAAAGGGGAAATGAAATTAGGGTTGAGAGAGAGAGAGAGAGAGAGAGAGAGTTGGAAGGGAGGAGAGGGGATTCGGCAGCAGAGCAGTGAGGGAACGGAGGAGAGAATAGCAGGGCGAGTCTGGCCGAGAGAAAAAAAAGAGCGAGAGAAGGGTAGAGGGAATGATGCGGCGCAGTGAGAGGGAGAAGATGGATTAGGTTTGATAGTTGAGGGTTTCTTTTTTTTTTTTTAGCTTTTATAGTAAGGTTTCTTTTTTACATTTACTTTCTGCACCCCTTCATTTGCTGCGTAGATCCCTCCCTGGGAAGCCCAGCTATTCGTGGGCTTATAGACACAGAATAACGAACTGGGTACCGCTGTCTTCACCCCTTTTGTTTTCTAATAGAACCCCTATTTCTAATTAACACACGGCTCCTTCTCACACCCCTTTTTAAACATGCACCCCCTTTTTCTTCTTTTGTAAATCTCTTTTCTACAAATAAATCACAAACCCATTTTTTTTTCTTTTTTGAAATTATAAACAATTGTTTTCCCAAAAATAAAAAATGGTTTGTTACTAATGGACACTCTGAGCGTAGCTCGTTTGGCCGTTAATAACAGCTTTAGTTTTCAAACGACCGACCACCACTCTGAGTTTTACTTGCTTGGTCGTCACGAGTGCATCTCCCAATTTCAAAAATAAATAAAAAACACCAACACACTAACATTTTCTACTAAGAACTACGTGTGATTTGATTCTCTATCAGGAGATACGTAGGAGCAGAGGGCGGCCGACCTCTGTCAATTGCATTAATTAAAAAACCTTTTTTTTCTTTTAATTCACTTATCTCTTTTTTCTCAAAAAGTACAAAAAACAGCTAACTGTTTATCGAGTCTTTTTTTATTATTATTATAAGGGTAAAAACATTATTTTTGAATTAATAAATGTTTACACATTTAGTTAAAAGGTAACCTTCCTTAAGGATGTCGTAGGGTGCTAATACCTTCCCTACGCATAAACGACTCCCGAGCCTAAACCTGGTCCGCAAAACACCCTTGTCCTTTTAAAAGGTTTTTTCCAATATTTTCTCCTAAAAATAAATATTGGTGGCGGCTTCATTGTAAATGTCGAAGAATCCCTCCTCCGGATTTTTCGGTCGCTACAGCTGGCGACTCCACTGGGGATATATTAAGGGAGTCAAGCCTAATTAACTAAATGTGTAAGTATTTGTTAATTTTATATTTTGTTTTTGCCCTTATGCTTATTTTATTTACTAGCATTTCTTTATATTATTGAACCTTAGGGTAGACGATTTTTTTTTTGTTATTATTGTTGTATATCATGTTCAGCTTGGTTAGTTTAGGTACTTTGCCCTCATCACACACTTCACATACACTTTTACACACACTTTTGAGTGGGGCCTTACACCCGGGTCTGCAAATAAATAGGACGAGTGGAGATTATTAGTGACGGTCATTCTGGATTTTATCTGTCTGACTCTCATGAAAGTCTCAGCCAGAGTACGCTCTTTCATAGTATCCCACACCAGGTAGCTCGCTATCGTTGTGGATCATATCATGAAGGGGATTTTAGCTATGGAGACCTTTGTGAGGAAGTGAATAGAGCCAATTGAGAGATTGAATCACATAAGCGACCCTAGACCATGTTAAAAATCCCAATTTAGACATGACCCACCTAGGACACAGGGGCATTATACTTACCCTCTCTATTAATCTGGTTAGCGTTTCTCCAAAAATAAAATCACCCAAAAAAAAAATATTTTCATGCTTCCTTCATTTGCATGCACATGAGACGACATCACTCCTTCCATTCATCATACAAAAATCATCATGCATTCATAACAAAGTAAGATCATTCTTTTCACACGCATCTCATTATCATTGCACCGTCATGCATCTCATCATCCTAGAAATATCATTTCCGTCATTTGTCCATCTTGCATACTACATAAAAATTATGTTCATTACTCTTTTCCACGCATTAAAAAAAAATCGCTGCGAGTGTCATGCATTTTGTTTCCTCGCACGCCCAAAAAACACAATTTTTACCCATATAAAATTAGCATATCATTTGATCAAAAAACATTAGCATCGTGTCTAACATACATCGACATTCATTCATAATCATTCAAAATCACGATCACACAGTGTAGGTATCACATCATTTGTAACGTCTTGAATTACATTTCAAAAAATAATATTCATACATCATTTCCCTCATGTTGTCATCCTAGTCTAAATGCATCAATCCCGTATTTATGTACCATTTTCCAAATAATAAAAGAAGGTATTTCGTCATTCATCATCACATAAATAAAAAATGAGAGTCTGCATACATGTTGCACTACCTCTTAAAAATAAAAAATAATTGCATCAAACATTTACTTCTTCATGCACACATGCATTTTCATATCTGTCATCATGGGCATTATATTTTGCTAGAAAATAAAAAATCACCATAGAACGAATCGCTCGTTTCCATATACATCTCGTTCTCATGGTACTAACATGCACATCATCATCCAAAAAACAAAGACACTACATATTTGTCCAACTTGCATCATCTTGCATACTCATATAGGACAAATATACTATATTCGTTACTCCACTTCATGCATAGAAAAATAAAAATAAAGACAAAAGCTCTTCATTCCTAACCACCTCGAATGCATTAGTCATCTAGCATGCATCATTTCCAAAATAAAAGAAAAATAATAAAATGATGCCATTTAATTGCATTATTCATCATCATATTGCATTGCCTCCGAAAAATCATTTTGGATAGTCAATCTTTTCAAGTGATCATTCATTCACCTTCCTCGCATCTACATTGCATTTTTTTTTCACGAAAAAGAAAAATAAAAAAGGCATGATCACAATTAAATTTTTTTAATTGAATATCTCATGTAGCATGCATTTTCATTCATTCATAATCATTCACAAAAATCATCTTAGACATTTCATCAGTTGCAATATCATGATAGCATTCACGCACCTTTTCACTCGTCCAAAAAACTGTTGTCTCATTAAATCATCCATACGCCATTTCATCCACACATCATTTATATACTGTTTCAACATGCGTCATTTCAAAAATTATGTCATCATTTTCGCATCATTCATAGATACGTATTTAGCATTTCATTCTGATACATGAAAGAAGCTCTGCATCAATCACATGCTGCATTGCCACCAAAAAATCATTTAGAATAACTGGTCTTTCTAAGTGACCATTTATGCACGCATTTCATGCATTTGCATCTGCATTTTCATCATGCATATCTATCACCATGTGTTTATTCAAGCATTAGGACACAAGGGGCATGTAATTTATTTATCCCCGTTGCATGAGTATAGTTAATCTTTTAACTAGAAAAATCATCACGCATTCATAATAGGAATAAAATCGTTGGTCTTTTCAAGTGATCAGTCCCTCCATGCACTTCATACATTTGCATTTTCATCGTACATATCCATCATCATGTTCCAAAACAAAACAAAAAAAAAACAAAATATATCATCACTCTTTTTCATGCATCATTGAGCACCCAATAAAAATGAGAATTTGTAACTTTGCATCCTCCACAGGTTGCATTGCCTTCAAAGATCATTTAGAATCATTGGTTTATTTCCAAATGATCGTGGATTCACATGTTTCATGCATTTGCATTTTCACCACGCATATACATGATCATGTGTTCATCCATACATAAAAAAAACATGAGCATTGCTTCTTCGAAAAATGGATGAGAGATGAGAAGAAATTGATTATTTTTTCTTTGGAAAAGTTTTAGCTGTACAAAACAAGGTCAAACTCAGTTGCAAACTCAAGGTGTTTTCGAGACACTCAATTTTCAAAGATTTTGCAGCTCGTTCACAAATTTTTACCAGCAAAACGATGCATCTCATCATTCCCCTGATAAACGATCAAAATGGTCCATTTTGTTAACCAATGTGTTATCAAAAATTTCTTTTATCATGTCGCTAAGTATGTTAACTCTCTGTGAAGCATTCGTATAGTGAATTTGAACGCAACGTGCATCTACTCTTGTTCGAGTCAGTTAGTATCCACATTTCTCCATCCTATCATCATCTTTTGTTCATGTCCAGCCCCACCCCGGCCATCCCATAAGGTGCATATTCTGCACACAAGTACCTAGTTAACCATTTGGTTTGTTCCCAATGATGAAATTTCATGAGCTAACACTTTAGGCCCCAAGCTGGGGCAAATTTGTGATCACTAGATATCTTGTAAACATTGTATTTCCTTGATGTAAGTCCTTTGCAAAAAAAATCAAATAAGCCTGTTAGGTTGAAAACTCACAAGAGCAGCCTAAGCAAAAATTAGGGCAAATAAAAGAAATAAAGAGAAAAAGAACGGATATATAAAAATAAATAATTTTTGTCCTTGAATTAATTTTTGAGAAAAACAAGCAATCATGATTTGAAATGAAGTTTGGTCGTCTTCCCGTATCCTAAAAAAATGGTTCTTTACTACCCCTTTGAGCCAAAATCAAAAAAATCAAAAAATCTTTCAGTCACCCTAGACAAGGATCAATTCCACATCAAAAATGGTGTGTCACTTTTATCAGCTCACTCTCCTCAAAAAAAAAAGAAGAAAAAAGATCACAAAAATGTGAAATTCAAAAAAGACGATTGAAAAAGAAATCCTCAAAAAGAAAAAAGCAAAAGCAGTAAAAATTGTGAGCTGATACATAATATCACCAAACACAAGATATCATTGTCCGAATAAACCCACAAACACCTCCTTAGCCCGAATTATCATTTCTTCCACAAAACCCAAATCATTGGCCTCAAACTTCTCTGAACCTACTTATCTTTTAAAAGGTCATTGCATCAATAAACCATCAAACACCTCTCTGAGCCCATTTGAGCCTATACTCCACAAGCCCATAACCATTGACCACATTTCCCATAACCTTTGATCACATTACAAACCTTTCTTTCATAAACCCCTAACCATTGGCCACGCTACAACCCTAACAAGTCCATGCAGACCAATGGCTGATTGCTTTTGTTTTCTCAAAGATTTAATTTTAGGACAGGTAAGTTTATTTATTTACAATATATTTGTGAAAAAAAATCGAAAAGAAAAGTTAAAAAAAAATCAAAGGGGCTTGCACTCCAATATTCATTCAAATTGCACTGATATCAAGACAATGTTTAGTGATCACCAAGTGAAGTTTTCATCGTATCAAAAACTCAGGATTACCATTGTCTGTGGGAGTCACCTTCAAAGGGCCAAAATTTTAGACTAGGACCATCACCTAGATCCCAAAGTGGAGCATACCTTTCACCTTTCATGCTTCTCGAACTCGGGAAATGTTCCAGCGTCCATCCCATTCATACACCACACCCAATTCATATAGCCATACGACCAATTCCAAAAACCCATGACCCAAACTCAGATCACCTTTCACAACCCCACTAGAAGCAATCATTTGAAATACCGTTCCAAAGTGGGGCAATCCCGTCACCCTTCACTCCACCTAAAATCGGGAAATTCGCCCTACACCCATCTCATCCCCTCGCCATATTCACATCCATAAGACCACACCGGGGCAATTTCTCAACCCACCATGCTATATATAGCCTTTTGCAAACTCGAGTCGGGGCAACCTTGCTCTCGTCAAGATTGGGGCAACACCAAACGCCATGGGTTGAGAAAAAATCTCTTGCTTACCACCCTTCATTCCATAGTCATGGCATTCTCAATTCATTATTTCCTCTACACCCCTAGCTGTTGTCACCACTAGACAGGGGCAAATTATTCACTCACCTTCACCGGTAGTCTAAATTGGGGCAGTCCCACATTTCTTGAGTTGGGGAGAACCTACCCTTTCATGACTTTGGCCAAAAACCTGTCATTTATCCCTTCATCCGTCCATACCCTAGGTCTCGAGAACCCCCAAGTTAACTGACTCATTCATCTATACTTGCACTATTATGCATATTTGTTAAACAATGCTTCAAAGAGAGAAAGCACAAGTTAATAATGTGAAGTTGGAAACTCACGTAGTTAACTTCGTGGACCTAAAATTCAGTCATCATGGGACACCGTAATGACAGAACAATGTGAAGGAGCTTGCAAATGCAATCAAATACTTTTGCACATTAAGGTCCAGGAACAACAACCTTGAGATTGTCATGTCTGAGTTCAAATCATTTGTTTCAAGGAATGATTATTTCAAAATATACACTTCTTTTCCTCTCGCATTAAAAGTCTCATTTCTCATCATTACAAAAAAAAAAAATTCTGCATCATCAACAAATCATAGCGTAAATCATTCCACCTTGCAATCATGCATCTACCATAGCACCTGCACCTAAGCAGCACATTTGCATTCACATGTCATCTGCCGTCGCATACACAGCTTATCAGTTTCTGTTTCCGACCAACTTCAACATCCATCACTCACGGGCCTTTTGTAGTCCATTTACTTTCGCATTGCACATTCATCACGTTGCATACCAATAACACTTTTTTGCTTCGATAGACGTGCCAAGTGCCGGTCTCATCGTTGCCAAAAGCTTTCTACATCACCAATCATATCATTTGCTATGCATTCATGTGTTTCCTTTATTCACCATAGCATTTGCATCAAAGAATTACATTCGCATCATATTCACATTCGCATTGCATGCATCAAGAAAAGAAGCAAAATAAATAAGAAAAAAACAAAAAGAAAAATCCATCCATCATCATACCAAAAATTAATCACTACAGTCACATTCACATCTCATACACCGTTGTCAACTTTCTCGTTCCATCAGGTTCAACACCCATGGTATACCCATTTCATTCATCATCCCCCAGATACCAATCATTGCACGCATGACATTGTTTGCTTCAATAGATGTCCAAGTGCCGGTCTCATCGTTGCCCCCAAAAAAAAAGAGTTTTTTTTATACATCACTAATCATGTCTTTGTACCATGCATGGCATTCGCATCAAAGCATTACATTTGCATCACATTCACACTTTGCATTTCATACACTCACTATATACCAAGGAAAAAAGAGAAAAGCAAAAAAAAAAACAAAAGGAGAAAAAATTGCTCATTCCATTACATTAATCTGCACAATTACATTCATATCTTATCTGCATTCACACACAGTGTCTGTCAACCTCCATGTTCCGTCAACTTCAACTCACATCATTTGCCACATTTCATTCATCCCATCGGACACCTACCATTTCACATACCTATATGGCACGCATACATCATTCATTGCATTTTTAGACATGCCAAATGTAGATAGCTTTTTCCGTCTCAGGTAAATGCATTCATAGGGTATGTTCTAGGCAGGTGCGCCATGTGCCGATCCCAATAGTTTGTTCCCTCAAAGTCAGTGCTCCAAGCGCCGGTCTCATACCACAATCCAGAATCTCAGTACTCCTTCAGACCCCCAGCGGTCCCTCAGAGCCCAAGTGCTCCTTCAGACCAACAATGGTCCTTCAACCCAGATCGCACGTCGCGTCAATCGAGCAACCGACGGATCATCAGACCCCAGGTCCTTCAGACTAGCTGTGTCCGCCTAAAAAACACAGTGCATGTCCTTCGAGGTGTGCAAATCAGGTCAACGACCTGACCTTGCCACCCATGGCCGCTCGAAAAAGGCCATCCCCTCAGACCGTTTTACTAGTACTGTTGCTAGTTTGCGCCCCTTCAGACCCATAATCAAATAAACCATTAAGCTGAATAGTCAAAGTTTTTATTACATGCCCAAGTTTTACATACATGGACAAAAACAAAAAAAATAAATTTAAAATCAGATTCAAAACAAGAGGGCAAGGGCGCAGCTCCTTGCTGCCCTAGCCACTGTCCTTTTGATTCTTCCCCTTGATGCTGTCTTTTGTCCTTTTCCCCCCTCAATTGCTGTCCTTTGGCACCACCCATTGCCAGCTACTGTCCTTTTGTTGACTGTCCTTTTCCTCACCCCAACACCCAAAGCGCCCAGCCAGCTATATGTTGTCCTTCCCTCAGCACCCCCTCACCCAGCTGATGTCCTTTCTCAGCCCCACACCTACACCACAATGCCTATAAATACTGTGAACAGTAATACACAAAAAAAAAACAGAGAATCAGAAATCAAAAAATAAAAAAGAATCGCAAGCAAATCAGGAAAGAAAGAAAACAGGAGCTGGAAGCTCCGGCCACCAGGTGGTGGTCACCACCGTGAACCATCAGCGTCTCCACTGTCATCACCACCTCACACCCCCCTCACCGCCACTGTCGGTCACCACCAGAAACCACAAAACCGAACCCTCATGGCCACCATACAAACAGACACCGCCACCCAAAACCTCCAAACAACCACCCAAGACAACCACCAAACAATCCCCAAATACCCCACTCTCATGGCACAAGCTACCACACCGAATCACCACATCACCAACCAACAACATATCAGCCGAACCCCTCTCTTCTCCCTCCCTCCACCGTGAACTCCATCCACAACCATCATCTCCCTCGCCTCACTCAATCACCCAATCGAACATGGCCAAAAAGAAAGTAACACTACACACCCAATATCAATCCACTGGCCCAAAAACGGCCCTCTCCACCGATCTTGTCTATACTTGACCCCTATGTCCCGATTCAAAATTCCAAAAAAACCTTAGCTCTGTTCTTCTCAGAGAAACTACCCAACACAGAGAACAAAACTGAATCCTCGCTCACCGCACAAAACGCTTTGCGACCCGAGCTCGACCGTTCCTCCATGGATGCACAACCCCAATTTCTGATAAAAACATCACCTCCGAGCTAGAGAAAGGCGTTCTCTTCGCTTTCGCAAAGACTAAGATGAATGAAATGGATCATCGTTTTGATAGACTCGCCGGGGAGGGTAACGAAAGGCTCTTCAAAGTTTCGTTTCTCAAGAAGCAAGTTAGCGACCTTGCGATCCGTCTTGAGAATGCGAAGTTTCTGTCGAGTACGGCGAGCGAAGAGAGGTCAGATGAAAGGTGGTGGAGAGAAAGGGGAAATGAAATTAGGGTTGAGAGAGAGAGAGAGAGAGAGAGAGAGTTGGAAGGGAGGAGAGGGGATTCGGCAGCAGAGCAGTGAGGGAACGGAGGAGAGAATAGCAGGGCGAGTCTGGCCGAGAGAAAAAAAAGAGCGAGAGAAGGGTAGAGGGAATGATGCGGCGCAGTGAGAGGGAGAAGATGGATTAGGTTTGATAGTTGAGGGTTTCTTTTTTTTTTTTTAGCTTTTATAGTAAGGTTTCTTTTTTACATTTACTTTCTGCACCCCTTCATTTGCTGCGTAGATCCCTCCCTGGGAAGCCCAGCTATTCGTGGGCTTATAGACACAGAATAACGAACTGGGTACCGCTGTCTTCACCCCTTTTGTTTTCTAATAGAACCCCTATTTCTAATTAACACACGGCTCCTTCTCACACCCCTTTTTAAACATGCACCCCCTTTTTCTTCTTTTGTAAATCTCTTTTCTACAAATAAATCACAAACCCATTTTTTTTTCTTTTTTGAAATTATAAACAATTGTTTTCCCAAAAATAAAAAATGGTTTGTTACTAATGGACACTCTGAGCGTAGCTCGTTTGGCCGTTAATAACAGCTTTAGTTTTCAAACGACCGACCACCACTCTGAGTTTTACTTGCTTGGTCGTCACGAGTGCATCTCCCAATTTCAAAAATAAATAAAAAACACCAACACACTAACATTTTCTACTAAGAACTACGTGTGATTTGATTCTCTATCAGGAGATACGTAGGAGCAGAGGGCGGCCGACCTCTGTCAATTGCATTAATTAAAAAACCTTTTTTTTCTTTTAATTCACTTATCTCTTTTTTCTCAAAAAGTACAAAAAACAGCTAACTGTTTATCGAGTCTTTTTTTATTATTATTATAAGGGTAAAAACATTATTTTTGAATTAATAAATGTTTACACATTTAGTTAAAAGGTAACCTTCCTTAAGGATGTCGTAGGGTGCTAATACCTTCCCTACGCATAAACGACTCCTGAGCCTAAACCTGGTCCGCAAAACCCCCTTGTCCTTTTAAAAGGTTTTTTCCAATATTTTCTCCTAAAATTAAATATTGGTGGCGGCTTCATTGTAAATGTCGAAGAATCCCTCCTCCGGATTTTTCGGTCGCTACATTAATGACGATTATTGGTGATTTATTAATTGATGTTGTTGTGATGCGGTTGATGTAGTGTTGTACTCTAGCATATTGCCTATCATATATGCTATTATAATGTTAGATATCTCACCCCTTCTGTTTGAATGTTACCCCTATGTTGGTAACGTGCAGGTGATAGTGAGTGAAGGCAAGTCTACCTTCGCTAGTAGAGTCAGGTGTCGTCGCTCTGATACGTAGCACTCGGGGGAACGAACGCTAGACTTTATTAGTGTTTCTGTTATTTTAATTTTTGAAGTTTTATGGTGATGTATAACTATTTAATTGAACTATGATTTTATCCCGCTGCTTGTTGATATTATGACGTGCTAGGTGTTGCACTATTTTTAATGGTGAAACTTATTTATTGGCGTGTGATGTTTAACGGTGTAAGTGTAGCATCCCTTGTGGGTGTATTGAAAACTCTGATTTTTGTCGAAAATTTTCCGGGTAGAAAAGGGGTGTTACACCGTCCATGCAGAATACACGACCCTTAGCCATAGGTCGTGTAGCCCTTGTAGGATTAACAGACGGTTCTGCCTTTGGTGCTTTGCATTCCGTTGAAATGTGTCCTGACTTGCGACAGTTGTAACAAACTTTGGTGTCCTCTGGGAACTTGTTGGCAAAGCTCCCCAGCCTCCCAAAACGATAACACCGTAGCTCTTCATCCTTGTATTGCTTTCCTCCACTCCAGCTTCCTGATCCTATCGCCATTGGGCGATATTGTCCCTTGTTGTTATTTCCTCTTTGTGGTCGTTGGTAAGGGTGGTTCTCTTGCTTCCCTTTTTGACCGTGCACGTGCGTGCGTATTGGACCTCCTGGTTCATTCTTCCTTACCCTTTCCTTCTTCATGTTCTCGATCTGGATACTCTTCTCAACTAGTGGTTGGAACTGCCTGATGCTCAGTGGTAAAACCGAGTCATTTATCTCATAACAGAGTCCTCTCTCGAACTTCTCGCTCATCCAACGCTCATCCACATGGTCTCTGAAGAAACTAAAGTACTTGGAGAGAGATTCAAACTTAGCAGCATATACAGAGACTGTCATGTTTCCCTGGTGCAACCTCAAAAATTCTTGCTCTTTCTCGTTCCTAGCGCTCTCTGGAAAGTACTTGTCGAGGAACTTCGAACGAAACACAGCCCAAGTGACTTCCTTTTTCTCAGCAGCCAGCATCTGCTTGGTGCCCTTCCACCAATACTCAGCATCTCCCAACAACAAGTAGGATGCATAATTAACCTTCACGTGCTCAGGACAATTGATTACTTCGAATATCTTTTCAATCTCTTGGAGCCACTAGTCGGCCTTCTCGGGGTCGGAGAACTCCCCGGAAACTTCAGCGGATCATGCTTGCGAAAGTCAATTAATCCCCTTGATTCGTCATTCTGAGCTGCCCTCTGTTGTTGTTGAAGATCCCTTTGTGCCATGGCTGCCGTTTGCTGAGCTATTGCAGCTGCCATATCAGCCATTACTTGAACTACTTGATCTATCTCAGGATTCGTAGAGTTTGCCGATCCACGCCCTCCTGCCATTAGATTCCTACAAAGTTCTCAAGAAGTCAGAAACCAAACAAAGGTGTGCTTCGCAATTTGCTTCACATAAGAAACAATCCAACCAATTAGAAGCATATCTTGCTTCACACAAGAGTCACACAAAGCAAATACATCCCCGACCAATCCCGACACTTTCCAGCTTAGGCTACCCAACTCATAGTCCGGTTAGGCCGGACTACTCTGATACTTCAATGTAAAACTCCAATTTTCAAAGCATTACATATTTCTCAACTTCATTGTTTAATTGTTAACTGAAAACTCGTTGTGAAAATACGAGTGAATTTTATTTTTTTTTAATAAAATCAGAGTTACGCAACTAAGAGAAAAGGAGTAAGGGAACCTGAAATAAACATGCATCATAGTAAGGTTTATAAGAAATACTAAGTTTGAAAGTACTAGGCCACATATTAAGAGTATGTTGACCAACGCACATACATATTCTCATTCCCTAGAAGTGCTTCACATAAACATCAACAGAGTACTTACTACAAAAGTCTTTGATTAACAAAATACATGACTAAAGCAAAAGACACCCACCCAAGCTAAGATGGACTATGTACAAAATTCCCAAAACACATACACCATGAACTTAGATAGTCCCCACGCTATCGCCTCTATATGCCATCCTGCCTGACCCGCGACCAATCATCCAACAAGTGGGGTATGTGAGTACAAAGTCAAAAGTCATGTCCACCGACTCCTTCAGCAATGCTAGCTCCGCAAGGTTCATCAGGTTTGTCGATATTCTCTGTAGATATCCATGAATTGGATAACCACAGGCAGGGTCATCTTCCAGAACAGTCATATAAAACAATATATGGAAATAAAATATACTACAAGATACAACCAAACTAGCGTCACACCAATTTATAGTAACACATAGCAAGAAAGCATAGTTAGTCCTTATGGGTTAGACTACATGCCAATGCATATGAAGATTCTGAAATCTCGCGAGTAAAGTCGCACACAGCGAAAGCCGGCACACAGCCGAAATAATAACCGCACACAGCAAAAGCCGGCACACAGCTGAAATAATAACTGCAAGCAGCGAAAGCCAGCACAAAGCCGAGATAATAACCGCACATAGCGAAACATGTTGCCCTTTCTTCGAAAGATTAGAATCATAGACACGTAGTCGCATCTAGATTCGGGCCATCGTACGATTACTTAACCCAGGGTCTTCCACACAGTCGCCCAAATTAAGCATCGATGCTTGCATGAATATTCACCACCACAAAGTTAGTCACCTCTGAACGGTACACTCGCACCCGAGCTTCTGAATGAGGAAACCAACTGTTTACAATAATCAACTTAAACACATAAGCGCTTATAGCAGATAAAGTCATAACATCAAAGCATTAGTCAAACATAAACAAAAACCATAGGTGATGTAGGAAGAGATGCCCATACCAAAGTCAACAATCTACGCGTCAAAGTACGTCACACTCCCACTCGAAACGTACTCAAGTCCTCAAGGTCCTAAAAAGTTCACACCAAAACTTTGAACAATTCCTAGTTCACCCAAAATAATTCCCAAGATTATGGTTTAGTTGTAACATCTTGGTTATTCACTACAAGAAAATTGACATATAGCGACGGTAAAAAACCGTAGGTAAAGGACGAAAAACCGTAGGTATAGGACCTAAAACCTATACCGACGGACGTTTCTTTCGTGGTTTTTATTTGGCTATACCCACGGCAGAATGACGTCGCTATAGCCTATTGTGACAGTTTTGCTTACCGTTGGATAAAACCTCAGAGCTATACCCACTGTTACCTTTCTGTTGGTATAGGTTTTAATAACACTCTTAATTTCCCTATACCCACAGGTGAACTTCTGTTGGTATAGATTTTCGCGAAGCCTTCTAATTTGCCATACCCACCATTTTAGTGACTCCTCTTGTCATTAACGCTTATGACAATCAGTTAAAAGCTAAATATGAAATAAATAAATATATTTATGAAACAATAAAAGAAAATAAAACTCAAATCATAATAAAAAATAATCTCAAGTCTTACAAGATGCCAACATATTGTAAATTAACATCAAGTCTTACAATAAACTCAATTTACAAAAAAATCAAATTGCATAAACGTAATTTCTAAGTTTTGTTGGACAACAGAAAACCAGCTTCTAATCTTCTTTGGCGCCATTATCTTCATTAGTTTCTTGACTTGGAAGATTCATGTGTTCGAGGACACTAGAAGCATTTGTAACCTATTGAAAATAAAATATACAAACCCAACTTAGTTGATTTTTTCATACTCAAAAGTGTTCCCAAGATGTACCTCATCAAGTCACTGTTACAATTTAAATGTAGCTATCTTGCTTAATGGTAACAGAATGCATAATCCAAAATTCCAAATGGATTGTTTATGTCTTCCTAGAATAAACTTCCAGAATGGATAATCCAAAGTGTTCCTTCAACAAACTTCCAGAATGCATAATCAGATTGCAAAATTCTAGAATGCATAATCCAAATATAGTGTTCCTTCAATAAACTTCCAAAATGCATAATCCAAAGTGTTCCTTCAATAAACTTCCCAAATGCATAATCAAAATGCAAAATTCTAGAAAGCATAATCAGAATGTAAAATTTCAGAATAGCGCAATCTCAAATATAGTTCTTTTAATGGTGTTCAACATTGAGGTTGTTTAACTCCAAATTAAACTTCACGTTGGCCAAAGTTGATAGGTCACCATCACTTAATATAACCCGTTAAAAGACATCAACAAGACTATGACTAAATTTGACTAGAATAACATCCAAAGCACCTTTAGCTCGAATAATTCTCAATATGTTCTAAAGCATAATTAAGAGGATAATTGCGTTCGTTTGAAATTGTCATGTATGAGCCATCAAGTAAAGTTAGCTATACCTTAGAAGCTTTCACATGGGCTAGACATAATCCAGCTAAGCCAACTCCTGAACCAATATGTTTCAAACTTTAGTAAGTGCAATATGGAATAATAACAACAGCTGAAAGCCTATCTTAATGCAACAACAAACATGAAATTTTAACTATAAAAAGGGCACAAGTATTTCTTAGAGCTTCTCTGGTAAGTAGAGACAATGACACAACTGTCGCATGCAAGGACTATTCATGGTTTGTTAACATTAATATTGCTACAAAATTCAACAAACCCTTAAACACATAACTGACCTCAAAGCATAATTAGCAAAAAGACAACCCTGAAATGTTGCATTCTACATTCTATATGAAAAGCTTGTAAGACATAAAAGAAGAGTTTACCCGGTATCACCTTCAAGCATGTTTTTAGAGAATATTGCAATGGAAAGACCAGCACCTTTGAGTGCGGATAACTGTGTAGTTCAGAACAACCTAGCAATACCAGTTACTAACCAAAGGTAAGCCGAAAGGAAATAACATCATAAGAATCAAAGTAGAAAAATCACCTGATTTATAATTTACCATCGGGAAATAGAAAGGAAATTCGTTTGCAGATCCTTGCATCTGTCTTGTCTGAACTATCATCCTATTAAAAAGTTGAAAAAGAAGAAAACTATGAAACCTCTAACCAACCATTTCCAAGTTGAAAAATGAGGGTTGAATTGAAGAAACTTGTTGATAAAATAAAATAGAATTAAATTAACCTTAAATGATGTAATGTGCTGAGCATACAGTTCATACAATTGGTCCAAAACATAGCCATGATTGAATTCAACTTGAGTGATAAGCTTCTTGAGAAAATTCTTCAAGTAAGGAGCATGAAAATCAGCCTACATTTTTAACACAAAAGCATAATTTACAATCATTCAAAGACGGCAACGCAATCAATTGTATGAAAAATTAAAGAAAAAACAAAGAGAAGAGTAGAGAATTGAAATGTACAGTAAAGGTGTGGAAATGCAATGATTCCAGATGAACTGTTGAACTTGCTCCGTAACAGAGCCTTTGCCACACGTCCTGAGTTGAGATTGCCGGAAAGTGTGTCAGTTTAGTTAGGTGTACTATTCAATATTCACGAAGTAGAATGTGAAAGAGGAAGGGAATCTAACCTGGCATGGGAGATTAAGCAGTCCGAAGGCTCCATGGCTTGAATTGTAGAAACCAGATACTGGAAGCAAGGGAGAGATGGATTATTAGGTCATAAAAACATTCAGCCAAATAGAAATCAATTGCTTTCACTATTGCTTGTACAAAACCCTAAATAAAACAAGAACAAATTCACATCAACATCAACAGATTCACAAGAATAAAACCCTAAATTCAACAACAACAGATTCAATATCAACATTTATCACAAGAGAAATCCGAATCAGAATTAGGGATTAAGGGTTTCAAGAGAACATATAACTCTGACCTTGAGAGTTTGAGAGGCATGGAGGTAGAGCTTGCAGCGGAGGGGATGTTGAGACGGCGGTGTGCAGTGGAGGGAAAGGGGAGAGGGTGTGAGGTGGTCAAAACTTGGAGTGTGGGAGGGTTTCGAAAAAGAAGAAATGGGATGCGTTGGAAGAGAAGGAGGAGAAGGGAAGTTAGGCACAAACAGTAGTAGTGAGCGGCGGTGATGGTGAGCTCCGGCGGTGAGAGGGTGGTGAGGGTGGGTGAGAGAACAAAGAGAGTCTGAGTGAAAGGGAAGAAAGGAAATGAGAGAGGAAACTGATATTGTAATGTTAAAAAACAATTAGAATACGCCTATACCCACAGAAACTAGTCCATCGCTAATGCCTATACCCACGACGTTTGATACCCATAGGTACAGGAAACCTATACCCACGTCTGGTTTGTACGCAAACTATGATGAAAACCTATACCCACGGTTTGTTAAAACGACTGTAGGTATATGATAGATATACCTGCGGTTTTATTTACCGTTACTATACGTGTCTGTTGGTATATGTCAAATTTGTTGTAGTGATTCAACTTCGAGAATCTCTTTAATAACACAGACTTCAACGAAGTATCAAGTTGCAAAATAAATATTTTTAAGAAGTTGAAATCTCACTTTCTTTTAACTTTTAAACATGAAGAAAAGTTTTTTTTTTTAAAATCAAATGACCAAGGCTCCACTTGTTTTGAAAGTTGCAAAGATCCCATTTCACCTGGTGTCGCATTGCCTTCAAGTCAAATTAAATACCCAAACTTAATATAACTTCTTCCAAAATTTTCCAAAGCTTGAACACAACCCAAAGCACATTATTTAAGTCAAGAACAAAAATTTTCCCGCAATATTCCTAAAACTCAGTCACACACACACATACTTTAGAGAAGATTGTAAAATTTCCAAGCCAACAAACTACATTTTTCAACACTTAATCACTTTTCCAAACATCCCAAGATTGCATCAAAACGTTTTGTTCTAATATCTTACCCCTATCATGGCTTATTCAAGCATCAAGGGTTTTCAAAACACAGTTTTTCCTTTGATCAAACTCAAATTAACAACTACAACAACAATTTTTAGCATCAAATATAGTAATCACCCCATATCAATTTAATGATTCCCATGAGAAATCACCCTTCCCCTTTTCCCTCAAGCAAATCATCCTAGGGTTCAATTAAATTGGGGAAAATCTTGATCCTCTTTCTCATGATCATAATCACTACATAACAAAGCATAAAACAATATAATAGTAAAAAAAACACTTTAATCCTATACTATATGCTACGGCTAAGGCTTGGAAGAAGTAAGGAAAAAATTTGATCCATTTATTTAATAATAAAGATAAGAGAAGGAGAGAAATATAAGTGGTGTTTACCTTGGAGTTGGAAAGCCGATAATTTGTTGTACAAGAAGGGAATGACACCAAAAATTTTGATGAAGAAAAGTGGAAAGGAAATAAAGAGAATGAGGGAAGAAGGTGAAAAAGTTTCTTTTAAGAAATGAGAGGGGTGTGGCTGTCGTGATCTTACTAGGAGGGTATTTAAACTCTCTTTTTTTTTTCAAAGCTACTTAGTGATTAAGTATAGCAAAATGTCTAGATATTTTGGTTTAAACTATAAGAATGTGACAAATAGCCTAGTCTAGATTTTTCTATTAGCTCTTGACATGGCTATTGTCGACTCCTTTGACCAATTATAAAATGCCATATAGTCCTAGACTTCGGTTCTCAAATTTTGATCAATCGCTAAATCATTTCAGCTCGCAAAAACAATTCACCGATTAAATTAGATTCGCGCGTCAAATAAATTTATGCGAGCACTAATCCTTATCTTCAATTCGTCTAGCATCAAATATCAACAATATATTATCAACATAATATCTGTCTCTAATCTAATCGAAAACGAAGTGCATTTTAAATTTTATTACGGGCAATTTCTACCCGACGGGTTAAAATACGACAAAATTTTATTTTAAAATTTTGCGACCATTTTTTAACTTTAATTTAATAATTATTATTAAGTCATAATTTAATTCCATCTTGGCCAAAATCATTCACTTCATTAATCAAACATAACGTATTATTTAAGTAATATGATCAAAACAGTACCAGTTAACAGTAAATACTGAAGCAAAACGGTGGGTGTTATATTACCACCCCCTTAAAAGAAGCTTCGTCCTCGAAGCTAAGAGCTAGGCGAAGAATTATGGATGTTACTCCGTCATCTTATCTTCGCGTTCCCAAGTAGTGTCGCCCGTTGCTTGATTCTAGACAACCTTGACAAGTGGGATCTCTCTACCTCTCAATTGCTTGACTCGGCTATCTTCGATTCTTATGGGAGGTACCTCAAAAGAAAGATCATCCTTCAACTAAATCTCATCATGTGTGATTACATGAGATGGAACTGGAATATATCTTCTCAATTGTGAGACATTGAAAACATCATGAATGTTGGACAAAAAAGGAGGTAAGGCTATTTGATAAGCTATTGGCCCTACACGACGAATAATCTCGTAGGGTCCAATGAATTTAGGAGTGAGTTTTCTAGACTTGATTGCTCGACCAACACCAGTGATAGGGGTGACACGAAGGAATACATGCTCGCCTTCCTTGAACTCTAGCGGTCTACGACCATGATCTGCATAACTCTTTTGTCGATTTTGGGCCGCCTTCATCCTTTCTCTAATCAGCTTCACCTTCTCGGTAGTCTGTTGTACCATCTTTGGACCCACGATCATGCTTTCACCATCTTGATACCAGCAAAGAGGCATTTGACACTTGCGTCCATAGAGTGCTTCATACAACGCCATTCCTATACTCGCATGGTAGCTGTTGTTGTATGTGATCTCCACTAACGGTAGAAAATTGTCCCAACTTCCACGCTGATCCAAGCCACAAGCTCTTAGCAAGTCCTCCAAGGATTGAACTGTTCGCTCAGTTTGTCCATCCGTTTGCGGGTGATATGCCGAACTCATCCTCAGTCTTGTCCCTAATTCGTCGTGTAGTGTTCCCCACAAATGCAATGTAAACTTTGGGCCACGATCTGAAACAATGCTCGAAGGAACTCCATGTAGTCGAACAATCTCAGAAATGTAAATCTCTGCAAGCTTCTGAACATTATATGTCGTCCGCACCGGTAAGAAATGAGCAGATTTGGTCAACCTATCAACGATCACCCAAATCAAATCAAACCTTTTCTGTGTCCATGGTAATCCCACCACGAAATCCATAGAAATGCCGTCCCACTTCCACTCAGGTACATCGAGCAATTATAACATTCCTATAGGTCGTTGATGCTCCACCTTAGCTTTTTGACAAGTCAGGCATGATGCAACGTATTCTGCTATCTGCTTCTTCATACGAGGCCACCAAAAACGTTGTCTCAGATCTTGATTCATCTTTGTCGCTCCTGGATGAATACTCAACTTGCCTTTATGTGCTTCGTCCAGAATTGTCTTCTTAATTTATGCCATTTGAGGTACACATATACGATCATTGCACTACAAAATACCATCTGGTCCAACTTTGAACTCTGGTGCTTTTCCTTGTAGTATCATCTCTCGCTTTTCTTGCATCAACTCGTCACCTATCTGATGCCTTGCAATATCTTCCATCAGTCCACTCGAAATTGTAATCATCAAAAATTTCAACTCTCCAGGAGACAACTCCATGTTTAACTATAGATCACGGAACTTCTCCAACAACTCTAATCTTTTAACCATCAAGGACGAGACTGATATGCTCTTTCGACTCAACGCATCAGCTACAACGTTCGCCTTTCCTGGAAGATATTGTAATATGAAATCAAAATCCTTGATGAACTCCATACATCTTCTTTGCCTTATGTTGAGTTCCTTCTGGTTAAACAAGTATTTCAAGCTTTTGTGGTCGCTGAACACCGTAAATGTGCAGCCATATAAGTAGTGCCTCTAGATCTTCAATGCAAAAACCACAGCAGCCAACTCCAGGTCGTGTGTCAGATAATTCCTTTCATGTGTCTTAGACTAGCGAGAAGCATAAGCTCCTACCTTCTTATGCTGCAACAGCACACATCCAAGTCCTTGATATGATGCATCACAATAAACTTCGTAAGGCTGGTCAGGTTGTGGTAATACCAATATACGTGTTGTCGTCAGACGTTTCTTCAATAGTTGAAAAGAAGTTTTGCACTTATCGGTCCATGCAAAAGGTTGATCCTTTCTCCGATAATATCCTGCTAACCCAACAAAACTTCTAATCTCAGACATTGTCTTTGGTTGTTCCCACGCAAGAACGGTCTCCAGTTTTTCCGGATCAACGGCAATACCTTCCTTAGAGACGACATGCCCCAAGAACTTCACTTCTTCAAGCCAAAAATCGCAATTCGATAGATTGGAATAGAACTGCTTCTCCTTTAGGATCTGTAAAACCTGACGTAAGTGCTCCTCGTGCTCCTCACGACTCTTGGAGTATATTAAAATATCATCGATGAAGACTACCACAAACTTATCCAAGAACATATGGAATATCCGATTCATGTAGTACATGAAGATTGTAGGTGCGTTGGTAACTCCAAACGGCATTACCAAATACTCGTAGTGGCCATATCGTGTTATGAACGCTGTCTTGGGAATATCCTCAGCTTTTACTCATATCTGATGGTATCCTGACTTCAGATCCATCTTCAAGAATATCGCTGCTCCTCTGAGTTGATCCATTAAGTCATCAATACGTGGAAGAGGGTATCGATTCTTGATAGTCACCTTGTTAAGCTGTCGGTAATCCACACATAGCCTCGACCGTCCGTCTTTCTTCTTGACAAGTAAAACTGGAGCTCCCCACAGTGATACGCTCCGATGGATAAACTTCTTTGCCACTAACTCCTCAAGGTGTTCCTTCAACTCTGACAACTCTGACAGAGACATCCGATACAGGGTTATCAAAATCGGGCCCGTACGAGGAATTATATCAATGGAGAACTCAATATCCATTTCTGGTGGCAAACCCAAAATATCAGTAGGCAAAACATCAACAAAGTCGTACTTCCTCTATTTTAACTTCGTGAGTTACTTCTATGTTTGCTAGCGATACATACTCACGAGTTCCCTCTTTCAAGTGAACTTCAACTTTATTCGCAGAAAGAAATTTAGAGACTCCAGCTTCGGGAAAGATGACTATCTTGCGAGCACAATCCAGAAGGACATGGTGATACGACAACCAGTCCATTCCAAGAATTATATTTAGATGCTTCAAACGAAGACAAATCAAGTTGACAAATAACTTTCTACCCCAAATATTTACGGGGCAGTGGAGACAAGCAGTCTAAGCAATCAAAGTCTTAGTTGCAGGGGTGGTTACTACTAAATCAAAAGGTAACAAAGACACAGGCAACTTCAAACGATTCACACAATCCATGGAAATGAATGAATGAGTAGAACCCGAATTAAAGAGAATAGATAAGGTGTTACCAGCAATTTTGCACACACCTTGAATCAGATCAGAACAAGTGGCTTCCTCCCCGTCCATGCAGTATACACGAACCTTAGCCATAGGTCGTCTAGCCCTTGGAGTATTCACAGTCGGTTCTGCCTTTGGTGCTTTGCATTCCGTTGAAATGTGTCCTAGCTTGCGACAGTTGTAACAAACTTTTGTGTCCTCTGGGCACTTGTTGGCAAAGTTCCCCAGCTTCCCAAAACGATAACAACGTAGCTCTTCATCCTTGTATTGCTTTCCTCCACTCCAGCTTCCTGATCCGTCGCCATCGGGGGATATTGTTCCTTGTTGTTATTTCCTCTTTCTGGTCGTTGGTAAGGATGGTTCTGTTGCTTCCCTTTTTGACTGTGCACGTGTGTGCGTATTGGACCTTCTGGTTCATTCTTCCTTGCCCTTTCCTTCTTCATGTTCTCGATCTGGATAATCTTCTCAACTAGCGGTTGGAAATGTCTGATGCTCAGTGGTAAAACCGATTCCTTTATCTCATAACGGAGTCCCCTCTCGAACTTCTCGCTAAAGTACTTGGAGAGAGATTCAAACTTAGCAGCATATACAGAGACTGTCATGTTTCCCTGGTGCAACCTAAAAAATTCTTGCACTTTCTCGTTCCTAGCGCTCTCTGGAAAGTACTTGTCGTGGAACTTTGAACGAAATACAGCCCAAGTGACTTCCCTTTGCTCAGCAGCCAGCATCTGCTTGGTGCCCTTCCACCAATACTCAACATCTCCCAACAACAAGTAGGATGCATAATTATCCTTCACGTGCTCAGAACAATTAATTACTTCGAATATCTTCTCAATCTCTTGGAGCCACAAGTTGGACTTCTCGGTGTCAGAACTCCCCTGAAACTTCAGCGGATCGTGCTTGCGGAAGTCAATTAATCCCCTAGACTCGTCATTCTGAGTTGCCTTCTGTTGTTTTTGAAGATCCCTTTGTGCCAAGGCTGCCGTTTGCTGAGCTATTGCAGCTGCCATATCAGCCATTACTTGAACTACTCGATCTATCTCAGGATTCGTAGAGTTTTCCCCTCCACACCCTCCTGCCATTGGATTCCTGCAAAGTTCTCAAGAAGTCAGAAACCAAACAAAGGTGTGCTTCGCAATTTTCTTCACTTAAGAAACAATCCAACCAATTATAAGCATATCTTGCTTCACACAAGAGTAACACGAAGTAAATACATCCCCGACCAATCCCGACACTTTCCAGCTTAGGCTACCCAACTCATAGTCTGATTAGGCCGAACTGCTCTGATACCACAATGTAAAACCCCAATTTCAAAGCATTACTTATTTCTCAACTTCATTGTTTAATTGTTAAATGAAAACTCGTTGTGGAAATACAAGTGATTTTTATTTTTTTTAATAAAATCAGAGTTACGAAACTAAGAGAAAAGGAGTAAGGGAACCTAAAATAAACATGCATCATAGTAAGGTTTGTAAAAAAATACTAAGTGTGAAAGTAATAGGCCACACCTTAAGAGTATGTTGACCAAAGCACATACAGATTGTCGTACCCTAGAATGGCTACACATAGACATCAACAGAGTACTTATTTCAAAAGTCTATCATTAACAAAATACATGACTAAAGCAAAAGAGACCCACCCAAGCTAAGATGGACTATGTACAAAATTCCCAAAACACATACACCATGAACTTAGATAGTCCCCACGCTATCGCCTCTATATGCCATCCTGCCTGACTCGCGACCAATCATCCAACAGGTGGGATATATGAGTACAAAGTCAAAAGTCGTGTCCACCGACTCCTTCACCATTGCTAGCTCCAAAAGGTTCATCAGTTTTGTCGATATTCTCAGTAGATATCCATGAATTGGATAACCACAGGCAGGGTCATCTTCCAGAACAGTCATATAAAACAATATATGGAAATAAAATACACTACATGATACAACCAAACTAACATCACACCAATTTATAGTAACACATAGCAAGAAAGTATAGTTAGTCCTTATGGGTTAGACTACATGCCAATGCATATGAAGATTCCGGAATCTCGCGAGTAAAGCCGCACACAGCGAAAGCCGGCACACAGCCGAAATAATAATCGCACAGAGCGAAACATCTTGCCCTTTCTTCGAAAGATTAGAATCATAGACACGTCGCATCTAGATTCGGGCCATCGTACGATTACTTAACCCAACTGATAAAGTCATAACATCAAATCATCAAACAAACATAAACAAAAACCATAGGTGATGTAGGAAGAGTTGCCCTTACCAAAGTCAACAATCTACGCGTCGAAGTACGTCACAATCCTACTTAATTAAAACGTACTCAAGTCCTCAAGGTCCTAAAAAGTTCACACCAAAACTTAGAACAATTCCTAGTTTACCCAAAATAACTCCCTAGATTATGGTTTAGTTGTAACATCTTGGTTATACAACTTCGAGAATCTTTTTAATTACACAGACTTGAACGAAGCATCAAGTTGCAAAATAAATATTTTTAAGAAGTTGAAATCTCACATTCTTTTACAATTTAAACATGAAGAAAAGTTTTTTTTTTTTTAAAATCAAATGACCAAGGATCCACTTGTTTTGAAGGTTGCAAAGATCCCATTTCACCTAGTGTTTCATTGCCTTCAAGTCAAATTAAATACCCAAACTTAATGTAACTTCTTCCAAAATTTTCCAAAGCTTGAACACAACCCAAAGCACATTATTAAGTCAAGAACAAAAAATTTCTTCCCAATATTCCTAAAACTCAGCCACACACACACACATACTTTAGAGAAGAACTTGTAAAATTTCCAAGCCAACAAACTACATTTTTCAACACTTAATCACTTTCCCAAACATCCTAAGATTGCAAATCAAAACCTTTTGTTCCAATATTTTACCCCTATCATGGCTTATTCAAGCATCAAGGGTTTCCAAAACACAAATTTCCTTTGATCAAACTCAAATTAACAACTACAACACAAAATTTCTAGCATCAAATAGTAATAACCCCATATCAGTTTAGTGATTCACGTGAGAAATCACCCTTCCCCTTTTCAATAAAATTGGGGAAAATCTTGATCCTCTTTCTCATGATCATAATCACTACATAACAAAGCATAAAACAAGAAAATAGTAAAAAAAAAAAAAACATTAATCTTATACTATATGCTACGGCTAAGGCTTGGAAGAAGTATGGAAAAAATTTGACCCATTTATTAAATAATAAAATAAGAGAAGGAGAGAAATATAAGTGGTGTTTACCATAGAGTTGGAAAGCCGATAATTTGTTGTACATGGAGGGAATGACACCAAAAATTTTGATGAAGAAAAGTGGAAAGGAAATAGAGAGAATGAGGGAAGAAGGTGAAAAAGTTTCTTTTAAGAAATGAGAGGGGTGGGAATAGGCCAGGCCGCCTAACAGGGGCCTACGGCCCAGCCTACGACAGGCCAGGCCAGGCTAGGCTTTTTTTAAAATAGATAAGACCAGGACTTTTTTAAAAGCCTATTTAGCAAAATAGGCCAGGTCACAGGCCATCGAAAAAGCCTTTTAGGCCTATCAGGCTGGCCTATTTAAATAAATATAACTAATATTTTTAATTACTAATATTAGTTTGTATTGAATTTGGTACTTTGTGTTACGTCTTAACTTTGCTAACATTTTTTGGTAGTTTAAACATATTAACCTACATCAATATTTGACATAGTTGAAGTTATTATTATAAAATAGAATTTAAATAGGATGTCATATAAAGATATTTCCCTAAAAGGTTTTGTTAGATCTCAATTAACTCTACGTGTGAGCTTACAAGGAGGGTATTTAAACTCTTTTTTTTTTTCAAAGCTACTTAGTGATTAAGTATAGCAAAATGTCTAGATATTTTGGTTTAAACTATAAGAATGTGACACATAAGCTACTCTAGGCTTCTCTATTGACTCTTGACATGACTATTGTTGACTCCTTTGACCAATTATAAAATGCCGCATAGTCCTAGATTTTGGTTCTCGAATTTCGATCAATCGCTAAATCGATTCAACTCGCAAAAACAATTCACCGATTAAATTAGATTTGCGCGTCAAATAAATTTATGCGAGCATTCATTCTTATCTTTAATTTGTCTAGCATCAAATATCAACAATATATTAGCAACATAATATCTGTCTCTAATCTAATCGAAAACGAAGTCCATTTTAATTTTTATTACAGGAAAATTCTACCCGACGGGTTAAAATGCGGCAAAATTTTATTTTAAAATTTTGCGACCGTTTTTTAACCTTAACTTAATAATTATTATTAAGTCATAATTTAATTCCATCTTGGCCAAAATCATTCACTTCCTTAATCAAACATAACGTATTATTTAAATAATCCGATCAAAACAGTACAAGTGAACAGTAAATACTGAAGCAAAACGGTGGGTGTTATAGAGGTCATGTCTCTTGAGTTCAAGGCCCGTAATTGTTATCCGGCCAAGGCCATGCTGGATTCTCCGTTGTGGTTGACGTTGTTCAACTACTTTTGGATTACGCTAAGTTAATACAAGTGAAAAGATAAATAAAACACCGAGAGGTTACTTAGTTCATGGGATCTTTAGAGATCTATGTATAATTGCGTAGTCCACCCTAGTTAATGGTTATGTATTGTATTTTTGATACCTTAGCCTTTGAGCTTGTAATCAATTTAATGTACTAGATAAATAAAACATTATTAACTTTTACAATGAAAATTTTTTATTCATTTATCAGATTTTATTATAAATTTTGTTAACATATACTATCTTAGAAAAATTAAATTTAAAATTTCAATTATTATCTAAAATTTTCATATATGAAAAATAGTGAAGAAATAGTAAGCTTTTTTTAAATATTAAATATAATCACCGATAAAACTAAGAAAAGATATTTATTTCATAAAATTATAATCAAAATAACACTAAGAAATAGATACTATTTTGATTATCCTATTTAATAATTGTTGAATTAGAGACCTTATATATATATATATATATATATATATATATATATATATATATATATATATATATATATATATATATAAGTGCAAGTCATTGTTAGAAGGTTTGGTGTGATCCTAGACTATTTTTTTGTTACCATATCGTTGGTGTGCAGTCTCCACCGAATTGTCGGTGACTAATCTATGCCAGAGAACCCGGTTGGCCACATGGCTTTGTCGATCCATGTGTTCTCTCCTCCCTACAGAGTTTTTGCCACATTCAATATTGAAATTCGAAACTATAGGATGGAATCCTAGCCTAGTTCATAAGGCATTTAAATATTTTTTTAGGATAAAATATACTGGGAAATCATTAAAAGTTAATTATATTTAAAAGTATATATTAAAAATACTTTAAAATATAAATTATAATTAATAAGTACTTCTTAGAAGTTATATTAAAAGATTGTCAAAAAAAAGAAGTTATATTAAAAAAAAATTAAAATATAAATTATTATAAAAAATATATATTATTTTAAAAAACCTAACTCATTGATTTTTTTACCACGCGTCAATGATTCTTTTTCCATATTATATTAAATAATATAAAATGTATATTTAAAGTAAATGTTAATTTCATTGACTTTTATCCATATGAAGCCATTTTGCATCAATGGCATGTCTAATGGATGTTCTAAAGTAAATGTATATTAAAGGTTCTATTGACTTTTATCCATATGAAGCCATTTTGCATCAATTTCATTGACTTTTATCCATATTTAAAGTAAATGTATATTAAAGGTTCTATAAATTCAAATGGATGTTCGCATATGAAGCCATTTTGCATCAATGGCATGTCTAAATACAATTACCTACAATGTGATAACATTATCACTTTTTGTAATAATACTTGCTTTCGGGGAAATCTCACCATCAATGGCAAGTCCAAATCTAGACCTTACAGAAGTAACATTCTCCAATAATTTACCAGCATCCGTTTCCAGGAAAAATATCACCATCCATTGCAAATCCAAGAATGACGATCTTGGGTTCCATATACTCAATCCCGGAAATTTCTACCAGTTTAAATTCTGGCCAAATGTTTTTTGGAGAACATTATACTTTTGCAGCTTTACGTGGCCAGACGACACATCTCTTCACTATTTAGATGTTTACAAAGGATGGGAAGATCGAAAATGTGATCGACTTAGTTGGAAAATAGATGACTGTGGTGGGTGTAAGTGGTGTGGAACTTCATATATCCCTCATAAGTGTTATCGTTGGAATCAACTTCCAAGGAATATTGTGTAGATGTAATTTTGTGTTGCTTCTCGTAATAATTGAAATAAAATCCAATAAACATCAAGATTATGATTTATTCTTGATTATTATATCATTTACTTGTTTTAAAGTTTATTTGTTTGTCACTATTGGGTGTGTTACTTCTCGAGTGGAGTTCACACCAACTTAAGAGAAATTAAAATACTGAAATTATAAATAGGCTAAATTATATAGTTATGGTCCCCCTATTTTAAAACTAATACATTGAGTCTCCCTATTTTATAAAACCTCGGACATTTAGTCCAAAACCGGGTTCTGCTTATAATTAAAGTGATGCGGAGCTCATTAATTGACCTGACACCTGATGTAGGCAGGACACATGTCTGATACTTCAATTAATGAGACACGTCACTATGCCACATCATTCATTTAATTAATAATATATTTAAAATAAAATTAAAATAATAAAACTAAATTGAAAGAAATAAATCCAGAAATGAGAAGCCTAAAATCACTATCTCTCATTCTCGTCCTCCTTCTCCTCCTCTTTCTTCTTCTTCTTCTATTCTTTTTCTCAACTCCTCCTCTTCATCCACTATCTTCCATTACTAGGCTAGTATATCCAATATAATTGTGTTCTTCTTCAAGTTAGGCGTTAGGATATTTAATGGCGAATCGAGATGAAAAGAAACGCAAGAAGCCAGACAACTAAAGTAGTTGATCATGAATATAGTCAGTGGCAGACCTAGACTTTAGTGAGGGGATTCACTTGAACCCCCTGAAAAAAATAATATCCATTTATCTCCTGTATAAAATGCTGGGGCAAAATCCATTGGACAGGTTTTGATGGAAACAAACCTTTTTTATAAGTGTTTAAGTTCTCCGATTCATTAGTGAAGTGACTAAGTTACACCAGAAGGGGGTTGAATTGTGTTCCATTTTAAAATTTAAGACCTGAAACCTTCTTAACAGAATTTTCTCAAGATTATATTGGATATGAGAAGGTTAGTAACAATATATAATCAATATAGAAAACTAACTTCTCAATGATGAAGGACATTTATGAATAAGAGCTTGCAAGAGATATGTTGGTTTTAACTGGAGTTTAAAATCATAGATTATAAGTTCTTAGTTAAAACTGTGTTTTAGAAGGTTGAATAAATTAACCTTCTCTTAGTTTGAAAAATAGCAAGTAGTTTATAACAGGTTAGCAAATAGTAAGGAAAGCTAGTAAATAACGCAGTAGAGTTATAGAGATTCACACAAACTTGGCTACGTCCTCTCCCCACTTCCTTGTGAGTATTTCCACTATTTCCCAAATAGCTATTACACTTGCTTTCGATAAACACACAAAAGACTTAACCAACACTAGCTTTGATCACACACAACAGCCTAGTGTACTCTTACACAGCTACGCTTTGAGTTTGGGATGAGAAGGTTGTTTGCTTTGACAAGCTTGAACTTGTGTAGGTTCCATTTCAATCTCATACTTTGTAAATTCAAAGTGAAATCTTTAAATAGCCCTGGAGGTTGGATATAGCCGTTAGAAGGTTGAAGAGAGCCGTTTGAAAGAGCCCAACGGTCAATAGGAGTGATAAGATGGAAGACACAAAGGTTGGTAGCTTTTGAAGCTTCTCAAGTTGAACTTTGTGCTTTATCTGGCTTATTCAACCTTCTCATTCTGACACTGTACTCTACTCTGCACATGTTGATCCTCTATGACTTGACACAGTACTTTTGGCCAGGCTGTTCCAACTTACACGAACCTTCTCAAGCTTCATGGTTATGAACAAACACCTTTTGTTAATACTTGGAATAGTCAATGAGTATCTCTTTTGGTGTTTGAAACATTCCAACACATTTATTGCTTGGATAAACATTTAATGCGCTGATGTTCATATGAGAAGAGATCAATGTGTTTCTCTTGAGTAGGTTGTTGTTGCATTATCCTTCTCAAGCTTGATTTTTCTTACTCTTTCACCTTCTCAAAGATGAACTAACTTATTTAGGATCTTGGTGAGGTCAACCTTCTTTTGACTTAGTCAACCTTCTCATATTTTAACCTTCTCAAGGCTTTTCCACCCTTGTATTTTTACACTCTTTTTAGTCCAAGGTAGAGCCATATTTTTCTATATTGGAAACCTGTTCTATACACTTGACAAGCATGTTGTGACACCCTTTACCCGGAAAGTAATTATAAATGAAAAAGTGTGAAAAATGAGTAAATTTTTTTTTGAAATAAAATCTGCAATTCATTTCCCGAAATACTTTTCATGAGTAAACGATGTCGTTGATAATAATATTAAAGGCTGAAGTGATAAAACCTTTCTTTCAGTGTAGTGAACAAGAATAACTTTAAATACAATATTAGAAGTAAAACCCGAATTCCGATGTCACATGATTAGAGCAATTAACCTTTAATCCAATTAAATAAAAAAGAACAACATCAACGGGTAGTATCCTCTTACAAGCTACTAGGTGATCCGTAGTGATCACATCTCCGCTAAAGGACGGTCGTAGAAGCCTGCTTCAATAACACTTGAAAGTGAATCTAAAAATTGTGCATGGGTGAGAAAGAGCGTCCAAACCATATAAGGAACATAAGACCGAAACTAAAACAGCAAAGACTAGCACAATCCATCAAACCAAAGTCAAACAATCACTCCCTGAAAGTGACAGATACAACGTGTCCATACTGCGACACGTGGATACAACACACATAACGCGCGTACACAGTCAATCATCAACTAAGACTATCATCTCGATTTAGCGTACAGTCCTATGACTACAATGTCAACGCGATCCTACCCAAAACTCCAACGAATAATCAAGATCCATCTAGTCAGGGTACCCCAGTGTTTTGTGGAATGCCCCTGTAGTGCCCCACTTAGGATCCCCCCCACTGGGCCTACCCGCAAGGCCGGGTCATGGCCGTCTTTATTACTACTCCCACAATCATTTTCTTACCACCCCACTTATCATCCCTACCATCCTTGAGGTACGGCTCGCCCATACTGCGACGAGTCTTTGCCCATACTGCGACGAGTCCTTTCCCATACTGCGACAAGGTTACTCCTATACAATTTCAACTATTGAGGTACGGCTCGCCCATATTGCGATGAGTCCTTGCCCATAATGCAACAAATTTCCTCTTACAATCTTCAACTTTTAAGGTACAGCTCGCCCATGCTGCGACGAGTCCTTGCCCATACTGCGACAAAGTTCCTTCATCAAATCTCGATCACGTCGATACCGCTCGTCCATACTGCAACGAGTTCTTGCCCATGCTGCGACAAGATTCTTCAACACGAACCAATTTGTTAATCAATCGGCGAAAGATAACTTGCCCATTTTGCAACAAGTTTCCCAAAACAATCACAACAAAGCATGAATGTCAAATCAGTTAATAATCTTAACGATTCCAAGTCAATCTGGCTACATTAATTGATGCTACGATATCAGTCTAAATCTTAGACAATATTAACTTCCTATCGTTTAGACTTACCTATCATATTAGCATATTAGACATTAACTCAACATTTAACTCTTATAACTAACCGTTCATTCTAATTTAAGTGATGTATAATTAATTATGAGTCATGCTCAGGTCATATCTACTCATTTATGCTTGGGGCTCATTATCAACCGACTATAACTTAATTCACTTCGTTAAGCTATTAAATATTCTTCATCTAACTAGCGCTAAGTCATGATTTAGCTACGGACACTTCACTCTTTTATTGACTTATGTCACTCGTGCTTTACGACTAGCTCGGCATGTCTTTCTGTGACTAAGAATTATTCTCAAAGTCAATTATCATGTTTTCGTTGCTATAATGTAATTTACTAACTAACTAGTCATGTCTCCAAGTTCTTCCTTAGTCTCAATCTTATTTAACTATTCACTATTATTTATTAATGCCTAGGACTAATTTTAGACATTAATCCTTATAGTTACTCCGTTTTTACTCTACATTCACATTCACTATCGAGTTAATTCTCCGGTCATCTGCCTTGCCTACGACTCTTCGTTACTCACGTGTTAATTAAAGGACATCATTTAACATACAATTGGCTACTCATACTAGATTCATTACCTAAACTCGGCATAATAGTTACAGTCCCAAATCATTTAATTACAGTCATCCAATTCATATAGTTACAATCATCCAACTAATTTAATTACAGTTATCCGAATCATATAGTTACAGTTATCCAAATTATTTACAAGCATCTGGATTATTTACAATCATCCAAAATGAATAAATCGAATAAATACAAACAAATAGGAATGACGATAATCAATACTATTATAGTCTTATCTCCTATTCCCCATATAGAAAAGAAACTCTTTCCCCCATACCTGATATAGAAGTGCAATCATCCCCTTGGTGCAACGAACAAACGACTCACGAGCTCTCGAGCGTGATCTAATTCTGATAGCATAACCATTGACTCGAACACATACAATCAAGCAACGCTACTACTCAATTAATCATCAATTACACTATAATAAGAAATGGGTTGTTGAAATTACCTATTTGGACATTTAACACCTCACTTTTTAAGGGTATTATTGTAAATTCCGAAATAATTACTTTTTACATTTTTCTGTTCACATTTATTTCTCTTACTTTTTCAATTTCTCTCACAACATTTACTTTTTCATTTCTCTCTCCAACTTTTCACTCTAATAACATATCAAATTTATAAATAATTTATTATTAAATAGCTAATTTTTTCTATATCTATCTATCTATATATATATATATATAAGAAAAAATATGGCTACTTAAATTACAAAGCTAGATATTGGAATTTTTGCCACCTCGACATTTTGAGGAAAAATTTATACATTCCTATGCATCATTCTCTTACATTATCTCTTATACTTTAGAACATATTAATTTTTTCTTACTTTTTATACTTATTTTATTCTTTTTAAAAAATTCATATTCTCTCTTTACCATCTCTTCCTTTCTTTAATTTTTAAGTTTTCTATAAATTACGATACATCAACTATTTATAATCTATCTACTAACTATTTAAAAAAAATATCTGCTTAAATTAAAAAATTAAATATCTAAATTTTTGCCACCTCACCTTTTTGAGGACACATGACATGATTTGATTAAAAAAATATCTGCCTAAAAATCAAATCTTATGAATTTAATCCCAATACTTTCTATTTCTGGCCACAATATTGTGTTTTTTTTGCAGTTAAAATCCCCATCCTGGATTATGGAAAAATAGATGACCATAGTACAATTATAAAACTGGAACACCAAAGTACAATCATAAAATATCAATGATTGTTTTGATTTTAGGTCATGTCGGGTAAACATCATAAGTGATCTGTATTATTTCATTTCTGTAAGTACATAGCAATTTTTAAATCTCTTTATTAATTATTTTATATTTGGATCCGTAGGGGAAAAATTACATGTTTTTTATATAGTTTAATGGTCTATGAGAACATATCAATTTTGTGAATTTCATTATTATGTATAAGTTGTTGAACCAAGGACAAACATTTTTTGTTTTGTATGATAAGAAATTACAATTTGTCTACTAATGGTTACAGTTGTATAAAAGTACTGGACATGAATCAAAGAGCAGGATATCTTAAAGTGTAGCAGCTTGGAAGAGAAGCTAATCTAGAGTTCGAGACCTAATTGTTAATCTGCTTTTGATAGGACACAATGTAAGATCCTATCACTTCAGTTCTATAACGTTTTGTAGTTGAGAGATATTTTTTTAAAATATAAATGTTGTGTTAAAAGCTTAGAAAAATCTTTTTTATAAAAGCCTAATAGGTAGGCACGTAGCATGAGAAAATGGTAAAACTAAGAATCGATTGATGACTTTGTGTTTATAAGTTGAAAATCGATTTCTAGCCTAATTATTCAAGCTAGAAATCGATTTGTGGCTTCCTTCACAAATCTAGAAATCGATTTCTAGCCTATGGTTTTTAAAAGGAATATGTTTTGGAAAGAAAACAATCGATTGATGACCTTGTGCATTTAAAGCAAATAATCGATTTTGCTCTCCACTTTAAAGAGAACAAAATCGATTATGAGCCTATTTATGGAAGCACAAAATCGATTGTCTACCTAATTTCTTAAAGGTCTTGTTTTTCTTGGAAGAAAACAATCGATTGATGGCCTTAGTTAGTTAAAGCATAAAATCGATTATGCTCCTATTATTTAAGTGCATAATCAATTTTCACACTTTGTTTAAAAGGACAACAATCGATTCTCTCCTTCTTAAAAGCGCTACAACGGTCACATTTTAATCGATTATCATACACATTGTTTCAAGCACATAATCGATTCCTATTTTAATTAAAAGTGCTACAACGGTCACATTTTAATCGATTATCATACACATTTGTTTTAAGCAAATAATCGATTCACTTTTTGTCCAACGGTCATATTTTTGCAAATCCTATAAATAGGACTTTGGCTTTCACGTTCAACACACAACAACAAAACGCAAAATTACAAATCTAACAAAAAGAAAAAGAAGAACTTTCACCGTCAAATTATTCTTTCAAGTTCTTCATCTCAAAATCCAAATCATTCATCTCTCTCAACTACTATACTGTTATACCGTTTGAGTGATTGGATCATAGTTTCTCTGTTGTATTCATCTATTCTTGGTTATTGTGAAATCCTGGGAAGCGTTCTTGGGTAATTCAATCGGGGAGATTGAGTTGTTAGCGAAATCCTTAGCGGGGAGCTTGGGTTCTCAGTTTGGGGCGAATTGAGATTAGCTATAGGGAAGTTGCTTGCTTGTAAGACATTGAAGAAGTTCTTCTAACGGTGTATCAAGTCCAAAGGTTGTAAAGCCGGAGGCCGAGGACGTAGGGCTTTTATCCCGAACCTCGTAAAAATCACGGTGTATCTCTTTCCCTTCTCTTTACTTTGTTTTTGTTTATATTTGTTTATCGTTATATTTGATTTCATTGCGCTGCGTTCAATATCACTACCTGTTTATCGTTAAATTTGATAATAGTGTGGTTAGCGTAAAATATCACTGTAACTGGATCTGTCATAGGTATAGCTTGCTTAGGTACTGCATATAGTTTAAATCATATTTTCTGCCTTTTATTTAAACACGCATCGTTTATTTTTGAAAACAAAAAGAATTCAATTTTAGCGTATAACCTTATTCACCCCCTCTCTAAGGTTATCATTTAGTCCAACATAAGTGACTACCTTGATTATAAGTTTCAAATGTAAAACATTACGTGTTTCGGTATATTTTGAATCGTAACGAAAAAACAATACTCTGTGGGAATATAGTTACAAATATTGCACATTTTCAATATAGTTTTATTGTTTTTAATAATCCCGACCAAAAAATATTTTATGTTGTCGGTATATTTATGTTTATATCACCTATTTGCAGTATAGTTAATTTTTCATTATGCTTTCATGAGTGTATCTATATTTTGTAAATAACTATTTTCCTTTTAAGTCTCAAAGAAAAAATTTACGTGTTATTCGTAAATGTAACTTAGTATTTCTCCTTTGTAATACCTTCTATTTTTTATAAATATATAATCATTTTTTGTAAATAAACATTTTGTTTTCACATAAAAAGAAAAAATACTTTATGTAAATCTTTAATTTTAGTATGCAAATTTAATTTCTGAATCATTCACGATACGCACGGGTATACTCTTCTAGTTATCTAATAAAAGGATAAAAGAAACATGTTTGTTTAATTAACTATTCGTGTTTTTCTAAGAAAAGTACCTATCCAAAAGGTACAACACGATGATAAGAGGAGATGGGTCTTGAGACCATATGAACTCATGCACAACAATCATGGCAAAGAAACTAGTGTGCTGACCGATTTGGGGCCAAGCGTCGTGGATAGAGCAAAAATGGAGATGGATGTCGAATCTATCACAACTTGATAGGGAAAGAGGAACAGTTTTGATGCCTTGATCCCTTCGCAAAGCTTGCACCCGAGAATTGTTGATGTGTCCATGGAGGCTACGAAGAACAGGTTGCAATAGGGAGGAGTTAGAAATGAGGGGAAAATCGGACATCAGAGAAGAGAGCAGAAGCTCCAATGCGATTCCATGATGTGCGGTACGGTTCTGTTTCGCAAGGGTAAGAACGAACACAAGGAGGGAGTGTCATGGTTCTGGCGAGAAATAGGGAGGAGGCGCGGTGGTGTTCGGGTTGTGTAGGGCTCTGTTTCGTGGTGTTGTTGTGCTTACGGCAGCAATCGCGAATGAGGGCTAGGGAGAGTGAATCGAAGGAAAAACAAAAGGGAGAGTGAGGGAGTGTGAGGATTTGTGAATGTAAATCCCTAATTGATGAATAGAAACGTGATTTTATTAAGGACTTTGGGTGTTGTTCGGGTTTTGGGAAGAAATTGCGCAGATTGGAGAAATTAAAAACAACATGTGTTGTGACAAACATGTGTCACAAGTCACATAGCAAAAATCCAAAAGAGTACTTAAATTGTCAACATAAACCTCAAAAACACTATTACTAACTAAGTAGCTTAAAACTTAATATATATTCTCCCCCTTTTGTCAACAACAAAAAGGAGGAAGACAAGAAATTAGGCTGCTACTTGGTAGGAGAAGAATCATCTGAGGAGTTTGAGGAAGCAGCTAGTTGGGAAATGTCTTGGAAGGGCTGTGGTGGTGGGAAATCTGGTGTAGCCACATGTGGAATGACTGAGGGAACAACATTCTGCATCATGCATTGTTGATAGGCATTGTTTCTGTGAGCTTCAAGTATGATCTCCTGTTGTAGAATCCTAGTGCTCATGTGAAGGTTGTCCTGTTGGACTCTCATCTTTTTCATCTGCTTGTAATGTTGAGCCGTCATTCTATTCATAGCAGCCATGACTTCCTTCTTATCTCCATAAGTGAATGATTCATCTTTGTCCACAAAGGGTTTGCTGCTTAGGGGTGCCCTATCAGATGAGGAGAGTGGTGCATTCATGGTTTGGCAATAAGATCCAAGGGATCCAAATTGAGTAGCAAATCAGAAGGGAGTTTTGAAAGACCAAAAGCTTCAGGCATTATGGGAACAGATGAGTCATAAATGGGGGTTTGAGAATATAGAAACCTGTTGATATTCTTAGAAGCCAGAGTGTTACTAGGAGATGATTTGGGATTTTCACGCCACTGTGAGAAAGGATTCACAATGTGTCCAGTTGATCCTTGAATGTCAAGACAGATTGGAGTGGTTGCTCACTACAACAGATTTACTAATGAGTAGCGCTTTTTTGGGCCATCAGTAGCGCTTTCGGGCATTCCTAAAGATTGCATTCCTGTTGCCAATCCCCCAAAGGTAGCCCTTCAAAAGGGCTACTAATGACAAGAAAGAGTAGCACTTTTTTGTAAAAGCGCTCCTTATTCATAGATTTGCTAAGACAATAGGTAGCGCTTTTTGTATCAAGCGCTGCGTATGGTCTTAGCGCGTCTAAGCAAGAGTAGAGCACCTTATTCGTAGATTCGCTAAGACAATAGGTAGCACTTTTTGTATCAAGCGCTGCTTATGGTCTTAGCGCATGTAACCAAGAGTAGCGCTTTTTTGTAAAAGCACTCCTTATGCCTAATTTTTTTTAAAGAATTTATTGTCTGTTTCTTCTCTATTACCAATTCCCAGCTAGCCCTGCAACCAGCAACCAAATAACAAACAACCAGCAACAACAACAAACAACCAGCAACCAACAACAAACTTTCAAATAAAATTCCAAATCAAAAACCAATTTCAAATCAAATTCCACCTAATTTATAAATCCAACATATATATATATATATATATATATATATATATATATATATATATATATATATATATATATATATATATATATATGTGCCAACAAAAATTACATAAATCCTCATGTACCAAAAGATCAACAAAAATTACAACATATCCAATGAGGTTGGATATCCAGAAAAAATTACATCAATTTCGATTTGCATGAATCAAACTGGCAACATGACGATACCACTCTCCTTTGAGCTCAGTAAGTTCCTGATCAGAAAGTTGAGCTCCACGCACATATTTAGGAAAATACTGAAAAAATAAAATAAAATGAACTTAGAATTATATCAATATCAATTAGAAATTGAATTACTTGTTAAAAAACAAACTATCAAAGTACATACATGGATTGGGATTTCCATTTGGTTGTGAGTGATGATGTCCTTCATAAACTTCATTACAAAGTACCCGCAAGCATTGCCGTTTGGTTGTTCGGGACTCTATAAAACAAAAGATTACTTAGTTATTAAATTTAATTAATTACATATGCATAAGAATATTGATTATAAACTTACCTTTATTGCTATCCATTTTGTAGAAGATGATGATTTTCTGTACGCAGTCCTAACATCACGCAATCCCCAAAAAGTTGCCAAAGCATTGAAACAACATCATATATATAACTATATTAATCGAAATACATACATAATTTAAATTATGAAATATGCGAGGGATCTAAATACACACCTATTAAATACTCCCACCAACTTGGGGTAGTTGTTGTAATGACCTTGTGTAACATCCCTAATTTTTAAAATGCGATTTATGATGAATGCGAGCTATTTAGCCATTTAGTAAGAGTAATTAGTCGCAATTCGAATATAGAGTAGTCGAGAAAATTACGCCGAGTAAGAATCCATAAGAATTTAGAGGATTTTACATCAAGCCATGACTTAAATGGGCCAAGGGCAGTTTGGTCTTTTCACCATCACTTAACCCTCAGCCCATCTGAACCACACATCTCATCTCCACTTCAGCTGCTCACTCCCTCACTTAACCACTTCAGAAACACCAGAACTCAACTGAAAATCAAAAAGAAAACAGAAAGAGAAGAGAAGAAGAGAGGGCGAGAGAGAAGAAGGAAGAAGAGGGTGGGGATTTCACCAAGACCTTCATGCATGTAAGTACTCTCACCTCCCATCCACTCCATTTTCGTTTTCCTTTCCACTGGTACAACTTTCAGAAACTGATTCACCCTCCTTCCCTTTTTCCATTTTCGAACCATGAAGCCCAAGTGAGGTAGATGATGAAGTTTTGAGCTGCTGAGGTAGATGTTCAGGGGGAGCTGTTGAGGAGGAAGTTCTGAACTTGCATTTCGAATTTGGAAGGAGTTTAGTCATACCTAGTTGCTGTCTCAGTTTACACAAAAGTGGAAGTTGCTGTCTTGGATCGAATTGGGTTCTAGCGGGGATTGTTCGAGAGTTCTTTTGGTTCGGTTGTTGCGTACTCCGTCGGGACTCCACGTGCGTGCGTCGAATCGGTGTGTTTTACTCACGATTAGGAATATTACTATATTCTGAACTTGTTTCGTTTTGGGTTCAATGCGAAAATCTGACTTTCGAAACATTTTATCGAGTCGAAAACCGTTTTCGGGAAAATAGCGTTTGTACGGTTTTTCAGTAAATATATATGTTTCTATGGATTTGCTGATTTTAATTCTTTCGCTGGAATATGGACTGAATTTCTATTTATAATGTCTATTTTTAAGTCTCGACGGTTAGGAAATGTCTCGGGGTCGAATAGGAAGCGAAACGGTACAAAACGGGTTTTCGAAATGATGTTTTTTCACAACTCTGTCTCCCATCGCGCCGCGACCCGAGCCTTCGCGTCGCGACCTCCCCCTTATTTTTGCAACGCAAAACTTTCTATAACTTTTCCCCTCGCGACGGAATCAGTTCGCGTCACGACGCTTTGCAGTTTTCAGCAAAACACACTGATTTTGTTTTCGCGATAACTTTTGATCCGGGAACCCGATTGAGGTGTTTTCAGATGCGTTTGAAAGCTTATTCAAAGACCTAACTATAAATATATAATTTGGTTTGGAAAATACACTGTTTTTGAAGGTCAAAGCTGTTCTCAAAACCGAATTGTAGACCGCGTGTGAGCATATGATTTTTTTGAATAACAAAACGGTTAACCCGTCCAATGTGGTACTGTATTATAATGCCGGATGTCTAATTTCGTATTCATCAAAACGGGTTATAGATACAATGATAGATATAGAATTATATCGAATATAGAAGTCGGCCCAATGCGGGTGTGATATATAAATTATATCGAGTTGGGTGACGACCCAACGAAATAGCATACTAGGCGGGGAAGTCATGAGCCCCTACCCTAGGCCCTGAAACGTTATGGCGTGGTCTAACGTGGGTTATTGGGATTGTGGGCTTTGCACGGCCGATTTATGCTAAGATAGGTCTTCGATTCATCGAGATTGTGGGCTTTGCACGGTCGATGTTTCGTTCGAGAAAAGCTTGTAATTATATATTAATTGACAAGGCTTAAAAATATGTGATAGCACTTTGTTTACCGGGATTGTGGGCTTTCCACGGTAGGTAAAAGGGGCTAGTCATATATTGACTTAAATAGTTATGATTTAACTATGTATACGGTTTTATAATGGAACCAAGTGATTGTGAGGGGGCACGACAGAACTCACCGAGACAAGTTGTCTCACCCAATTATTATTGTTGTTTTTACAGAGAAGCAGGGAAAGAGAAAGAGTATCAGGCACAGATAGGTGACCAGCTCGTGGAGATGTCAAGGACTTGCAGTCTTGATGTTTTTAGATCCTGTTTTGCTTGCCTCTGTTATGGTTATATGACTTGTATTGTTTATGAGTTGTATAAACCGTTTTAGTTTCTGTTTATGATATTGAACATCTAAGTTGTATTCCTTCGGATGTTGGAAACATTATGGAATTAAGATGAATGGATCCGAAGTATTATGTTTTATTTTTGGAAAAAGTTTGTACGTTCAATACTTAAACAGGAATCGTGTCCTGTGATGATTACTATAATGGTGCATTACGGTATATCTACATGTTAGAAATACCGGGGCGTTTCACCTTGCAGTGAATCCAAATTGAAAATCACATATCTTTTGGGATCAACAGCCAACAATATCCAATAGGTCCTATAAAAATTTTGAATAATCAAATTAATGACAAATATTTCACAAATACATGTTATATACGAATGATATATATAGATTAAATTACTCACCCTAAGTTGATGGGTGCCAAAAACAAAGTATCACAGCTTAATTGATGTGCTAGTGCCAAGCGCCGATCGATATTGGCTTTAACCTCTACCTTGCTTCTTTCCATTTGTTCCTTGAATTTTTCTATATGATCTTTTGACATTGTTTTATCCAAGGGGATATTAAGTAGAAAAATACTTTCGGGGCATAAGAACACAAATCTTTGTGTTTGTTTTCTTGGGACCAATTTCTCATGGTATAAATACCTTTAATTAAAATGTATACAAATAATAATAATAATAATAATAATAATAATAATAATAATAATAACAACAACAACAATAATAACATCAATAGGTGAAATAATAAGATAGATGCGTACCTGATATATGCTCTAATAGTAGTCGCACTTGCCCACTCGTGCTCATATACCACTGCGAGTTCCTCTTGATTCAAAGTCAGTGCTTGCTCCTCTCCAAAAAAATTTGTATCCATCAATTACATTATTATGGTTGCACTACCTATGTGGTTTGATGCATGGATTTTTAAATAACTGATGAACTCCATGGGATTATTAGAAGATCTGCCAGCAATAGACGATGAAGGTCGGAATTCAATCTCATTCCCGCTAGCTATTTGCCGAGACACTTTTGTCTTGCCAGCAATAGAAGGGGAAGGTTGGGATTCGCCAACATTCCCACTAACTTTGTCACCCTTTCCAGCAGTAGAAGAGAATGGTCGAGATCTTCCTTTTGCCAACATTCCCACTAACTTTAGATTTTTCCCTTTGGGATACCTATATATTTGGCAAGGTAATTAGTTAGTAACAAATATAGTTGGAAAGATAATATATGACATGAGCTAATAAATTACTAACAAATATACTGTCACTTACATTGATAAGGTTTACTAGCCATGTCACAAAGGTATCAATTGCGTCATCCACAGTCATGATCCCTATATTGTTTACTGGTACAGACAGGTTTGCATCCCCCACAATTGCAATGTCAACTTTGACTCTCACATGATTTTCGGGTATGGGTAGATTGTGCAGTAAGGAGCCTAGCTCTTTACAAATTACTCCCCTTGCGACCAATTTAAGCGGGTTTGTTATATATAGTTCACAATCATTATTGTTACCCTGAAACAATGATAAACAAAAATTAGAATATGTATAAATTGATGTAATATGTACAAAAAAAAGAGGATCTAATGATTAATACCTCATTGGACGCAATGGTACAACTATCTCTGAAGCTATCTAGCTTAGGGGATGGTAGATCAATCCTTGGTCCAACTCTATCTTTTAATTTCGCAACTTCATCCAGTAGCTTGTACACCAATTGTTCCAAATGTCTTTCTCTACTTTTTTTTATGCCTATTTGGACCCCATAAAGAGGTCGGAGTGACACCAAATCCTAAGCCCCTCAGACGACCCGAATACTCTTCACGTTCCAAAGCACGGCCGAGGATGTCATTCCCACCATCACAAGGTTTGTAACATTTGAAGAGTACCCTTCTGGAACTTTAACTCCATGAAGAAACTAACAAAAGACGGTTTTGTCCCTTTCAGATAGAGTATGAGCTGCCGGAGGTAGATATGTACGTGTACCCTTCTTTATCGGACGCAATTCGGGTCTTAACCCCATACTAACCAACTCCAACCTTGCATTGATGGTATCTTTAGTCTTTCCTGGCATATTGAGTAAGGTACCAATGACACTTTCGAATACATTTTTTTCAACATGCATCACATCAATGAAATGTCTTATATGTAATGACTTCCAGTATGGCAACTCAAAAGAAAATTGACTTTTTCTTCCACCCTCATTTGGCAAGCTCTCCTGCAAAAGGATTCCCAAATTTAATATTCAAATATTTCACCTTTTCAAATAGTTGTTCACCCTTCAAAGGCGGGGGAGCTTTACATGTTTCTGAATTCCCATTGAATGTCTTTCTCCACAGTCGATACTGATGAGTTGGAGGCAAAAATCTGCGATGACCAAGGTAGATATTCTTCTTACCATGTTCCAACCACATACAATCTGTATTATCTTCACATATCGGGCATGCACACTGACCTTTGTTACTATACCCTGATAAATTGATGTATGCTGGAAAGTCATTAATTGTGCCAAAAATCATAGCCCTTAGGGTGAAACTCTCTTCTCTGAACCCATCATACACCTCTACGCCAATCTCCCACATTAGCTTCAAGTCTTCACCTAAAGGAACCCAGTATACATCAATATCATTTTCTGGTTGTTTGGGCCCGGAAATTAACAAACACAACATCATATACTTGCGTTTCATACAAAAGCCATGGAGGTAAGTTATAAATCGCCAAAATCACGTGTCATGTATTGTTGGAGCTACTCTGGATAACGTGCGAGTTAAATCCATCAGCAGACAATGCAAGTCGAAGGTTTCTTGGTTCCTCCCCGAAATCAGGATAATCAATATCAATTTTTTTCCATTACGGAGAATCCCCCAGATGTCGTAGCAAGCCATCTTTAATTCTTTCATCCTCATGCCAAGTCAAGTGTTTTGCATCTTCTGAACTATGGTACATGCGCCTAAATCTAGAATTTATAGGAAAATACCACAACACCTTTTCTAGAGCAGATTCTTTCTTCTTATATCGCGATGTATTACATTTAGGACACGACTTTAACAATGCATGTTCATTCCGAAATAATATGCAATCATTGGGACAAGCGTGTATCTTCTCATAGTTCAAGCCAATTGTGCCTAACATTTTTTTGACATCATACGTCTGAGAAGGGAGCACATTATCCTTCCAAAACATATCTTTAATTTGTGCGAGTAATTGCGTAAAGCTCTTATCCGTCCATCCGTGGCAAGTTTTCAAGTTATACAACTTTATCACAGTCAATAATTTTGTGAACTCAGTACAACCTGGATACAACGGTGTCTCCGCACTGGTTATCAACTTCTCAAACCTTTGAGGACAATCATTAAGATCATCTTCAACCGCCTTTGTCATCTCTTCAAATTGGTCGCCATCAAATGTATATTTTTCGGTGTCAACCGGCGCACATCTCTAAGTACTATTATTCATATTTGAAGATTCACCCCTTTCCTCACCGTGCATTGTCCAACAAATATAACTTTGATTGATTCCGCAGGCCTTTAAATGTCCTGTCAGCTCAACTGCAGTAACTGGGTTTACATAACAACACCGTAAACAAGGACATTTGATATTACTAGAAGTTCCCAATTGTCGAACATCAAAGTTAACAAAATATTCTACTCCATCGACATATTCCTTCGACAGATGATTTGCAGACATCCACTTTCGATCCATATTTAACCAAAATTGATAATATTATCCTGATAGAGAACTTAAATATGTTATAGGTGAAAAACACACAAAGTACAATTTTTTGAACCTAAGACATGGGACTTTGTTATATTATCGTCTAAGAGAACTTAAAAGTTAAAAGCATCCCAACAAAATAAGAAACAAAAATCAAAGTAGCCATTTTCAAACAACCTAAAATCTGTCATAACCGTGCACATTTCAAAGTTCAGACTTCAAAGAACACAAATTACACACACACACACACACACACACACACACACACACTTGTCACATAGACGCACAATTTCATTTTAATCCAAATTCCAGTATATAATAAAATGTATCAGTTTAGCATTTTACTTTTGGTTAAAATTATCATGCTCAAGAAAACAAAGTTTAATTATAAGTGTTGTTGTTACCTGAAATATGGAACTCAAACACACTATCTCTCCTCTTCGTATATCTCCCCTACGGCATGGACGACAGCGTCGTCGTTGGCGAGGAGTGCGTATATCATCGGCGAGAACCTCAAACACGACTGTCACGGTCATGGTCAGAATCACTTCTATGCATCCACGGGAAGGAACCGCAGCCAAATCACTCGATTATTCAATCTATCAAGGAAAAAAACCAGTTAAAACAGAATCTGAGACAAAATGAAAGGCACAATAACATAATGAAAAGCAAAAGCACACGTACAGTTGTGATGAACATAATGAACGCATAATAGAACATAATGACATGAGGGAGAACTTGTTGGTTTCGATGCTGGTTTTGGGGATTTTGGGCGATTTATGTTCGGTTCGGGAGGGAGAGAGGAAACTTGCTGGTTTCGTAGCAGATCTTCGTTGCTGGTTCGCGAGGGAGAGAGGTTCGTTGCTGGTTCGTGAGGGAGAGAGGGTTTAGGTTGTTGGTTTTTCTCTGTGCGGCGCCGTTGTTGGGTTTAGGTTGCTGGTTCGCGAGGAAGAGAGAAAGAGAGATGTTTTTTTTACGTAAGTGTTTCGTTCCGTGTTCATTCGCAATAAGGAGCGCTCGTCCCCTAGCGCTCCCTATGATCGTTCCATGTTAGGCAAATGGGAGCGCTCGTAACATAGGCGCTCCCTATGATCCTTCTGTGTTAGGCAAAAGGGAGCGCTCGTAACCTAGGTGCTCCTAATTGTAGTTTCTTGTTAGCCAAAAGGGAGCGCTCGTCACCTAGGCGCTCTTAATAGTCCTTCCGTGTTAGAAATAAGGAGCGCTTATGTCAAAAGCGCTACTCAGGGTGCGATCTTTTTTGAGATTCCTGTTGTAGTGGCTGGAGAAGGTGTTGGTGCTGGTGTATGAATCATTTCTGTAAGGGGTATGGAGGCAATGATTTCAGGATTGGTTTCTTGAGTGGAAAGGGGATTCACTGGTGTATGAGGATTGTCTATGTCTTGAACAACCTCATGAATAGCTTGAGAGATGGGAGAGAGGTGTTCAAATGGTTCTTCTTATTCCATGCATGGAGATTGATTCATATCAAGCTCCCCCTGAGCTTGACCATCTGTTGTACCTTCTGAAATTCCATGCTCCCCCTGTGAGGAGCCATATGGAACTAATGGTACTCCTGGAGAGAGCAGATTTGCAGCATTATCATCAGAAGGTTGCACAGTGGCAACAGGAGAAGGCTCCACGATTGTAGGATTCTCTTGAGAAGGTTCCTCTTCAGTAGCAGGGATGGCCACAGATGGTTGATTATCAGGTTCTTTCACAGCAGAAGGTTCTTGTTCAATAAGAGGAACCATATCAGTGCATTGCTCTTTGACATCACCCTGAGAAGGTTCATTTTAAACCATGTTGTCATTTATATATTGATCAACATTTTCAGAGGGTCGCACATCCACGGGTTCAGGACTGTTTTCATTTCCAGTAGGATCAGGGGTTTCTTCATGATCAGACACTTGTTCACACACTTCTTTCCAGCTTTGTGAAGGTTCAGTTTCAACATAAATGTCTTGAGAAGGTTGGTCAGTGTGAGCAGTTTCATTGTGTAGAGAGAGCTGGGGACTGATGGGTTGTTCATTAATGGTTTCTTCATTGATAATGGTCTCCCCTTGAGGGGTTGGTTTCTCTAGTTCTTGGTCAACTGATTTTGGTGGGGATTCTTGGGTTATCTATTTTTCTAGAGGTGCTTCCACACTAGGGGATTGGTTGGGTGTATGAGAAGGTTCTGGAACATCCTTACTAGGTTTTGAAAACAGATCTATTTTCTCACTAAAGGGTTTGATAATCATTTGTTTAGCACTTTTAGACCAGAAAACAGTTTTCTCTTTGATACAGCTTTCTTTCACAAAAGAAATTTTCTTCATCCTAAACAGTTTGGTTAGGAACATTCCATAGGGTAGGGATGTGGTTTGCCTAAGGGTCTTGACTATGTCAATCATGTAATGGAAAATGACATAGGGCAAATTTATCATATACCTCTTGTACATGTGATAAACTAAGAGAAGGTCAGTTGATTTAACCCTTTCGAAGCTTCATGCTTTGGGTACCAGAGAGTGCCCCACCATGTTGTGCATGATCCTAGCTTGGTCTTTTAGGGATGATTACACCAAATTGTCCTCAGGATTCTTCATTAGTTCATTGAGAACATCCTGATTGGTGATCTTTGCCATGTCATACCAGTCATCCCCGTAAACAGAAACACCAGATAGGGGAATGTTTAGAGCACTAGCCAGCAACTTTGGAGTGACCACAATGGTTTTCCCTTTCACTTGAGTAGTGAATCTCGTCTTGTCCTTGCTTGCGTTCATGCAGCCATAAAATTCATTCACAAGATCAGTGTAGATGAATTCCTCTTGAGACAAGATTTTGACCCATCCCTGTCTTGCAACTTGGGGATACAAATCCCAACCAGAGTTTTTCATTTCATCCAATAGGTAGATTCTTTCAATCAGAATACCTCTTTTCTGCCATTTCTCATGATCATTTACTTGAGAAGGTTGTATTCCTTCAAGCTTCTCATCCATTTGTTCTTCTATTTGATCATTTTCTTCATTCTAGGTCATTTGTTCATCATCCATCGTTTCTTTGCCTTTGTTTTCACCGTATTTGATTCTGATTTTGGGTTGCTTAGAGGATGGTTGTGCGAGAGGAGCAGTAGGTGTTTGGATGAGGGTTTTGAAGTAGCCATCATCTCAAAAATAGTTGTATCAGAATCATTGTCATTGACAACGATTGGTTCATTCTTCTTTGAACCAGGACCCTTCATTGTTTTTATCGCACTGGATTTAATCCTCAAAGATCTTCGTGAAGGAGTGAGTGAGGTTTTTGAGGATTTCGAACCAGTTGGTGTTGGCATTGAAGAAGGAGAAGGAGGAGGAAGAGAGGATTCGGTTGTGGATACTGGTTGCATTTTGTTAGTTTGAGGATTGGTTGCCAAAGGAATGTTTGGAATTTTTGTTCTTGCCATATCAGTGGTTTGAGAGAGAGAGAGAGAGAGAGAGAGAGAGAGAGGAAATGTGTTGGGAATGAGAAAGGGAGGCGTTGATTTTGATAAATTGATGGCACTAGTATTGTCACAATAAATGGGAATAGATGTGTACCTTAAAAAGTAGTCCTCCAATTGATTCTTGATCCATAGAACATGTGAACAACATCCATCAGCAAATACATATTCCGCTTCAGCTGTTGATAAAGCAATTGAATTTTGTTTTCTACAAGACCAAGAGATTAAGGATTCTCCCAATATTTGACATGAGCCACTAGTACTTTTTATGTCAATCTTATCACCAGCATAATCAGCATCACAACAGCCAGCTAGATCAAAATGAGTATTTTCCTGTACAATAATCCAATACTGGTTGTTCCAACCAAGTATCTGAAAATTCTTTTCACAACAGTGAGATGAGATTCTTTTGGAGAAACTTGAAATCTAGCACATAGGCCAACTGAAAACACAACATCTGGTCTACTAGCAGTTAGGTACAATAGTGACCCTATCATACCTCTATATTCTTTCTAGAATACTTGTTTTCCCTCTTCATCCTTCTCAATTTGCATGGAAGGATGCATAGGTGTTGTCATGGCTTTTGCTTCATTCATTTTGTATTCCTAGAGAAGGTCTCTAATGTATTTTTCTTGAGAAATGAAAATGCCTTCATCAAATTGTTTTATTTGCAAACCAAGAAAGAATCTTAACTCACCCATCATACTCATTTCAAAATCACTTTTCATAAGATTTCCAAAATCTTTACATAATTTTTCATTTGTTGATCCAAATATGATATCATCCACATAAATTTGAATAATCAACAAATCTTTTTCAAGAGATTTTTTGAACAATGTAGTGTCAATTTTTCCTCTTGTAGAGTTATTTTTTATCTCAACCTTTCATACCAAACTCTAAGAGCTTGCTTGAGCCCATATAGAGCTTTAGTATGTTTGAAAACATGGGTGGGTTTCTTTTGATCAACAAAGCCAGGAGGTTGATTGACATAAACTTCTTCATTTGAAAAACCATTTAGAAAAGAACTTTTCGAATTGAGAAAGTTCCTCAGTCATAGCCTCTATCCATGATTGATCTTGTACTGCTTCATTTATGGACTTTCTTTAGAACTACTTTAAAGGCTTCAAAAGCTTCATCTTTGTTTTTCAAAAACAGTACCCAAGTAACTCTAAAGAAATCATCAACAATGACAAAACCATATCTCTTTCCACCAAGGATAGCAGTTTTAGTAGGGCCAAACAAATCTATGTGTAATAGCTCAAGTGGTTTTTGAGATGTGATCATATTTTTAGGTTTAAAACTTGATTTGAACTCTTCTTCATGAAAACATGTCTGACACACTTTTCCTTTTCAAAATTGATTTTTGGTAGCCCTCTGAGTAGTTCCTTTTTGGAAAGTTCAGAGATGGTTTGCATGCTTGTGTGGCCAGCTCTTCTATGCCAAATCCATTTGTCATTTTCAGAAGACATAAGACAAGTTTCTTGTGATAGTTCATCAAGACATAGGCTATATAGTTTTTTCCTAGATTCAGTAAACAATACTTTTCCAGAAGAGATTTCTTTATTAAACATTTATCAGACTTAAAAGACACTTTATGACCACTATCACATAATTGACTAATACTTAGAAAGTTATGTTTCAAATCTTCTACATACTAAACATTGTTTATTTTAGGAGAATTAGAATTACCTATAGTACCTATACCTTTGATGCAAGCCTTGTCATCATTGCCAAAGATGACATAGCCTCCATCCATTCTCTCTATTGAGAGAAATTTATCATTTTCTTCTGTCATGTGTCCCGAACATCCATTGTCTAAGAACCACAACTTTTTCTTGGATGCTAAGAGGCATTCCTATTTCAGAAGTTAATAAAGTTTTAGGTACCCAGAATTTCTTGGGTCCTTTATGGTTAGTTTTCTTCCAATGGAAGTTTCTGTTGTGTCTGAAACAATCAGAAATATCATGACCAATTAAATATCTTACAGTATGTGCATTTCAATCTTGGCTTTCTAGCTCTTGAAATAGTTTTAAAACTTTGATCAACATCTCTTTCTAAAGGATCTTCAAGAGATTTTTGGTTTACAATAGACATGGCTAGTTCTTCAGTTAAAGTTAATTTTGATTTTCAAGATCTGAATATGAAAGATTTGATTTTTCAGTGAACTTGTCATTCAAGAGTTTGTGTTGTTCAGAAAGCTTGAAATGTGAATGCTGAAGAGTATGAACAGTTTTGAGCAAATATTCATTTTGTTTTTGAAGTTCCTCATTTTTTCTTTTTGCATTGTAAAGTTGATTTTTGAACATCACACACTTTTGAGATAAAGTATTTGAATCAGCTAATAAATTTTCAAAAGCATATTCAGTTTCTTTGCATGATGCACAAATAGATAGTTTAAAAGTGATTACCTCTTCTAGATCGGAATCAGACATGAGACATGAGTTGATAGATTCCTTACTTGATGTAGGATGTGTTTGAGAAGGTTCTTCAGAATCAGCCATGAGACATAAAAGAGCAGAGTCCTCCTCATGACCTGAGTCAGATTCCTCAGAGTCATCCTGTAACACCCCGATTTTTAGGGCATTACTAAGTGAACTCGACTATAATATGTAATGATTTTTCTAAAATACTCTTCCTGCCTATCTGAAAACATGAGTATATTTTTCCCTTTTAAAACTATTTTCAAAACAATCAGAGTATTACAACATTTTCGAAACATAATGTCTCTCTTAATATGATTCAAGAAATAGAACTAAAATATGACATATATAGGTTTACTTCCCTACACCAATATGATACATGTTTTCAAAAAGGTGTACAATACAAGGACAAAATGTGTTTGAGATAAAAACACCCAATTAGAACTAACTACTATCTCTACTGATACATATATGACAATGCCCATACAAAGAACCGCTCAAGAACCATACACTTGGGAAATATCCCAAAACGACGACAAAAGAAGACACCTACGCTGATCAAGCATTCTATACTCAACTTCCGATTTGGAACCTCGATGAGTCCACCAAAACTCCACTATGGAAGGACACCAACCTCATCAACTTTGTCTCTGAAAAACTGAACTATGGTCCTCCAATAACTGAGTTGACATCCATTACATTGGAGAACCACAGGCAAGGGTCATCTTCTAGAAATTACACATATATAGATATAAACTGATTCGTATATACCTAACCAATTCACATATGCATAATCTTAACAAGTTTCAAACCACATTCTAACATCAACACCAAAAACACATCACACCACTTCATATATCTTAATGCAATGCCTATATGTTAACACATATAATTCTGGAATATCACCTCCCCCGTAGGGGTTTGTGAGGTCCAATGAAGAACAACACCACCATTTGTGAGGTCCAATAAAGAACAACACCACCATTTGTGAGGTCCAACAAAGAACAACACCACCATTTGTGAGGTCCAACAAAGAACAACACCACCTATGTATGCATCAATATACATCAACACCCTTGCATAATTTCACCACACCAAGCATTATTCAACCAATCGTCACTTGGACCAAGAATAATGACTTAACACCAACCCAAAACAAACACCTTAACACCACATACATCACACACCATCAAAACATTCACAATTTAAGTAATATTTATAAAGAAATGAAAGAGCCTTTACCGACTTTTCCTTTTCGGTCCAACCCCACACAAACTCCGTAAGTATCTCTTGCCCCGCACAAACTCCGTAAGCTTCCTTAAGTCACCACTACAAATTTCCACTTAAAGTCTCTCTCTCAAAATCTCACATTATCCTCCCTAGCTTTTTACTTTTCTCACTTCTCGAAATAAATCTCTATTAGTTCAAAAAGTCAAAATTTTCAAAAATATTAACTCATAATGATTTCGGTCTCTCAAAATATTCATATTATTTTGCAAAGATTTTCGTCTTGTTTCTCATTCTTGAAGTCACACCCTAACCCTTTTCCAAAATCTAATTCAAGTGCCACACTCAGTTTTATAAAGAAAAATGACTTCAAATTTATTTTTCGAAAACGATTTACTTAGTCACAAAAACAATCATGCCTACATATATCTTCTCTCACCCTCACTTCGAAATCACTCATGATTCCCACCAAACATCTCAAACACAAAATCATCAACATCATATATACACAGCCACGACATAAAACAAGCACACAAATAAGCCGACCAAGGCCACAACAACCACAACAACCACAACCACCACAACCACAACAACAACAACAACAGCAGCAACGACAATAACAAAACCAACAAACAATTACCAACCACAACCACAACATATAAAAGTAATTTTGAAAGAAGCCCTTACCTTAGGCATTTTCTTTCCTAGCGTATATGTCACTTGGTCGTACCCACGACCCCTACAACTCGATCTTTCCATCTATGTGCCCATGATCAAAATTGCTAGCTCCACCCAAGTGACAACTGATCATTATGAGAATAACAAGTCACAACGTGACAATAACTACTATACATCTACGTTTAGCTAACAACTCAATATAAACCAATGTTATTATAGTTTTAAAACATCTCACTTCTCAACCTCATATTTAGACCCAAAATTGTTTTCCAACAAATCTTGTAGTTATTGAAATCAATTATTATTTTTTCTAACACTTTAAAATAATAATCAATAGATCTCGAAGGACAATTCACACCTTAGAGACAATTCACACCTTATAGACTCAATACTAATCATTTGCTCATACTTAACTAACTTAACCTACTTAAATTTCTATCTTGTCTCATTGCATCAAAATGTAAGCACTTCCAATTTCGTCATAAACAACACCCACCACACTCAAACTCTAAATCTAAGATCAATTAATTTCTTAATAAAATCATCTTAAGGATATATGGTTCAACTAAATCAAATCAATGACCTAAGTCATCACTAGCATACATCCCATGTTAAAACTATTGATAACACCACCACATTGGGATTCCAAAAATTACCATAGAGTCAAATCTCAATCTATTTAATCAATTTCAAGTTCAAATTAACAACTAAAAGTAGTAATGATTTCACTTCCTATAAATCTAAGCTACAATTAAATCCTTAAGCCTACTACTAGAACTTATCTTAGTCACCTCAACTCCAAGCACGTACAATTAAACAAATTGAAAGCTTGATCCTCCAAACCCCTTCTAGCGGTTTCCATTAACCCTCTTAGTCCAACTAAGATTCATACTAAATTCATCCTTTAACAATTTCCTTTCAATCACATTCTCTTGCATAAACTCGATGCCTAGTTCTTATGAACTCTAAAACATAGCTTCAAGTCTATAATCAAATCCAAACAAACTACCTTAATATGCTTTGAAGCATTGTTTCAACTTCTCAAAACTCACTATATCTTTAGACACCTAATTTCTTTGCCAAACTTGGCAAGATTTCAATATAAAACTACTAATTTAGATACTTCAACACTATCAAGCCCATTTGTCAACATCAAATCCATCATGAACAACCCTTTAACTAATTTATCCTACCATTACAACTATCGGCTCCTTATTCAACTCTCTCTCTCTCTCTCTCTCTCTCTCTCTCTCTCTCTCTCTCTCTCTCTCATTTTTTTTCTTCAATCTCCTTCACCACAACAGCAAAAATAACAATATTACTTGTGATTACTCATTTTTATCAACAAAATTATTTACTTTCTTTTCTCTTTTATTTTTTTCTTTTCAAAAGCCCTTCTAACCTCATCATCATCTCACGGCTAAAACAAAGAGGAAAGGGAAGAAATTTTGATTTTCCATCACTCCAAGCTCTTCACAAATTCAAGTATTTTGAAATAGAAAACTTGAAAAAACATCACCCAAAAACCTCATGCCAGCTACAGCCAGGAAAGATTGAAAAGGAAAGGATGAAAAACTTACCAATCCAAGGGTATCACAAGCACCACCAAGAAAAATCTCTCACTTTTCCTCTTGGAATGTTTCTCAAATTCCTTTTCAAAGTTTCTTAGAAACCTTAACTTGGCTCCAACAATGGTGAGCACCAACACCTTTGTTCTTATGTGTGAAAGAAAAGAAAAGACAATCTATAGAGAGAGAGAGAGAGAGAAAAGAGTATGGCCGTGAGGTATGTGGAGAAAGAGAAAGAAAATTAGTAACAAGATTGTGAGTTTATCAAGGAAAGATAAGGATGGGTAAAGAATAGAAAATATGAGAATGAGAGGGGGAATGCGCTTCTCGAGATATAAGGGGGAGTAAACATTTTTTTTCTTTTTGTTTTTAAACCAAAAAAAAGAATTTACTTGGTTATAAAAGCTTAGGATCAAAATCTAGTGATTAACCATGGAGGAAGTGACACCTAGCATTCTAATACTAATTTAAATAATTTTAATCTTCACACCCAGTCCATCTTCATGTCTTACAAATTCATCAACTATCCTACACACTTTTTATATAAAGCCAATTAATCATTTCACTACATTTTTAGAAAAATATCTACCCGGTACATAGTTAACTGTTAAATCATAAGTTCAGTAGATAAATTTCCTCGTAATAATAATTTATCATTATGACGTGACTAAATTATTATTCCACGAAATAAATATTTTTCCATTCGAAAAATATTTCTACTGTATCTTAAGTACAAACAATATTTGCAAATACCGAATTTCAACCAACTACTGATAACAAGGAATTCAAATGAGTAATCTAATTACTGAAATCTAGGGTCTTACACATCCCATGTGCCAAGTAGAACTTTCTTCTTTGATGGAAACTTTTTGTTCCCTCCTTTAAGTCTTGGACATTCATTTTTAAAGTGTCCAGGTTTGTTGCATTCATAGCACACAGGAGGAGTTTTGCTTGTGCCTTCTCCTTTGGGTTGATCTTTCTTGAAGAATAGTTTCTTGTTATTTTTCTTAGAGCCCATATTCTCAACCTTCAGGAGATTAGAGCCATTTCACCTTCTTCAACAGTGTTATCCTCTCATCTTCACTTTCTTCATGAGTTTCTTTTTGAGCTTTAAGTACCATAGCTTTAGAAGGTTGAGGGGATTTTTGAGAAGTTTTGAGTGCAATGGTTTTGACATTCTTGGGACGAAGTTCATCCATGATCTCTTGCTCGTGTACTTTTAAGGATCCTAGTAGATCCTCTATTTTCAGAACTGACAAATCTTTAGTTTCTGTTATAGTAGTCACTTTGGGTCTCCATACTAGAGGTAAGCTTCTTAGAAGTTTCTGACTTTGGCTTGATTGGAGTAGGTGTTCCCAAGTGAGTTCAGATCATTTGTTATGGTAGTGAACCTGCTAAACATTTCAGTAATAGTTTCTTTCTCTTCCATTTTGAATGTTTCAAACTTATGGATGAAAATGTTGATTTTTGCTTCATGAGCAACTAGGAATGTAGCCCATATTTCTTTGGCAGTTTGTTTCCCAGCAACTTTGTCATACTCTGTTCTTCCTAAAGCACATGTTAGAAACAATTTAGCTTTAGAGTTTAGAAGTACCATGCGTTTGTCTTCATATGTCCAGTTTTCTCTGATTTTGGGAAGAGTGGTTCCATCATCAAAGGTTGTTGTAGGAACAAAAGGTCTATTCTCAAAAATACCCCAGATGTCAGTATCTTGTGATTCCAGAAACAATCTCATTTGATCCTTCTAGTAATAATAATGTTCACCAGTGAATCCTGAAGTTCTATTTGCTGAAGCTCCTTCAGGGAGAAACATAACAGAGTTTGGATTGTTCATCACTTCTTCCAGGATCTTTCCTCTCACACTGCAAAGTTAGCTCAGCCCCTAGAGGTGAGCTCTGATGCCAATTGAAGTGACTAACTGTTAATAATTCAGCAAGTGCACTGAAAACGTTGCAAGTAATAAAATTACAGTAAGTACCGGTCGATTCCACAGGAATTGCGTGTTGTAACAGTAGAAAATTTGATTAATTCTAGATTGAGACAATTGATTTGAGTTGTAATTGCGTAACGCGAAAATAAAGACTGATGTTGAAATAACGAGAAAACGTGATTAGGTGTCGAATCTTCTCCCTTCACCTATGTTATGAACCTTCAGCTAATTACAGATTAATTGTTTGAACTACCAGATTCAATTCACTATAGTAGGTTAAGGACAATTCCTTGCCTCAGAACCCCTTTTACCTAGTTGAGTTACCCTAATTCCTTAGGTGAATCATGCCAACCGGTAAAGCAATAAACTTAAGAAATAAAGAATTCATGCATCCAACCCCATATTCCTATGGTGATCACAAGTACATGATCTAATACCCCATATCCAGCATGCAACCCATATCCCTATGCGATCACATAACCTAAATCATTATAATTATCATATGTAACTATAAAGCATTACGATCAGAGGCACAGACTTATGATAATTCAAACAACTAACTGAATTAACCATAACAAAGTATTCATAACATAGGTTCGGGGAGAATCATCTCTCCCTAATCTTAGAGAATTAGTTACACATGGTGAATAGAGACATAACTAGAGTAAAAGAAGCAATACAAGTAAAGATAGACATAGGAACCTTCAACCCTCGTTCCCAAGTGGTGAAGAACTCCCAAAATCTCACTTTTCTCTTCTCCAAGACGTCTGGCTGCGCTCCAATGACCAAGCTCCCATGATAAAACGCAAAAACCGAATTAAAACCCTAACTTCAGCAAACCATCGCGTCGCGACACGAGCCCGTCGCGACGCGATATTGGACAGAATTCCAATTCCTTCCTGCATCCTGCTTCCTTCGCGACGCGAACCCTCCTGGTCGCGACGCGATATTGAACAGAAACTTGAGTCTTCCCAATTGTGCTGCATCTCCGGGCAAGTGTCTGGTTCGCCGAATGATAACACACAAATTGGAGGTCTTCAAGTACAAAATAACTCCAACAATGCAGGAATGACTTACAAAAGGACTTCCTACTACAAAATTCTAATACTCAGCTAAATCCCCATATACTGACTATAATACAATCAAAACTCCGCACAATTTGGTCCTAAAATTGGACAACTTACATCATATGACAGAGAGTCAACACAACCCCAAACTTAAACTTTTGCTTGTCCTCAAGCAAACATTCAATTCAGGCCGTGGCTACTTTTTTATTTAGCTGTCACACATTCTACACAAACCAATAACTACACAGTATATCAAAAACCATCATCAAACTAATGTAGTAGCAAGACAACTGAATCGGTAAGACACAAGATCATAAGCAGGCAAGCATTCTCAAGTTATCTCTGTTCCACACATCTCACCAGTGTTTCTCTCTTTGAGGTGTTTAGGGTATGCACTCAATTAACAGTACCTGCATCATCGTTTAATAGGCTTGAACAAGTACTATACAAATCCATACACAAGAAATACACACACATATTTTGAGGACTTTCAAAGGTTGTAATGGGGCTTAGGTACGGGTGAATACATTTGGATGAGTAGGTTACAACTTGGAGTTAGGCCTACTTCTCTCTTGGTCAATTTCAACAATCTCACTCACTTCCCCATTTTCCCAAAGCATTCTACAAGAGAAGGAATTATTTACTTATTTATATATATAACCTCTTTTTTTTTGAAATATATATATATATATATATATATATATATATATATTTTCTTTTTCCTTCTTTTCTTTGTAGGTTCCTTCTCTTGTATACCACCCCAAACTTAGAATGTTGCTATTCCATGAGCAACCCCAAACTTAGAATATTTCCCCACTCTCATGCTTTAATCTACCTAACTCCAAGTTAAGAAAAATTAGGCTATGATTTGCAGGAAAATTACAAAAAAAGTAAACAATTAGGCTCAGAGGGGCTAACAAGGGATCGCAATTAGAGTGTTGGCTTGAAAGGCTCATGTTTTCAAAAATTGCCTCAGTGTGTATATAAATCACATGCAAGATATAGTTAAGTACAAGCTCAAGTTCTGCAGACTAATGCAAGTAAGGAATAATCACACAATGAATAGAATAAGTGTTTGGGGGCAAACCTCATAGCTGGGATTTTAAGAGATGTTACTTGAGAGAATGCCCACAGATGATATCAGTCTGCCTCAACTTTTGGCATGACCACTAGCAATACCTGATGATAAATTTTGACACACTAGCAATGTAAAACATATGAAACTAAATACCACAATACCATAAAATTGAAGCTGCTTGCAAAAGGCCTAGGGTAATGGTGCCTCAATATCACAGAATAAGATGTACAATATATTAAGACCAAGATGCCAAGATAAAGTCAAAAAGAAAACAAAATACATAAAAGCTAAAGATGGTAAAGATCACCAATGGGTTGCCTCCCATTAAGCGCTTCTTTAACGTCACTAGCTTGACGTCTTTGAGATCTCATGGATCTTTCAGCATTAGAACCATTCGGGCCTCTTCTACCGTGTTCCCAAGGTACGGCTTGAGTCTTTGTCCGTTGACCTTAAAAGATCTTTTGGACTTTGGCTCTTCTACTTCGATTGCCCCATATGGTGTCACTTCTTTAACCAGAAAGGGCCCCGACCATTTGGATTTCAATTTTCCTGGAAATAATCTGAGCCTTGAATTGAACAACAACACTTGTTGCCCAGGTTGAAATTCCTTTCTTGAAATGTGCTTGTCATGGTACCTCTTCATTTTTTCTTTGTAAATACGGTTGTTCTCATATGCATGAAGGCGCATCTCATCCAACCCATGTAGCTGTAAGATCCTCTTCTCTGCACTTGCTGCAGGGTCAAAATTTAGGAATTTCAACGCCCAATAAGCTTTGTGTTCCTGCTCAACCGGCAAATGACAAGATTTGCCATAAACCAATTGGTAGGGAGACATTCCTAATGGTGTCTTGTATGCTGTCCTGTATGCCCACAGCGTATCATCTATCTTCACAACCCAATCTTTCCTTGAGTTCCCCACAGTTTTTTCCAGAATCTTCTTTAATTCTCTGTTTGAGACTTCGACCTTACCATTGCACTGAGGGTGATAGGGGGTGGACACTTTATGCTTCACACTATATTTAGACAGTACATTGTTGAGTTGAGTGTTACAAAAGTGGCTACCCCCATCACTGATCAAGACTCTTGGTACACCGAATCTTGCAAAGATATTCTGCTTGACAAATTTTACCACCGTTTGGGAGTCATTCTTAGGGGTTGCAATGGCTTCCACTCATTTCGAAACATAGTCCACCACCACCAAAATGTACTGGCAAGAATGAGATGGTGGAAAGGGTCCCATGAAGTCAATTCCCCAACAATCAAAAACCTCTATTTCCAGTATAGGTTTCAATGGCATCTCCCCCTTACGAGAAATATTGCCAGTCCTTTGGCATCTATCGCAGCTCTTCACATAATTATGCGCATCCTTAAATATGGATGGCCAATAAAAACCTGATTGAAGAACCTTTGCTGTTGTGCGTTCCCCATTGTAATGGCCTCCACATGGGGAATCGTGACAATGCCACAAGATCTGCTGACTCTCACTCCCCCAGATACATCTTCTAAGAAGTCCATCGGCACCAACCTTAAAGAGAAATGGGTCGTCCCAAAGGTATTGTTTGACCTCACGGAGGAACTTCTTCTTTTGCTGCCATGTGAAATCTTCTGGTACCGTTCCCCCTGCTTTGTAGTTTGCTATGTCAGCGAACCATGGTATCTCTTCAATAGCTAACAATTTCTCATTGGGGAATTCTTCCAGAATTTCTGGTTCCCGAATAGTCACCTCCTTGTTTTCCAGTCGTGACAAGTGATCAGCCACCACGTTCTCGCTCCCTTTTTTATCCTTGATTTCCAAATCGAATTCCTGCAAAAGCAAAATCCATCTAAGGAGTCGAGGCTTAGACTCGCCCTTCGTTAGCAGGTATTTGATTGCTGCATGGTCAGTAAATACAATAACTTTAGACCCAACCAGATAGGAGCGAAATTTTTCTAGTGCAAATACTATGGCTAGCAATTCCTTTTCCGTTGTGGCATAGTTTACCTGATTTTCATTCAAAACCTTGCTAGCATAGTATATAGCATGAAAAAATTTCTCTGATCGTTGCCCCAGCACTGCTCCCACTGCATAATCACTAGCATCACACATTAATTCAAAGGGCATATCCCAGTTAGGGGCTATAATGACTGGGGCAGAAGTCTGTTGTTTCTTTAAAATATTGAAGGCATGCAGACATTCATTATCGAAAACAAAATCATTTTCTTTAACTAGCAGATTGCTTAAGGGTTTTGCAATCTTTGAGAAGTCTTTTATGAAACGCCGATAGAATCCGGCGTGTCCTAAGAAACTTCTCACTCCCTTTACATTCGTAGGGGGAGGCAGCTTTTCTATAACTTCGATTTTTGCTGGGTCGACCTCGATACCTTTTGTTGAGATCTTATGGCCAAGAACAATTCCTTCTTGAACCATAAAATGACACTTCTCCCAATTCAGAACTAAATTGGTTTCGGTGCATCTCTTCAAAACGGTATTCAGGTTAAACAAACAAGAATCGTAACAAATGCCAAACACAGAAAAATCATCCATAAATACCTCGATTGCATTTTCCATAATGTCAGAGAAAATGGACAACATACACCTTTGAAAAGTTGCAGGGGCATTGCACAAGCCGAAGGGCATCCTCCGATAGGCGAATACACCAAACGGACATGTGAAGGCAGTCTTCTCTTGATCTTCGGGATCCACAGCTATTTGATTGTATCCCGAATACCCATCCAGGAAGCAATAAAAGGCTTGTCCCGCCAGTCTTTCTAACATCTGATCCATGAATGGCAGAGGGAAGTGATCCTTCCGAGTGGCTTGATTCAATCTCCGATAGTCAATACACATTCTCCACCCAGTGACTGTGCGAGTAGGGATAAGCTCATTCTTCTCGTTTTTCACCACAGTCATACCACCCTTCTTGGGCATCACATGCACCGGACTCACCCACGAACTGTTTGAAATGGGGTAGATCATTCCGGCATCTAAAAGCTTCAGTACTTCTTTCCTCACTACCTCTTTCATGGTCGGGTTCAACCTCCGCTGCGGTTGTATCACAGGTTTGAAATCTTCCTCGAGCTTAATTTTGTGCATGCAAAAAGCTGGGCTAATCCCCTTAAGATCTGAGATAACCCAACCTAAAACAGTTTTATTTGCTCTAAACACTGTTATCAATTTTTCTTCTTCCAGCTGAGTTAGGGAACTACTTATGATGGCTGGGTGTTGATTGTTGCCCCCGAGGAATACATACTTCAAATGAGGGGAAAGTTGTTTCAATTCAAGGTTTCCTTTTTCTGGATTTTCCCCCCTACTCAGCTCTTCTCTTTTCTTAAAAATCCTTTCTACCTGTGAAGCTTCAAACTGACGAATAAAGTCATCGGTCTCGCTGTCCAATTCTTCCTCTACCCCCTCAATGGAGTTCACAATCACTTTCTCCAAGGGTACTTATTATTTCTAAAGGCTTCTTTTACCGAGGCTTCAACCACATCCACCCTAAAACATTTCTCTTGATCGTCCGGGTGACGCATAGCCTCGAAGACATTAAAAGTTACCTTCTCGTCTTGGAATCTCAACATTAGTTTCCCTTGTTGAACGTCTACCAGAGCTCGCTCAGTAGCAAGGAATGGTCGACCGAGGAGAATTGGCACCTCTACATCTTCTTCCATATCAAGGATTACGAAATCAACCGGAAACAAAAATTTGTCAACCCTTACCACAACATCTTCCAAAATCCCATAAGGATGTTTAATTGATTTATCGGCGAGCTGCAGAGTGATCCTAGTGGGTTTCACTTCACCCCCACCAAGCTTCTTCAACATGGATAAGGGCATCAAGTTGATGCTCGCCCCCAAATCACAAAGGGTCTTCCCTATTTTCAAGTTACCTATGGTGCAGGGTATTGTGAAACTTCCTGGATCTTTTAACTTTGGGGGAAGTTTCCTCTGAATGATGGCACTGCATTCTTCGGTCAGCGCCACAGTCTCGTCGTCTTTGAACCTCCTTTTTTTGTCAATAATTCTTTCATAAACTTTGCATAGACCGGCATCTGCTCTAAGGCTTCTGCAAACGGAATGTTGATTTGGAGGTTGGAGAAGATTTCCATAAACTTTGAGAATTGCTCATCCTGTTGATTCTTCTTCTTTCTTTGAGGGTAAGGCAACTTTATGTATGAGGGAATTCCTTTAGGCTTCTCGTCAACGTGTAAATTGTCAGAATTTTTTTTTTTTATTGGGTTAGACTTCACTTCTCCCTCAGTTTTCTTCCACGCTCACATTCACCTCCTTTATCTTTATCTTGCAACTCCTCCTTCAGAACCTCGGCTTCACTATTTTCCTTCCTAGGTTGGGTTTTGGTCACCTCTACGGGTTTCAGCTCTTTACCGCTTCTCAGAGAAATAGCTTTACAACTCTCCTTCCTCGGGTTAACCATGGTCTCAGAATCAGTATTAGATGCATCAACAAATTGTTTTGACAACTGACTAATCTTCACTTCCAAGTTCTTCATTGAAGTTTCGTGATTCTTCCCCATACTTTGTATGACTTGTTCTTGGGATTGCAATGTGGTCTGAGTCGTTTGCATACATTCGGATAGTGCATCGTCCAACTGAGATCCCTGGTTATAAAGTTGCTCTGCTTGAGTAATGGTTGGGCGAGAAGTTGCTCTACTCTCTAAGGCAGCAGCCACTTGTTTGGCAAGAGATTCGATTTGAAGAGACATTAGCTTTTGTTGAGCTAACACTGCGCTGTTAGAGTTCAGTTCCAACATATTCTTTTTCTGTACAGCTATACACTCATTCGGCATTCTATATTCATTTGCTGTCATGTCATCTATCAGTAGTTTAGCTTCTTCCCAGGTTTTGTTACCCAAGGACCCCCCAGCTGATGTATCTAGTATCATCCTTGTTTGAGGTTGCAATCCATGATAGAAAGTTTGTAACTGCACAAAATCATCAATACCATGCCCTGGACACTTTCTTAATGACAGCTTAAATCTCTCCCAAGAATCGTATAGAGGTTCTGAATCCTTTTGTATAAAGTTGGAGATTTCTCCCCTCTTTTCAATGAACTTGGAGATATGGAAGAACCTGGTTAGAAACTTATCTTCAAGGTCACTCCAAGCATTAATAGTTCCGGGTGGGAGAGTATTCAACCAGTCCTTTTCTCTGCCTGTTAAGGTGAAAGGAAAAAGACGCAACTGTTTGGAATTTTCATCCACTCCCTCAGGATACGTGGTTCTACAGATTTCATGGAAGTAGGATAAGTGCTGATTGGGGTCTTCAGTATCTGACCCAGAAAATGGCTTTTCCCTTAATGCGGCTAGAACAGATGACTTGATGTCAAAGGTGGCAGCCCATACTGGTTGAAAGGTGCTACTATGTGTGCCTCGAGTTCTCCTCCCAAAGTCATTGAGAGTGCGTCTGCCCGGTGGATTTCCAGCCATTACTTTAACTGAATGTACCTGTGCCTCCCTGTATAAACAGTTCTTGGAAACACTAAGCAACGTTAACCAATTCACGAAAACCAACAAGTAGCAAGATTAAGTAGCTATAAATAAAACAAAAACTAAAAATCTAGAATCAACTCGTTTGCCTTGTCGAAAACAAAGTCAACAATCCCCGGCGACGGCGCCAAAAACTTGTTAATAATTTAGCAAGTGCACTGAAAACGTTGCAAGTAATAAAATTACGGTAAGTATCCGTCGATTCCACAGGGATTGCGTGTTGTAACAGTAGCAAATTTGATTAATTCTAGATTGAGACAATTGATTTGAGTTGTAATTGCGTAACGCGAAAATAAAGATTGATGTTGGAATAATGAGAAAACGCGATTAGGTGTCGAATCTTCTCCCTTCACCTATGTTATGAACCTTTAGCTAATTACAGATTAATTGTTTGAACTACCAGATTCAATTCACTATAGTAGGTTAAGGACAATTCCTTGCCTCAGAACCCCTTTTACCTAGTTGAGTTACCCTAATTCCATATTCCTATGGTGATCACAAGTACATGATCTAATACTCCATATCCAGCATGGGACCCATATCCCTATGCGATCACATAACCTAAATCATTATAATTATCATATGTAACTATAAAGCATTACGATCAGAGGCACATACTTATGATAATTCAAACAACTAATTGTATTAACCATAACAAAGTATTCATAACATAGGTTCGGGGAGAATCATCTCTCCCTAATCTTAGAGAATTAGTTACACATGGTGAATAGAGACATAACTAGATCATGAAAGAAGCAAAACAAGTAAAGATAGACATAGGAACCTTCAACCCTCGTTCCCAAGTGGTGAAGAACTCCCAAAATCTCACTTTTCTCTGCTCCAAGACGTCTGGCTGCGCTCCAATGACCAAGCTCCCTTGAAAAAACGCAAAAACTGAATTAAAACCCTAACTTCAGCAAACCATCGCGTCGCGACACGAGCCCGTCACGACGCGATATTGGACAGAATTCCAATTCCTTCCTGCAACCTGCTTCCTTCGCGACGCGAACCCTCCTGGTCGCAACGCGATATTGAACATAAACTTGAGTCTTCCCAATTGTGCTGCATCTCTGGGCAAGTGTCTGGTTCGCCGAATGATAACACACAAATTGGAGGTCTTCAAGTACAAAATAACTCCAACAATGCAGGAATGACTTACGAAAGGACTTCCTACTACAAAATTCTAATACTCAGCTAAATCCCCATATACTGACTATAATACAATCAAAACTCCGCACAATTTGGTCCTAAAATTGGACAACTTACATCATATGACAGAGAGTCAACACTAAGTTACACAAGAAAGGGGGTTGAATTGTGTGCCCTTTTAAATTTTAAGACTTGAAACCTTCTTAAGAGAATGTTCTCAAGATTATATTGGATATGAGAAGGTTAGTAACAATAAATAATCAATATAAAAAACTAACTTCTCAATGATGAAAGATAGTTATGAATAAGAGCTTGTAAGAGATATGTTGGTTTTAAATTGAGTTTAAATCATAGATTCTAAGTTCTTAGTTAAAACCGTGTTTGAGAAGGTTGAATAAATTAACCTTCTCTTACACAGCTACACCTAGTTGTTTCCACCCTCTTAGAAACTCTCTACTAGTTTCCTAAGAGTCACCTAATCAAGTAGAATCACCACCAACCCTCACCTCTCTCTAGGTAGTTTGGTGAGATTTTCACAAGATAGTGTTTACACTAAGGGGTTTGGGTTTTGGGATGTTTAAGAGCTTGAATAAAGATAAACACAATGTATACAATGGTACTTATCAAACTAACACACACTCAAGAAAGTTATCCCAAAATATAAACTATAGAAGTTTTGAGTGTGGGATGAGAATGTTGTTCGCTTTGAGAAGCTTGAACACTACAAAAAAATTTCCCATTAGCGAGAGATTTTTCCCTCGCTAAATGCCCCAAATCCGTCGCTAATTCCCATTAGCTAGGGAATATTCCGTCGCTAAGTCTGACAGCCACATTTTTTTTATATTAGCCTATTTTTTTATATAGTTATTATTATTATTATTATTATTATTATTATTATTATTATTATTATTATTATTATTATTATGGTGTGGTGGTGGTGTGGTGGTGGTGACGAAGGGTATTAGGGTAGAGAGAGAGAGAGAGAGAGAAATGAGCTATGTGGTGATGGTGGTGGTGGTGGTGAAGGGTATTATGGTAGAGAGAGAAGGAGAATAGTAAGGGAGAAAGAGAGAAAGAGAGAGAGAAACGAGTGGTGGTGGTGGTGGTGGTGGTGAAGGGTATTAGGGTAGAGAGAGAAGATAGAGTGAGAGAAGAGTCTGAGGAGGTGGTGGTGGTGGTGTGGTGGTGGAAGAGTGAAGAGAGAAGAAGAGTGTGAAAGGAGGTGGTGGTGTGGTGGTGGAAGAGTGAAGAGAGAAGAAGAGTGTGAGAGGAGGTGGTGGTGTGGTGGTGGGAGAGTGAAGAGAGAAGAAGAGTGTGAGGAGAGAAGAAGAGAGAAGAGTGTGAGGAGAGTAGGAGAGAAGAGTGTGTGTGAGAGGATAAATAAGCTGAAAAGTCAAAAAATTAGCGAGGGAATTAGCGAGGGACTGACAATTCCGCCGCTAAACACCTGCACGGAGTCCTATCATCTGAAAACTGTCAGAAATTAGCGAGGGACTGAAAAATCCGTCGCTAATTAGCGAGGAACCTAAAAATCCGTCGCTAATGACAGAATTAGCGAGGGAGTAAAAATTCCCTCGCTAATAAGCTTTTTTTTGTAGTGGAACTTGTGTAGGTTCCAATTCAATCTCTTATTTTGTAAATTCGAAGTGAAGACTTTAAATAGCCCTGGAGGTTGGATATAGCCGTTAGAAGCTTGAAGAGAGCCGTTTGAAATAGCCCAACGGTCAATAGGAGTGATAAGATGGTAGACACAAAGGTTGGCATCTTTTGAAGCTTCTCAAGCTGAACTTTGTGCTTTATCTGACTTATTCAACCTTCTCATGTTGACACTAGAATCTCCTCTGCACATGCTGATCCTCTATGACTTGACATTGTACTTTTGGCCAGCCTGTTCCAGCTTACACGAGAAAAGAAGAGATCAATGTTTCTCTTGAGTAGGTTGTTGTTGCATTAACCTTCTCAAGCTTGATTCTTCTTACTCTTTAACCTTTTCAATGATGAACTAACTTATTTAGGATCTTGGTGGGGTCAACCTTCGTCTGACTTCTGGTCAAACCTTCTGTTGACTTGGTCAAACCTTCTATTGACTTAGTCAACCTTCTCATATCTTAACCTTCTCAAGGCTTTTCTACCCTTGTATTTTTACACTCTTTTTAGTCCAATGTAGAGCCATATTTTGCTATATTGGAAACCTGATTTATACACTTGACAAGCATGTTCGATCACACTTAATTAGAAAACTTAAATCTTACTTAGTTTGGGTCGTCAAAACATAGAAAGAGATTTTTATTCCAACAATTAGTGTTCTTATGGATCTTCTTGAGTGATCTAAGTGCAGGAACCATTCAATCAAATCTCAAGAAGAAAGTGTCCTAAGAAAGCACCACATAAGAAGATATAATTGATGTCTTAAAAAGAAAGGTATGAATGCATTGAGATCATAAGAAGAATAGAAGAATGAAGACACGAGTTACAATGGCTTCACAAGTTAAGAAGACTCTCCTCAAGAAGCCTCATATCATAAAAAGGCATATTCATGCCTTAGAAGAAAAGAATGATGGTCAAAAGCTCGTGAGAAGATGGATAAAAGAAGATAACTATAATGACTTCTTAAGATGAGAATCTGTTTCTTCAAGAAGCCTCTCAAGAAGAGTTGGTAGTAGTAATAAGTTTCTCAAGATAAAGAAGACACCAGCTTATTGCTTCTCAAGATGAGAAGATGGTTTTTCATGAAGCCTAAATTTGTTCCATCTAAAGTTTACCTTACGTACACCGGTTCAAAAAAAAAAGATTTCTTCTACTCTATTGTAAGAATCATCATACATTCTCAAGATGAACCATATTGAGCTATCTTCTCAATATACTACAACACTCCTCATCTTCCTAAACAAGCATTACCATAACCCAACATCATCACTAGTGTGAGAAGCATGAAACACATTTACACACATCTTATCAAAGTACCTTCTCACTCATTCTTGTTCTAAGAAGATACAAGTTTATATCTTCATGATCAGTGACTTACATCTTATGAAACAATGTCTCTATCTCTTTAGATGACTATCATCTTATAAGAAAACAAGTAGCTTCAAAGCCTTCCAAGTTCTATTCTCTTGGAAGTCAATTTAATATTCTTCTGAGTGATTCGGTTGGTCAAGCAAATGAATTTTAAAAGGGTCACAATTCAACCACCCCCTTCTTGTGACTCTAGTTGACTTCATAAAAATATTTTTATCCATTTATCCCCTATATAAAAATATTTTGAACCCCCTGAAATTATTATTTTGCACTAGGATCCCTAATTTTTTACCCAATTGCACGCAAATACTTCACACAAACACATTACTGAGCCAATAATGAGTTGTATAACTTATTTGTTTTGGTCTACTAGATGCAATGGCAAATAATTTATTTGAATATAATAAAAAAATTAATTATATTTTTAGTAATTCATGATTTTAAAATTTTTGAACCCCATGACTCCAGGTCCTGGATCCACCGCTGAATATAGTTGTGTTGTTCTTCTGGATTTTGGATTTATTTGATTTAATTTAATTTTATTATTTTTATTTATTTTTTTGTTTAACATTTCATTAGTTAAATAAATGAGGTGAAACAGTGGTGTGTCTCATTATTTGATGTGGCAGTCATGTGTGCTGCCAACATCAGGTGTCATGTCAATCAATGACCTTCACGTCATTTTAATTATCAGATAAACCCCCATTCAGACTAAATGTCCGAGTTTTTAAGAATAAGGGGACTAAGGGTGTGTTTGTTTGAGGTGAAAGAGGGAAGACGGAGTAAGAAAAGAAAGAGTGATTTAGACATGTTTGGTTAAAGAGAGAAATACGAAAGAGAGAGTTTAATGATTTTTGTAATCTCTCCACAAGTGGAGAGAACTGGAGAGAAATGGCTCTTAAATTTTACTTTTGTCATTTTGTCCCCAGCTAAATTATTTTGACCATGAATAACAATTATTATAATTTATAGGAGGTGACACTTTTTAAATTTAAATTAAATAGCTCAAATAAATATGTAACTAATTAAATGATTAAAATAATTATTTTTATAATTAAAATAAATATTTAGTTAATTTAATTAAATAATTAAAATAAATACTACTTGTCAAAAAAATACTAAGTCAATTAAATTAAAAAATTAAATCAAACACATATGAGTGTTTTTGTCCTTTTAAAACTAGTATTCTTTCTCACTTCTCTCTTTCGCCCCCACCAAACCAACAGGCACAACTCTCTCTTCCCTATTTATCTTCTGTTTCCCTTAAACCAAACATCCCTGCTAATCTACTCTAATTATCACCTCTTTCAGTGGCGGACCCAGGACCCGGGGTCAGGGGTGTCAAATTTTTTAAGGCCAGTGTCTAATGGGTGCAAAACTTGGTCTACTATTGCAATTTAAAATTTTCAGGGGCTTCAAAAAAAAATTTAAGGGGGTTTAGGTTATTTATATAGGGTGGTAAGTGCAATTTTTTTTCAAGGGGTTCAACTGAACCCCCTCAGCTGTGAGTGGGTCTGCCACTGACCTCTTTCTCTCTTCCCTCTTTCTCTCTTAATCCAAACACACCCTAAATGTTCTTGTTTTAAAATAGGGGAACCAAATGCTGAATTTATGCAAATAGGGGGGATAAAAACTGTATTTTAGCCTTGAAATTTTGAGTTATGATAGATTTTTGCTTTCACTCAAGTGGTCGCTTTCTTCCATTTTCTGGTTAGTAACTAATCTTCTTCATGTTGAAGTAATCAGCATCATTTGAAATGATTATTTATTAACTCATTTTATATATCTCTCTCTCTCAATAAGTTTGATTGATATTATAAGTGTTTTCCTCCTCTTAATCTTTTAATCAAATTTGTTTTGGTTTTTGACGGGAATTAATTTGATTTTTCATGAAGGAGGTCCAGGATTCAAACTCCCACTAACATTGCTTATAAAAAAAAGTATGAGAAGCTGGGAAATTTTTGTTTCCTTTGTGGTATCATTGGTCATAATGATCATTTCTGTGATATTCTTTTTTCCATGGAGTCAGGTGATGGAGTGCGCAACTGGGGTCCAGAGTAACAGGTGGATACTTGGCGTTTGGAAAGTGGTGGTGGTGGTGGTGGTTCTCGGTGGTTGAAAGAAGATAGTGGAACCAATGTTGGTGGCCGTTCATTCATCTCCGGTGAGAAACAGGCTCACCAAATGGTTATCGAGCAAGAGTTAAATGCCCAGCCTTCAATGCGGCACTCAATACAAAGAAATGGAATTAATTCATTTAATATTAGAGGTGTATAAAATGGAGCTAGAGCAGCTGTTACGGACGTTACACACGTTCCAATGAAATGGATCTGTCAAATGTTCAATACAGCCAGGTTCATCTTGAATATAACAATAGCATGAATGATTTGCTTCTATTATCCTACCATAATGCAACGGAAATAATAAATATTATCAATTGGAACAACCGAGGCCCGGGTAATCTAGGTAATCTACGTGCAGTTCCTACCTTGAAGTACCTAATCCAGTGTCATAAATTGGTTGCTGTTTTCTTATTTGAGACGCTTGTTTTGGCTACAAAAATTGAGGAGACTTGGAGACATATTTGTTTTGATAGCTCTTCTGCTTCGAATAGTAGAGGGCGAGGTGGAGGTATTTTTGCTAAGGAACTCAAATGCGGTGCAAAATTTCTAGTTATGGTGACAATTATATTAATGTAGAGGACGACGACATAGAGATGGCGAAGTGGGGGTTGATGGGTTTCTATGGCTTCGTTACATCGAACGTCATAGAGACTCATGGTCTCAACTCATACAGCTAGATGCCATGAGAACTCTTCCATGGTGCACAATTGGGGATTTTAATTATATTTTGTCATCTGATAATAAGTGGAGAAGGGTGGAGCACCCTAATTGGCGAATTAGTGGTTTTAAAAATGCTACTATTGAAGCTTTGTATCTCCTTGAAGCAGAAAAATGGGTTTATAGTTTGCACTTATATAATGCTATTTTTGAACTAGATTCTAAGTTTGTTGTTGATAGTTTTTACTCAACTATCTTTGACTACTCGTGTTTTGGAGATATAGTATCTCATAGTAAAAACCTTGTTAATTCTTATTTTTCAAACTCTGGGGTAGAGTACACTAAGAGGCTAGCCAATGAAGCACCTCACTCTCTTCATAGGGCGGCTTTATGTAAGGCTAATTCTCAAGTTTTTGATGTTTCTCCATGTTGTATTTTTTTTTTTAATCAAACAGGCAGTCAGCCCGAATTTATTAATAAAATAAAGAGAGATATAAAAAGCACAAGGGGGGACTAGACCAAAACCCTTGGTAATAAGGACAATAATAGAATGCCCAACAAGGCCTCTAAAATAAACAACCATAGAACTCTAATTGAAGAAATTCTAAGGCGAACAGAAAACCCGAAAGGAGGCAGGGCAACACCTGAGAGTCCCCACACAACCTCCAGCCACCACCTCCTGAACTCACACTTCAAACCACAATAGCCTGCATCACCTCGCTATCCTCACATTAAGCACATCACAAAGCATCGAGGTTAGAGGTGGAGGCCCGGAGACGATTGGGAGGGGGCAAAGAAGCAGAAGGCAAAGGGGAGGAGCCCGGCGATCTGCAAACTGCAATCTGGCGTCCGACAAGGTACAAACTATCGAATCAGCACCCACCGACAGCACACCCCAGACATCCGGCGCCGTGACTCCAGCCACCATCCATGTTGTATTGAAAACATTATTATGAATGAAATGGCATAACCCATTTTTAGTCATATATATATATATATATATATATATATATATATATATATATATATTCTTTCTACCTACTTTATCTTATGTCCATTTTTCTTTGTTTTATGTTTTCAAGGATGAGAAGCTACCACAATTCTCAAGACTTACTCTGGGATAAATTAGAAGAATATGTTGATTTGCAACAAGCCATTACAACGGGGCTTATTCTTGTAGTGAAATTCCAACGAGTTCAATAAAAACTATATATTAATATTAATACTAAACAAAAGCATCCACATAAATTTAATTAAGAAATTTTCTATAAGTGTGCTCAAAAGTGACATTAAAAAATATTATAAAAAAAGTAACCTTAAAAGACATTTTAATTAAAAAATGCCCACCATATTGTTGATTAAAAATATCATATCATAGCGACTTTTGTTGCCACCATTAACTAGGTAAGGCAACAACTTTATTGGTTGCCACAATATACTTATACCAACGATAAATCAGTTACCCTTATTGTAAGCGCTACTTGTGTGATGACTAACCCCTTTGTTGTGGCTATGCATATACCATTGTATATGTATAGAGGATGTACTTACAGGTGTTGACGTCACTAATGGAAAAAAGACATTAAAAAGCATCAATTAGCATCGGTTGTTCAAACAACCGATGCTAATTGTTGACCGGTGGCATTTTTGTAATTAAACGGATGATTTTAATTTTGGCACTTACCTTTAGCATCGGTTGTATAAACAACCGATGGTAAAAGTCCTTGCGTTGGATATTTAGCATTGGTTCTTTATAGAACCGATGCTAATTGTGTATGTCTAACACATTTAGCATCGGTTGTATAAACAACTGATGCTAAAGGTCCAAGTTTATTAGATACGCGTCCTCGTTCTCTCATCACTCTCTCGTTCTCTCATCACTCTCTAAGCCTCGTTCTCTCACTCTCTGAAATCTCGTTCTCTCACTATCGTCACTGTCGCCAGTAACACTCGCCATCGTCCTCGCCGTCGCCTTCCTCTCCGCCATCCTCGATCTCCGTCGCCTTCCTTTCACCTTTGCACCTGGTTTGATTAACCTCGTTCTGAAACCCTTTGTTTTGCTGAATCTTGCTGGTGATTTCACGTTAATGGTGATTTCGTGACGATTGAAGTATGAAACTGCTTCAATCTTGCTGTACGAGTGACTATAAAAAGGTACGAAGCAAAACCCCTTTGTTTTGCTCTTTCGATTCTGTGATTTCAGAACCCCTAACTGTATTCTTGTTGATTTTTCGGGTAGATGATGATGAATGCTTCACACATGAAGCTAAGTAATCAACTCCTTGTTGATGTATTGCAGTTTTTCCTCTTTGTTTAATTGCTGAAACCCTAAGTTCACTTAGCGATCCGACAAGGTAACACACCATTACACCTAGTTTTAAGATTCTACCAAAATCCATCATTTATCTTCTGTTTCTATACTATAAGGGTTTCTTGTGATTCGTATCGTTTTGATTCACGAAGTTAGGTTTTCTTCAGATATTGCTGAATTCGTCATATGGTTTATGTGGTATGGAGAATGTATAGTAAAATGTTAGGTATCCAGTTCTAGAAAGACTGTCAAAGTTGGTTCTGATTTTGTTTGTTGTAAACAAGCTCTGTTTGGTTTTGATAATTTAATTATGACTAGTTTTTCTGGATGTTATCAGTTTTATTTGTAAATGGTACTGTATTTTGATGTCTTTATTCTAATCTCTTGTTCTTCTTAATTGCTTCTAAACAGATGGAGCTTCCTGAATGGACAGATATTGTGAAGACTGCAAGGTTTAAGGAGTTGGCACCTTATGATCCTGACTGGTACTATGTTAGAGATGGTGAGATATTTTCGTGCATTTCTTAGTTACTTGGGCAAGTTTTCCTTCTTTTGTTGTGTTTGTAAACATGAGACAATACTTTGGCTGTTTTTTGTTGAAATTTGCAATTAATTGTTCATGTGTGTGTGTGCTTGATTCAAACTTGGTCTCAGCTTCCATGGCAAGGAAGATCTACTTGAGAGGTGGACATGGAGTTGGTGCTTTTCAGAGGAATTATGGTGGAAGCCAAAGGAACGGTAGTCGGCCACCTCATTTCTGCAAGAGCAGCGGTGCTATTGCTCGTCACATTCTTCAACAGTTGCAGAACGTGAACATCATTGAGATGGACACTAAGGGGTAAGCACTCATGGGTTGTTAGTTTGTGACAGTTTATATTGGCATTGTCTTCTAATAATAATGAGGATATTAACAATATATTAGTCAAAACCTTGATTTAAATCAAAGGATTTTGTTGACATAGTGACAAACATTTGTAAAGCAATAATTGTTGCTATTGTGCATTGTCTTAGCATGTATCTTGAGGTACTATGATTTGAAGGTTGGTAATGACATAAAAATGTGTGATGAAAGTATGATCATCTTCAGGTACTATGATTTGAAGGTTGGGAATGGAGTTAAGGCAGTAAAAGGATCTCGTGTTGCAGTACGGTTGTGACCCACTTAAATATGGTTCACTCATTATTAGTGCTTTTGCTTCTGTGTTTTCTTTGAACCTGGGTTTGTTTTTGATTATTTTTCATGGTACTAGGTTCTGTCTGTTTTTTATGGTACTAGGTTTTGTTGTTTTGTCTTAGTACTCATATTTTGTGTTTGCTCTGGCTTTGTGCATTTTGCCTGGGACAAGCAGCTGAGGAGAGAATAAATGAAGTATGTTTTAGTGACTGGTGGTGTTGTTAGTGGACTTGGGAAAGGAGTCACTGCTAGTAGTATTGGACTTCTCCTTCAGGCTTGTGGTTTTCGAGTTACTTCTATCAAGATTGGTATTTTTCTTCTTCTTTTTTGGATTTAACTTTCATTCCCTCTACCCTTCTCCCTAACCTATAATACTTGAAAATAATGCATATTCATATATATACATATTACACAAACATACTATATGTATGTATGTGTGTGTGTGTGTGTGTGTGTATGTATTTCTAATGTTCATAGAAAAGAAAATTTCCATATACAAATAGGGGTTTATCCTTTTGTCATATACAAATAGACTAGTTTTCTCTTTTTGAGATTTTGGGCTTTTTTGATTGTGTTTTGGTTTTTTAGTTTTTAAAAATTGTTTTATAAAATAGTTCTGATTGTATCTTTACAAACTATATCAGGTGAACAAAACTGCCTTGACCCATATGTTTCTTTACAAACTGCCTATGAATGTTTCTCATTGGATTTTTACTATGAGTATTTTAGGCTGTTATTGAGGAGAGAAAAGGAGATTATCTTGGAAAGACTGTCCAGGTATGCTTAATCATTCTGATTTTTCTTCTTTCAAGCTATTTTTAATTGTCCTTGGTGCCTTGGTTTTTATTTCGTCTTTCCTTTGTTTGTAGGTTGTTCCACACATAACATATGCCATTCAAGAGTGGATAGAACGTGTAGCGAGGATATCGGTTGATGGAAAAGAAGGGTCTGCCGATGTTTGTGTCATTGAATTGGGTGGAACAATAGGTGAGATAATACTCTTAGCAGAAAGCTTTTTAATCAATATGTTTGCTGGTAACCACACTTGTTTACCTGGACTAATAGATACAATATCATGTTATATTTATGTATTGCTGCGGTAATGGTGTTCCGGTGTAGTGTGAAGGCGTAGTGGTGTTTTTTGTGGCTTTGCGGACTGGTTAAGGAGTGAGATCAGATTCTCTTTGAATTGACAGCATTCGAGTGGGAAGGGCTTGTTAATCGTTACATTTGTGGTGCACTAGCTGTTTATTAATGTGAAGGATTTCCCTTTTAGCTGTTCAACTTGCCTTAGTTGTCGCCTACAACACATAATTTGGAGGTACATCTTGTCCTAACTCCTAAGGATAATTTATTAAATATGTTGATTTCTAAGAGTTGTTTCCTCCCTTTTATGGTTTTAATTTATATATGCTTATTGGTTGTAGGAGTTTGGGCTACAAAGATAATATGGAGATGGAGAAGAGACCTTCACATTTGGAAATGGGACAGTTCAAGCTACTGCAGATAATGTTAAATTGCTGATTGAAAATTTAATGCCTTATCTTGATATTATAGTTCTGTTCTGCTAGAAATTGTTTGCATGAAATTGTCTTATCTTGATATTATAGTCCCAGAAGAGCTACTAGAAGAAGCTAAGACAGCAGCCAAAGCATCTCTTCAAGAGATGGATGCAGATTAGATGGATGCAGTTTAGATGATTAAAATATTTGTAGTGGTGGTTGTTATGTGAATATTTGAGAAATTATCTCATATTGAATGAATGGCTTGAAGCTTCTATGAATTGATGTTGTAAGTGATGTTTGTGAGGCATGTTTGAAATTAAATGAATTGTATGTTGATGTTGTAAGTGTACTGCTTCAAAGACAAAACTGTCAGCTTCCAATTAAAAAATAGACATTTAGCATCAGTTGTTTTAAGCAACCGATGCTAAATGTCTATTTTTTTTTAAAATTAGACATTTAGCATCAGTTGTTTAAAACACCGTTGCTAAATGTCTATTTTTTTTAAAAAAAATAGACATTTAGCATCAGTTGTTTTAAATAACCGATGCTAAATGTCATTTTCAAAACATTTAGCATCGGTTGTTTCAAACAATCGACACTAAATGTCATTTTCACGACATTTAGCATCGGTTGTTTCAAACAACCGACGCTAAATGTCATTTTTCGACATCTGAAATAGTTATTAATGTGACATTTAGCATCGGTTATCTGAACACCCGATGCTAATTGTGACATTTAGAGTCGGTTAAATAACCGACGCTAAAGGTCATTTTTCCACTAGTGCATTGATCGAGCCGATGAGTAATTATGCTCTCGGTGTTATCCGTAGTTAGGATTTGCTAGTTTATGTTATTGAATGAAAGTTTATTTTTCCGATGTACTTTTGTAAGGGTCAACTCTAAACCGTTGTGACATCGGGAATTTGGGTTATTTTCATTATTTAGAAGTTGGTGCATTTGTTTTATTTTTCCGCAAGTTTGTGAATACTATAACTTTATTCCGTTGAATTCAAGTTTTATGTTGGACAAAACTTTGATTTGGTTATTTTTCTCGTTTAGTCATTAAAATACCATGATGGGGTAGAGATTGTCACAGAAGGTGTGAGTCATATCATTCATTGTAATTCTAGACTAAGGGTGCTTAGAACATCTTAGACACTGCTTAGACCAAGCGTACCATCCTTAGAACATCAGAGATATATATCCTGCGTAGACACTGAATATCACTATAATTTTTCGCTGAATATAAACCAAACAGTCTTATTTTCAAACAAGACAATACGGTTCTCAAACCATAAACCATCAGCAACTATAGTATTCAGTATCATACAAGAAAGCGGAAGAAAGATATACACTAAAGACATAGTGTTGCAGTACATAGACAACAAAAGGAAATATAAACTTAAGCATAAAGCTAAGTCATCAGCAACCATCCGAGCTCAACCTACTCGTGCCTCTGTGGTCCTTTCTTTTCCCGTTTCTCTGTAAAAACAACAACATATAAACAATGAGATACAATCTCAGTGAGTTCTACCGAGACTCCAAATAACTCTCTCGGTCCAATTATAAAACACTTTGAACACGACACCGACTGCGCGAACGCTAAGCTGCGGATAACCTGTTATAACTTGGTACGGCACCGACTGCGCGAATGCTAAGCTGCGATGGACCGCACTGTATGACACCGAGTGCGCGAACGCTAAGCTGCGGTGTACCGCACAACAAACACTTTAACATAACAACGACTTCGCGGACGCTAAGCTGCGACGAACCCCCTTACCAATAGTACTTTCCCTAATGGCACAGGGCATAGGGTAAGGGATCATGACTTCCCCTCCTAATATGTTAACATCATGGGTCGTCACCCAAACTCGGTATAATATACACATATATCCAGTATCATATGAACTCATAGTTCATTTGCAATAGACCTTTATTTGAACGTTATACCCGTATTGGGCCGTTTCCTATAGTCGATATAATATATATATATATATATATATATATATATATATATATATATATATATATCGTGAATCGTAGACCGGTTTAGACGAATAAACAATAATCATCCCGCGTCAGTTATACCATACCACGTAGGACTCATAGTCCGCTTTATTATTAATAAAACATATCCGCACACGTGTACTATTGTTCGGCTTTTCGAAACAATTTCAACTTCAAAAGTATTTTACAAAACCCTTTTGAAACATACCCAAAATCATGGCATTATAAGCCTAATATCATTATAGAAAGGTTAGGAAAGGATTAGAAGAGGATTGGAATCGATCGGGATCGTTTCGGGCACTTTTGGAAAATTTGGACAGAACACTGCGCACGGTCCGTGCTCCCACACGCACGGGTCGTGCGCCCTGTTATAAAAATTTGCGAAATAGAAACAGAACCATACGCACGGTTCGTGCGCCAGGGGCGCACGGATCGTGCGCATTTGACAGCATTCTATTTTCATTCCGCTTTGCGTTTTTCGTCGTTCCGATCAAACCCGATATCCGTTCCAGTCCAGTCCCAACATAAAAACAGTCCGAAAACATATTTAAACAACATTGATCACAATCAAATCATCGTTCATCAATCACAAACACGAACGTAAACAATTTTATCGTTTACGTCAGAATACGCTATTTTTTTTTAAATATCGGTTTTTAAGACTCAAATTCGACACTTCGAAATTCTCAATAAAACGTAACGTGAGTAAAACTCACCGGTTGTGATGAAATCACAAATAGCCGAGACTTTCCGCGAAATCGCTTTTCCGACATAACCACACGAACGTTCCCCGTATAAACTTTACGCTCCGACGACAATCGAATCCGCTCCCAACCTTTGAACCTACAATCAATCACAAAACCTCCATGAAATTACTATTCATCGTCTTCAAGCATCAAATCACTATTCACACATAACCCCAATTTGAACCCTAACCTCTTGATTCTTCACAAACCCCAAATCGGACTTCAATATTTGCGTAATCCGCCTGGAGCTCGCTCCCAAACACCATTCTAAGCTTTCCTTTGAGCTTGAACAACAAAACCCTCCATTTTCCTCTTAAAATCGAAAATGGCAAAGTGAGAGAGAGTGAATTGATGGTGATGATGTTGGTACCAAATTGAAGAGGAAGTAACGCTGAACGTTTTTCGTGTTGGAAGGAAGTCGTTTTGATGAGCCTAAATCCTCCCTTTTACCCCTTCTTCCTCCTTTTCCATTCTCTCTCCTTTCTCTATTTTCTCCCTGTTTCTCTTCTCTGTCTCTCGCTTCCATCTTTCTTTCTTTTCTTTCTTTTAATTATTTCTTTCACTCACTCACACACACACACACACACACACACACACACACACACACACACACACACACACACATATATATTTATTTAATATATAAGTGGTAACGTGGTCAAATTATCATATTGCCCTTAATCTCTTATTTCGATTCTAAATTGTCCTTGACCCGTATTATCCGGTTAACGATCCGATGACAACCAATAAATAATTTTAGCACTCAATAAATTTACCAGTCAAGTACTAAAATAATTCAATTGTGTTAAAATCCAAATAATTCTATTAATTGTTTTGGGGATGTTACATTCTCCCCAACTTGAAAGAATTTTGTCCTCAAAATTTCGTCAAGTATTTCATCTGACTAACCGAGAATCGACATTCTCAGAAAGGTCTTAAGTTGCTGGAACACAATCTTGAATTAACGAAATGTGTGTAGAAAATCTTCCCAAGTTGACACGTCAATCTCCAAGTATGATCCACCACTACCCTAAAACGCTTCTAAGGTTATAGCCCGAACTCTTTTGTTACGAAACAACACGAGAAACTTCTCTTTCGCCTACATAGGCTCGGCTCCGCATTTGAAAACACTTCTGAAGCTTCATTCCAATTATCCTCGCTTACTCCCCAACTTGATTAATCTAACTCAAAGGGTCTAATACAAGACATTTGATAGAAATATATGTTGAAATTGAGATCCACTAACTGGTATTCTTCGGTAGAGGTAAAGACAAACACGATTTCCTCGAAGGGTGTAAACACGTTCTCAACAAATCTTTTAAAATCTATAACAGTTCACATACACATTGAAAAATGTGACGGAAAAGTCATCTGTGAAACTTCTTGACTCGCCCCCAAGATTTCGAGATAAAACTTTTTAAAAAGATGGAATGAGGGTTTTACTAAATTTTTTGACCATAACGTAGAAATAAACCGTGGGGACAACAAATAAATTTGGACGTAATGAAAATCACCTCTGTTGTTCTCAAAACAACTACCAAACAGAACTCAGTGCTCCTTTTACTCTATTGCAACTTCCTCACGAGGTTTTTACCAACGACGCACCCGATTCCTATCCGAATTAGTCAATAGCGTTGAGAGCTTCCCCTCAACCTAAGTAATCCTCCTAGGATTTTCTTCCTCAATCAAATTTTATTACCCTCTTGATTCGTTCCCAAAATTAACTTTAGCATGCGGGTTTTCACAAAAATGATTTTTCAAACTACCATACCGTACGCCAAGCTTCACTTCGGAAATTTCTGTCACTTGCAAGCAAATCCATCAATTACTCCTTTGATGTGAAAAACAGTCAGCAGTCACCTCACTTTCATATTTGTATTTACGTTTGAATGGTCAAACAGAATTTCATAATACAATCTCATTGTTAACCTTCACAAAGGAGAGGTTAACAAACTAATACCTCGCCACCAAAGTGGAAACTTATGGATGTACCCCGACTTAGATCTAAAAGACTCTAACAATTCCATTTCATGCATCATTAACTCTGCCATGTGAATGGGTTTCCTACTTAGCGCATCAACTACAACGTTAGCCTTTCTCGAATGATACTTCAATTCGAATTCATAATCCTTCAGAAACTCCACCCATATTCTCTGCCTGTTATTCAACTCCTTCTGATCAAACAAACATTTCAAACTTTTATGATCACTAAAGACTTCGAAACGAGACCCATACAGGTAATGTCTCCAAATCTTCAGTGCATACACAATCGCTGCCAACTCCAAATCGTGAGTCGGATAATTCTCTTCATGAGTCTTCAATTGCCTGGATTCACAAGCTACCACTTGTTGATTCTGCATGAGAACACATCCTAAACCCTTTCTAGAAGCATCGCTGTAAATTTGGAATTCCAGGGACGGATCTGGAAGAATCAAGATTGGAGCAGAAGTCAACCTAACTTTCAATTCTTGAAAACATTCTTCACAACAACATCCCATGTAAACGGTTGACCCTTACGAATTAGCCGAGTAAGTGGAAGAACTAATTGTGAGAACCCTTGGATAAACCTCCTATAATAACTAGCTAGACCCAAGAAGCTTCTAATCTCTGTGACTGATGTTGGTCGTTCCCAGTTCAATACAACTTCCACCTTACTGGGATCCACCGCGACTCCCGATTGCGAAATCACGTTTCCTAAAAACTTCACTTCAGGCATCCAAAAGCCACACTTCGACGGCTTTGCATACAGTTTCTTTTCTCGGAGTACATTCAGAACAATGCGGAGATGTTGAACATGCTCCTCAATGGTCTTAGAGTACACCAAGATATCATTAATGAAAACTACAACAAACTGATCTAGGTAAGTGTGAAAACCTCGGTTCATGTAATCCATGAATACTGTCGTGACCGGGATCCCGACTTAGACGGCCCAAAAATCGATATTTCAGGGAGTCGCCACCCAATTTATTAAATAGGGAAAACTAAGAAAAACCTACCTTAAAATTAATGGTCTGCGTAAACTAGGTTGGATTCGGGAGTCGGTTATGCATAGGGAAGGGCGAAAACTTAATTCCACTACACCCCTAGTACATCCGTCCTAAGACAGTTACCCTAAATCTGATTGTGCAAATATAAATTACGAATTTATTTGTTTTACCCAAAAATAAAATAGTAGAGAATAATAAGGGCTAATTTAGAAAAGTTTAATTTTGACTTGACGGGGAAGCCCTGCTCCTACGTATCCTTTGGTGCAATGAGGAACTCAAAAGTCACGTAGTTCTTCCTGAAAAATTTTGTTGGTTGGTATTTTTTAATATAGGGGTTTTAGGATTATTGAGCTGTACAGCTCATCCATCCTAGAACGCTGACTGACCCGTCTGTACAGTCGACTTAGTCCCATATTTATAAAAATGGAGTTTTTGGAGTTTTGGAAAATGATTTTATGTGTGTTGGTTTGATTTTATTTGAATAGGGATTTTAGGAATCTTGAACCGTACGGTTCATTTATCCTAGAATGCTGACTAACCCGTCTGTACCGTCGGCTTAGTCCCCTATTTTCGAAAAATGGAGTTTTTGATTTTTGAAAAAAATATGTTTGTGTTTATTTTGATTTAGAAATTATTTGTTTTAAATAGGGATTTTAGGACATGATCCGTAACGGTTCATTAATAACCTAAAAAGCTGACTAACCCGACTGTACAGTCGATTTAGTCCCCAATTTATATTTTTTTGAAAATGAAATATTTATCTTTTTTATTTTTATAGGTTTTTTGTAAAAGGAAATAATAAAAACGAAAACAGAGGGTGAAATAGTAAAATGGGGTGCAGTTTGCAAAAATGGAGTTGTATTATTGTTTGCTTGAATGCAAAAGTATTAAGCTCCTTTGTGTCCTAGAGGGGTCCCTTTGGGAATAGATCTAAGGCTTTTTCTATCAAGTGAACCTTTCAAAGGTAGCTCTATAGAGTCCTAAATAAGGTTCCTAGAGCCAACGACCCCAATTAAGAACACTGATCAACAACAATAGGCAAGCTATTAGGAGTGCCAGCATTCTCAAGAGGGACCAAACTCTAGGTGAGACTTTCGTGACCACCCAACAGGACGCACATCCAGTAGGCCATCACTACGCAGTCTCGTTCTAACTTAGGTTTTTCTCCAGTCCGGGTACAAGACTATTCTCACGTGGGTGCAGAAGTGTGATAATGGAGTGTGTGTAGGAGCAAAATGTTAAATATACCCCCTAGTTGCAAAACAAACAAACACATATACAGAAAATAATAGTCTTCTACCCTAGGGTTTATATCAAGCATAAAATAAAGATATACAAAAAAAACTAAAGAAATAAATAAATAATCAATAAATATGTACATAAATAAATAAATAAATAAATAAACAAATAGATATAAATAAATAAATACAAAACTAACCTCAAGCTAATGAACGCGATAACGCCGAACCAGACCGAGCAGAGACTAGGTCAACTGCGAACCGGACTCAAGCTAATGAACGCGATGAACGCCGAACCGGACCGAGCAGAGACCAGGTCAACTGCGAACCGGACTGCTTTGAGAACCGAAAAACCGATTCAAAAAAAATTACAAAATAATCAAAGACAGATTTTTAGTGTCTGGACCGCAAAGGCTAGCCCAAAAGATCACTTAATCTGCCAATGACTCCTCCCTTCCAAACCTTCACCTCTCAACCGCTTTTATAGTCAATTTCTATAGGGTTGTTGTTTCTTGCAAGCAATGTGGGACTAAAACAAGATAGAGAAAACATTTTCCACTTAGAGAACACAATTCCCGTTTTTCTCAAACCTGTCACCGTAAAAGCGCGATTCCGGATTCGTTAACCGTTGGATCGTCTTTGTTTTTTGACAGTAGGTTCGTGAGACATATATCTTCACTTTCACCGTTCGGATCGTCAAAACGAGGTCTAAGGAGAGAGAAATCGCCTTCACAATAGCTGCAGTTTTTGGTCCGTTTTTCTCAAACCTCTCACCGTAAAGGTGCGATTCCGGATTCGTTAACCGTTGGATCATCTTCGTTTTTTGGACACCAGGTTCGTGAGACATCCCTCTTCACTTTTACCGTCGGATCGTCGAAACGAGGTCTGAGGAGAGAGAAATTGCCTTCGCAAAAGTAGAAAAAACAACCCCCGAAAATACCCAAAAAGCGACTACTTTTTTTGTAATAATAATTTTTATTATTGCACCTCCCTTTTTTATTTTATTTTGTAATTTGTATTATTTCATATCTATTTTATTTTTTTATTTTCGTTTTTTAATTAAAGATATTGCAACAACAAAAATAAATTAAATTTACTTTGTAATTTTTTGAATTAGCATATATTTTTTTAATTTTTGTTTAACCACTAAAAAAAGTAATAATAACGCAAAATTAGTAAATTAGCGCAAAATGACCTATTCGAGGGATTAGGAATCAAATATACGCGAAAAACGTATTTTTGTGATTTTTTGAAAAAGTAAAAAATGTACCGGTTAAAATTGGGTGTTCACAGTTGCCCCTCTGTGCTTACTTGCTTACGAGATAATACATAAAACTATGTTTTCTTGTTTTATCAAAGTAAGGAATAAATACAAATATGAACCTCAATTTTAATCGGTGAAATATGCACAATTGTCTTTTGACTGTTAAAGTTAAATGGGTAACAAGAAATACAAAAAGTGCCATAGCTGAATCGATAGCACGAAGTTTCAAAACAATGTCAGGGCGAAACTAGTAGCATGAAAATCAAAGACAATGTCAGGGCGAGACCGATAGCACAAAATTAAAGACAATGCCAGGGCGAGACCGATAGCATGAAAATTAAAGACAATGCCAGGGCGAGACCGATAGCACAAAATTAAAGACAATGCCAGGGCGAGACCGATAGCACAAAATTAAAGACAATGCCAGGGAGAGACCGATAGCGTGAAAATTAAAGACAATGCCAGGGCGAGACCGATAGCACAAAATTAAAGACAATGCCAGGGCGATACCGATAGCATGAAAATTATAGACAATGCCAGGGCGAGATCGATAGCATGAAAAGTAAAGCAGTGCCAGAGCTGAACCGTTAGCACGAAATTTAAAAGACAATGCCAGGGCTGAACCGTTAGCAAGAAATTTAAAAAGACAAATGCCAGGGCTGAACCGTTAGCACGAAAAGTTAAAGCAGTGCCAGGGCTGAACCGTTAGCACGAAATTTAAAAGACAATGCCAGGGCTGAACCGTTAGCATGAAAAGTTAAAGCAGTGCCAGGGCTGAACCGTTAGCACGAAATTTAAAAGACAATGCTAGGGCTGAACCGTTAGCATGAAAAGTAAAGCAGTGCCAGGGCTGAACCGTTAGCACGATATTTAAAAGACAATGCCAGGGCTGAACAGCCGGCATGAAAGAATGTGCCAGGGCTGAACCGATAGCACGAGGATGAGAAGGGAAATGCCAGGGCTGAACCGTTGGCATGAGAAGTAAATCAGTGTCAATGCACGTCTTGCTTTGGAGGACTCTTTTTTTATTACTTTATTTGCAAAGTACTGAACACAAATGTATGATCCTAATCATGAAGTGGAATGCATGAATGGACATGAAATGTATGCAAACTATGTATGACATGAAATGCATGAATTATGCATGATCTTGAGTTGAAATTAAGATGCACTTGTCTTGAAAGCTGGATTCACTGAGAATTCTTTCTTTTTGTGCAGGCTTTATTTGAAACCAATCAAGCTTGTCCTCATATGGAAGTTTATCCTCAACACAGCTAACTTGCTTAGGCCCTTTTTCTCTTTTTATGACCACTTCTCTCCTTTCAAGCAAATCACCCTCAAATTTGTCCTTCTCTCTCTTCTTTTTTTGATTGTCATTAGCTCTCTAAATCACATTACTGATTCCAAGTTGACTATTTTTGAAACATTACTTAATGAGCATGCATGGATTCACAGGTATTTAAGAGCTGGAACTTGTTGGGTTTGGATTTTTGGTTTGAAAGTGGGGGGTATTTTGGAGGGAAAACATAGGGAAGAGAAAGGCGACACAGGATGGTAGGGACAAAAGGTATTATGGCAACCTCGAGTTTATTGGGGATTCCATTTACTTGAGGTGCCTGACTTGCTGGGAATTGGCTGGGTATTCGAAACAAGTTTTACCATAGGGGAGACTTCCAGAGGTAGCAAGCAAAATCTAACTCACGGTTATGCAAACATTTTTGCCCCGGTGTTAGTAGAAGGTATTTCCCCAAGAGAAGGCCACACGGGTGTACCAAACAAAGTTTGACTCATGAAAGGACCTGCAAAGATTTTGCTTCAAACAGCTCAGGTGTGGAAAAGAAAGTTTTGACTCATGACGGGTCTTACACAGGTTTTGCCCCAGTACTGGTGAAAGTTGTTGCTCACAAGAGTGCACTGGTGTGGCAAACTTGACGGATGTAAGGTATGGTAAGGATTTTGCCTCATTCTGGTGAAAGACATTGCCCCGAGAGAATACTACCTGATGTAACAAGAAACATTTGACTCTTAAAGGTCTTACAAAACTTGCCCCAGTGTGGGGTTTTCTCGAGACTCTCAAGCTTATCCTTCACAAAGTTGCCCAAATGTACACTATTGTGTGGCCCAAGTAGAAGAAATTTCCCAGTGAACTACATAAGCTTCTCATTGTAAGTCCCATTCCCCTTTTGTGCCCTAATTTTTGCCTAGACTGCCTTTGCAGGTTTTCAGTCTAGCGGGCTTTATTTTCTTTTATTCTCCCTAATTTTTGCCTAGACCGCCCTTTCGGGTTTTCAATCTAGTGGGATTTTTTTTCACTTCCTTTTTTATTAGAGCAAAGAATAATTTAAAAGAAGCAGATGATTTATCTCAAAATTAACATTAAGAAAATGAAAACGATCATTCATCAATCAGAGTGGGATTTTGGAGGCTTGTAATGTGACTATGGGTTATGGGTTATGAAAGAAAGACGATTATAATGCTCAAGGAAACGTCTTACAGGCATGAGTTATGGGCTATGGAAGAAAGATGGTTAGAAGGTTCAAAGAACGGGCATGAGTAACAGGTTATCGGGATGGATTGATTGGGAGGCTTAAAGGAATGCTTTACAGGCATGGATTATGGGTTATGGAAAGGAAATGAGTAGAAGGTTCAAAGAAATGTTTTGCGAGTATGGGTTACATGCTATGGGAGACAAATGAATAGGGGCTCAAAGAAAGGTTTTAGGTTATGGGTTATGGGAATGGATCAAGGATCTTTAGTGCATTCAGCTTTCTATTGTGTTCCCCAGACCTCATATCATTCACTTTTTTTTTTCATTTTATTACTTTTTTTTTTCACCCCCTCTGCTTTTTGATCACTCTTTCTTTTGTGCCCTAATTTTTGCCAAGACTGACAATACTTGCTTTCAGTCTTGTGGGCTTTATTCATTTTTCTCTTTTTCTTTTCTTTTGAACTTTTTCCACCATCTCTATAACTTTGGAAAACTGAATGCACTAAATTCTATTGTAGTGTCGATCCTTGTCCAGGGTTTAGTGAAGGGACGTTACAGGCTCAAAGGGGATGGTAAGGGATATATTTTGTTTGGGATAGAGAAAGACGACCTCTCTTCATTTGAAATCATGATTCCACGTTTGCAAAATTTTAATTTTGAAATAACATCTACTCTTTTACACATTCTTTGCTCTTTATTTCTTTTGATTTCTTTTTTGTTTTTTTTTCTTTGCTTTTTTTTTTGGGAAATGGACATTTGATATCCGATATTCGCTCACCGGTTCATCCCTGATTGACGCAACTAAAAGGGCTTCAAGAATTATCACTTGAGGCAAGAACTCAAAAGGGGTCGGTGTTTTAGGGAACATGGTGAGAAATGATGGAAATGGGTTTTTAAATCCATGCAAATTCATTAGCATAAAACTTCAACTAAGTCAACTTGGTTTCGAACTACATAATTAAAGAAGTGCTAATGACAATCATCTTTTTCCTTCTCTTTTATTTATTTATCCGAGAACTGATTGCCAACCTTATGTCTCTCTTTTTTTCATCTTTCCCAAAATGCCCCAATATAGTGCTCCCTGATATCTTTCCTCTCACCTTACTTCTCTAATCCTCGAATGACAAATCTTCTCAACAACTTTCACGGGAATGATCTCATTCTATGAGTCTAAGCTTGATTGGTATCCTTATTCACGCAAGCACAAAAATTCACCATGAATGAAGACTTAATGACTTCAAAACTCTTTTTTTATTGATTTTATTTAAAGAGAGAAAAAATTATGCTATATGAGAATGAGTCAAAGAGAACAAGATGTTATGAAATGCATGGTATATGCAAGCACTCATCCTAAGATGCAATATGCATTTGTTTTGTAATGCCTTTTTTTTTAATCCTTTTCATGCAAGAAATGAGATGCAATTTTTTTTGCCCCATTTGAGGGGAAATGCTATGAGGATTGACAAATGATAATGTGCTTTGTTTTATTCACTCACGAAAGTATGCATAACAAGCAAAGATTTTTATATACATGCAAAGAGAAAAAAAATGAAATATGGAGAAATTTTATGATGAATGATTTTTGACAAATGAGAATGATGATGCACTACCCGCAGAAAAAAACAAATTTTCCTAAGGACTTATGTAAAGAAAAAAGCAAATTTTATTTTTTTTACATGAAATGCACTTGTATTTTACAATGCAACATGTTTCTTCTTATGCTTTTTATGCATGAAATGTAATGCAATTTTTATGTTGTTTATGCATGAAATGCAATATGATTTTTAATTTTATAGAAAAAAATGAGTGATTCAAAAGTTTGTTTATGGGGAAAAGATTTCTTTTTGTTTTTTTTTGTATAAAAATAAGGTAAGAGGTGGAGTAGCTCCCTTTGTAACCTAAATTGGTTGGCCCATGCTAGTGGTCTTTGGACCCTATGGATCTATGGTTTTTCTATTCTGAATAGTCACTGGGTTAGCAGCTATAACCTAGGGAAATTTTAGGTCTCTAGAGTCAAGTACTCTTCTAGAAGAGTAAACACCAGGATGTACATCCCAGATGTGGATACCCGCAGAGAAGAATCGTACTCTAGATGAGGAATTCATGGTAGCCACTAGGATGTACATCCAAAATGACTACCACTACACAACCTCGTTCTAACTTATGTTTTTTTTTTAGGCTCCGGTGTAAGCCCAACTCTCAGTGTGTGCTCACAGTGTATGTGTGGTGTGTGAAGCGAGCATAGGAACCCTAAAAAATAACAAAAACCCCAAATTGTACCTTATAATTACTTTGCACAAACAAATTAAATAGGCTTGACTCTCATGTGTCCCCAGTGGAGTCGCCATCTGTCGTGACCGGGATCCCGACTTAGACGGCCCAAAAATCGATATTTCAGGGAGTCGCCACCCAATTTATTAAATAGGGAAAATTGAGAAAAACCTACCTTAAAATTAATGGTCTGCGTAAACTAGGTTGGATTCGGGAGTCGGTTATGCATAGGGAAGGGCGAAAACTTAATTCCACTACACCCCTAGTACATCCGTCCTAAGACAGTTACCCTAAATCTGATTGTGCAAATATAAATTACGAATTTATTTGTTTTACCCAAAAATAAAATAGTAGAGAATAATAAGGGCTAATTTAGAAAAGTTTAATTTTGACTTGACGGGGAAGCCCCGCTCCTACGTATCCTCTGGTGCAATGAGGAACTCAAAAGTCACGTAGTTCTTCCTGAAAAATTTTGTTGGTTGGTATTTTTTAATATAGGGGTTTTAGGATTATTGAGCTGTACAGCTCATCCATCCTAGAACGCTGACTGACCCGTCTGTACAGTCGACTTAGTCCCCTATTTTATAAAAATGGAGTTTTTGGAGTTTTGGAAAATGATTTTATGTGTGTTGGTTTGATTTTATTTGAATAGGGATTTTAGGAATCTTGAACCGTACGGTTCATTTATCCTAGAATGCTGACTAACCCGTCTGTACAGTCGGCTTAGTCCCCTATTTTCGAAAAATGGAGTTTTTGATTTATGGAAAAAATATGTTTGTGTTTATTTTGATTTTGAAATTGTTTGTTTTAAATAGGGATTTTAGGACATGATCCGTAACGGTTCATTAATAACCTAAAAAGCTGACTAACCCGACTGTACAGTCGATTTAGTCCCCTATTTATATTTTTTTGAAAATGAAATATTTATCTTTTTTATTTTTATAGGTTTTTTGTAAAAGGAAATAATAAAAACGAAAACAGAGGGTGCAATAGTAAAATGGGGTGCAGTTTGCAAAAAGGGAGTTGTATTATTGTTTGCTTGAATGCAAAAGTATTAAGCTCCTTTGTGTCCTAGAGGGGTCCCTTTGGGAATAGATCTAAGGCTTTTTCTATCAAGTGAACCTCTCAAAGGTAGCTCTATAGCGTCCTAAATAAGGTTCCTAGAGCCAATGACCCCAATTAAGAACACTGATCAACAACAATAGGCAAGCTATTAGGATTGCCAGCATTCTCAAGAGGGTCCAAACTCTAGGTGAGACTTTCGTGACCACCCAACAGGACGCACATCCAGTAGGCCATCACTACGCAGTCTCGTTCTAACTTAGGTTATTCTCCAGTCCGGGTACAAGACTATTCTCACGTGTGTGCAGAAGTGTGATAGTGGAGTGTGTGTAGGAGCAAAATGTTAAATATACCCCCTAGTTGCAAAACAAACAAACACATATACAGAAAATAATAGTCTTCTACCCTAGGGTTTATATCAAGCATAAAATAAAGATATACAAAAAAAACTAAAGAAATAAATAAATAATCAATAAATCAATAAATATGTACATAAATAAATAAATAAACAAATAGATATAAATAAATAAATACAAAACTAACCTCAAGCTAATGAACGCGATGAACGCCGAACCGGACCGAGCAGAGACTAGGTCAACTGCGAACCAGACTCAAGCTAATGAACGCGGTGAACGCCGAACCGGACCGAGCAGAGACCAGGTCAACTGCGAACCGGACTGCTTTGAGAACCGAAAAACCGATTCAAAAAAAAATTACAAAATAATCAAAGACAGATTTTTAGTGTCTGGACCGCAAAGGCTAGCCCAAAAGATCACTTAATCTGCCAATGACTCCCCCCTCCAAACCTTCACCTCTCAACCTCTTTTATAGTCAATTTCTATAGGGTTGTTGTTTCTTGCAAGCAATGTGGGACTTAAACAAGATAGAGAAAACAATTCCCACTTAGAGAACACAATTCCCGTTTTTCTCAAACCTGTCACCGTAAAAGCGCGATTCCGGATTCGTTAACCGTTGGATCGTCTTTGTTTTTTGACAGTAGGTTCGTGAGACATATATCTTCACTTTCACCATTCGGATCGTCAAAACGAGGTCTGAGGAGAGAGAAATCGCCTTCACAATAGCTGCAGTTTTTGGTCCGTTTTTCTCAAACCTCTCACCGTAAAGGTGTGATTCCGGATTCGTTATCCGTTGGATCATCTTCCTTTTTTGGACACCAGGTTCGTGAGACATCCCTCTTCACTTTTACCGTTCGGATCGTTGAAACGAGGTCTGAGGAGAGCGAAATTGCCTTCGCAAAAGTAGAAAAAACAACCCCCGAAAATACCCAAAAAGCGACTACTTTTTTTGTAATAATAATTTTTATTATTGCACCTCCCTTTTTTATTTTATTTTGTAATTTGTATTATTTCATATCTATTTTATTTTTTTATTTTCGTTTTTTAATTAAAGATATTGCAACAACAAAAATAAATTAAATTTACTTTGTAATTTTTTGAATTAGCATATATTTTTTTAATTTTTGTTTAACCACTAAAAAAAGTAATAATAACGCAAAATTAGTAAATTAGCGCAAAATGACCTATTCGAGGGATTAGGAATCAAATATACGCGAAAAACGTATTTTTGTGATTTTTTGAAAAAGTAAAAAATGTACCGGTTAAAATTGGGTGTTCACAAATACCGTCGGAGCATTAGTCAAACCGAAGGGCATTACTACGAACTCGTAATGTCCATACCTAGTACGGAAAGCTGTCCTCGGAATATCTACGGCTTTTACCTTTATTTGATAGCCCGACCTCAGATCAATTTTTGAAAATACCTCGGCACCTCAAAGTTGGTCAAGCAAATCATCTATCCTTGGCAATGGATACTTATTCTTGATCGTCACTTTTTTGAGTTCTCGATAATCAATACACAATCTCATGCTACCATTCTTCTTTTTGACTAGCAACACCAGAGCACCCCAAGGAGAAGCACTCAGTCGAATAAACTTCCTTGATATCAACTCTTCAAGTTGGGATTTCAATTGCTTTAATTCTAAAGGAAACATCCGATAAGGAGCAATAGATATTGATCCTGTGCCAGGAACCAATTCTATAGAAAACTCCACCTCGCGGTCAGGAGGTACAGAAGAAACTTCATCCGGAAAAACATCCAGAAATTCAGTCACAACTTGAACAGATGACAAATCTAAACCACTTTCAGTGGATGCAGATAACATAATAACATAAGCTTCCGCACCTTGAATTAATGACTGGCTCGCTGAGGTGAAATAGATAACTGCTTCGGAATTTGCCCTCGTCAATTCCACGGATTCATAGGCGAAATTGATAGTTCGCTTGGTACAATCAATTGTAACATGATTTGCAATCATCCAATTCATACCCAGAACGATGTCCATACTCCTCATAGGCAAACAAATAAATTCTACTACGAAATTTCTGCCTCCTATGCCAAGTAGACATTTTGACACAAAGATTGGGTCTTGGCACGACCCTTAGCAGCAGTAAAAATAGTTATCGGCTCGGGTAGCGGAGATACGGCTAATCCCAACCGATCCACACATGATTGAGCTATAAAACAATGGGTTGCACCTGAATCATATAATATACTGACGGAGTTATTGAAAACTGATCCCATATTCCTCAGTAAATTGTCCGCAGGTGAGACTGTCTTAGTATCTAAAGTGTTGAATCACCTGTGTGTTGGAGCAGCTTGAGCTTCCTTGAAACTCTTCCTTGCTGGGCACTCTTTACCATAGTGATCCTCTTCATTACAATAATAGCACCTATGGATCTTTGCTGACAATCACCACTGTGATGCTTTCCATAGTTAGAACATCTTCTGACCTTTGAAGAATCGAAGAATTGCACCTGCTTTTCCTTTGATGAAATTATCTTAGCACTTTGAATTCGGAGTTGATGATTCAACTAGCTTCTTTCCTTTCCAGTACTCTCTTTGAGATCATCCTCGGCGACATAAGCTGGTTGCACTAAGGCAGCATAATTGGTGAGAGTATAAGAACTGAGACCCTGAGTCATATAAGCACGAAGGCCGATCTTATACATCTGCATCTTCCATTCCTCATTCGGAGCATACTTTACCAGTTGGTAAAATTGAGACAACCTCTCACACTTAGAGGTGTTTTCTTCCACCGTCATGTCACCTTTCCTGAGGATGCACCGGTTGGAGATTCTAGTCATGGTCGAGGATTGTGTCTTGATCATCCTGCCATAATTCCGCTTATGATGCACTAAGTATTAAGTTGATCAGGCTCAATGTCTCTTACCATCACAAGTATAATTACAACAAGGACTAACAAGGAATCAACTCAACCCTAAACTAAGTCCGACTAGGTAGAACTGCTCTGATACCAACTGTAACACCCCTGTATTTTTATTTAGTAAAAATACCCAAGCGTACCATCCTTAGAACATCAGAGATATATATCCTGCTTAGACACTGAATATCACTATAATTTTTTGCTGAATATAAACCAAACAGTCTTATTTACAAACAAGATAATACGGTTCTCAAACCATAAACCATCAGCAACTATAGTATTCAGTATCATACAAGAAAGCGGAAGAAAGATATACACTAAAGACATAGTGTTGCAGTACATAGACAACAAAAGGAAATATAAACTTAAGCATAAAGCTAAGTCATCAGCAACCATCCGAGCTCAACCTACTCGTGCCTCTGTGGTCCTTTCTTTTCCCGTTTCTCTGTAAAAACAACAACATATAAACAATGAGATACAATCTCAGTGAGTTCTACCGAGACCCCCACTAACTCTCTCGGTCCAATTATAAAACCATTTGAACACGACACCGACTGCGCGAACGCTAAGCTGCGGTGTATCACATTTTTTAACTTTTAATATAATGCCGACTGCGCGAACGCTGAGCTGCGGCTAGCCTGTTATAACTTGGTACGTCACCGACTGCACGAACGCTAACCTGCGATGGACCGCACTGTACGACACCGAGTGCGCGAACGCTAAGCTGCGGTGTATCGCACAACAAACACTTTAACATAATACCGACTTCGCGACCGCTAAGCTGCGGCGAACTCCCTTACCAATAGTACTTTCCCTAATGGCACAGGGCACAGGGTAAGGGATCATGACTTCCCCGCCTAATATGTTAACATCATGGGTCGTCACCCAAACTCGATATAATATACACATATATCCAGTATCATATGAACTCATAGTTCATTTACAATAGACCTTTATTTGAACTTTATACCCGTATTGGGCCGTTTCCTAGAGTCGATATAATATATATATATATATATATATATCGTGAATCGTAGACCGGTTTAGAGGAATAAATAAAAATCATCCCGCGTCAGTTATACCATACCACGTAGGACTCATAGTCCGCTTTATTATTAATAAAACATATCCGCACACGTGTACTATTGTTCGGCTTTTCGAAAGAATTTCAACTTCAAAAGTATTTTATAAAACCCTTTTGAAACATACCCAAAATCATGGAATTATAAGCCTAATATCACTATAGAAGGGTTAGGAAAGAATTAGAAGAGAATTGGAATCGATCGGGATCGTTTCAAGCACTTTTGGAAAATTTGGACAGAACACTGCGCACGGTCCATGCTTCCACAAGCACGGGTCGTGCTCCCAAACGCACGGGCCGTGCGCCCTGTTATAAAAATTTGCGAAATAGGAACAGAACCATACCCATGGTTCGTGCGCCATCGGCGCACGGATCGTGCGCATTTGACAGCATTCTATTTTCATTCCGCTTTGCATTTTTCGTCGTTCCGATCAAACCCGATACCCGTTCCAGTCCAGTCCCAACATAAAAACAGTCCGAAAACATATTTAAACAACATTGATCACAATCAAATCATCGTTCATCAATCACAAACACGAACGTAAACAATTTTATCGTTTATGTCAGAATACGCTATTTTTTTTAAATATCGGTTTTTAAGACTCAAATTCGACACTTCAAAATTTTCAATAAAACCTAACGTGAGTAAAACTCACCGGTTGTGATGAAATAACTGTTGCGCCCGAAAAAGTCCCCGAGGGAGAACCTTCCTCGTTCACAACTTTTCCTAAGACAATGAAGCCGCCACCAATATTTATTAAGGAAAATATTAGGAAAACCTTTTTTGGAAAGCGATTGGTCTTGCGAAACTAGAGAATAGGGTTCGGGGGTCGGTTACGCGCGGGGAAGGTGTTAGCACCCCACACGTCCTCTCTACTGAGAGGGAACCTTTAATTAAATGTGTGGTTTTAGTGTGTTGACTTGAAAATACTTAATTTTGCCTCTCTACTTCTTATTGAAAATCTTTATTTATTTATGAAAAAAAGGGGAAAAAATGGTTTTTTTAGAAAAGCGCTTGACGGGACAAGGCCCGCTCCTACGTATCTCCCGGTGCGATGGAGAACTCAAAGCTACGTAGTTCTTCTTTGTCCTGAAAAGGTTTTTGTCTTTTATCTTTTTAGTGAGTTTTCGAAATAGGACAAGTATTTAGTGAACGATTAAACTAACCAAGGTTATGGGTAATCATCGCTAAGTACTATTGAAAATGAGAGTCACTACCGCCAGTCAGACGAACAAAGGTTCTGATTTACTATTGGTAGCGACTCGTTTTTCTTTGTTCTTTTGAAAGGGGTTTTCGAAAGAGATTGATTGGCGCGAATGATCAAACTAACAAAGGTTATGAGTGATCATCACTTGTTGTTCTTTGGGGAAAAAGACACCGCCACCAATGGCTAGACGAACAAATGTTCTGATTAACCACTAGCGACGATGGATTGAAAATGATTTTAGAAAGGAAAAGGTTTGCGAAAGTGATTCTTTTTGTTAGGAAAATAACTCTTTTCTTTTTGTTATGCAAATGCTAAACTTTTTATGATTGCGCTTGACGAGAATGCGACTCGCTCCTACGTATCCCAAATGGGAATCAAAGCGACGTAGTTCTAACGAGCCTTAAAAATGAAAATCTTTCATGATGATCAAACTAACAAAGGTTATGATGGACCACCGCTAATAACTTGTTTTGGATTCTTTGATACTTAGAAAATGCTTTTTGGAATTGGACGCGTTCATGATAATCAAACCAACAAAGGTTGTGATGGATTATCACTAGTAGCTTGCTTTATGCTTACGAAAATTCTTTTTTGAAATTGAGGCTTTCATGACAATCAAACCAACAAAGGTTGTGATGGATTGCCACTAGTAACCGTTTTTGTGCCATGTCGTTTCGAAATGAAAACAATGAATGCAAGAAAGAATTGGTGGATTCAAGCATAACACAATCAGTGGAATCAAATCATTAAACAACAATATTTGAATTCGCAAACAAAAATCAAGTCTAAACTACACATAGTAGATCACAACGCATAGATAGGCAAGGAGGGAACTTGAATTGGGCATCAAGCAAAAATACAAGAGTAGGCGAGATTGAACCTAAATGCACATCTAGTGGAAGATGCTAGGCGAGAACCATACTCAAATATTTCTACAAAACGCAAGGGAATCTTAAATGCACATCTAGTGGAAGATGCAATGTAAGGAATGGACCTATCTAAGTATTGATGATATTCTATATGAGAGTAGACGATGACACTGTAAGCTTCAAGCAAAAGAGTTGCCTCAATCATGATCATTGGCCAGCATAAGCAAGCAAATTATTTAGCGACCAAACTATCAAAAAATGTTGAATCACTTTGGTCAATCCTCACACCTAAGATTAAGTGCACAAGTGCACAAGTGTGAATCACATTGCCAATCATCATATAAACTAAAAGGGTTGAATCATCTGAGACCATCTTCACCACTCAGAACATGATGCACTAGGCATAAGTGGGAATCATGTGGTTCATCATCAACAATGACACTATAACTAAGTTAAATCACATAGGGCAATTTTTGCATGAATCACAATGATTAAATATTAACAAATATAAAGACAGAAATACCTCTGATGAAGGCAGATACTACCACTTGAAGAACGCAACTCCAACTAACTCTTGCAGAAGATCAGCTCAGACGGACCAACGGAACGAATAGAGCGAAAAAAATAAAGCGTAGAAGAGTTTTTCTAAAATGTGAGAGATTTCGAGAAAAATGGGTTTTTTCTCTGATCTCGTGAAAATCCGTGTCTGAGAAGCAGAGAGGAGTTGTGAAATTCGTTCCCTGTGAAATCCGTGTCTTGGAAATGAAATTTGAGCGTCATATTTATAGGAAATTAGATTTGATCTATTTTAGGAAACATGATAATCGATTATGTTAAAAAACACTTGGTGTATGTTAATCGATTATTGGCTCAGGATGTTTGACAATGATAATCGATTATGAACCTTGAGTAATCGATTAGAAACTTTCCAAAAGAGGTGATAATCGATTATGGTGTGAAGGAAAAACAAGTGTATAATCGATTATCAACCTTCCTAAAAAGGTGGTAATCGATTATATGCTTAGTTACAAGAAGGGAGTAATCGATTTATTTGATAAATATGGAAACTTCCATTTGCTTCATAATCGATTATGTGTGATGTGCAAATGAAGGCTAATCGATTATTTGCTTCCTAATTGATTAGGATAATCGATTTATTGTTGTAAATAAGGAAACAATCGATTATTTGCTTTAGTAAAGATAGGAGAGTAATCGATTATGTGCTCTGAAAACATTCAGGCACATAATCTATTACCATAATCTATTATCTTTGTAAAAAATATAGGATTTTAATCTCAAGCCCCCTACCAAAATATTTTTCAAAACTATTTTGATGCACCATGCATGTTTTGAAACACTCATCTCTCAGCTACTAAAAGTCATAGATCTTCATGCAAAATTATTTTTATGAGTCCTTTTGTGAGAAATGACCAAAATGCCCTTTTTGACCCTAAAGCCCTAATTTCCCCAAAAAGTGCATTCTAACTCTAAAAATGGTTTCTAGGACCCAAAAAGCAATGCATAAGTTATTTTTTTATATTTTTCTTTTTGTGTGGAAAATTAGGGTTTTGACCTAAGCCGGACAAAATTGGGGTATGACAGCTGCCCCTCTTTATTTGGATTTTACCAAGAAATATGAATTGCGCGAGACATATTTCGAAGGTAAAATAGAAATAAAGAATTCAGAAATTATACCAATTTTGTCCATTTGGAGAAATCCGAATTCCCCTTTTTTTTTTTTTTTTTTTTTGGAAAGATAGACACTTTCGTGTTGATGCGAAAACAGTAAATGAACACAGACATGCAGACTGAAAGGTAAAATGGGCACTTGCGTGCAGACAGAAAAGTAAATGGGCACTTACGTGCAGACAGAAAAGTAAAATGGGCACTTGCGTGCAGACAGAAAAGTAAAATGGGCACTTGCGTGCAGACAGAAAAGTAAAATGGGCACTTGCGTGCAGACAGAAAAGTAAAATGGGCACTTACGTGCAGACAGAAAAGTAAAATGGGCACTTGCGTGCAGACAGAAAAGTAAAATGGGCACTTGCGTGCAGACAGAAAAGTAAATGGGCACTTGCGTGCAGAAAGCGGTAAATTGCCCAGGCTGCCTAAAACCTGTAATCCTTAAACGAACTCTTGACGAATCCGAGTTTGCACGTGGCTTTGAGGAGCACGCTCTTCCTGTTGGCCTTTTCGAGCGACCGGGGGGATCGTTATCAGCTCCGGAACTGATATACTGATCAATGCACGGCGTCCACTGTATCTTAGGCTGATACAACTATTCCGTTGAACCTCACATGGGGCTGCGGTCCATCGCGTTGCTCGTACACGATGTGAGACCTGGGCAGAAGGGAGCGATGATCTCTGTGCTCCAATCCGCAATGCGCGCTTGAGCGCTCTCTTTTCTCTCTTTCTTTTCTATTTCTCTCTTTTCTTTTTTCTTTCTGAACTCCCAACTCGGGGAACATTTTCTGGAATCTGGGGGCGAGGGCTAACACCGAAGTGCTCATCCTCTCTTTGTACCTGTAGCTGAAAATGAACAAATGCATGCAATGCAAATGCCATGATTGTTGTTTTCTTTTTTCTTATGATGAATGATGAGCTCCTTATTTCTTTTGTCTATGTCGGATGAATGCATGATCTTCTACTGTTCCATATGCTTGATGAATGCAATGCCTGACTTTATTTATTCTTTTGCTTTTCTCCTCTTCTTTTCTTTTGCTCTTTTTATGAAGTGCAGGTATGTGAATGCAACATTTTGGTGTTTGATGATATGCAATGAAATGGCAGATGACATGCAATGGAAAACTCTTCCTTCTTTGCCTTTTGTGAATATTGCTGATGAATAACATGAAATGATGAATGACATGGGATGCTTTAGCTTTCTTTTCTTCTATGAGATGCAAGTATGATGTGATGCAACTGTATTGTTTTGATGTTTGAATGCAAATGTATGCGGTGATTGATGCTTTGATGAATGAAATGCTCCTGTTCTAACTTCTGTTTGTTTCTTTTTGCTTCTTCTATGAAATGCAAAATGCAATGCTCTGATGTTTGATGCAATGATTCTTGTTCTTTTTCTTTTATGGAAATGCTAACATTAATATGATGCATATGCACTGTTTTAATGTTTGATGATTGAATGACAAATGAATGCTTTGTGAAATGATGAATGACATGGAATGCTTTTGTCTTTTCTTTGTTTTCTTTTTGCTTTCTTTGCTTTTTCTGATGCTAAATGTAATGCTCTAGTGATGAATGACATGCAATGATTTTGTGCAAACATTAATGTGATGCCAATGCAATGAAAAGATTTCTGCTTTTTCTGTGCAACTGACGTGGAATGTTTTTTTCTTTTTGCTATGTGATGAATGCACAAAATGTGAAGATGCAAATGTAATGCTTTGATGCATATGCTATAATGCCTAGATGCATGAGGTAAACATTTTTGTGATGATGAGATGCGAGACTTTGAATGCAGGGACTTGAGATGATTATGGACCATTCTGTTGAAAAATTGAATTTGATTCAAACTCTGGTGTTCTCAAGGTTTTTATTTACAAATAACCTCACTTGTTTTCTCTTTCTTTCCATGATCACTGAATTTTAGATATCACGTAAACAACTTGTGTTCTCTCCTTTGAAGCATTATCTAGTAAGCATGCATAGGAGTGCAAATGTGAATGAATGAGTCAGTTAACTTGGAATTGGTTTAGGGCATGGAATTTTATGGCAAGTGAAGGAATGACAGACATGGTTGTTGCCGAAGCTCATGAGGGCTCAAGAGACACAAGATTGCCCCAATTCAGGTCTTTGAATAGTTTGCCCCTGTCTAGTGGTGACAACAACTAGGGGCGTAGAAGGTGATGAATTGGGAATGCTTCGGCTTTTGAAAGGGAATGTGGATCAAAAGAGATTTTGTCTCAACCCATAAAGTTTGATGTTGCCCCAGTCATAACAAGGACAAAGCTGCCCCAATTAGAATGACAAGGCCTTGTTTAGGATAGTGAGTTGAGAGATTGCCCCGGTGAGGTTTTTATGGGAATGAATGAGGTGAAGGAATGGGAACGCACTTGGCCCACTTTCGAATGACATTTCAAATGGTTTCTTTGAGTGAGGTTGTGAAAGGCGGCAGAGTTATGGTGACGGTTATGAACTGAGGGTAATATATGAATGGGGTGGGCAATGAACAAACCTCCCCAAAGTTGAGTGGTGTGAGAGGTGAAGGGAATGCCCCAACTTTTAGATCTGAGTGGTGTCCTCGGTTTAAATCTTTGGTTCTCTACTGATGTCTTGACTTTTTGGTGCGAAAGAATCCTTACCTGGTGATCACTAAACCTTGTTTTAATGCATCTTGAATGTGCTTTGGAGTGCAAGTCCCTCTTTTTTATTTTGTCAGCTTTCTTTTTTCTGACTGTTTGTTTTTCTTTTTGAGCCAACACATTGTAAACAGATAAACTTATTTGTCCCAAAATTAAAATTTGAGAAAACGAAAGCAACCGGTCATTGATCGAAATGGACTTTGCAGGATTGTGATGTTTTGTGGAGAAGGGATGATTGGGCTTATCGGAGTGTTTGGGGTTGATGGGAGGATGGGTCTTATTCAGCGTTGGCCGATGGTCAATGGTTTATGAAGGGGATAGTTACTAGGTTTGATGAGGTGTTTGGGGATGATGGGAGGATGGGTCTTATTCAGCGTTGGCCGATGGTCAATGGTTTATGAAGGGGATAGTTACTAGGTTTGATGAGGTGTTTGGGGATGGTTGTACCCAATGAGGTGTTTGAAGGCTTTATGAAAGAAGAGATGGTTAAACCCAATGAATTGAGGTTTTTTTTTTTTTTTTTTTTTTTTTTTTTTTTTTTGAAAAGGAGAAATGATCGAGCCCATTGAATTGAGGGCTTTTTGGGAGGGGAGCTCTTATGCTATATGGCAAAATGTATTGACTCTTAATTTATACTCCCTTTGTCTTCCTTTCTTCACTTTGGGATTCTCCTTTTTGAAACTTTGTTATTCCCTTCCTTTTGTGGATTTCCTTTCCTTTTGACTTGGGTGAGAATGATATACTATCTTTGATGTGGGATTAACCTTTGTCCGGAGTGATGGGGATATCTTGGGCTTTTCTTGGCTTAAGATGGGTAACAAAGGGTGTTTTTGTGATTTTGAATCTTTGGCTTAAGAGGGGTAGGGAATGGTCTTTCTGGGATTTTAGGTTCTTGAGGGTGTGGAGAGAAGGCCAAATTTCATTTCAAATCCTGATTGCTTATTTCTGTAAGACTTAACTTTAGGACAATAATTTATCTATCTTCACGTGTTTGCTCTTTTTTCCTTTTTTGTGCCCTAATTTTTGCCTGGACCGCTCTTTGCGAGTTTTCAATCCACCGGGCGCTCATTTTTGCTTAGGCCGCCCTTTGCGGGTTTTCAACCTAGCGAGCTTATTTTATCTTTTTTATTTATTATATATATTTTTTAGAAAGACTTGCACTAAGGGAATATGATACCGACAAGGAAAATTAGTGATCACAGAATTGCCCCAGCATGGAGGACTTAAAGTGTTAGTGGGAATGAACCAAAAGTCTAGTATGCACTGATGGGAGAGAATATGTGCTTTGGACGGGGCGGGATTAGACTTGGATGGGGAATGATGATAAATGAAGGAAATTGACTGACTCAAACAAGAGAAACTGCACGTGGCATGCATGCTTACTAGAAGAACGCTTCACAGAGAATTAACATTGGTTAAAACATGATATAAAAACCTTTTTGATGAACTGTTTCGGTCTGTTATCATGGAATGGATGAGATGTAATCCCCTTTTTTGAAGGAAATACAAATGAGCTATTGATGTGAAAAACTGAGTGCCCTGGAACACCTTGAGTTTGCAAATGAGTGAGGGTAAACTTTTCCAAAAAGGAAAGATTACTTTGCAAGAACATCTCGTCTCTCAACATTTTTGTTGTACGCACTGCATGGATGAAAACATGATGAAGATGAAATGCATGAAAGCATGTCTACTTGAAAGGTGTGATTATTCTAAAAGTTTTTTCTTTTTGATGCTTTCTTTTTGTGCAAGACGAAATATGAAATGCCAATGCGTCTTTGGGTGATGAATGATGCAAGAGGCAAGACAAGATATGAAATGCCGATGCCTCCTTTTTCTTTTGAATGATGAAAGATGCAGAAATGATGCTTTTTTATTTTATTTTATTTTATTATTTTTTTTTTTAGAGGCAAGGCGAAGTATGAAATGCCAACGCCCCTTCCTTTTTTGAAAGATGCATGTATGGAGGAATGATGCATGAATGCTACATTTTGAATAAATTTGATGATGAACGAGATGCTTTCTTGTTTTTATTTTTTGTGCAATGAAATGCATGATGCTCACAATAATTTTTTTTTTTTACGATGTGTGAAAAGGACAACAATAATGCATGAAACGCGCTCCTAATAAGACATGAAACGCACACGTGCGGAGAATGCACTCTTGACAAACCTAAATGAGATAGAGAAAAATGCATGTATGCAAACATGATGAAAATGCAAGGGAAATGACCACTTGGGAAGTGGAATTGTTCTAAAAGATTTTCGAGTGTTTTTGATGCAAGATGAAAAATGAAATTCCTAGGCATGCAAGAATGATATTTTCAAAATGGTTCTTATTCTTTAGAGGCAAGACGAGATATGAAATGTCAATGCCTCCTCCCTTTTTTTGTAGAAATGATGTCGTGAGGCAACCAATTGTCGTTACTCTGAGTAACTTGCATGAAACATTGAGTGGATCCTGACTCGATACTTCACGCAATATACTGAAATGCTTCGACATTTGGTTAACTCAAACTTATTCTCTTATGTGAAAACAAACCTCACTTGATAGGGTCAAAGTGCCCCGATATCGTGGAGTAACATCTCAAATTTGTAGTGCACAAACAAATTTGAGATATTACCCTTCGTCATTCGAAGGTGCACTTTTACTCATTGAGTTTTTACATGAAGAGCTTTTCTATTTTTCCCTTTGTTTAGAGGAAATGCATGCATCGGAAACTTTTCATGATTTTGAAAACTATGTGGAGATGCAAATGATTTATTGGAAAAAAGGTTTTAGAAAAATGTGCTTGACGGGGTATGACCGCTCCTACGTATCCTCACTGTAATGAGGAATCAAAGCTTACGTAGTTCTACTATGTCTCTCCTTTTTTTTTTTTGAAATAATGCTTATGCATGAACGTCTCGTCTTGGATGAACTCGACGAGGATTTTTTTGCATGATTATAAATGAAATGCTTATGCTATGCAGATGATAATTGTTTTTTGTTTTATCTTTATGTAATGAAAGGGAATGCAAGATGAATGGTTTTTTTCAAAATTGGAATTTTTATGCAAATGATGCAATGATGCAGTGATGTAATGATGCGATGATGCAAGGATGCTTCTTTTTTTTTTGTGTTTTTGCAGAAAGAGGATATTTACAGGCGGTGATTTGAAAATTTTCACACTATATGCCACCTCATATAGGCGTCTATTGAAAAGGAAAAGCATATCTTTTTTGATTTTCGAAGATTTTGAAGGAAAAATTGATTGAACTGAATGCAACAATGCAGCACACAATTTGGAAAGCCCTTGTGACCTAAAAGGGGGTAGAACCTATGATCTAAGGCACTTTAGGGATAGTCTTCTCATGTAGCTCTATTCACACCCTCACAAAGGTCATCAGAGCCACAGTCCCTCTCATGAAAATCCCCGTAAATGCAGCAAACTGCTAGGTACGAGGCATCATGAAAGAGCACAACTCTGATTGAAACTTTCGTAAGTAGCCAAACGGACAAAGGTCCTGATGGGCTCCCATTACTCGAATCCACTCATCCTATGGTATCCTAACAGACCTGGGTTATGGTCTCTTTCTCTAATCATGTAGCCTCAAGGTACAAGTGTGTGTGTGCGAAGGGCATTTCCTTAAAAAAACTAACCTACCTGCAAATGAAAATCCAGAACAGTCCAGACTATAGAAATCAATAACATGTCGTCTACCCTAGGGTTCAATACCAATCAAATTCAACTAATCTAGGGTGCCAACAACAAACACATTACTTACCTCAGAAAGGGAGCTGAGAAGAAGGGGACATGACAAGGGAGGGGAAATATGCATGAGGGAACTAAGCATTTAAGCAAAGAAGTAACTATCTATTATTTTAAACAAAAGCAAACATAGAAGAAGAATGCATATGGATGCAACATGCTTATGAAAAAAGAAGAAGAATAGAGGCAAAGCAAGATGTTCAAATCAATCACACAAACCACACACTTAATTAATTAGGCTTGACCCACTTTTAAAAAAAATGTTTTTTTTGATCCCCAGTGAAGTCGCCAGCTGTTGCGCCCGAAAAAGTCCCCGAGGGAGAACCTTCCTCGTTCACAACTTTTCCTAAGACAATGAAGCCGCCACCAATATTTATTAAGGAAAATATTAGGAAAACCTTTTTTGGAAAGCGATTGGTCTTGCGAAACTAGAGAATAGGGTTCGGGGGTCGGTTACGCGCGGGGAAGGTGTTAGCACCCCACACGTCCTCTCTACTGAGAGGGAACCTTTAATTAAATGTGTGGTTTTAGTGTGTTGACTTGAAAATACTTAATTTTGCCTCTCTACTTCTTATTGAAAATCTTTATTTATTTATGAAAAAAAGGGGAAAAAATGGTTTTTTTAGAAAAGCGCTTGACGGGACAAGGCCCGCTCCTACGTATCTCCCGGTGCGATGGAGAACTCAAAGCTACGTAGTTCTTCTTTGTCCTGAAAAGGTTTTTGTCTTTTATCTTTTTAGTGAGTTTTCGAAATAGGACAAGTATTTAGTGAACGATTAAACTAACCAAGGTTATGGGTAATCATCGCTAAGTACTATTGAAAATGAGAGTCACTACCGCCAGTCAGACGAACAAAGGTTCTGATTTACTATTGGTAGCGACTCGTTTTTCTTTGTTCTTTTGAAAGGGGTTTTCGAAAGAGATTGATTGGCGCGAATGATCAAACTAACAAAGGTTATGAGTGATCATCACTTGTTGTTCTTTGGGGAAAAAGACACCGCCACCAATGGCTAGACGAACAAATGTTCTGATTAACCACTAGCGACGATGGATTGAAAATGATTTTAGAAAGGAAAAGGTTTGCGAAAGTGATTCTTTTTGTTAGGAAAATAACTCTTTTCTTTTTGTTATGCAAATGCTAAACTTTTTATGATTGCGCTTGACGAGAATGCGACTCGCTCCTACGTATCCCAAATGGGAATCAAAGCGACGTAGTTCTAACGAGCCTTAAAAATGAAAATCTTTCATGATGATCAAACTAACAAAGGTTATGATGGACCACCGCTAATAACTTGTTTTGGATTCTTTGATACTTAGAAAATGCTTTTTGGAATTGGACGCGTTCATGATAATCAAACCAACAAAGGTTGTGATGGATTATCACTAGTAGCTTGCTTTATGCTTACGAAAATTCTTTTTTGAAATTGAGGCTTTCATGACAATCAAACCAACAAAGGTTGTGATGGATTGCCACTAGTAACCGTTTTTGTGCCATGTCGTTTCGAAATGAAAACAATGAATGCAAGAAAGAATTGGTGGATTCAAGCATAACACAATCAGTGGAATCAAATCATTAAACAACAATATTTGAATTCGCAAACAAAAATCAAGTCTAAACTACACATAGTAGATCACAACGCATAGATAGGCAAGGAGGGAACTTGAATTGGGCATCAAGCAAAAATACAAGAGTAGGCGAGATTGAACCTAAATGCACATCTAGTGGAAGATGCTAGGCGAGAACCATACTCAAATATTTCTACAAAACGCAAGGGAATCTTAAATGCACATCTAGTGGAAGATGCAATGTAAGGAATGGACCTATCTAAGTATTGATGATATTCTATATGAGAGTAGACGATGACACTGTAAGCTTCAAGCAAAAGAGTTGCCTCAATCATGATCATTGGCCAGCATAAGCAAGCAAATTATTTAGCGACCAAACTATCAAAAAATGTTGAATCACTTTGGTCAATCCTCACACCTAAGATTAAGTGCACAAGTGCACAAGTGTGAATCACATTGCCAATCATCATATAAACTAAAAGGGTTGAATCATCTGAGACCATCTTCACCACTCAGAACATGATGCACTAGGCATAAGTGGGAATCATGTGGTTCATCATCAACAATGACACTATAACTAAGTTAAATCACATAGGGCAATTTTTGCATGAATCACAATGATTAAATATTAACAAATATAAAGACAGAAATACCTCTGATGAAGGCAGATACTACCACTTGAAGAACGCAACTCCAACTAACTCTTGCAGAAGATCAGCTCAGACGGACCAACGGAACGAATAGAGCGAAAAAAATAAAGCGTAGAAGAGTTTTTCTAAAATGTGAGAGATTTCGAGAAAAATGGGTTTTTTCTCTGATCTCGTGAAAATCCGTGTCTGAGAAGCAGAGAGGAGTTGTGAAATTCGTTCCCTGTGAAATCCGTGTCTTGGAAATGAAATTTGAGCGTCATATTTATAGGAAATTAGATTTGATCTATTTTAGGAAACATGATAATCGATTATGTTAAAAAACACTTGGTGTATGTTAATCGATTATTGGCTCAGGATGTTTGACAATGATAATCGATTATGAACCTTGAGTAATCGATTAGAAACTTTCCAAAAGAGGTGATAATCGATTATGGTGTGAAGGAAAAACAAGTGTATAATCGATTATCAACCTTCCTAAAAAGGTGGTAATCGATTATATGCTTAGTTACAAGAAGGGAGTAATCGATTTATTTGATAAATATGGAAACTTCCATTTGCTTCATAATCGATTATGTGTGATGTGCAAATGAAGGCTAATCGATTATTTGCTTCCTAATTGATTAGGATAATCGATTTATTGTTGTAAATAAGGAAACAATCGATTATTTGCTTTAGTAAAGATAGGAGAGTAATCGATTATGTGCTCTGAAAACATTCAGGCACATAATCTATTACCATAATCTATTATCTTTGTAAAAAATATAGGATTTTAATCTCAAGCCCCCTACCAAAATATTTTTCAAAACTATTTTGATGCACCATGCATGTTTTGAAACACTCATCTCTCAGCTACTAAAAGTCATAGATCTTCAGTGATAGGACCTTACACAGTGTCCTAAAGAAAGCTCATTAACAATTTAGGTCTTTATCTTCAAGGGTGGCTTCTTCTCCAAACTGCTCCACTTTAATGCTTCCTGCTTTTTTGATTCTAGTCCTGTACTCTAAAAAATATTTTCATGCAAAATTATTTTTATGAGTCCTTTTGTGAGAAATGACCAAAATGCCCTTTTTGACCCTAAAGCCCTAATTTCCCCAAAAAGTGCATTCTAACTCTAAAAATGGTTTCTAGGACCCAAAAAGCAATGCATAAGTTATTTTTTTATATTTTTCTTTTTGTGTGGAAAATTAGGGTTTTGACCTAAGCCGGACAAAATTGGGGTATGACAGCTGCCCCTCTTTATTTGGATTTTACCAAGAAATATGAATTGCGCGAGACATATTTCGAAGGTAAAATAGAAATAAAGAATTCAGAAATTATACCAATTTTGTCCATTTGGAGAAATCCGAATTCCCCTTTTTTTTTTTTTTTTTTTTGGAAAGATAGACACTTTCGTGTTGATGCGAAAACAGTAAATGAACACAGACATGCAGACTGAAAGGTAAAATGGGCACTTGCGTGCAGACAGAAAAGTAAATGGGCACTTACGTGCAGACAGAAAAGTAAAATGGGCACTTGCGTGCAGACAGAAAAGTAAAATGGGCACTTGCGTGCAGACAGAAAAGTAAAATGGGCACTTGCGTGCAGACAGAAAAGTAAAATGGGCACTTACGTGCAGACAGAAAAGTAAAATGGGCACTTGCGTGCAGACAGAAAAGTAAAATGGGCACTTGCGTGCAGACAGAAAAGTAAATGGGCACTTGCGTGCAGAAAGCGGTAAATTGCCCAGGCTGCCTAAAACCTGTAATCCTTAAACGAACTCTTGACGAATCCGAGTTTGCACGTGGCTTTGAGGAGCACGCTCTTCCTGTTGGCCTTTTCGAGCGACCGGGGGGATCGTTATCAGCTCCGGAACTGATATACTGATCAATGCACGGCGTCCACTGTATCTTAGGCTGATACAACTATTCCGTTGAACCTCACATGGGGCTGCGGTCCATCGCGTTGCTCGTACACGATGTGAGACCTGGGCAGAAGGGAGCGATGATCTCTGTGCTCCAATCCGCAATGCGCGCTTGAGCGCTCTCTTTTCTCTCTTTCTTTTCTATTTCTCTCTTTTCTTTTTTCTTTCTGAACTCCCAACTCGGGGAACATTTTCTGGAATCTGGGGGCGAGGGCTAACACCGAAGTGCTCATCCTCTCTTTGTACCTGTAGCTGAAAATGAACAAATGCATGCAATGCAAATGCCATGATTGTTGTTTTCTTTTTTCTTATGATGAATGATGAGCTCCTTATTTCTTTTGTCTATGTCGGATGAATGCATGATCTTCTACTGTTCCATATGCTTGATGAATGCAATGCCTGACTTTATTTATTCTTTTGCTTTTCTCCTCTTCTTTTCTTTTGCTCTTTTTATGAAGTGCAGGTATGTGAATGCAACATTTTGGTGTTTGATGATATGCAATGAAATGGCAGATGACATGCAATGGAAAACTCTTCCTTCTTTGCCTTTTGTGAATATTGCTGATGAATAACATGAAATGATGAATGACATGGGATGCTTTAGCTTTCTTTTCTTCTATGAGATGCAAGTATGATGTGATGCAACTGTATTGTTTTGATGTTTGAATGCAAATGTATGCGGTGATTGATGCTTTGATGAATGAAATGCTCCTGTTCTAACTTCTGTTTGTTTCTTTTTGCTTCTTCTATGAAATGCAAAATGCAATGCTCTGATGTTTGATGCAATGATTCTTGTTCTTTTTCTTTTATGGAAATGCTAACATTAATATGATGCATATGCACTGTTTTAATGTTTGATGATTGAATGACAAATGAATGCTTTGTGAAATGATGAATGACATGGAATGCTTTTGTCTTTTCTTTGTTTTCTTTTTGCTTTCTTTGCTTTTTCTGATGCTAAATGTAATGCTCTAGTGATGAATGACATGCAATGATTTTGTGCAAACATTAATGTGATGCCAATGCAATGAAAAGATTTCTGCTTTTTCTGTGCAACTGACGTGGAATGTTTTTTTCTTTTTGCTATGTGATGAATGCACAAAATGTGAAGATGCAAATGTAATGCTTTGATGCATATGCTATAATGCCTAGATGCATGAGGTAAACATTTTTGTGATGATGAGATGCGAGACTTTGAATGCAGGGACTTGAGATGATTATGGACCATTCTGTTGAAAAATTGAATTTGATTCAAACTCTGGTGTTCTCAAGGTTTTTATTTACAAATAACCTCACTTGTTTTCTCTTTCTTTCCATGATCACTGAATTTTAGATATCACGTAAACAACTTGTGTTCTCTCCTTTGAAGCATTATCTAGTAAGCATGCATAGGAGTGCAAATGTGAATGAATGAGTCAGTTAACTTGGAATTGGTTTAGGGCATGGAATTTTATGGCAAGTGAAGGAATGACAGACATGGTTGTTGCCGAAGCTCATGAGGGCTCAAGAGACACAAGATTGCCCCAATTCAGGTCTTTGAATAGTTTGCCCCTGTCTAGTGGTGACAACAACTAGGGGCGTAGAAGGTGATGAATTGGGAATGCTTCGGCTTTTGAAAGGGAATGTGGATCAAAAGAGATTTTGTCTCAACCCATAAAGTTTGATGTTGCCCCAGTCATAACAAGGACAAAGCTGCCCCAATTAGAATGACAAGGCCTTGTTTAGGATAGTGAGTTGAGAGATTGCCCCGGTGAGGTTTTTATGGGAATGAATGAGGTGAAGGAATGGGAACGCACTTGGCCCACTTTCGAATGACATTTCAAATGGTTTCTTTGAGTGAGGTTGTGAAAGGCGGCAGAGTTATGGTGACGGTTATGAACTGAGGGTAATATATGAATGGGGTGGGCAATGAACAAACCTCCCCAAAGTTGAGTGGTGTGAGAGGTGAAGGGAATGCCCCAACTTTTAGATCTGAGTGGTGTCCTCGGTTTAAATCTTTGGTTCTCTACTGATGTCTTGACTTTTTGGTGCGAAAGAATCCTTACCTGGTGATCACTAAACCTTGTTTTAATGCATCTTGAATGTGCTTTGGAGTGCAAGTCCCTCTTTTTTATTTTGTCAGCTTTCTTTTTTCTGACTGTTTGTTTTTCTTTTTGAGCCAACACATTGTAAACAGATAAACTTATTTGTCCCAAAATTAAAATTTGAGAAAACGAAAGCAACCGGTCATTGATCGAAATGGACTTTGCAGGATTGTGATGTTTTGTGGAGAAGGGATGATTGGGCTTATCGGAGTGTTTGGGGTTGATGGGAGGATGGGTCTTATTCAGCGTTGGCCGATGGTCAATGGTTTATGAAGGGGATAGTTACTAGGTTTGATGAGGTGTTTGGGGATGATGGGAGGATGGGTCTTATTCAGCGTTGGCCGATGGTCAATGGTTTATGAAGGGGATAGTTACTAGGTTTGATGAGGTGTTTGGGGATGGTTGTACCCAATGAGGTGTTTGAAGGCTTTATGAAAGAAGAGATGGTTAAACCCAATGAATTGAGGTTTTTTTTTTTTTTTTTTTTTTTTTTTTTTTTTTGAAAAGGAGAAATGATCGAGCCCATTGAATTGAGGGCTTTTTGGGAGGGGAGCTCTTATGCTATATGGCAAAATGTATTGACTCTTAATTTATACTCCCTTTGTCTTCCTTTCTTCACTTTGGGATTCTCCTTTTTGAAACTTTGTTATTCCCTTCCTTTTGTGGATTTCCTTTCCTTTTGACTTGGGTGAGAATGATATACTATCTTTGATGTGGGATTAACCTTTGTCCGGAGTGATGGGGTTATCTTGGGCTTTTCTTGGCTTAAGATGGGTAACAAAGGGTGTTTTTGTGATTTTGAATCTTTGGCTTAAGAGGGGTAGGGAATGGTCTTTCTGGGATTTTAGGTTCTTGAGGGTGTGGAGAGAAGGCCAAATTTCATTTCAAATCCTGATTGCTTATTTCTGTAAGACTTAACTTTAGGACAATAATTTATCTATCTTCACGTGTTTGCTCTTTTTTCCTTTTTTGTGCCCTAATTTTTGCCTGGACCGCTCTTTGCGAGTTTTCAATCCACCGGGCGCTCATTTTTGCTTAGGCCGCCCTTTGCGGGTTTTCAACCTAGCGAGCTTATTTTATCTTTTTTATTTATTATATATATTTTTTAGAAAGACTTGCACTAAGGGAATATGATACCGACAAGGAAAATTAGTGATCACAGAATTGCCCCAGCATGGAGGACTTAAAGTGTTAGTGGGAATGAACCAAAAGTCTAGTATGCACTGATGGGAGAGAATATGCGCTTTGGACGGGGCGGGATTAGACTTGGATGGGGAATGATGATAAATGAAGGAAATTGACTGACTCAAACAAGAGAAACTGCACGTGGCATGCATGCTTACTAGAAGAACGCTTCACAGAGAATTAACATTGGTTAAAACATGATATAAAAACCTTTTTGATGAACTGTTTCGGTCTGTTATCATGGAATGGATGAGATGTAATCCCCTTTTTTGAAGGAAATACAAATGAGCTATTGATGTGAAAAACTGAGTGCCCTGGAACACCTTGAGTTTGCAAATGAGTGAGGGTAAACTTTTCCAAAAAGGAAAGATTACTTTGCAAGAACATCTCGTCTCTCAACATTTTTGTTGTACGCACTGCATGGATGAAAACATGATGAAGATGAAATGCATGAAAGCATGTCTACTTGAAAGGTGTGATTATTCTAAAAGTTTTTTCTTTTTGATGCTTTCTTTTTGTGCAAGACGAAATATGAAATGCCAATGCGTCTTTGGGTGATGAATGATGCAAGAGGCAAGACAAGATATGAAATGCCGATGCCTCCTTTTTCTTTTGAATGATGAAAGATGCAGAAATGATGCTTTTTTATTTTATTTTATTTTATTATTTTTTTTTTAGAGGCAAGGCGAAGTATGAAATGCCAACGCCCCTTCCTTTTTTGAAAGATGCATGTATGGAGGAATGATGCATGAATGCTACATTTTGAATAAATTTGATGATGAACGAGATGCTTTCTTGTTTTTATTTTTTGTGCAATGAAATGCATGATGCTCACAATAATTTTTTTTTTTTACGATGTGTGAAAAGGACAACAATAATGCATGAAACGCGCTCCTAATAAGACATGAAACGCACACGTGCGGAGAATGCACTCTTGACAAACCTAAATGAGATAGAGAAAAATGCATGTATGCAAACATGATGAAAATGCAAGGGAAATGACCACTTGGGAAGTGGAATTGTTCTAAAAGATTTTCGAGTGTTTTTGATGCAAGATGAAAAATGAAATTCCTAGGCATGCAAGAATGATATTTTCAAAATGGTTCTTATTCTTTAGAGGCAAGACGAGATATGAAATGTCAATGCCTCCTCCCTTTTTTTGTAGAAATGATGTCGTGAGGCAACCAATTGTCGTTACTCTGAGTAACTTGCATGAAACATTGAGTGGATCCTGACTCGATACTTCACGCAATATACTGAAATGCTTCGACATTTGGTTAACTCAAACTTATTCTCTTATGTGAAAACAAACCTCACTTGATAGGGTCAAAGTGCCCCGATATCGTGGAGTAACATCTCAAATTTGTAGTGCACAAACAAATTTGAGATATTACCCTTCGTCATTCGAAGGTGCACTTTTACTCATTGAGTTTTTACATGAAGAGCTTTTCTATTTTTCCCTTTGTTTAGAGGAAATGCATGCATCGGAAACTTTTCATGATTTTGAAAACTATGTGGAGATGCAAATGATTTATTGGAAAAAAGGTTTTAGAAAAATGTGCTTGACGGGGTATGACCGCTCCTACGTATCCTCACTGTAATGAGGAATCAAAGCTTACGTAGTTCTACTATGTCTCTCCTTTTTTTTTTTTGAAATAATGCTTATGCATGAACGTCTCGTCTTGGATGAACTCGACGAGGATTTTTTTGCATGATTATAAATGAAATGCTTATGCTATGCAGATGATAATTGTTTTTTGTTTTATCTTTATGTAATGAAAGGGAATGCAAGATGAATGGTTTTTTTCAAAATTGGAATTTTTATGCAAATGATGCAATGATGCAGTGATGTAATGATGCGATGATGCAAGGATGCTTCTTTTTTTTTTGTGTTTTTGCAGAAAGAGGATATTTACAGGCGGTGATTTGAAAATTTTCACACTATATGCCACCTCATATAGGCGTCTATTGAAAAGGAAAAGCATATCTTTTTTGATTTTCGAAGATTTTGAAGGAAAAATTGATTGAACTGAATGCAACAATGCAGCACACAATTTGGAAAGCCCTTGTGACCTAAAAGGGGGTAGAACCTATGATCTAAGGCACTTTAGGGATAGTCTTCTCATGTAGCTCTATTCACACCCTCACAAAGGTCATCAGAGCCACAGTCCCTCTCATGAAAATCCCCGTAAATGCAGCAAACTGCTAGGTACGAGGCATCATGAAAGAGCACAACTCTGATTGAAACTTTCGTAAGTAGCCAAACGGACAAAGGTCCTGATGGGCTCCCATTACTCGAATCCACTCATCCTATGGTATCCTAACAGACCTGGGTTATGGTCTCTTTCTCTAATCATGTAGCCTCAAGGTACAAGTGTGTGTGTGCGAAGGGCATTTCCTTAAAAAAACTAACCTACCTGCAAATGAAAATCCAGAACAGTCCAGACTATAGAAATCAATAACATGTCGTCTACCCTAGGGTTCAATACCCATCAAATTCAACTAATCTAGGGTGCCAACAACAAACACATTACTTACCTCAGAAAGGGAGCTGAGAAGAAGGGGACATGACAAGGGAGGGGAAATATGCATGAGGGAACTAAGCATTTAAGCAAAGAAGTAACTATCTATTATTTTAAACAAAAGCAAACATAGAAGAAGAATGCATATGGATGCAACATGCTTATGAAAAAAGAAGAAGAATAGAGGCAAAGCAAGATGTTCAAATCAATCACACAAACCACACACTTAATTAATTAGGCTTGACCCACTTTTAAAAAAAATGTTTTTTTTGATCCCCAGTGAAGTCGCCAGCTGTTGCGCCCGAAAAAGTCCCCGAGGGAGAACCTTCCTCGTTCACAACTTTTCCTAAGACAATGAAGCCGCCACCAATATTTATTAAGGAAAATATTAGGAAAACCTTTTTTGGAAAGCGATTGGTCTTGCGAAACTAGAGAATAGGGTTCGGGGGTCGGTTACGCGCGGGGAAGGTGTTAGCACCCCACACGTCCTCTCTACTGAGAGGGAACCTTTAATTAAATGTGTGGTTTTAGTGTGTTGACTTGAAAATACTTAATTTTGCCTCTCTACTTCTTATTGAAAATCTTTATTTATTTATGAAAAAAAGGGGAAAAAATGGTTTTTTTAGAAAAGCGCTTGACGGGACAAGGCCCGCTCCTACGTATCTCCCGGTGCGATGGAGAACTCAAAGCTACGTAGTTCTTCTTTGTCCTGAAAAGGTTTTTGTCTTTTATCTTTTTAGTGAGTTTTCGAAATAGGACAAGTATTTAGTGAACGATTAAACTAACCAAGGTTATGGGTAATCATCGCTAAGTACTATTGAAAATGAGAGTCACTACCGCCAGTCAGACGAACAAAGGTTCTGATTTACTATTGGTAGCGACTCGTTTTTCTTTGTTCTTTTGAAAGGGGTTTTCGAAAGAGATTGATTGGCGCGAATGATCAAACTAACAAAGGTTATGAGTGATCATCACTTGTTGTTCTTTGGGGAAAAAGACACCGCCACCAATGGCTAGACGAACAAATGTTCTGATTAACCACTAGCGACGATGGATTGAAAATGATTTTAGAAAGGAAAAGGTTTGCGAAAGTGATTCTTTTTGTTAGGAAAATAACTCTTTTCTTTTTGTTATGCAAATGCTAAACTTTTTATGATTGCGCTTGACGAGAATGCGACTCGCTCCTACGTATCCCAAATGGGAATCAAAGCGACGTAGTTCTAACGAGCCTTAAAAATGAAAATCTTTCATGATGATCAAACTAACAAAGGTTATGATGGACCACCGCTAATAACTTGTTTTGGATTCTTTGATACTTAGAAAATGCTTTTTGGAATTGGACGCGTTCATGATAATCAAACCAACAAAGGTTGTGATGGATTATCACTAGTAGCTTGCTTTATGCTTACGAAAATTCTTTTTTGAAATTGAGGCTTTCATGACAATCAAACCAACAAAGGTTGTGATGGATTGCCACTAGTAACCGTTTTTGTGCCATGTCGTTTCGAAATGAAAACAATGAATGCAAGAAAGAATTGGTGGATTCAAGCATAACACAATCAGTGGAATCAAATCATTAAACAACAATATTTGAATTCGCAAACAAAAATCAAGTCTAAACTACACATAGTAGATCACAACGCATAGATAGGCAAGGAGGGAACTTGAATTGGGCATCAAGCAAAAATACAAGAGTAGGCGAGATTGAACCTAAATGCACATCTAGTGGAAGATGCTAGGCGAGAACCATACTCAAATATTTCTACAAAACGCAAGGGAATCTTAAATGCACATCTAGTGGAAGATGCAATGTAAGGAATGGACCTATCTAAGTATTGATGATATTCTATATGAGAGTAGACGATGACACTGTAAGCTTCAAGCAAAAGAGTTGCCTCAATCATGATCATTGGCCAGCATAAGCAAGCAAATTATTTAGCGACCAAACTATCAAAAAATGTTGAATCACTTTGGTCAATCCTCACACCTAAGATTAAGTGCACAAGTGCACAAGTGTGAATCACATTGCCAATCATCATATAAACTAAAAGGGTTGAATCATCTGAGACCATCTTCACCACTCAGAACATGATGCACTAGGCATAAGTGGGAATCATGTGGTTCATCATCAACAATGACACTATAACTAAGTTAAATCACATAGGGCAATTTTTGCATGAATCACAATGATTAAATATTAACAAATATAAAGACAGAAATACCTCTGATGAAGGCAGATACTACCACTTGAAGAACGCAACTCCAACTAACTCTTGCAGAAGATCAGCTCAGACGGACCAACGGAACGAATAGAGCGAAAAAAATAAAGCGTAGAAGAGTTTTTCTAAAATGTGAGAGATTTCGAGAAAAATGGGTTTTTTCTCTGATCTCGTGAAAATCCGTGTCTGAGAAGCAGAGAGGAGTTGTGAAATTCGTTCCCTGTGAAATCCGTGTCTTGGAAATGAAATTTGAGCGTCATATTTATAGGAAATTAGATTTGATCTATTTTAGGAAACATGATAATCGATTATGTTAAAAAACACTTGGTGTATGTTAATCGATTATTGGCTCAGGATGTTTGACAATGATAATCGATTATGAACCTTGAGTAATCGATTAGAAACTTTCCAAAAGAGGTGATAATCGATTATGGTGTGAAGGAAAAACAAGTGTATAATCGATTATCAACCTTCCTAAAAAGGTGGTAATCGATTATATGCTTAGTTACAAGAAGGGAGTAATCGATTTATTTGATAAATATGGAAACTTCCATTTGCTTCATAATCGATTATGTGTGATGTGCAAATGAAGGCTAATCGATTATTTGCTTCCTAATTGATTAGGATAATCGATTTATTGTTGTAAATAAGGAAACAATCGATTATTTGCTTTAGTAAAGATAGGAGAGTAATCGATTATGTGCTCTGAAAACATTCAGGCACATAATCTATTACCATAATCTATTATCTTTGTAAAAAATATAGGATTTTAATCTCAAGCCCCCTACCAAAATATTTTTCAAAACTATTTTGATGCACCATGCATGTTTTGAAACACTCATCTCTCAGCTACTAAAAGTCATAGATCTTCAGTGATAGGACCTTACACAGTGTCCTAAAGAAAGCTCATTAACAATTTAGGTCTTTATCTTCAAGGGTGGCTTCTTCTCCAAACTGCTCCACTTTAATGCTTCCTGCTTTTTTGATTCTAGTCCTGTACTCTAAAAAATATTTTCATGCAAAATTATTTTTATGAGTCCTTTTGTGAGAAATGACCAAAATGCCCTTTTTGACCCTAAAGCCCTAATTTCCCCAAAAAGTGCATTCTAACTCTAAAAATGGTTTCTAGGACCCAAAAAGCAATGCATAAGTTATTTTTTTATATTTTTCTTTTTGTGTGGAAAATTAGGGTTTTGACCTAAGCCGGACAAAATTGGGGTATGACAATAACAAATAGCCGAACATTCCGTGAAATCGCTTTTCCGACATAACCACACGAACGTTCCCCGTATAAACTTTACACTCCGACGACAATTGAATCCGCTCCCAACCTTTGAACCTACAATCAATCACAAAACCTCCATGAAATTACTATTCATCGTCTTCAAGCTTCAAATCACTATTCACAGATAACCCCAATTTGAACCCTAACCTCTTGATTCTTCACAAACCCCAAATCGGACTTCAATATTTGCGTAATCCGCCTGGAGCTCGCTCCCAAACACCATCCTAAGCTTTCCTTTGAGCTTGAACAACAAAAACCTCCATTTTCCTCTTAAAATCGAAAATGGCAAAGTGAGAGAGAGTGAATTGATGGTGATGATGTTGGTACCAAACTGAAGAGGAAGTAACGCTGAACGTTTTTCGTGTTGGAAGGAAGTCGTTTTGATGAGCCTAAATCCTCCCTTTCCCCCTTCTTCCTCCGTTTCCATTCTTTCTCTCCTCTCTTTTCTCTCTGTTTCTCTTCTCTGTCTCTTGCTTCCTTCTTTCTTTCTTTTAATTATTTCTTTCACTCACACACACACATATATATTTATTTAATATATAAGTGGTAACGTGGTCAAATTATCATATTGCCATTAATCTCTTATTTCGATTCTAAATCGTCCTTGACCCGTATTATCCGGTTAACAATACGATGACAACCAATAAATATAGCACTCAATAAATTTACTAGTCAAGTACTAAAATAATTCAATTGTGTTAACATCCAAATAATTCTATTAATTATTTTGGGGATTATTCCTTATTATTATTCCTTATTATTATTCATCATTGTATGTTAAATGCAAATCATAGGTTACAATACTTGAGCCTATTCTTGTTCTTGCTCAATTTGAGTTTATTTCATAACACGTTATCACCACGAAGCGCTACCAAAATGACGGCTTAATAAGCTTGGAGGCTATTTGGTAAAGATATGGTTTCTTCTACTATCTTATAGTTAATCTAACTCATATAATCATGTTTTGTATTCTTATAGTTTTTATTTTATCATGTGAATATGTTTTATTTTTTGTATAAAATTTTATTGAGAATTTTATTTAGCTACCATGGTTATCATGTTTTCTATTTTTGATGAACTCCTGAAGAATTCAACATTCAAGCATCCCTGCTGGATTGAACAAGGACAACTATTTGTCTATTCTTGATGAATTTAAGAAGAATTCATCGTTCAAGCATCCTAGAAGGATTGCACAAAGAACTTGAAGCATATCGTGTTTGTCCCATATTCATGATGAATTCTAGAAGAATTCCCTAGTCAAACATCCCAGAAGGATTGCACAAATAACTTAATATTGAAGCATCCTATAGGATTGCTCCAAGTGTGAACGTTTGTAATATAGTTCTTGAAGATCTTAAAAAAAATTGTGATATAGTTCTTGAAGAACTTAAAAAAAAAATTATTAACATTCAAACTATCCTTGGAGGATTGTTCAAATAATGATGGTAAACATATAAATTCGTTGTATAGTTCTTGAAGAGCAAATTGTTAGAAAGTATGATTTTTCTTGATCATCACTAGTGAAAGATTTGTGGTCAAGTTCTTGAAGAACTAAACCTTTAGACCATGATTGTAATCTAAATGATCTATTTGATCTTAGTATAATTGAATCAAAGGAATATAAGGGAAATTTTACTTGAATTTGCTCCTAGTGTAGCACAAATGAGAAAATATTTTCCAGAATATTTTGAATCAAGATTATGTGTTGTTGTAATGGAAAAAATAAGGGTAAAATATGTTTTTAGTCCCTACAAAATCGGCTCCTTCTAAGTTTAGTCCCTACATTAACGAAATAGGCGTTTTGGTCCTCATCTTAATTTTTCGTTTTCAATTTTAGTCCCTCATGACTTTTAATAGCACTTCAAACCTTTTAATAGCGCTTATAAAAGGTCAAAAAAGCGCTATTAAAAGTTTTGAAGCTCTATTAAAAGTCATGAGGGACTAAAATTGAAAACGGAAAAATAAGATGAGGACCAAAACGCCTATTTCGTTAATGTAGGGACTAAACTTAGAAGGAGCCGATTTTTTAGGGACTAAAAACATATTTAACCCAAAAAATAGTCACAAACCACTCAATGAATTGAACTTTATTCCTAGAAGAGAATGAATCAAATTGAAACATTGAGTACAACAAAAGTTGTGGTTATGATCATTGATGTAGTAAAGGTTACCGTTATCATTTATGAAAGATTTCTTTGACCACAAAAATATGAAAGATTTGAGGTCGAGTTCCTACAGAACTAGACCTTTAGACCGTGATTGAAATCTATAAGATCTATTTGATCTTAGTATACTTTGAAACAAGGAAAAGTGAGAGAAAAGTAAATTATTTTTATGTATCACAATTATGCTCTTGAAGTAGAAAAATTGTGAAGATATTTTGAAAGTTTAGACATAATTTGATTGAACAAAAGAGTGATTGTTGATTAAAATGTGAAAGGTCGCGTACGTAGCAATTGAACTTTATTATGATTTATGATGTATGGTTATATTCTTTACTATTTTTCATAGTGGTATACTAGTTTTCTTTTTATGAAAATAATGATGTAGTAACTCATATACATTATGAGAAAGTTTAATCTTTCGAAATGTAACTTCTCTTCCTACTTACTCTTGGAATTCTAGTATTTTATTTCATGAGTGGAAACAATAGAAAAAATATGTGATACGGTCAGGTATTTCTTAAAGAATTAGATCTTTTTATGTTCTTATTTTTTTTTTATCTTGTTTGGATTTCAAGTCAACTTAATATTGTAAAGCATATGAGTGCAATTAAAATTATGCTATGGAAAACCAGAAGTTTCCTATGCATTTTTAAAAAAAATAAAATGTTATTTTAAACCCGAAGTTTAATAGTCTACTTGATTTTACTATTTAGTATGCGTTCAATTATATTTTTCTAATATAAAGATGACGACACGTATTAATATTTTTGAAGGACCAGAAGATTCTTCGATATAATAAGTTTTTCTATGTCATGTTTTAATGCATATAAACTATCAGAAAGTCATATGGTAGTGTGTGTTTTTATTATGAACTTGCAACCAGAAGTTTGCATGTATAATTGAAGACTCAAGAAGAGCTAATGTATTGTTACAAGCTTGAGGAACAAAAAGTTTTCACAGATTGATACCACATTTATTCTCTCAAGTCTCGTGGAAACTAATAAAGTTTCAACGATATCAATCTAAGAGGAGATCATGTGGAAAAATAATTTTTCTTTGAGTTTCTACTAAATGTATATTAGTACACACATGCTACCTTAAACCAGAAGTTTATGAATTATAATAAGTTTATCGTTGGCAAGACCGGTTGGGACATTCTGGGTCTATTATGATGCGAAAAAATAGTTAAAAATTTTAGTGAACATGTATTGAAGAGCCTGTAGATTCTTCAATCCATTAACTTTTGTGTATTACTAGTTCCCAAAGCAAGTTGAGAATTTGAAAGAATAAGTCCCTCACATTTCTAAAATGTGTATAAGGTGATATTTGTAAACAAATACATCAATCACGTGATATTTTATGATGATGCATCAATTAGATGACCACATATATGCTACATATATTTGTCGCCAACTCACAACTTGAAGTTTGTGAGATGGTTTGCTCAACTAATTTGAGTAAGAGGTCATTATGTGAATTATCTTGGAATCATTTGGTAAGTATTGTATGTATATTAGAATTGATATTGGACATCAGATAGCTATGTTTATCCATAAAATGTCTTGAAGAACTATTCATTAGGCGTCTAAAGTGAATAATATGATCAATTCTTATGAGATCAAAACTTCAATTTCTACATGGGAACATGCAATATTGCAAGCAAAGACACTGATACGCATCAAGTCAATAAGGTATCATATGTAAGTTCTCCCTTTTATGATTGATTTTTAGTCAATAATCCAATATCTCCCATCTTAATGTTGTGTATGTTCACATTACTACACTACTATACGATAAGAAGTATACTTAATGAATGTTGGGAATACATGAGTATATGAATCTCCACCCATGAAAATTAAAGTATGTTGAGCCAACAACTGGAGATGTATTTATAGCTAAATTAGTTGATTGAAATTGTGATGAGTTAGTTTTCCCAATATTAGGGGGAGAGACGAGAAGCTCAAAATGAATATTATTTGAAATAAATTATTAGTATCTCATCTTGATCCTCTTACAAACCAATGAGAACCAGAAGTTTAAAGGATAACTCATTTGCAAAATTTAGCAAATTAATCACAGCTGCAGTGCTCCAATTAAAATTGACGTCCCTGTTGGACACTCAAACATTGCAAATGAATCTTAATCACGCATGAAGCGTGTAGCATGGTCGGTTCGAAAGAAAAAGAAATAACTCTCAAACAAAGAAAGAAGCATAAAAGTAAGTTGGCCCAAAGGAGGATATGGAAGCTCTAAAAGAGTAATTTGACATAATTGATTTTTCAAGTTCCAGAAGAACTAATCAGGTACCTGAAAAATTCTGAAATTTGTGGAAATGAGATCTCAATAAATTATGTCATGAATGAAGAAAGATGGAACCGAAGTAAAGTCAACGTTGACGATATTTTGATATATAATATAGCGCTAAATGTGAGGAGTGATAATGAGGATCATGAACCAAAGTCCATCGAAGATTGTCGACAAAGAAATGACTGGACAAAGTGGAAAGATGCAATTGAAGCGGAATTAAACTCACTTTGTAAGAGAAATGTTTTTGGACCTGTAGTCCGAACACCTGAAGGTGTGAAGCCAGTTGGATATAAGTGAGTTTTTGTACGAAAACAAAATGAAAATGGTGATATTGTGAGATACAAAACTCGACTTGTTGCTCAAGGATTTTCACAAAGACCTGTAGTGGATGCAAGTACTTTTCGATACTTAATTAGTCTAGTAGCACGTGAGGGGATAAATTTACATATGATGGATGTTGTTACAACATATTTATATGGTTCACTTGATAGTGAAATTTATATAAAACTCCTTGAAGGATTTCATTTTCCAAAGACAAACAATCCAGGCTCTCGAGAAGATTATTCGATCAAGTTGAATAAGTCTCTCTATTGACTTAAACAATCTGGACGCATGTGTTATAATCATCTCAGTGAATATTTGTTAAAGGAGGGATAGAAAAATGACCCCATATGTCCATGCATTTTTATGAAAAGATCTGGAGAAGAATTTGCTATAATTGCTGTTTATGTGGATGACTTAAATATTATTGGAAGTCCTGAAGAGCTTCCCAAAGCTATAGATTGCTTAAAGAAAGAGTTCGAGATGAAGGACTTAGGAAGGACAAAATTTTGTTTGTGATTACAAATTGAATATTTAAGAAATGGAATTCTTGTACATCAAGAAACTTATATAGCAAAAGTGCTAAAACGGTTTTACATGGACAAATCACATCCACTGTGTACACCAATGGTTGTAAGATCACTAGATGTGAATAAAGATCCATTTAGACCTCAAGAAAAGGATGAGGAACTACTTAGTCCTGAAGTACCATATCTTAGTGCAATTGGCGCACTAATGTACCTTGCTAATAATACACGTCCAGATATATCATTTGCTGTCAATTTATTAGCAAGATATAGTTCTTCACCTACACGAAGACATTGGAATGGAGTCAAGAATGTACTTCGTTGCCTTAGAGGTATAATGGATATGGGTTTGTTTTATTCAAATGAATCAAAGTCAGATTTAACTGGTTATGCAGATGCAGGTTATTTACTGACCCTCATAATGGTAGATCACAAACATGCTATCTGTTTACATGTGGTGATACATCCATTTCATGGAGGTCTGTAAAACAAACCATAACAGCCACATCATCCAACCATGTAGAAATTTTAGCACTACATGAGGCAAGTCGAGAAAGCGTTTGGTTAAGGTCAGTAATTCAACAAATACAAGAAACATGTGGTTTGTCTTCTGAGGAAATGTTTGCAACAACTATGTATGAAGTTAACACTGCATGCATTGCTCAATTGAAAGAAGGGTATATTAAAGGAGATAGGACAAAACATATTTCACCAAAGTTCTTCTTCACTCATGATCTTCAAAAGAGCGGTGCTATTAACTTCCAACAAAAGAGCGGTGCTATTAACTTCCAACAAATTCGCTCCTGTGAAAATTAGCAGATCTTCTGACAAAGTCATTGCCAAGCAAAACATTTAAACAGTTCACAAGGAAGATTGGACTTCGTCGTCTTAGAGATTATTACATGCATGAGGGGGAGAAATAAATATGTTCTGCACTCTTTTTTCCTTCACCACGGTTTTGTCCCAATGGGTTTTCCTGGTAAGGTTTTTAACGAGGCAGCCCTCAAGCAAAGGATATTGCACTCTTTTTCATTCACTGAGATTTTTTCCCATTGGGTTTTTTTCTTAGTAAGGTTTTAATAAGGCATATCCTTAATAGACATCCAAGGGGAGTATTGTGAATAAAGTGGATGTCTAATGCAATTGTAACTCCTAGGCATTGTTCCTTATTATTATTCATCATTGTATATGTTAAATGCAAATCATAGGTTACAATACTTGAGCCCATAAATGGGACTCATGACATTGTAGAAGAGACATTTGAAGAGTACAATACAATAGCTCTATTTTTCTTTCATCTTCTATTCTTGTTCTTGCTCTATTTGAGTTTATTTCATAACATGTTTGATGTACAACACCTGACGGGATATAAGATAATATATATTATTCTCTTTTTAGCTAAAAAGATAACATGTGTCATTCTATTATGTATTTTATTATATGTTAACTACAAAATTACCCTTATGACAAAATAATAAATTTATACTTTTATTTGTTAAAAAATTTGATTAATTTTTATTTTTATACTTTTTTAATAATAAATTTGTTTTTTTATCATCACTTTAGTTTTTTAATTTTATTAGATTTATTAGTTTTAAATTATATAAAATGAAAAATCACCCTTATTATAAAATTACACTTTATTTTTAAAATTAAGTATTAATATTTTTATTTTTTAGTTTATTATCTAAACTTACTTTTATTTTATTTTTTAATGATGATAAAGGTTTGACAAAGGTATAGGTACAGTTGGTAAAATAAACTTTGCTCAGATTCAAAATATTCAATATGTTGAAGGACTGAAACAAAATCTTCTCAGTGTGAGTCAATTGTTTAGGTTCTGGTAAAACAATTTTTGAAGGTCATAGAACAAATAATCTTTATAGTGTGTCTAGATGATCTGCGTGATGAAACTTGTCTCATTTCTAAAGAAGATGATAAATGGATGTGGCATAGAAGACTTGGTCAAGTTAGCATGAGAACAATGTCAAAGTTGTCTAAACTAAACCCTGTTAGAGGGCTTCCAAAGATCAAGTTTGAGAAACATAAGTCATGTAAATCATGTATCCAAGGGAAACATGTAAAATCATCTTTCAAAACTGTAACATCCCCAATTTCGCTAATTTAAATCAATATGATTAATTAGCATTATTGATTAATTATGATATGGTGAGTTAATTGGGATTTTAAGCAAAAAGGAGCACATGGGTATTTTCGTCTTTTCCACACATTAATGAGTTTCGGCTAAACCATCCTCCACAGAACATCACTATATGCAATATGTGATTATTGTATAAGTATTGTTTGATTAAAATTGACTTAAGAAGAAATTAAGGAAGTTTAAGTCAAAACTAGACATAAGGGCAATAGAGTAATTGCACACTCATTAAGAACTCACTACAGCTGAACCATTGACCCACCCATCAACAAAACACATGCACAGTTTCAGACTTGGTAGAAAACATAAAAAAGAGAGACCTTGAGAGGGAGAGGAGCCGTGAGAGGGAGGAGAGAAAGGAGGGGAAGGATCTCTATCATCCCTTCATGCATGTCCAATCTTTTTATATCATTCTTTCCCATTTCTTCTCCTCTACATTCTGACATAAACATCATCCTCAACACCCTTCTCCAGCTAATTTCGCCATTGTTGAACATTCAAGCTCCACTTGACCAAATATGGAGTTTTGAGAACTAAGGGTGTTGCATGTTCAAGAGGAGGGTAGATTGGGGTAGAGTTGAACCTATTTGGTGATTAGAAGCTCATTTGAAGAAGGTTCAGTAGCTGGAAGTGTTAGAATTCGAATTAGACTGTTTTGGTTAGCTATGGAACTCTAATCCATGGAGGCATGAAGGATTGAGTAAAAGGGTATGCTGCTGGAAGAGTTTTTCAACAAACCCGTATGACCTACCTTCATTGTTTTCGTCTTATCTCCATGTATTCAACTCCGATGTTCACGATTTTTGTTTCTATGGAAACAAGACACAAAATGCATCAAAATGAGCAGAAGAACCATCGGATTCCAATTAGAAATAAAGAAGATATTGTATCCCCAAATTCCAGTTGTGAGTCAGCCACTGTCCTGGACCAGTCACCTAGGTTCGGGTATACCTCCCAATCTACTGAATGCATGCGTATTAAACTTTGACCATCAGAAAGTAGACAAGATTATCTACACAATGGGCACTGGTTTGAGGGGTTTTGGCCACGATTTGACCAAGATACATGTGTTACAAAACTGCTCACTGATGCTGGAAAACGGATGTGGAAATGGAAATGTTGGTCCCTCAAATTTCGGATCGAATCGCCAAAGTTCGAGAGACGCCAATTCCGTAGACAAGGAGGAAGTTCAGTAGCTGGGATTTGTGTTTGGTTGCTGTTCCGAAGTTTAGTTTCGAGTATCGGACGAGTTCGTGCGAGTACGTGATTACGGGGATCGTTCGAGAGGTTACGGTTCGATCCTTTCGTGTGAGGACGTGATTTCTCGCGAGGTCGTCAAATCGGTGAGTTCTATACTCTCTTAGGGATGTTTTGATATTGAGTCATTAAATTTTTGAAACGAAATCTTAAAAAATCCGCTTTGTGAAAATTAGCGACGAAACCGTTTTTATCGAAAAACCGTAAATTGTGAAATGTTCGAATGGATTGAATTGTTGATTGACGATATGATAATATGTGTTGTTTTGATTGTTTAATCGCTTTCGCTGGTCTGGAATAATTGCTTGCTATGTTGTTTTTAAGTTTCGAATGCCCTACAAAATCGCATTTCGAAAACCTGTTTTCTGAACTATCTGGATGCCATCGCATCGCGACCCGTCCCTCTTCGCGTCGCGACCCTTTGTAAAATTGCACCGAAAATGTTTGTGTAATTTCACGTCGCGACGGACCCTGTCCGCGTCGCGACGCAGTGTAATTTTTCAGCAAACCCTATTGACTTTCTGAGGAGCATAGGCAGTGGTGTAGTAGACCTTTCTCTAGTGAGGATGTGCTGAATGCCATCCAGCAGATGCACCCGTTGAAACCAACTGGACCCGATGGGCTGCCTGCTCTATTTTATCAGAAGTTTTGGAATATTGTGGGGAAGGATGTGGTGGAGCTGGTTTTAAAAATACTGAATGATAATATGTCCCCAGAATCTTTGAATCAAACCTTCATCGTTCTTATTCCCAAGTGCAAGAATCCTATATCCCCTAAGGACTTCAGACCTATAAGCCTCTGCAATGTTGTCTTGAAGATAGTTACAAAAGCCATTGCAAGTAGAGTGAAGCATACTTTACCTGATGTTATTGAAAGAGAGCAAAGTGCTTTTGTGCAAAGAAGAATGATAACTGATAATGCCATGATTGCCATGGAATGCTTCCACTGGCTCAAAAAGAAGAAGAAAGGAAAGAAGGGGGTTATGGCTTTAAAGTTGGACATGACAAAGGCTTATGATAGAGTGGACTGGAGTTTTGTTAGGTGTGTCCTTCTGAAAATGGGTTATCCAGAGAATTTGGTGGAGCTGATTGTTAGATGTATTTCCACGGTTTCGTATAGAATTTTGGTAAATGGATAGCCTAGTGCCTATTTCAAGCCTGCGAGAGGACTAAGACAAGGGGATCCCCTATCCCCTTATCTGTTTATTTTGTGTTCTGATGTTTTGTCTGGTCTGATTCACAGAGCTTCTGCTTCAAACAAGATTCATGGTATTAAAGTTGCGAGATCAGCTCCTAATATATCTCATCTGCTTTTTGCGGATGACAGCTTGCTTTTCACCAGGGCTAATTCTTCTGAGGCCAATCAGGTGATTAATATCCTCCAATCTTACCAGCTAGCTTCGGGTCAGGCTGCCAACTTGGACAAGTTTGAGTCTTCTTTTAGTCAAAATGTGCCTCTTGAAGAGAGAAAAATGATCAGTAACCTGATGGGAGTAAAGACTGTGGAGACTCACACTAAGTACCTTGGCTTCCCAATTCCTTTTGGGATATCTAAGAAGGTAATTTTCCAATTTGTCATTGATAGGGTGTGGAAGAAGTTGAAAGGTTGGAAGGAGAAATGCTTATCTAGAGTTGGGAAGGAAATCCTGATCAAAGCTGTGGCCCAGTCAATTCCCAATTACATTATGAGTTGCTACGTAATGCCTGATGGGGTCTGCCAACAAATTGACTCAATGCTTAGCAAGTTCTGGTGGGGATCTACTGGAGAGAATAGAAAGATTCATTGGCTAAGTTGGGACAAGCTAGCTACGGCTAAAGGCAAGGGTGGTATGGGATTTAGAGTATTTAAAGACTTCAATAAAGCACTATTGGGCAAACACTGATGGAGATTGATGGGTGATGGAAACTTTTTTCTTGAGAGTGTGTTTAGAAGTAGATACTACCCTAGAGGAGAGTTTGCTACAGCTGGGGTGGGGTACCAACCAAGCTATGCTTGGAGGAGTATCAGAAGTGTTAGAGAAAAAATCACTCAAGGGGGCCGGTGGATTGTTGGTAAAGGAAACACTATAAGTATCTGGAAGGATAGATGGCTGCCAAACCAATCTAGCTTCATTCTAAGCAGACCCTCTATGGAGTTGCCTGAGATTTCGAAGATCTCGGATCTGATTGTAGAAGGTTCTGGTCAGTGGGATAGGTGCAAGATTTTCAGAAATTTTAATGCTGCTGATGCTGTCCAAATTGTAAGCTTACCTCTCTCTGTTTCCTCTTCTAATGACAAATTCATCTGGCATGCTGAGAAGAGTGGAATTTATTCGGTTAAGACGGCATATCATCTATTCGCAAATGATAGATCAAGGAGCCAAGCTAGTAGTTCTTCCTCTGCTGATGATTCTATCTGGAAGGAAATTTGGAAAGCCCCGGTCTCAAATGCTATTAGAAACTTCCTTTGGAGACTTACAAAAAACATTCTCCCAACAAAAGCCAACTTGAGAAAGAAAGGTATTTCTAGTGATTTTCTATGCCCTTTCTGTAATTGTGATGAGGAAACTGTTGATCATCTGTTTATGCATTGCCCCGTTAAAAAACTTATCTTCTTTGGATCACATATTGGTGTTAAAATTCCTGAGCATCCTAGTCTTAATTGTTGGATTTTAAACTGGTTGACTTGTAAAGAGAAGCTGGGAAGTCATATTTTCTGTGCTATTCTGTGGAAAATTTGGTTTGCAAGGAACCAATTTATTTTCAATAAAACACCTGTGGAACCGTTGGCTATTGGGAAAGCTGCCTCTGATTTTATCATAGAGTTCAATGAAGCTCATCCTGGGCGTTCTGCTCTCGGCAAGAACAGAGCCTTGATTGCTGCCACTGATGTTTTGCTGGCTGGAAATCATGTTTTTGGGTGATGCAGGCTGTTTTGTGGAAGGAAGAACGGGTTGGGGGCTGGCTGTTACGGATAAAAATGGTTGTCCGAACTACTGTGCTTGCAAGAGAGATGACATTGTTGTAAGCCCACTTATGGCAGAGGCTCTTGGACTCAGATGGGCTCTTGAGGGGATTGAAGCTCTTGGTTTGAATATCAGCACTATAGCAACAGATGCAGCAACCTTTGTCAAGTGTCTGGACAGATCTATTATTGTTGCTGATTTGGACCCCATTGTGCTGGACTGTAATGCTATTTTGCGCAGGAACCCCCATATTAGAGTAGCTTATGTTAACAGGTGTTATAATGCAGTAGCTCATGATTTAGCTATTTTAGCTAGGCGGTGTGGATCCAGGACGTGGACTGGTCTCCTTAGTAACTCTGTGTATAGTTTCTATCATGTAACTCCCACCTTCAGTGGTGTAATTTCCTCAGTTTAATGCAATATATCGTGCTTTCAAAAAAAAAAACTCCGCTGTTCACAAGTTTTATTTCTATGGAAACTAGACACAAAATGCATCAAAATGAGCACAAGAACCATCGGATTCCAATTAGAAATGAAGAAGATATTGTATCCACAAGTTCCAGTTGTGACTCAGCCACTGTCCTGGACCAGTCACCTTGTTTCGGGTATACCTCCCAATATACTGAATGCATGCGTATGAACCTTGGACCATCAGAAAGTAGACAAGATTAGCTACACAATGGGCACTGGTTTGAGGGGTTTTGGCCACGATTTGACCAAGATACACGTGTTACAAAACTGCTCACTGATGCTGTAAAACGGATGTGGAAATGGAAATGTTGGTCCCTCAAATTTCGGATCGAATCGCCAAAGTTCGAGAGACGCCAATTCCGTGGACAAGGAGGAAGTTCAGTAGCTGGGATTTGTGTTTGGTTGCTGTTCCGAAGATCAGTTTCGAGTATCGGGCGAGTTCGGTGCGAGTACGTGATTACGGGGATCGTTCGAGAGGTTACAGTTCGATCGTTTCATGTGAGGACGTGATTTATCGCGAGGTCGTCAAATTGGTGAGTTCTATACTCGCTTAGGGATGTTTTGTTATTGAGTCGTTAAATTTTTGAAACGAAATCTTAAAAAATCCGCTTTGGGAAAATTAGCGACGAAACCGTTTTTATCGAAAAACCGTAAGTTGTGAAATGTTCGAATGGATTGAATTGTTGATTGACGATATGATAATATGTGTTGTTTTGATTGTTTAATCGCTTTCGCTGGTCTGGAATAATTGCTTGCTATGTTGTTTTTAAGTTTCGAATGCCCTAGAAAGTCTCAGTATCGGATTGAAAGCGGAACGGAACAAAATCGCATTTCGAAAACCTGTTTTCTGAACTATCTGGATGCCATCGCGTCGCGACCCGTCCCTCTACGCGTCGCGACCCTTTGTAAAATTGCAACGAAAATGTTTCTGTGTAATTTCGCGTCGCGACGAACCCTGCCGTGTCGCGACGCAGTGTAATTTTTCAGCAAACCCTATTGACTTTGTTTTCGCGATAACTTTTGATCCGGGAGTCCGATTGAGGTGTTCTTTGGTGCGTTGGAAACCTTATTAACAGGGATAATCATATATGAAATCAAATATGTATAATGTTCCGTTTTGGTAGTCAAGACTGTTAAGGAAAAACCGTACATTAGTGGAACGCGAGTGTACACATGTCAATTAATACAAGTCAAGATAAGAAATGTTTAATTCAAAGACAAGATACCTTCCCTTGAGGAAGGGTATCCCTAGAGGAAGGGTAGACGGTACATGAATGATATTGAAACGGCCCAATGCGGGTACATGCAAATATAATATATAATAAATACGAGAGGATAAGGGTGACGACCCTTAGAGGATTAGCATACTAGGGGAGGGGAAGTCATGAGCCCCAAAACCTAGACTCAAGAGGTTTCTCCCACTAGAAATAGCGGGATGGGTTCACCGAAGCCAAAGAAGTGCCTATAAAATAGGTAGGCCGAGGTGTTATGCTAAGATCATGGAAAGAAATGTAATGCGTAGTTGCTTAGTAGGGCTACAAATTACAAGAGGTAAAATATGATATGCTTCATGTGTCGCTTAGGAGGGCCATGAGCATAAAAGTTACATGAAATTAATATATGTCCACGTGGTCGCTTATTAGGGCCACGAGTTCAAAGTAAAGCATAATGAACCGCTAGAGTTAGTAAGGGGTCTCGATAGGACTCACTGAGATAATGTTTATCTCACCCTTCATATTTGTGGTTTTTACAGAGAAACAGGGGAAAGCAAAGGCGGCGAAGCACGGTTAGCCGGTGCGATTCTTGGAGTCATTGAAGATCGAGTTTCATGTCTTTGGACCTTTGTCCCATTTACTGTTTCTATGTTATCGATTGTATAACGATCATGTATCAGTTGTAAATCGTTTCCGCTACTTTATGTTTTGAGTATTGAACACCAGGTTATGTACAATTCTTAAGTTGTGAAACTTAAGCATTTTCAGGAAGTTAATGAGGTTCATAGAACCATTTGATATGTATTATCGAAATTTTTAGTTTGTGTTCAATATTCATTAACAGGAAGTTACTCTGATGTATACCATTTAGTGCATTTCGGTGATTCTACAAGTTAGAATTCATCGGGGTGTTACATTATGGTATCAGAGCAGTTCGACCTAGTCGGGCTTAGTTTAGTTTAGGGTCGAGTCAATTCCTTGTTAGTCTTTGTTGTAATTACACTTGTGATGCTAAGAGACATTCACCCTGATCAACTCAATACTTGGTGTATCATAAGCGGAATTATGGAAGGATGACCAAGACGTAGTCCTCGACCAAGACCGAAGTTCCTTAAAACCTGTTTCATCTTAGGGAATATTGGAAAGAAGAAGGTAGTTAAGCCATCAACTCCGAATGCAAAGTTAAAAGGTAACCTATCAAGGGAAAGAAAGTGTAGTTGTATGATTCCTCAAGATTCTCCTAGTGGTTTGCTGGTAGGAAGCCCAAGAGGTGAATGTCGTCGTAGTGCAACCCAGTGGTAATATTTTAAGAAAAAGGGGTCACTAAATCCAGAGTGCCCAAAAAGAGGAAAAGAAAGAGTCAGATAAGCCTACTTCAGCTCGAGAGAGGGTCTACACTGCAGATGCTCGGGAAGTCAAGGCTACATACACTCCTCTGAGAATGTGGATATTGTCCTAAGTATGAGATGGATGACTGCAAATCATGTGAATATTGATTGTTTTCATCGGACTAATCGGTTTCGCCTCCGAATCAGTGGAGCTACAACCGACCAATTCTGAAGCTGTTATCTCATTCGCTTCAGCCAGTGACGGTTTGTTTCAAGGCGCAAGGCTTATGTCATGATGTTGTATGCATCCACTGAGACAGGTCTAGACTTATCTTCTGTGCAAGTTGTTAATGAAATTCTTGATGTGTTTCGTGACGAAGTTTCTTCGTTACCTCCGGATCGTGAGGTGGAATTCTCTATAGAGTTGGTTCCGGGCACTGGGCCAATTTCTATAGCTCCGTATAGAATGTCGCCGTTAGAGTTGAAAGAATTAAAAGTCCAATTAGAAGAGCTAATTTCCAAACGGTTTATCTGGCCGAGTGCCTCACCATGGGGTGCTCCAGTGTTACTTGTCAAGAAGAAGGACAGAAGTTTGAGATTGTGTATCGATTATCGTCAGTTGAATAAGGTGACTATCAAGAACAAGTACCCTCTACCAAGAATTGATGATTTGTTAGACCAATTGAGAGGAGCTTCTATATTCTCAAAGATTGATTTGAGGTCCGGCTATCACCAAATCAGGGTTCGAGCTTTGGACGTCCCGAAGACCGCTTTCCGTACGAGGTATGGACACTACGAATTTGTAGTGATGCCCTTCGGTTTGACCAATGCTCCAGCCATATTCATGGACTATATGAATCGGATGTTTAATCCCTATCTGGATCAGTTTATTGGGGTGTTCATTGATGATATCTTGGTGTTCTCTAAGACAATTGAGGAGCATGTGCAACATCTCCGAATTGTTCTGAACGTACTCCGGGAGAAGAAGTTGTACGCTAAGCCGTCCAAATGTGATTTTTGGATGCCCGAAGTTAAATTTATGGGTCATGTGATATCTCAGGCAGGTGTTGCAGTGGATCCCAGTAAGATTGAAGCTGTGGTAGACTGGGAACAACCATCTACAGTTACTGAGGTGAGAAGTTTCTTGGGATTAGCTGGGTATTATCGAAGATTCATTCAAGGATTTTCCCAGCTGGTTCTTCCACTCACTCGGTTAACTCGCAAGGGTCAGCCGTTTGTTTGGGACTCAGGCTGTGATGATTGTTTTGCGGAATTGAAGAATCGTTTGACTTCTGCACCTGTCCTGATTCTTCCAGATCTGTCCATAGGATTCCAAATCTATTGCGACGCCTCTGGTAAGGGTTTGGGATGTGTCCTAATGCAGAATCAACAAGTAGCTGCTTATGCCTCCAGACAGTTGAAACTGCATGAAGAGAATTACCCGACTCATGACTTAGAGTTGGCGGCGATTGTGTTTGCCCTAAAGATTTGGAGACATTACCTGTATGGGTCTTGTTTCGAAGTCTTTAGTGACCACAAGAGCCTTAAGTATTTGTTTGACCAGAAGGAGTTGAACAACAGACAGAGGAGATGGGTAGAGTTCCTGAAAGATTATGATTTTGAATTGAAGTACCACCCTGGTAAGGCGTATGTTGTGGCCGATGCTTTGAGCGGAAAGTCTATCCATACTGCAGAACTGATGATTCATGAGATGTTATTGTTGGAATCGTTTAGAGACCTTAATCTGAGAGTGAAGCGAAGAAGGAACAGGTTGGTGTTGAGCCACATTCGGATTTCGAGTCCTTTGAGAGATCTAATTCACTCAGCCCAAGAGGTTGATTTAGAGCTACAAGCGCAGAAGAGGTTGCCGAGTTACACCGAAGACGGTGATGGCGTAAATTGTTTTGATGGTAGAATCTGTGTGCCAAATGATGAGAATGTGAAGAGGCTCATAAGAGTCGGTTCTCAATACATCCTGGGTCTACCAAGATGTATCGAGATTTGAAGCAGTTGTATTGGTGGCCGGGTATGAAAGTGGATATTGCAGAGTTTTTGTCTCGATGCTTGACTTGTCAAAGGGTCAAGATAGAGCACCAGAAGTCAGGTGGCCAGTTACAGCCGTTGAATGTGCCAGAGTGGAAATGGGAAAGCATTTTTATGGATTTTGTCATGGGGTTACCACGGTCCCAAGCTGGGAATGATTCTATTTGGGTAGTGGTGGATCGCTTGACCAAGTCCGCCCATTTTATTTCGATACGTTCGAATCACAAGGTTGCTAGGTTAGCAGATGAGTATCTCAAGAATATTGTGAAGTTGCATGGACACCCTTCCAGTATCATCTGTGATCGAGATCCCAAGTTCACATCTCGATTTTGGAGAGCATTGAATATGGCGTTGGGAACAACGGTGTGTGCCAGCACCGCTTACCATCCACAGACAGACGGGCAAACAGAGAGGACGATTCAGACATTGGAAGCTATGTTGAGAGCTTGTGTACTTGATAGTGGAGGCCGATGGGAGGATCATCTTCCATTGGTGGAATTTTCATACAATAACAGTTACCATTCTAGTATCGGAATGGCTCCATATGAAGCATTATAAGGAAGGAAGTGTAGAACACCATTGTGTTTGTGGGATGTAGGTGAGCAGAGATTGTTGGGACCGAATTTAGTCCGTGAGACTACGGAGAAGATCCGACAAATCAGAGAAAGGATGAAGGCCGCCCAGAGTCGGCAAAAGAGTTACGCCGATAAAAGAAGAAAGCCTTTAGAGTTTGACAGAGGAGACCATGTCTTTTGAGACTTTCTCCGACCATTGGTACCGGTATTGCATTGCGAGCGAAGAAGCTCAGTCTTCGGTATGTCGGACCTTTCCAGATTATCGAGCGAGTTGGGCTAGTAGCATATCGCATTGCATTACCTCCAGAATTGTCCAGATTACATGATGTGTTTCATGTATCGCAGTTAAGGAAGTATATTCATGACCCGAATCAACCCTTAAGTTATGAAGCGTTCGACATCCGACCAGATTTATCCTATAAACCTACTCCAGTCAGGATCATCGAACATGGCGAGAAAACGCTCCGGACAAGATCAATTCCTATTGTCAAAGTGCTTTGGGACGGTGCATCACCCGACGAAGCGACATGGGAAGTAGAGGAAGACATGCGAGTGAAATATCCCTATCTTTTTCGGTTGAGGTACGTTTAACAATTTTGAGGACAAAATTTTTAAAAGTTGGGGTGACTGTAACATCCCCAATTTCGCTAATTTAAATTATTTAAATTAGCAAGAGGTCAAGATTGTAATGGCCAAATATTTAATTAAATTATTTAATTAAATATTTAGGTATTCAATTATTTTTATTATTTATTTTAATTGGTGTAATTATAATAGCATTTGACTAAGAGGTGTATAATCGAATATTAGGGGATGGTGTTAGTGATCGGGCTTAAGCTGGAGGAAAGCCCGTGATCCAAGCCCACTAGCTAGGCGCATAGGAGGAGCGCCTAGGCTAGGGTTTAGTGTCATTTGCGAATTGGCTTGAGAAAGAGAGAAAGAAAAGTTGCGAAATAGAGAGAGGAGAAGAGAGAAAGAGTACGGCGCGAATCCCAAGGGAGTAGAAGAAGAGGACTTCGCATAGTCCAAGGGAGAAGAGAGGAGCTGTGTTGCTGAGGTTCTGTTGGTGACTCGATCAAGAGAATTGGTGCTCTCCTACTATAAGGTAAGGGTGGGGTTCTTCCTTATAATGGGTTTTTATGATGGGGTTTATGTGGGAATAGATCCTATGATGCCTAGGGCTTGATTTTGATATGTAGTTTGATGGTAGGTGAATCGTAACTAGGTTGATTGAAAATACTTGCTTGTTGGTGATTGTTGTGACCCTAAACATTGGTGATTCGTTGTTGTTATAACTAATTGCATGTTAGGTGTTCGATAAATTGTTGTTTGGTGTTGTGAGTGATAAATTATGGTGATTGGTATTGGTGATTTAGAAATGGTGATCTAAATTGGTGACATAACAAAAAAATTAGACCCTAGGGCGCCATGGGCGCCATTGTTCTAGTTGCTGATTTTGGCGCCCGGTTGCTGGGCGCCGTGTGCCATGTTCTAGTCGTGTTGTGTTGGGTGTCTGTGTTGCTGTTTTGGGCGCCCAGTGCCTGGGCGCCGTGTCTGGTAGGTGTGTGCCAGTGTGTGTTGTGTTGTGTTGTGTGTTGCTGGCGCAGGGGCGCCATGGGCGCCTGGTCGCGTGTGTTGTGTCGCGCGCTGTTGGCGCAGGGGCACCATGGGGGCCTGTGTCTGGGTGTGTCTGGGTGTGTCGCGCGCTGTGTCTTGGCGCAGGGGCGCCAACGGCGCCAATTCCTGCTGTGTTGCCTGCTGGGCACCTCCCTGGGCGCCAGTTTCTGCATTGTGTTGCCTGTGGGCGCCATGGGCGGAAAATCCTGTGTCTTGTTGCGTTTCTGTGTTGCTTGGGCGCCAGTTTCTGTTGCTGGCCAGTTTCCAGCGTGTTCCCTGCTAGGCGCATAGTGCCTGGGCGCCATTTTCAGGATGTTCCTCAAATTTTCCCCGGTTTTGTTTTTAACATATCTTTTGACTCGGGTGTCCGATTTGGATGTTTCAAAATGTTTTGGAAATCTTATTCAGAGGCCTAGCCGAATATTCTAATTTGAGGCAAAGTAGTCCATTTTTCTGGAAAAGTTGTTAACCGTTGGTGTAATCGTTAAATGATGATGTTTTTAAAAGAAAGTTGTCATGTCTCAAATACTTTGGAAAAATTGTCATTTGTCTCCGGTGTTGTGAAAAACCCTCGTGTCTCAAACGTTTTAGAAAATTGTTGTCATCTTGGTGTATTGGTTCTGTTTTGGAAGATTGTTGTCCTCTAGGTATCTTGGTGCGGTTTGATGCTAGGTGTGAAGGCTCAAACCTTGGTGTTGTTGGAACTAGGTGTGAAGGTTCCAAGTCTTGGTGTTCCGTTGTGTCGGGTGGTTGGTGTTTTCGGTGTCGTTGTGGCTAGGTGTGAAGGCCCAACTTTGGTGATATTTGGTGATTGTTGTTGGTGTGTCACATTGTGACTAGTTTGGTGATTGTCTGTGTGCATTCATGGTGTCGCATACAGCATATGCATTTACTTTGGTGAAGACCTTTGGTCTTGGAGCTGGGTGTGAAAGCTCAATTTTTTATAAAACTAGTGAGCCTGGTGTGAAAGATCAAATTTTGGTGAATTGGTGAGCCGGGTGTGAAAGCTCTCAATTTTGGTGACGCCCCTATTTACAGGCAAGACTTTTGGTGATTTTGGTACCACATGCATATGCCCATTGGTGTGGGTTGTATTCATGCATCGTCATGACATTTGGTGACTGATTGTGGTGTTTAGAATTGATGTATAACTATAATTGATGTGTGTGTACGATTTGGTGTGTGTAGTGGAGTGGTAGATATAGTATCATATTCTAGCATATTTCCTATCATTTTACGCTATTATATTGAAGATATCTCACCCCTTCTGTTTGAATGTTACCCCTATGCGGTAACGTGCAGGTGATTGCGAGTGAAGGCTTAGGTACCTTCGCTATTCTGAGTCGGTGTCGTCGGTGTCCTTTGCTTTGATGTGTAACACTCAAGGGGGGGATAAACGCTAAACTTGGTTGTTATATTTTATTGTTTGGAGTCCATTCAGGACGTTATTATTTTATGTTTTAAAACTTATATTATATTCCGCTGCGTGGTGATGTATTTTTGACCAGGTGTTATTTATGTCGCATGAGATGTTTTGTTTATCGATGAATGTGTGACATCTCTTTTCGAAAATATGAAATAAATTTTTGTAACTCTGATTTTATTAAATAATTACCGGGTAGAAAAGGGGTGTTACATTAGTGGTATCAAAGCAAAAGTTCGGTCTGTCCGGCCAAGTTGTCCAGTCGTAGTGTCAATTGACAATGGTGTGTTGTCAATTATATCCAACTGTTGGTTGTTTTGCAGCAAGTGAGTTGAAATGGCTGGGAGGAATGATACTGCAATTGCTGCTGCTCTAGCTGCTATGGCGCAGGCTGTTCAGAATCAGCAGAATGCTGGTGGTGAGAATGCTGGGACTCGCAGTCTGGCGACATTTCAGAGAGAGAATCCGCCCACGTTCAAGGGCAAGTATGATCCCGATGGTGCTTTAGCTTGGTTGAAAGAAATGGAGAGAATTTTTCGAGTGATGGATTGTACCCAAGCACAAAAGGTCCGCTATGGTACGCATATGCTAGCTGAGGAAGCTGATGATTGGTGGTTAGAGACGAGGCAAAGGTTGGAGGCTGCTAATGAAGAAATTACCTGGGAAGTGTTCAGCAAAGAGTTTAACCGTAAGTATTATCCGGAAGATGTCCGAGGGAAGGAGATTGAGTTTCTGGAGCTGAAACAGGGGAGTATGTCCATATCGGAGTATGCCGCTAAGTTCGTGGAGCTGGAAAAGTTCTATCCGCATTACACTGGAGCTAATGCTGAGTTTTCTAAGTGTATCAAGTTTGAGAATGGTTTGAGGCCCGAGATCAAGAAGGCAATCGGATATCAGAAGATCCGTGTTTTCGCTGACTTGATTGATAGTTGCAGGATTTTTGAGGAGGATAGTAATGCTCACTACAAGATTGTGAATGATAAGAGGAGCAAGTTCCAAGGCCGTAGTAAGCCGTATGAGGTCCCTGCGGGCAAGGGTAAGCAGAGAGCTGATGCTGGCAAGAGGACTAGTGGGGGAGATGCCCCTGCTAGCATTGTGTGTTTTAAGTGTGGCAAGCCTGGCCACAAGAGTGTCATGTGCAGAAGCGGCGTAAAGAAGTGTTTCAAGTGCGGTAAGGACGGTCATGTGGTGGCCGAATGTGAGCGAAAGGCAGTGGTCTGCTACAACTGTGGTGAAGAGAGGCACATTAGCACTCAGTGCCCGAAGTCGAAGAAGGAAAGGTCCAGTGGAAAGGTGTTTGCTTGAGTAGGTGAGGAGCCTACTGAAGACGATGGACTCATTAGAGGTACGTGCTTCATTAATGGTACTCCTTTAAAGTCCATTGTTGATACTGGTGCTACTCATTGCTTTATTGCTCCTGATTGTTGTAAGAGTTTGAATCTTGTATTGTCTGCTATGAATAGAGAGATGGTTGTCGACACTCCAGCTAAGGGGTCGATAACTACCTCTCTAGTATGTTCTCAGTGTCCCTTGTCGATCTTCGACAGAGACTTTGTTGTGGACTTTGTTTGTTTGCCGCTGAATGGATTAGATGTAATTTTGGGCATGAACAGGTTGGAGCATAACCATGTTCGCATTGATTGTCGTCGCAAGTGTGTGAGCGTTGGAGAGGAAGAGTCTAGCTTGTTGTCTGCTAGTCAGTTGCGGAAGTTAGCAAAGGAGGGAGTTCAGTTATTCTCGCTGATGGCATCGCTGTCTGTTGAGAATCAAGCTATCATTGAAGAGTTGCGGGTGGTGCGCGAATTTCCTGAAGTCTTTCCTGATGAGATTCCTAGTGTACCGCATGAGAGGGAAGTGGAGTTTTCTATTGATCTTGTACCCGGTACGAGGCCTGTGTCTATGGCACCGTACAGGATGTCTGCGTCAGAATTGTCTGAGTTGAAGAAGCAACTTGAAGATCTGCTTGAGAAGAAGTTTATTAGGCCGAGTGTATCGCCGTGGGGAGCTCCTGTGTTGCTAGTGAAGAAGAAGGATGGGAGCATGAGGTTGTGTGTTGATTATAGGCAGCTGAATAAGGTGACCATTAAGAACAAGTATCCACTGCCGAGGATAGACGATTTGATGGATCAGTTGGTGGGTGCTCGAGTGTTCAGCAAGATTGAATTGAGGTCAGGTTATCATCAGATCAAGGTGAAGGATGGAGATGTGCAGAAGACTGCTTTCAGGACGCGGTATGGACATTATGAGTACTCGGTGATGCCGTTCGGTGTCACTAACGCGCCGGGTGTATTTATGGAGTACATGAATCGTATATTCCATACTTACTTGGATCGGTTCGTAGTTGTGTTCATTGACGACATCCTGATTTATTCGAAATCGGAGGAAGAGCATGCGGAGCATTTGAGATTAGTATTGGAGGTCCTGAGAGAGAAGAGGCTATATGCAAAGTTGTCTAAGTGTGAATTCTGGTTGTCAGAAGTAAGTTTTCTGGGTCATATCATTTCTGATAATGGTATTGCTGTGGATCCGTCTAAGGTTGATGCCGTGATGCAGTGGGAGAGTCCGAAGACGGCTACGGAGATTAGAAGCTTCTTAGGGTTGGCTGGTTACTACAGAAGGTTCATCGAAGGTTTTTCTAAGTTGGCCCTTTCGTTGACTCAGTTGACTTGTTAGGGTAAAGCTTTTGTGTGGGATGCTCGTTGTGAGGAAACTTTCCTTGAGTTGAAGAAGAGATTGACGACGTCTCCTGTTTTGGCGTTGCCAAATTCGGGAGAGCCGTTCGTGGTGTATTGTGATCCTTCGAAGATGGGTCTAGGTGGCATGCTTATGCAAGATGGGAAGGTGATCGCGTATGCGTCGAGGCAGTTAAGGATTCATGAGAAGAATTATCCAACGCATGATTTGGAGTTGGCTGCAGTAGTCTTTGTGCTGAAGATTTGGAGGCACTATTTGTATGGTTCCAAATTTGAGGTGTTCAGTGATCATAAGAGTTTGAAGTATTTGTTTGACCAGAAGGAGCTGAATATGAGGCAGCGAAGGTGGTTAGAATTGTTGAAAGACTATGATTTCGGTTTGAACTATCATCCAGGCAAAGCTAATGTCGTGGCTGATGCTTTAAGTCGAAAGTCCTTGTATATGTCGGCAATGATGGCTAAGGAGTTAGAGTTGATTGAGGAATTCAGGGATTTGAGTTTGGTCTGTGAAGTGTCGTCTCAGAGTGTTAAATTGGGTATGTTGAAGATTAATAATGAGTTCCTTGATAGTATCAGAGAAGCCCAGAAGTTAGATGTCAAGTTGGTAGATTTGATGGTCGGGGATGATCAGCCTGAGGGTAGTGATTTTAAGTTGGATGCACATGATGTTTTGAGATTCCGTAATAGGATTTGTATTCCTCAAGGCGCAGAGCTGAAGAAAGCAATTTTAGAAGAGGGTCATCGAAGTAAGTTGAGTATTCATCCGGAAGCTACGAAGATGTATCAAGATCTGAAGAAGCTGTTTTGGTGGCCTGGTATGAAGCGAGATGTGGCGCAGTTTGTGTATGCCTGTTTGACTTGCCAGAAGTCAAAGGTGGAGCATCAGAAGCCTGCTGGACTGATGCAACCATTAGAAATTCCGGAGTGGAAATGGGATAGCATTTCGATGGATTTTGTGACGGGATTCCCTAATACTGCGAAAGGGTATGATGCAATTTGGGTGATTGTTGACAGGTTGACGAAATCGTCTCATTTTGTTCCTATCAGCATCACGTATCCGGTGTCGAAGTTGGCAGAGATTTATATCCGAGATATTGTGAAGCTTCATGGGGTTCCTAAGAGTATTGTTTCGGATAGAGATCCGAGGTTCACTTCAGATTTCTGGAAGAGTTTGCAAGAAAAGTTGGGGTCTAAGCTACGGTTGAGTTCGGCATATCATCCTCAAATAGATGGTCAGTCAGAGAGGACGATTCAGTCATTAGAAGATTTGTTGAGGGCTTGTGTATTGGAACAAGGAGGTTCGTGGGATTCCTACCTTCCACTGATAGAGTTCACGTATAACAATAGTTACCATTCTAGTATCGGGATGGCACCTTTTGAGGCATTGTATGGTCGGAAGTGTAGAACCCTGTTGTGTTGGTATGAGTCCGAAGAGAGTGTGGTGCTTGGACCAGAGATTGTTCGAGAGACAACCGAGAAGATAAAGTTGATCCGTGAGAAGATGAAGGCGTCGCAAAGTCGTCAGAAGAGTTATCATGACAAGAGGAGAAAAGATTTAGAGTTCTAGGAAGGTGAGCATGTATTTTTGAGAGTCACTCCAGTGACCGGTGTTGGCCGTGCTTTGAAGTCGAAGAAGCTCACTCCTCGATTCATTGGTCCTTATCAGATTTCCGGGAGAGTTGGGAATGTGGGGTATAGAGTGGCTTTACCGCCAAATCTTTCGAATTTGCACGACGTGTTTCACGTGTCGCAACTTCAGAAGTACATTTCGAATCCGTCTCATGTGATCCACATGGATGACGTGGAGGTGCATGATAATCTCACGGTGGAGACTATGCCCGTATGGATTGAAGACCATGAGGTGAAGGTGTTAAGAGGCAAGGAGATTGCATTGGTGAAGGTGGTCTGGTTAGGAGCTGCCGGTGAGAGCATGACTTGGGAGTTGGAGAGTAAGATGCGGGAGTCCTATCCAGACCTGTTCGATTCTGGTGAGTTTTCGAGGACGAAAACATTCTAAGTGGGGGAGAGTTGTAACGCCCAAATATTTAATTAAATTATTTAATTAAATATTTAGGTGTTCAATTATTTTTATTATTTATTTTAATTGGTGTAATTATAATAGCATTTGACTAAGAGGTGTATAATCGAATATTAGGGGATGGTGTTAGTGATCGGTCTTTTTTTTTTTAAGCAACAGGCAGAGGCCCGAATTTATTAAAAAATAGAAACAGTACAAAAAGCACAAGGGGGGACTAAGCCAAAACCCTTGGAAAAAGGACAATAAAGAGAGTCAAACAAAGACCTCTAAACTAAACAAACTTAGACCACAATCGAGTCACCACACTCCAGACCACCGGCGGCGGGACCCTAGCCATCAACGCGAAGTCGTGCCACCGGCCAACACCGAGACAGCACCTAGCTTGATCGAGGAAGTCGAGCCACTAACCACCCCCGCGGTATTGCGCCCTCAGCCAACACCGAGGCACAAACAAGCAGAACCGCGAGCGATAGGGAAAGGGCCCACACCGAAATGGGGGGAGGCGAGACTGCGGGTCCAAATTTCATGACGACCGTCACCCATGCCAAACCAGTCACAGTCAGCATCTAAGCAATAAGTAAATTCCGCAATAAGCAAAAACCATAAACAGACAGTGAACCGGAACCAGCCCAAACCAACGCAACCAGCAACCCGTCCACGTCAGCATCAACAGCAACCCATCCACGTCAGCACAGCAACCCGTACGCGTCATCACAACAACCCGTACGCGTCAACCCAAACCCGAACACTCAGCACCCAGCCAGCACCCATCTCACAGATCCAGGCCGCCACCACCACAGGCGGCCACTGCGCAGCCACCGGAGCCACAAACCAGAGAGGAGGAGGAGGTTCAGGAGGAGGAGGTTCAGGGACCATCAACGCAGGGGGGAGGGGGAGGATCCAATGGGTCTCGCCCCTGAATCGCAGATCCAACGGGTCGCGCCGTCACGATCTGAATCCACGATCCAGAGAAGACAACACCAAAATCCACTTTCAGAACCGCCCCTTCCAAGACCGTCTCAGGATCAGCAGCCACCACAGAAGCAAACGCTGAAGCCACCACCGCCGTACACACAAACGCCGAAGCCACAGAACACGGATCAATCGCCGAAGTCACCGCCGTCTCTGGGAACAACGCCTCATCTCGAGCAGCTGACACAACAACGCAAGCAGATCGCCCCACCAGCTGCAGCAGCTCGTCGGAGGCAGGCGCGGCGGCCACCTCTGTGAAGGAGAGCCCATCGCGTGGGTTTGCCGCCTCTCTCACGAGAGAGAGGATCTGCCACATTCACTCTGTGAAGGAAGGTTAGTGATCGGTCTTAAGTTGGAGGAAAGCCCGTGATCCAAGCCCACTAGCTAGGCGCATAGGACGAGGGCCTAGGCTAGGGTTTAGTGTCATTTGCGAATTGGCTTGAGAAAGAGAGAAAGAAAAGTTGCGAAATAGAGAGAGGAGAAGAGAGAAAGAGTACGGCGCGAATCCCAAGGGAGGAGAAGAAGTGGAGTTCGCATAGTCCAAGGGACCAGAGAGGAGCTGTGTTGCTGAGGTTCTGTTGGTGACTCGATCAAGAGAATTGGTGCTCTCCTACTATAAGGTAAGGGTGGGGTTCTTCCTTATAATGGGGTTTTATGATGGGGTTTATATGGGAATAGATCCTATGATGCCTAGGGCTTGATTTTGATATGTAGTTTGATGGTAGGTGAATCGTAACTAGGTTGATTGAAAATACTTGCTTGTTGGTGATTGTTGTGACCCTAAACATTGGTGATTCGTTGTTGTTATAACTAATTGCATGTTAGGTGTTCGATAAATTGTTGTTTGGTGTTGTGAGTGATAAATTATGGTGATTGGTATTGGTGATTTAGAATTGGTGATGTAAATTGATGAAATAACAAAAAAATTAGACCCTAGGGCGCCATGTGCGCCATTGTTCTAGTTGTTGATTTTGGCATCCTGCTGCTGGGCGCCGTGTGCCATGTTCTAGTCGTGTTGCGTTGGGTGTCTGTGTTGCTGTTTTGGGCGCCCAGTGCCTGGGCGCCGTGTCTGGTGGGTGTGTGCCAGTGTGTGTTGTGTTGTGTTGTGTGCTGCTGGCGCAAGGGCGCCATGGGCGCCTGGTCGCGTGTGTTGTGTCGCAAGCTGTTGGCGCAGGGGCGCCATGGGCGCCTGTGTCTGGGTGTGTCTGGGTGTCGCGGGGTGTCTTGGCGTAGGGGCGCCAAGGGCGCCAATTCCTGCTGTGTTGCCTGCTGGGCGCCTCCATGGGCGCCAGTTTCTGCATTGTGTTGCCTTTGGGCGCCATGGGCGCCAAATCCTGTGTCCTGTTGCGTTTCTGTGTTGCCTGGGCGCCAAGGGCGCCAGTTTCTGCATTGTGTTGCCTTTGGGCGCCTCCATGGGCGCCAGTTTCTGCATTGTGTTGCCCGGTTTTGTTTTTAACATATCTTTTGACTCGGGTGTCCGATTTGAACGTTTCAAAATGTTTTGGAAAGCTTATTCAGAGGCCTAGCTGAATATTCTAATTTGAGGAAAAGTAGTCCATTTTTCTGGAAAAGTTGTTAACCGTTTGTGTAATCGTTAAATGATGATGTTTTTAAAAGAAAGTTGTCATGTCTCAAATACTTTGGAAAAATTGTCGTTTGTCTCCGGTGTTGTGAAAAACCCTCGTGTCTCAAATGTTTTAGAAAATTGTTGTCATCTTGGTGTATTGGTGCTGTTTTGGAAGATTGTTGTCCTCTAGGTGTCTTGGTGCGGTTTGATGCTAGTTGTGAAGGCTCAAACCTTGGTGTTGTTGGAACTAGGTGTGAAGGTTCCAAGTCTTGGTGTTCCGTTGTGTCGGGTGGTTGGTGTTTTCGGTGTCGTTGTGGCTAGGTGTGAAAGCCCAACTTTGGTGATATTTGGTGATTGTTGTTGGTGTGTCACATTGTGACTAGTTTGGTGATTGTCTGTGTGCATTCATGATGTCGCATACAGCATATGCATTTACTTTGGTGAAGACCTTTGGTCTTGGAGCTGGGTGTGAAAGCTCAATTTTTTATAAAACTAGTGAGCCTGGTGTGAAAGCTCAAATTTTGGTGAATTGGTGAGCCGGATGTGAAAGCTCTCAATTTTGGTGACGCCCCTATTTACGGGCAAGACTTTTTGGTGATTTTGGTACCACATGCATATGCCCGTTGGTGTGGGTTGCATTCATGCATCGTCATGTCATTTGGTGACTGATTGTGGTGTTTATAATTAATGTATAACTATAATTGATGTGTGTGTACAATTTGGTGTGTGTAGTGGAGTGGTAGATATAGTATCATATTCTAGCATATTTCCTATCATTTTACGCTATTATATTGAAGATATCTCACCCCTTCTGTTTGAATGTTACCCCTATGCGGTAACGAGCAGGTGATTGCGAGTGAAGGCTTAGGTACCTTCGCTATTCTGAGTCGGTGTCGTCGGTGTCCTTTGCTTTGATGTGTAACACTCAAGGGGGGATAAACGCTAAACTTGGTTGTTATATTTTATTGTTTGGAGTCCATTCAGGACGTTATTATTTTATGTTTTAAAACTTATATTATATTCCGCTGCGTGGTAATGTATTTTTGACCAGGTCTTATTTATGTCGCATGAGATGTTTTGTTTATCGATGAATGGGTGACATCTCTTTTCGAAAATATGAAACAAATTTTTGTAACTCTGATTTTATTAAATAATTACCGGGTAGAAAAGGGGTGTTACAAAGATGATTAATTAGCATTATTGATTAATTATGATATGGTGAGTTAATTGGGATTTTAAACAAAAAGGAGCACAGGGGTATTTTCGTCTTTTCCACACATTAATGAGTCGGCTAAACCATCCTCCACAGAACATCACTATATGCAATATGTGATTATTGTATAAGTATTGTTTGATTAAAATTGACTTAAGAAGAAATTAAGGAAGTTTAAGTCAAAACTAGACATAAGGGCAATAGAGTAATTGCACACTCATTAAGAACTCACTTCAGCTGAACCATTGACCCACCCATCAACAAAACACATGCACAGTTTCAGACTTGGTAGAAAATGTAACATCCCCAAAATAATTAATAGAATTATTTGGATGTTAACCTAATTGAATTATTTTAGTACTTGACTGGTAAATTTATTGAGTGCTAAAATTATTTATTGGTTGTCATCGGATCGTTAACCGGATAATACGGGTCAAGGAAGTTTTGGAATCGAAATAAGAGATTTAGATCAATATGGTAATTGGACCACGCTACCAACTATCTATTAAATAAATATATATATGTATACGTGTGTGTGTGTGTTAAAAGAAAAGAAAGGAAAGAAATTAAAGAAAGAAAGGAAGAAGAGAATGAGAAGCAGAGAAGGAAAAGAGAGAAAAGAGAGAGATTGGCGTGAGGGAGAAGAGAAGAGGGAGAGAGAAGACTTCACCGAAACGACTTCATGAGGAGGAATGTTCAGCGTTACTTCCTCTTCGATTTGGTACCAAGATCATCAACAACAACTCACTCTCCTCAAATCCACCATTTTCGATTTAGAGCTCTGAAGTGAGGTTTCGATGGTTGAAGCTCAAGGATAGCTTGGGAAGGTGGTTGGCGCGAACCCAAGGGTGATGGATCGTTGATTGGAAGCTAGTTGGGTGATTTGGGGTTGAAAATCAAATTGAGGGTTTTGGTGTGAATAGTGCTTCATGAGGAGGAAGATGATGAATAGTGTCCATGGAGGATTTCGAGGAATTCGGCATTTCGGTCAAAAAGAGGCTTCGCGATCGAGTGGAAAGCTTTGGAAGCGGATTGGGTGTCGCCGGAGCGGGGAGCGTTCGTGTGGTTACTCGATGATTTCGGGTCTCTCGTGGCTCACGCTTCAAGGGTGAGTTTTACTCACGTTTAGGTTTTCGAATTTAATAAACATAAATTGTGAAATGTGTTTCGGTTTGATTCGTGTCGAAAAAGTATTTTTGTACGAAAATCACGTTTTAGGTCCAATCGGTTTTTGGATTGCTTGATTGAAAATCATTGTTGTTTGAATATGTGTTTGGACTGTTTTTATGTTGTGATTGGACTGGAATATTGCCTGGTGTTGTCTGTTTTCGAGTTAGGAATCGATCGGGGCGAGTTTCGGATTGATCGGAAAGCAAATTTTCATAAAACAGGCCATTCTTGCAATGCTGTCAAATGAGCACGACCCGTGCATCCAGGGGCACGACCCGTGCGTCTGGTTCTGTCCAAAATTTTCAAAGTGCCCAAAATGATTCCGTTTCGATTCCAATCCTCTCCCAATCCTTTCCTAACCCTTCTATAATGATATTAGGCTTATAATGCCTTGATTTTGGGTATGTTCCAAAAAGGTTTTATAAAATACTTTTGATGTCCAAATCGTTTCGAAAAAGCCGAATAATAAGAACACGTGTGAGGTCATGTTTTATCGAAAGGAAAACGAACTATAAGTCCGATGTGGTATTGTATAACTGACGCGGGATGATTATTATTTAAATCATCTAAAACGGTCTATGATTCACGATATATCAATTATATCGAATATAGGAGTTAGCCCAAATGCGGGTGGATATATATATATACTAGATCGAGTTCGGGTGACGACCCATGAGGTTGACATACTAGGCGGGGAAGTCATGATCCCTTACCCTAGGCCCGTATGCCATTAGGGAAAGTACTATTGGTAAGGGGGTTCACCGGGATTACCAAAGCTGGGGTTGGTGTTATGTCACAGTTATAAAACAGTTTACCGGGATTACCAAAGCTGGGGTCGGTGCTGTAATAAAGTTATGAAGCGGGTTACCGGGATTACCAAAGCTGGGGTCGGTACCGTGTTAAAGTTAGAAAGAATGGTCACCGGGATTACCAAAGCTGGGGTCGGTGTCATTCTAAAGATATCAATAGTATGGTTACCGGGATTACCAAAACTGGGGCTGGTATCATACTATGTTGACTAGTACGAGTCACCGGGATTACCAAAGCTGGGGTCGGTGTCGTGCTAAATTAAAAGAATGTAATTTATAAAGTAAACTACGAATGTATGAGAATTCATAAATGAACCGAGAGTGCTAGTAGGGGTCTCGGTAGAACTCACTGAGATTGTATCTCATTGTTTATATGTTGTTGTTTTACAGATAAACAGGGAAAGTGGAGATCCAAGAGGCACGAGTAGGTGGTACTCGGATGGTTGCTGAAGACTTAGCTTTTATGCTTAAGTTATGTTTTCCCTTATTAGTTATGTATTTATTTTCCGCTTTCTTGTGCGATATTGAACACTGTATTTCACTGATGGTTTATGGTCTTATTTATGTTTAAGACTGTTCTGTTGTTATTCAGTGAAAATTTTATAGTGGTGTTCAGTATTTAAACAGGAAATATATCTGTGATGTTTTATGGATGGTGCACTTGGGCATTTTTACTCGATAAAAATACCGGGGTGTTACAGTTGGTATCAGAGCAGTTCGACCTAGTCGGACTTAGTTTAGGGTTGAGTCGATTCCTTGCTAGTCCTTTTTGTATCCTAGTCGACCTAAGAGACATTGAGCCTGATCAACTTAATGCTTAGTGTATCATAAGCGGAATTATACCAGGATGATCAAGACGCAGTCCTCAACCAAGACCGGAATCTCCAACCGGTGCATCCTCAGGAAATGTGGCATGACGGTGGAAGAATACACCGCTAAGTTTGAGAAGTTGTCTCAGTTTTACCAAGTGGTAAAGTAAGCTTCGGATGACGAATGGAGAATGCAGAAGTATAAGAGGGGCCTTAGTGCTTTTATGACTTAGGGTCTCAGTTCTTATACTATTACCAATTATGTTGCCTTAGTGCAATCCGCCTATGTCGCTGAGGATGATCTCATAAGGAGTATGGGAAAAGAAGGAAGGTAGTTGAATTATCAACTCCGAATGCAAAGTCCTAAGATGATTTCGTCCAAGGAAAAGCAGGTGCAATTCTTCGATTCTTTAGACGTCAGAAGATGTTCTAACTGTGGAAAGCCTCACAGTGGTGATTGCAAGCGAAGATCTAATCGGTGCCATTATAGTAATGTAGAGGGTCACTATGGTAAAGAGTGCCCTGTAAGGAAGAGTTCCAAGGAGTTACAAGCAGCTCTAAGGCAAGGACGAGTCAACATTCTGGATGTTTAAACAGTTACGACTGCTGGCAAGTTACTGAGGGGTATGAGATCAGTTTTCAATAACTCCGTTAGTATATTACACGATCTGGGTGCAACCCATTGCGTAATAGCTCAATTGTGAGTAGATCGGTTGGGATTAACCTTATCTCCGCTATCCGAGCTGATAACCATCTTAACTGCGGCTAAGGGTCGTGTCCAGACCCAATCTTTGTGTCAGAATTGTCTATGTGTTATAGGAGACGGAAATTTCGTAGAAGGATTATTTGTTTGCCTATGAGAAGTGAGGACACCATTTCGGGTATGAATTGGATGACTGCAAATCATGTTGCAATCGACTGTGTTAATCAACTATCAGCCTCGCTTCAGAATCAGTTGAATTGTCTAGGACAAATTCTGAAGCGGTTACCTAGTTCACCTTAGATGGTCAATCTTCATTCCAAGGTGCGGAAGCACATGTTAGTATGTTATCTGCATCCACTGAACTAGTTTAGATTTGGCGAACATTCAGGTTGTGAATGACTTTCTGGATGTTTTCACGATGAAGTTCCTTCTGAACCTCCAGAGAGAGAGGTAGAGTTTACTGTAGAATTGGTTCCTGGCACGGGATCAATATCTATCGTTTCCTATTGAATGTTCCTTTAGAATTCAAGGAAATGGAGTCTCAACTTGAAGAGTCGACGTTAAAGAAATTCATTCGACCGAGTACTTCTCTAAGGAGTGCTCTGGTGTGGTTAGTCGAAAGGAAAAATGGTAGCATGAGATTGTGCATTGATTATCGACAACTCAACAAGTGACGATCAAGAATAAATATCCCTTACAAAGGATAGACGATTTGCTTGAGCAAATTAAGGTGCTGCAGTGTTTTCAAAAAATTGATCTAAGGTCAGGATATCATCAAATAAAAGTTAGAGCCTTATATATTCCGAAGACAACCTTCCGTACTAGGTATGGACATTATGTGGTTGTAGTGGTGCCCTTCGGTTTGACTAATGCTCCAGCGGTATTCATGGATTACCTGAACCGAGTTTTCCTCAATTACCTAGATCAATTTGTAGTCGTTTTCAATGATGGTATCTTGATATGCTCGAAGACCGTTGAGGAGCATGTCCAACATCTCCGCATTGTTCTGAAAGTACTCCGAGAAAAGAAGTTGTACTTGAAACCTTCGGAGTGTGATTTTTGGGTGTCAGAGGTAAAGTCTTTGGGGCATGTGATTTCCCAAGTCGGGAGTTTCTGTAGATCTCAGTAAGAAGGAAGCGGTGTTGAATGGGAGTGACCGACATCAGCCGCAGAGATCAAAAGTTTCTGGGTCTAGCCGGTTACTATAAGAGACTTGTTAAAGGGTTCCCACAGTTAGTTTTCCACTTACTCGGTTAACTCGTAAGGGTCATCCGTTTACGTGGGATGCCGATTGTGAAGAATGTTTTCAAGAGTTGAAGATTTTGACTTCTGCTCCAATCCTGATTCTTCCGGATTTGTCATTGGAATTTCAAAATTTTCGATGAAGCTCCAGGGAAGGGTTTAGGATGTGTTCTCATGCAGAATCAACAGGTGGTAGCTTGTGCATCCAGGCAATTGAAGACTCGTGAAGGGAATTATCCGACTCATAATTTAGGAGTTGGCAGCTATGGTGTACGCACTGAAGATTTGGAGACATTACCTGTATGGATCTCGTTTCGAAGTCTTTAGTGGTCACAAGAGTTTAAGGTATCTGTTTGATCAGAAAGAACAGAATAACAGGCAAAGAAGATGGGTAGAATTTCTGAAGGATTATGACTTCGGGTTGAAGTATCATCCAGAAAATGCCAACGTTGTAGCTGATGCGCTGAGTAGGAAGTCCATCCACATGGCCGAGTTTATTGATGCATGAGATGGAATTATCAGAGTCTTTTAGAGACTTAAATCTGAATTCAAGATCAAGGAGGAACCTGTTAGTGTTAAGCCATATGAGGATCTCTAGTTCCCTAAGGGATTCTATACGCTTAGCAAAGGAAGTTGATGTGAAGCTACAATCACAAAAGGTATTTCCAGATTTCACCATGGATAGTGATGAAGTCAGTTGTTTCAACGGTAGAATCTGTGCGCCCGATGATGAGAACAATAAAAGGCAAGTGTTAGAGGAAGAACACCGAAGTTTATATTCTGTACACCCTGGATCTACCAAGATGTACAGAGATGTTAAGCAAATGTATTAGTGGCGAAGTATTAGTCTGTTAACCTCTCCTTTGTGAAAGTTAACAATGAGATAGTATTATGAGATTCCGTTTGACAAGTCGAACGTGAATACGAATATGTAAGTGAGGTAACTGCTGACTGTTTTCACGCTGCGAATGGCCATCAAAAGATTAATTGATGGATCTGCTTGCAAGTGAGTGAAATTTCCGAAATGAAGCTTGGTGTGCGGCGTGATAGTTGTGAAAAATCATTTTTGTGAAAACCCGCATGCTAAAGTTAATTTTGGGAATGAATCAAGAGGATTACTTAGGTTGAGGGAAAACTCTCAACGCTATTGACTAATTTGGAAAGGAATGGGGTGCGTCGTTGGTAAAAACCTCGTGATGAAGTTGCAATAGAGGAAAAAGAGCTCTGAGTTCTGTTTTGATAGTTGTTTTGAGAACAACAGAGGTGATTTTCATTACGTTCAAATTTATTTGTTGTCCCCACGGTTTATGTCTACGTTTAAGATAAACGTTTCTGGTAAATCCGCATTTCATCTTCTTTTGAAAAGTGTTATCTCGAAATCTTGGGGGCGAGTCAAGAAGTTTCACAGATGACTTTCCGTCACATTTCTCAATGTGTACGAGAACTGTTATGATTTTAGAAGATTTGTTGAGAACGTGTTTACACCATTCGAGGAAATCGTGTTTGTTTTTATCTCTACCGAGGAGTACCGGGTTGTGGATCTCATTTCCAACCTATATCTCTACCAAGCATCTTGTATTAAAACCTTTGATTTAGATTAATCAAAGTTGGGTAGTAAACGAGGAGAATTGGAATGAAGCTTCGGAAGTGTTTTCAAACGCGGCGCCGAGCCGATGTAGGCAAATGATGAGTTTCTCGTGTTGATTCGTAACAAGAGAGTTCGGACTATAACCTTAGAAGTGTTCTAGGGCTGTAGTGGATCATACTTGACGATTGATGTGCCGGATTGGGAAGATTTTCTACACTCATTTCGTTAATTCAAGATTGTGTTCCAGCAACTTAAGACCTTTCTGAGAATGTCGATTCTCGGTTAGTCAAATGAAAGACTTGACTAAATTTTGAGGACAAAGTTCTTTTAAGTTGGGGAGAATGTAACATCCCCAAAATAATTAATAGAATTATTTGGATGTTAACCCAATTGAATTATTTTAGTACTTGACTGGTAAATTTATTGAGTGCTAAAATTATTTATTGGTTGTCATCGGATCGTTAACCGGATAATACGGGTCAAGGAAGTTTTGGAATCGAAATAAGAGATTTAGATCAATATGGTAATTGGACCACGTTACCAACTATATATTAAATAAATATATATATATATATATGTGTGTGTGTGTGTGTGTGTATATGTATACGTGTGTGTGTGTGTGTTAAAAGAAAAGAAAGGAAAGAAATTAAAGAAAGAAAGGAAGAAGAGAATGAGAAGCAGAGAAGGAAAAGAGAGAAAAGAGAGAGATTGGCGTGAGGGAGAAGAGAAGAGGGAGAGAGAAGACTTCACCGAAACGACTTCCTTCTAACACGAAAAATGTTCAGCGTTACTTCCTCTTCGATTTGGTACCAAGATCATCAACAACAACTCACTCTCCTCAAATCCACCATTTTCGATTTAGAGCTCTGAAGTGAGGTTTCGATGGTTGAAGCTCAAGGATAGCTTGGGATGGTGGTTGGCGCGAACCCAAGGGTGATGGATCGTTGATTGGAAGCTAGTTGGGTGATTTGGGGTTGAAAATCAAATTGAGGGTTTTGGTGTGAATAGTGCTTCATGAGGAGGAAGATGATGAATGTAACATCCTCAAAATAATTAGGCGAATTATTCGGATGTTAACTCAATAGGAATAATTTAGTACTCGACTGGTAAATTTATTGAGTACTAAAATTATTTAATGAATGTCATTAGATCGTTAACCGGATAATACGGGTCAAGGAAGTTTCGAAATCGAAAAAAGGGATTAAGATCAATACGGTAATTGGACCACGCTACCACTTATTTATTAATTAAATATGTGTGTGTGTGTGTGTGTGTGTGTGTGTGTGTGTGTGTGTGTGTGTGTGTGTGTGTGTTTAAAGAAAAGAAAGAAGAGTCCACGAGAGAGAGAAAAGAAACAGAGGAAGAAAAGAAGAGAAAAGAGAAAGAAAAGAAGAGAAGGAAAAGAGAAAGAAGAAGAGGAAAGAAGAAGAGAAAGGAGGAAGAAGAGTGAACCCCATCCCTCCAAAATTCAGCACAATCATCATCTCCCTCTCCTCTACAAAACCCTATAGCTTGGTAAGATTCTCTTCAATTTTCCCCCCTTCTCATGACCTACGAATTTTTAGGGGTTTTTGGAATTGATTTGTTGAAATCTCAAGTTGTGAGCTGGAATTGATGATTGAATCATGATTAGGATCGAAGCCAAGAACGGTGGAACGCGATTTGGAGCTCGAAACGAAGTTGGGAGCGGTTTGGTGTTGATTGGACTCGATTTGGGGTTTTGGTGAAGTCTCGGTGATTTTGAAGTCTCGGCGTCGCCACTCGCTTCGAGGGTGAGTTGTACTCACGCTTAGGATGTTTTTATGTTTCGAGTATTTTTACGTCAATTGATGTCGAGAGATCTTGAGTCAAAACCGCTATTTGGAAAATATGTCGTTTTTGATAAAAACCGTTTTGATTGAGAAATTGATTGATTTGAATGATTGTGTGATATTGGTTGAATCTGTTTTTCTGTTTGTTTGGACTGTTTTCAATCGGAACGAGAATCGGAATTAAGCGGAATCGCCGTTTTCGCGCGAAACCGCCAAATTCTGCACTTGACAGACCCCCTTCTGTCAGTCCACACGCCACTTGCGCGCCGCGCGCCACTTGCGCGCCACTTGACAGATCCTACTGTCAGCTTGCGCGCCACTTGCGCGCCTCGCGCCACTCGCGCGCCACTTTGCAGATTTTCAACAGTTTTTCACTGATTTTGTTTTCGCGATATCTTTTGATTCCGGAACCCGATTGAGGTGTTCTAAGATGCGTTGGAAAGCTTATTCAGAGGCCTAACTGAATATTCTATTTTTAAGGAAAAATGAACTGTTTTTGATATTGAAAATTGTGTCGAAAAGTGGTCAAATAGAGTGCGAGTGTGAACTTGGATTTTATAAAACGTGGATTTAAGTGTTTCATTGATTGTCTGATTTGATGGACCGTGGGTTCATAGTGCTGTAGATATATATATTATATCGAGTTTGGGTGACGACCCATGTTGACATACTAGGCGGGGAAGTCATGAACCCTTACCCTAGGCTCTGTGCCATTAGGAAACACTACTGGTTATGGGGTTCGCCGGGATTAGCAAGTGGATTGTAGTCGGTGTTGTGTCAAAAGTTTGTACTACGTTCATCGGGATTAGCAAGTGGATTGCAGTCGGTGGTTCGTAGAAAGGCCTAGGATGATAGTTCACCGGGATTAGCAAGTGGATTGCAGTCGGTGTCCTACTAGATCGAAGCCTTATTGTATGGTACACCGGGATTAGCAAGTGGATTGCGGTCGGTGTCGTGTCACGCCGTAAAAATGTTTTAAACGGACCGAGAGTGTTAGTAGGGGTCTCGGTAGAACTCACTGAGATTGTATCTCACTGTTTAAATGTTGTTGTTTTACAGATAAACAGGGACAGAAGAAACCTCAGAGGCACGAGTAGGTGGCCCCGGAAGAAGAAAGATGACTTAGCTTTATGTTCAAGTTTATTTTCCTTCTGTTGCCTATGTATTACAACACTATGGCATTAGTGTTTTGTTTATCTTTTTCCGCTTTCTTGTATGACTCTGACTACCATAGTGCTGACAGTTTATGGTCTGAGTACCGTATGGTCTTATCTGTACATAAGACGGTTATGTTATATTTCAGCAAAAATTTTATAATGGTATTCAGTGTCTAAGCAGGAAATTATTATCTCTGATGTTTATATTTTGGCACGCTTTGGTATTTTTACAAGTTAAATATACCGGGGTGTTACGGGTGAAGAAACTCAGTCCTCGGTATATTGGACCCTTCCAAATTATCGAGCGAGTTGGGCCTCTCGCATACCGTATCGCCTTGCCTCCACCATTGTCGAATCTACATGATGCATTCCATGTGTCTCAGTTGCGGAAGTACATTCCCGATCCAAGTCAACCGTTAGATTTTGAAACGATTGACCTCCGACCGGACTTATCTTACCAACCTCATCCACATTACATCATGGAACGTGGCGAGAGGACGCTACGGACGAAGTCAATTCCCATTGTCAAGGTGGTTTGGGATGGTTTTTCCCTCGAAGAAGCTACATGGGAGTTGGAGGATGATATGCGGACTCAGTATCCGTATTTGTTTTCTTGAGGTACGTTGTGTTTAATTTTGAGGACAAAATTCTTTTAAGTGGGGGAGAATGTAACATCCTCAAAATAATTAGGCGAATTATTCGGATGTTAACTCAATAGGAATAATTTAGTACTCGACTGGTAAATTTATTGAGTACTAAAATTATTTAATGAATGTCATTAGATCGTTAACCGGATAATACGGGTCAAGGAAGTTTCGAAATCGAAATAAGGGATTAAGATCAATACGGTAATTGGACCACGCTACCACTTATTTATTAATTAAATATGTGTGTGTGTGTGTGTGTGTGTGTGTGTGTGTGTGTGTGTGTGTGTGTGTGTGTGTGTGTGTGTGTGTGTGTGTGTGTTTAAAGAAAAGAAAGAAGAGTCCACGAGAGAGAGAAAAGAAACAGAGGAAGAAAAGAAGAGAAAAGAGAAAGAAAAGAAGAGAAGGAAAAGAGAAAGAAGAAGAGGAAAGAAGAAGAGAAAGGAGGAAGAAGAGTGAACCCCATCCCTCCAAAATTCAGCACAATCATCATCTCCCTCTCCTCTACAAAACCCTATAGCTTGGTAAGATTCTCTTCAATTTTCCCCCCTTCTCATGACCTACGAATTTTTAGGAGTTTTTGGAATTGATTTGTTGAAATCTCAAGTTGTGAGCTGGAATTGATGATTGAATCATGATTAGGATCGAAGCCAAGAACGGTGGAACGCGATTTGGAGCTCGAAACGAAGTTGGGAGCGGTTTGGTGTTGATTGGACTCGATTTGGGGTTTTGGTGAAGTCTCGGTGATTTTGAAGTCTCGGCGTCGCCACTCGCTTCGAGGGTGAGTTTTACTCACGCTTAGGATGTTTTTATGTTTCGAGTATTTTTACGTCAATTTATGTCGAGAGATCTTGAGTCAAAACCGCTATTTGGAAAATATGTCGTTTTTGATAAAAACCGTTTTGATTGAGACATTGATTGATTTGAATGATTGTGTGATATTGGTTGAATCTGTTTTTCTGTTTGTTTGGACTGTTTTCAATCGGAACGAGAATCGGAATTAAGCGGAACCGCGGTTTTCGCACGAAATCGCCAAATTCTGCACTTGACAGACCCCCCTTCTGTCAGTCCACGCGCCACTTGTGCGCCGCGCGCCACTCGCGCGCCACTTGACAGATCCTACTGTCAACTCGCGCGCCACTTTGCAGATTTTCAACAGTTTTTCACTGATTTTGTTTTCGCGATATCTTTTGATTCCGGAACCCGATTGAGGTGTTCTAAGATGCGTTGGAAAGCTTATTCAGAGGCCTAACTGAATATTCTATTTTTAAGGAAAAATGAACTGTTTTTGATATTGAAAATTGTGTCGAAAAGTGGTCAAATAGAGTGCGAGTGTGAACTTGGATTTTATAAAACGTGGATTTAAGTGTTTCATTGATTGTCTGATTTGATGGACCGTGGGTTCATAGTGCTGTAGATATATATATTATATCGAGTTTGGGTGACGACCCATGTTAACATACTAGGCGGGGAAGTCATGAACCCTTACCCTAGGCTCTGTGCCATTAGGAAACACTACTGGTTATGGGGTTCGCCGGGATTAGCAAGTGGATTGCAGTCGGTGTTGTGTCAAAAGTTTGTACTACGTTCATCGGGATTAGCAAGTGGATTGCAGTCGGTGGTTCGTAGAAAGGCCTAGGATGATAGTTCACCGGGATTTGCAAGTGGATTGCAGTCGGTGTCCTACTAGATCGAAGCCTTATTGTATGGTACACCGGGATTAGCAAGTGGATTGCGGTCGGTGTCGTGTCACGCCGTAAAAATGTTTTAAACGGACCGAGAGTGTTAGTAGGGGTCTCGGTAGAACTCACTGAGATTGTATCTCACTGTTTAAATGTTGTTGTTTTACAGATAAACAGGGACAGAAGAAACCTCAGGCACGAGTAGGTGGCCCCGGAAGAAGAATGATGACTTAGCTTTATGTTCAAGTTTATTTTCCTTCTGTTGCCTATGTATTACAACACTATGGCATTAGTGTTTTGTTTATCTTTTTCCGCTTTCTTGTATGACTCTGACTACCATAGTGCTGACAGTTTATGGTCTGAGTACCGTATGGTCTTATCTGTACATAAGACGGTTATGTTATATTTCAGCAAAAATTTTATAATGGTATTCAGTGTCTAAGCAGGAAATTATTATCTCTGATGTTTATATTTTGGCACGCTTTGGTATTTTTACAAGTTAAATATACCGGGGTGTTACAATGAATAGTGTCCATGGAGGATTTCGAGGAAATCGGCATATCGGTCAAAAAGAGGCTTCGCGATCGAGTGGAAAGCTTTGGAAGCGGATTGGGTGTCGCCGGAGCGGGGAGCGTTCGTGTGGTTACTCGATGATTTCGGCTCGCTCGTGGCTTACGCTTCAAGGGTGAGTTTTACTCACGTTTAGGTTTTCGAATTTAATAAACATAAATTGTGAAATGTGTTTCGGTTTGATTCGTGTCGAAAAAGTATTTTTGTACGAAAATCACGTTTTAGGTCCAATCGGTTTTTGGATTGCTTGATTGAAAATCATTGTTGTTTGAATATGTGTTTGGACTGTTTTTATGTTGTGATTGGACTGGAATATTGCCTGGTGTTGTCTGTTTTCGAGTTAGAAATCGATCGGGGCGAGTTTCGGATTGATCGGAAAGCAAATTTTCATAAAACAGGCCATTTTTGCAATGCTGTCAAATGAGCACGACCCGTGCGTCCAGGGGCACGACCCGTGCGCCTGGTTCTGTCCAAAATTTTCAACGTGCCCAAAATGATTCCGTTTCGATTCCAATCCTCTCCCAATCCTTTCCTAACCCTTCTATAATGATATTAGGCTTATAATGCCTTGATTTTGGGTATGTTCCAAAAAGGTTTTATAAAATACTTTTGATGTCCAAATCGTTTCGAAAAAGCCGAATAATAAGAACACGTGTGAGGTCATGTTTTATCGAAAGGAAAACGAACTATAAGTCCGATGTGGTATTGTATAACTGACGCGGGATGATTATTATTTAAATCATCTAAAACGGTCTATGATTCACGGTATATAAATTATATCGAATGTAGGAGTTAGCCCAAATGCGGGTGGATATATATATATACTAGATCGAGTTCGGGTGACGACCCATGAGGTTGACATACTAGGCGGGGAAGTCATGATCCCTTACCCTAGGCCCGTATGCCATTAGGGAAAGTACTATTGGTAAGGGGGTTCACCGGGATTACCAAAGCTGGGGTCGGTGTTATGTCACAGTTATAAAACAGTTTACCGGGATTACCAAAGCTGGGGTCGGTGCTGTAATAAAGTTATGAAGCGGGTTACCGGGATTACCAAAGCTGGGGTCGGTACCGTGTTAAAGTTAGAAAGAATGGTCACCGGGATTACCAAAGCTGGGGTCGGTGTCATTCTAAAGATATCAATAGTATGGTTACCGGGATTACCAAAACTGGGTATCATACTATGTTGACTAGTACGAGTCACCGGGATTACCAAAGCTGGGGTCGGTGTCGTGCTAAATTAAAAGAATGTAATTTATAAAGTAAACTACGAATGTATGAGAATTCATAAATGAACTGAGAGTGCTAGTAGGGGTCTCGGTAGAACTCACTGAGATTGTATCTCATTGTTTATATGTTGTTGTTTTACAGATAAACAGGGAAAGTGGAGATCCAAGAGGCACGAGTAGGTGGTACTCGGATGGTTGCTGAAGACTTAGCTTTTATGCTTAAGTTATGTTTTCCCTTATTAGTTATGTATTTATTTTCCGCTTTCTTGTGCGATATTGAACACTGTATTTCACTGATGGTTTATGGTCTTATTTATGTTTAAGACTGTTCTGTTGTTATTCAGTGAAAATTTTATAGTGGTGTTCAATATTTAAACAGGAAATATATCTCTGATGTTTTATGGATGGTGCACTTGGGCATTTTTACTCGATAAAAATACCGGGGTGTTACAGAAAACATAAAAAAGAGAGACCTTGAGAGGGAGAGGAGCCGTGAGAGGGAGGAGAGAAAGGAGAGGAAGGATCTCTACCATCCCTTCATGCATGTCCAATCTTTTTATACCATTCTTTCCCATTTCTTCTCCACTACATTCTGACATAGACATCATCCTCAACACCCTTCTCCAGCTAATTTCGCCATTGTTGAACATTCAAGCTCCACTTGACCAAATATGGAGTTTTGAGAACTAAGGGTGTTGCATGTTCAAGAGGAGGGTAGATTGGGGTAGAGTTGAACCTATTTGGTGATTAGAAGCTCATTTGAAGAAGGTTCAGTAGCTGGAAGTGTTAGAATTCGAATTAGAGTGTTTTGGTTAGCTATGGAACTCTAATCCATGGAGGCATGAAGGATTGAGTAAAAGGGTATGCTGCTGGAAGAGTTTTTCAACAAACCCGTATGACCTACCTTCATTGTTTTCGTCGTATCTCCATGTATTCAACTCCGATGTTCACGAGTTTTGTTTCTATGGAAACTAGACACAAAATACATCAAAATGAGCACAAGAACCATCCGATTACAATTAGAAATGAAGAAGATATTGTATCCCCAAGTTCCAGTTGTGAATCAGCCACTGTCCTGGACCAGTCACCTTGTTTCGGGTATACCTCCCAATCTACTGAATGCATGCGTATTAACCTTTGACCATCAGAAAGTAGACAAGATTATCTACACAATGGTCACTGGTTTGAGGGGTTTTGGCCACGATTTGACCAAGATACACGTGTTACAAAACTGCTCACTGATGCTGGAAAACGGATGTGGAAATGGAAATGTTGGTCCCTCAAATTTCGGATCGAATCGCCAAAGTTCGAGAGACGCCAATTCCGTAGACAAGGAGGAAGTTCAGTAGCTGGGATTTGTGTTTGGTTGCTGTTCCGAAGTTCAGTTTCGAGTATACGTGATTACGGGGATCGTTCGAGAGGTTACGGTTCGATCGTTTCGTGTGAGGACGTGATTTCTCGTGAGGTCGTCAAATCGGTGAGTTATATACTCTCTTAGGGATGTTTTGATATTGAGTCGTTAAATTTTTGAAACCAAATCTTAAAAAATCCGCTTTGTGAAAATTAGCGACGAAGCCGTTTTTATCGAAAAACCGTAAATTGTGAAATGTTCGAATGGATTGAATTGTTGATTGACGATATGATAATATGTGTTGTTTTGATTGTTTAATCGCTTTCGCTGGTCTGGAATAATTGCTTGCTATGTTGTTTTTAAGTTTCGAATGCCCTAGAAAGTCTCAGTATCAGATTGAAAGCGGAACGGAACAAAATCGCATTTCGAAAACCTGTTTTCTGAACTATCTGGATGCCATCGCATCGCGACCCGTCCCTCTTCGCGTCGCGGCCCTTTGTAAAATTGCACCGAAAATGTTTCTGTGTAATTTCGCGTCGCGTCGAACACTGTCCGCGTCGCGACGCAGTGTAATTTTTCAGCAAACCCTATTGACTTTGTTTTCGCGATAACTTTTGATCCGGGAGTCCGATTGAGGTGTTCTTTGGTGCGTTGGAAACCTTATTAACATGGCTAATCATATATGAAATCAAATATGTATAATGTTCTGTTTTGGTAGTCAAGACTGTTAAGGAAAAACCGTACATTAGTGGAACGCGAGTGTACACATGTCAATTAATACAAGTCAAGATAAGAAATGTTTATTTCAAAGACAAGATACCTTCCCTTGAGGAAGGCTAGACGGTACATGAATGATATTGAAACGTCCCAATGCGGGTACATGCAAATATAATATATAATAAATACAAGAGGATAAGGGTGACGACCCTTAGAGGATTAGCATACTAGGGGAGGGGAAGTCATGAGTCCCAAAACCCAGACTCAAGAGGTTTCGCCCACTAGAAATAACGGGATGGGTTCACCGAAGCCAAAGAAGTGCCTATAAAATAGGTAGGCCGAGGTGTTATGTTAAGATCATGAAAAGAAATGTAATGCGTAGTTGCTTAGTAGGGATACAAATTACAAGAGGTAAAATATGATATGCTTCATGTGTCGCTTAGGAGGGCCATGAGCATAAAAGTTACATGAAATTAATATATGTCCTTGTGGTCGCTTATTAGGGCCACGAGTTCAAAGTAAAGCATAATGAACTGCTAGAGTTAGTAAGGGGTCTCGATAGGACTCACTGAGATAATGTTCATCTCACCCTTCATATTTGTGGTTTTTACAGAGAAACAGGGGAAAGCAAAGGCGACGAAGCACGGTTAGCCGGTGCGACCCTTGGAGTCATTGAAGATCGAGTTTCATGTTTTTGGACCTTTGTCCCATTTACTTTTCTATGTTATCGATTGTATAACGATCATGTATCAGTTGTAAATCGTTTCCGCTACTTTATGTTTTGAGTATTAAACACCAGGATTATGTACAAGTCTTAAGTTGTGAAACTTAAGCATTTTCAGGAAGTTAATAAGGTTCATAGAAACATTTGATATGTATTATCGAAATTTTTAGTTTGTGTTCAATATTCATTAACAGGAAGTTACTCTGATGTATACCATTTAGTGCATTTCGGTGATTCTACAAGTTAGAATTCATCAGGGTGTTACAAAAACCCTAAATATGATATCTACTCATAGACCTCTGAAACTACTCCACATGGATTTATTTGGCCCTACAAAACATGCCAGTTTAGGAGGAAAAAGATATGGCTTTATGATTGTTGATGATTACTCAATGTATACTTCGGGCCTATTTTTGAAAAACAAAAATGATGCTTTCAATGAGTTTAAAACGTTTTTCAATAAGGTTCAAGATGAAGCTGGTTGTAACATTATTGGAGTAAGAAGTGACCATGGAGGGGAGTTTGAAAACTCTTCCTTCAAAAAACTTTTTGATCAACTTGGTGTGTCACACAATTTCTCCTGCCCAAGGACTCCACAACAAAATGGAATTGTTGAAAGGAAGAATAGAACACTACAATAAAGGGCTAGAACCATGTTGAATGACTCTGAGGTTGAAAAATATTTTTGGGCAGAAGCAGTTAACATTGCCTGCTATATTATTAATAGAGTTACCAGTAGAAAGGTTCTTGAGAAAACCCCATATGAACTTTGGAAACAAAAGAAGCCTATCATATCTTATTTTCATGTTTAGGGTGTGCTTGCTATGTTTTAAATAACAAAGACAACTTAGGGAAATTCGATGCTAAGTCTGATTCTGCTATATTCCTTGGCTACTCCTCATCATCCAAAGCATATAGAGCCTATAATCTTGGGACCAAGGTCATATGGAAGAAAGCATGCATGTTATGTTTCTTGAAGCCAACTATGCAGATGATAGTGATGATGATGATGATGATGATGATGATGATGATGATGATGATGATGATGATGATGATGATGATGATGATGATGATAATGATAATGAGACAGAGAAGGAGGCAAACAAAGAAGAATCGAATATTGAGAAGCAAGAAACAATATGCACTCCACAGTCCTACAAACAGCAGAAGAATTCCCAAATCCAATCAACACAAGCTTCTGAATTTCCTAGGAGTTGGAAAATGGTGATGGATCATCCACAAGATCAAATCATTGGTGACACATCTAAACCAGTTAGAACCAGAAGCTCATTTAGGAAAGAATCTTCTTAACACGCCTTCATCTCTGAGATAGAACCAAAGAACATAAATGAAACAATATCTAATGAATCTTGGGTTGAAGCTATGTAAGAGGAACTTGCTGATCATTTTGAGAAAAATGAAGTATGGAATCTGGTACCGTCTCCAAAGCTTCAATCAGTGATTGGAACAAGATGGGTCTTCAGAAACAAAATGGATGAAAGTGGTAAGGTTGTGAGAAATAAGGCAAGACTTGTAGCTCAAGACTATAATCAGCAAGAAGGTATTGACTACGATGAAACCTTTACTCCTGCTGCTAGATTAGAAACTGTTAGAATTCTTCTCTCTTATGCTGCTCATAAAAACTTTAAACTATTTCAAATGGATATCAAGAGTGTCTTCTTGAATGGTTTTCTAAATGAGGAAGTGTAGGTACACCAACCTCCTGGTTTTATTGATCAAAAGAAGCCAAACCATGTTTTTAAACTAACTAAAGCTTTATATGGACTCAAGCAAGCTCTTAGAGCTCGGAATGAAAGGCTTGGTTCATTCTTGATAAAAATGGTTTCTCAAGGGGCAAAATTGATGTTACACTCTTTAGTAAAGTCTACAAAAAGGAATTTTTGATTGTGCAAGTTTATGTTGACGATATCATCTTTGGGGCAACAAATGAAAAACTTTGACTGACTTTGGAAATCTTATGAAGAGTGAATTTGAAATGTGTTTAATGGGGAATTGAGATACTTTCTTGGTCTTCAAATTAAACAATTAGAGAAGGGAGTCTTTATTTCCCAATAGAAGTATGTTAGAGATCTTCTTAGGAAATACAATATAAATGAAGCCAAAGAAATGGCTACACCTATGCATCCCTCTTCTCTCTTGAAAAAGATGAAGGAGGTAAACCTGTTTCTGAGAAGAAATATAGAGGTATGATAGGATCCTTGTTGTATCTCGCTGCAAGTAGACCAGATATAGTCTTCTCAGTAGGTCTATGTGCTAGGTTTCAATCTGCTCCATTGGAATCTCATCACGCAACAGTCAAGAGAATATTTAGATATCTTGTTGGTACTCCTAACATTGGTCAATGGTATAGAAAGAACACTCATTTTGATCTAGTTGGATACTGTGATGCTGATTATGCTGGTGATAAAATTAAGAGAAAGAGCACAAGTGGATCATGTAACATTCTAGGAGAATAATTGATATCCTGGAGCTGCAGAAAGCAAAGTACTATAGCCGTGTCCACAACTGAAGCTGAATATGTAGCTGCAGCAAGCTGTTGCACACAAGTTTTGTGGATCAAAAATCAACTTGAAGATTTCTCTCTCAACTATTCCTATATTTTGTGACAATACTAGTGCTATAAATCTTTCCAAAAACCCTATTCAACATTCTAGGTCCAAACACATTGACATTGTAACACCCCGGTATATTTATTTGATAAAAACACCCGAGTGCACATCAATAAACATCAGAGATAATATTTCCTGCTCAGACACTGAATACCACTATAAAATTTTTGCTGAAATAAAACATAACTGTCTTATATACAAATAAGACCATACGGTACTTAGACCATAAACTGTCAGCAACTAGGGTAGTCAGAGTCATACAAGAAGCGGAATGATAGATAAACATAACACTAATGCCATAGTGTTGAGATACATGAACAACAGAAGGAAAATAAACTTAAACATAAAGCTAAGTCATCATCCATCTCCCGGGGCCACCTATTCGTGCCTCTGAGGTTTCTTCTGTCCCTGTTTATCTGTAAAACAACAACATTTAAACAGTGAGATACAATCTCAGTGAGTTCTACCGAGACCCCTACTAACGCTCTCGTTCCAATTATGAAATTCATTTGTTAACCTAACACGGCATCGACTGCGCGAACGCTAACTCCCGATGAACCGTATTGTTTTACACATAGCATTCCACCGACTTCCCCGAGACTAATCCCGGCGGATCTGCTATAACTCAGTGCGTCACCGACTGCCCCGAGGCTAATCCCGACGAATCACACTACAAAAAAATCATAGTAACGTACCACCGACTGCCCCGAGGCTAATCCCGGCGAACGTTACTTAATACTTTTCGACACACCACCGACTGCCCCGAGGCTAATCCCGGCGAACCCCTTGCCAATAATTGTTTCACTATCGGCCTCAGAGCCTAGGGTAGGGGATCATGACTGCCCCTCCTAGTATGTCAACATGGGTCGTCACCCAAACTCGATACAATATATATATATATATATATATATATATATATATATATATATTTATCTTCAATAATATGAACTCATAGTTCATTTGCATTATAGTTTACCACGTAGGACTCATAGTCCACTCTGTTATCAATAAAACATATCCGCACACGTATACTATTATTCGGTTTTTCGAAACGATTTCAACATCAAAAGTGTTTTATAAAACCCTTTGTGACGCACCCAAAATCGTGGCATCATAAGCCTAATATCATTATATGAGGGTTAGGAAAGGATTAGGAAAGGATTAGGATCGTAACGGAATCATTTTGGGTACTTTGAAAATTTTGGACAGAACTGGGCGCACGGGTCGTGCCCCTGGACGCACGGGTCGTGCGCCCTATTAGACATTTTTAAACACTGGAACAGAACTAGGCGCACGGGTCGTGCGCATTTGACAGCATTGCCAAAATGCCCTATTTTATGAAATTTTGCTTTCCGATTGATCCGAAACTCGCCCCGATCGATTCCTAACTCAAAAACAGACAATACCAGACAATATACCAATTCAATCAGCATCAAACAATCAAGCAATTCAATCAAAAACTCAACGATTACGAATTTCGTTAAAACGCAATATATTTCAAAATAACGTTTTCGACTCAAAATCTTTCGAAAACATGTCACACAATTCATTTCAAAACGGAATAAACCTAAACGTGAGTAAAACTCACCCTTGAAGCGAGAGTCGTTGTAGAGCCGAAATCACCGATATGTCAAAATCACCGAATCGAACCCAATCAACACCGAACCGCTCCTAACTTCGTTTCGAGCTCCCAAACGTGTTCCACCGCTCTTGGCTTCGATCCTAACCATGAATCAATCATCAATTCCAGCTCACAACTTGAGATTTCTACAAATCAATTCCAAAGGCCCTAGAAATTCGTAGGCCATGAGAAGGGGGAAAAATTGAGGGAAATCTTACCAAGTTATAGGGTTTTGTAGAGGAAGATGAGGGGATGATGGTGATGAAATTTGAGAGGTTGGGCTGAAGTGTGATGATTCTCCTTCCTCTTCTTCCTTCTTCTCTCTTTCCCCTTCTCTTCTTTCTTTCCTTCTCTTCTTTCTTCTCTGCTTCGCGTTTCTTTCTCTCTTTTCCCTTCTTTTCTTTTATTTTATTATTCAACACACACACACACACACACACACACACACATCTTTAATTAATAAATAAGTGGCAGCGTGGTCCAATTACCACATTGATCTAAATCTCTTATTCCGACTCCAAAACTTCCTTGGCCCGTATTATTCGGTTAACGATCCTGTGCCAGTCAATAGTAAATTTTAGCACTCAATAATTTTACCAATTAAGTACCAAATTAATTCAATTGGGTTAACATCCAAATAATTCGATTAATTATTTTGAGGATGTTACATTCTCCCGAACTTGAAAGAGTTTTGTCCTCAAAATTAGACACAACCTACCTCAAGAGAACAAATACGGATACCGAGTCCGCATATCGTCCTCCAACTCCCAAGTAGCTTCTTCGACGGAAAAACCATCCCAAACTACCTTAACAATGGGAATTGACTTCGTCCGTAGCGTCCTCTCACCACGTTCAAAATCTAACGGTTGACTTGGATTGGGAATGTACTTCCGCAACTGAGACACATGGAATACATCATGCAAATTTGACAATGGCGGAGGCAAAGCAATACGGTATGCAAGAGGCCCGACTCGCTCGATAATTTGGAAGGGCCCAATATACCGAGGACTGAGTTTCTTCACCCGTAATGCCCTACCTGTGCCAATTGTCGGTGACAATTTCAAAAACACGTGATCACCCGACTCAAACTCTAGCGGCCTTCTCCTTTTGTCGGCATAACTCTTTTGCCTACTTTGAGCAGCTTTCATTCTTTCCCTTATCTGGCGGATCTTTTCGGTAGTGTCATGAATCATCTCGGGTCCTAACAATCGGTTCTCTCCTACTTCCCACCAACACAATGGAGTTCTACCTTTCCTACCATATAAGGCTTCAAAAGGTGCCATTCCGATATTGGAATGATAACTGTTGTTGTAAGAGAATTCTACCAATGGAAGATGATCTTCCCATTTCTTCCCGTTATCAAGTACTGAAGCCCGAAGCATATCCTCTAATGTCTGGATAGTCTTCTCGGTCTGACCATCTGTCTGCGGGTGATAAGCGGTACTAAGAAGTACTTTAGTCCCCATTGCTTCATTCAGAGCTTTCCAAAATCGAGAAGTGAATTTCGGATCTCGATCCGACACTATACTGGTAGGAACCCCATGTAACCTCACTATGTTCTTTAAATACAACTCAGCTAACTTGGACACTTTACTGCTCGAACGAACCGGAATAAAATGAGCTGATTTAGTTAACTGATCCACAACTACCCAAATGGAGTCGTTACCGGCTTGAGACCTTGGCAATGCCATTACAAAATCCATGGAAATGTCTTCCCATTTCCACACTGGCACATCTAGTGGCCGTAGCAGACCACCAGGCTTCTGATGTTCTATCTTAACTCTTTGGCAAGTTAAGCATTGAGATATGAATTCAGCAATCTCTGACTTCATTCCTTGCCACCAATACATCTTCTTTAAATCTCTATACATCTTGGTGGATCCAGGATGTACAGAAAATAAACTTCGGTGTGCTTCCTCTAGCACTTGCTTTTTAATATTTTCATTATCGGGTACACAGATCCTACCGTTGAAACAAATAACTCCATCACTATCTTCAGTAAAATCTGGCAACAATTTCTGCGATTGTAGCTTTACATCAATTTCCTGTGCTAAGCGAATAGAATCCCTTAATGAACTGGACATCCTCATATGGCTCAACACTAACCGGTTCTTCCTTGATCTTGCATTCATATTCAAGTCCCTAAAGGACTCCAACAACTTCATTTCATGCATCATAAACTTTGCTATGTGAATGGATTTCCTACTTAGTGCATCAGCTACAACATTAGCCTTTCCCGGATGATACTTCAATTCGAAGTCATAATCCTTCAGAAATTCCACCCACCTTCTCTGCCTGTTTTCAACTCCTTCTGATGAAACAAATATTTCAAACTTTTATGATCACTAAAGACTTCGAAACGAGACCCATACAAGTAATGTCTCCAAATCTTCAGGGCGTACACAATAGCTGCCAACTCCAAATCATGAGTCGGATAATTTTCTTCATGAGTCTTCAACTGTTTGGAGGCATAAGCTACAACTTGTTGGTTCTGCATGAAGACACATCCCAAACCCTTCCCAGAAGCATCGCTGAAAATTTGAAAATCCAAAGACGGATCTGGAAGAATTAGGATTGGAGCAGAAGTCAACCTAACCTTCAATTCTTGAAAACACTCCTCACAATCGGCATCCCATGTAAACGGTTGGGCCTTACGAGTTAACCGGGTAAGTGGAAGAACCAATTGTGAGAAACCTTGAATAAACCTCCTATAGTAACCAGCTAGACCCAAGAAACTTCTTATTTCTGTAACAGATGTTGGTCTTTCCCAGTTCAATACAGCTTCCACCTTACTGGGATCCACGGCAACTCCCGATTGGGAAATCACGTGTCCCAAAAACTTTACTTCCGGCATCCAGAAGTCACACTTCGACGGCTTAGCATACAATTTCTTTTCTCGGAGTACGTTCAGAACAATGCGGAGATGTTGAACATGGTCCTCAAAGGTCTTAGAGTACACCAAGATATCATCAATAAAAACTACTACAAACTGATCGAGATAAGTATGGAATACTCGGTTCATGTAATCCATGAATACCGCTGGAGCATTAGTCAAACCGAAGGGCATTACTACTAACTCGTAATGTCCATACCTAGTACGGAAAGCTGTTATCGGAATATCTAAAGCTCGTACCTTTATTTGATGATAGCCCGATCTCAGATCAATTTTTGAAAATACCACGGCACCTCGAAGTTGGTCAAGCAAATCGTCTATCCTTGGCAAGGGATATTTGTTCTTGATCGTCACTTTATTCAGTTGTCGATAATCTATGCACAACCTCATGCTACCATCCTTCTTTTTGACTAGTAACACCGGAGCACCCCACGGGGAAGCGCTCGGTCGAATGAACCTCTTTGAAATCAATTCTTCAAGTTGAGACTTCAATTCCTTCAATTCTAAAGGAGACATCCTATAAGGGGCAATAGATATCGATCCTGTACCAGGAATCAATTCTATTGAGAATTCTACCTCTCGGTCAGGAGGTAAGGATGAAACTTCCTCTGGAAAGACATCTAGAAATTCATTTACCACTTGCACAGATGACAAGTCTAAACCCATTTCAGTAGATGCAGACAACATAATAAGAATAGCTTCCGCACCTTGGAATAGTGACTGGCTTGCTTCGGTGTAAGAGATCATCACTTCAGAATCTGCCTGTGTCAAGCCTACGGATTCGGAGGCGAAGCTAATGGTTCGGTCGGCACAGTTGATTGTTACATGATTTTCAGCCATCCAATTCATACCCAGAACAATGTCCATACTTCTCATAGGTAAGCAGATAAATTTCACAACAAATTGTCTGTCCCCTATGACAAGTAGGCAATTTTCACACAATGATTGGGTCTGGACACGACCCTTGGCAGCAGTTAAAATAGTTAGGATAGTTCAGATAATGCTAAACCCAACCGATCCACACACGCTTGTGATATGAAACAATGAGTTGCACCGGAATCATATTAAATATTGACTGAGTTATTAAAAAGAGATCCCGTACCCCTTAGAAGATTATCAGTAGGCGTGATGGTTCGAGCATCCAATGTGTTGATTCGTCCTTGCCATGGCGCATTCGGTGCTCCTTGGAAATTTTTCTTTGCCGGGCACTGATTTGCATAGTGGCCCTCTTCGTTACAATGATAGCATCGATTAGGTTTCTGCCAACATTCACCAGAATGATGCTTTCCACAGTTTCTACACTTGTGGGGGCTTGTTGGATCATGGGATTGTACCTGCTTCCCTTTATAATTACTCCCCTTGAATGGCCTGGATGGAGTAGAAGATTCAGCAACCTTTTTCTTACCCTTCCAGTAGTCTTTCTTTTCAGCATACATTTTCCTCAGATCCTCCTCAGCAACATACGCTTGTTGCACCAAGGCAGGATAATTAACCAAAGTGTAAGAACTGAGTCCTTGGCTCACATCAGCTCGGAGACCTTCTTTGAACATTTGCATCTTCCACATATCATTTGGGGCATACCTTCCCAACTCATAGAACTGAGACAGTCTTTCAAATTTCGCAGCATATTCACCAACTGACAAATCACCTTGCTTAAGATTCACAAACTCTGCTTGTTTACTCAGCTTCTTCACCGAAGGGAAATATTGCTTCAGAAACAATTCCTTGAAGTTGTCCCAAGTGAGGGGAGTTCCTTGGAGTTCCATCATTTGTCTTGCATTACACCACCAGGTGTGGGCATCTTCATCGAGCACATTTGCCGCACATATTACCTTCTCTTCTTCCCCGCATTGGAAGGTTTGAAAAATTTTCTCCATTGAATCAATCCAATAGTAGGCAGTCATTGGATCCGGTCCTCCCTTGTAAGTCGGGGGCTTCATCTTTTGAAATTGGAAATATGTCCGGTTAGGATCTTCTTGATGAGGTTGGAAGTTGGGCTGTTGCAGACCCATTTGGTCATGCTGCATTTGCAACATATCCTGCATCATCTTTTGTTGATTCTCAATGACATTCTGCATCCATTCTATGTTTGGATCAACAGGAGGAGGGACGCCTCTACCTCTTCTGGCCATGATTCTGCGAAATATGCACAAAGTATTAAGTTGATCAAGCTCAATGTCTAATAGCATACTAAGAAAATCACGATTGGAGAAAGCAAAGACCCTAAAAGCTAAGTCCGACTAGGTCGAACCGCTCTGATACCAACTGTAACACCCCAGTATATTTATTTGATAAAAACACCCGAGTGCACATCAATAAACATCAGAGATAATATTTCCTGCTCAGACACTGAATACCACTATAAAATTTTTGCTGAAATAAAACATAACTGTCTTATATACAAATAAGACCATACGGTACTTAGACCATAAACTGTCAGCAACTAGGGTAGTCAGAGTCATACAAGAAGCGGAATGAAAGATAAACATAACACTAATGCCATAGTGTTGAGATACATGAACAACAGAAGGAAAATAAACTTAAACATAAAGCTAAGTCATCATCCATCTCCCGGGGCCACCTACTCGTGCCTCTGAGGTTTCTTCTGTCCCTGTTTATCTGTAAAACAACAACATTTAAACAGTGAGATACAATCTCAGTGAGTTCTACCGAGACCCCTACTAACGCTCTCGTTCCAATTATGAAATTCATTTGTTAACCTAACACGGCATCGACTGCGCGAACGCTAACTCCCGATGAACCGTATTGTTTTACACATAGCATTCCACCGACTGCCCCGAGACTAATCCCGGCGGATCTGCTATAACTCAGTGCCTCACCGACTGCCCCAAGGCTAATCCCGGCGAATCACACTACAAAAAAATCATAGTAACGTACCACCGACTGCCCCGAGGCTAATCCCGGCGAACGTTACTTAATACTTTTCGACACACCACCGACTGCCCCGAGGCTAATCCCGGCGAACCCCTTGCCAATAATTGTTTCACTATCGGCCTCAGAGCCTAGGGTAGGGGATCATGACTGCCCCTCCTAGTATGTCAACATGGGTCGTCACCCAAACTCGATACAACATATATATATATATATATATATATATATTTATCTTCAATAATATGAACTCATAGTTCATTTGCATTATAGTTTACCACGTAGGACTCATAGTCCACTCTGTTATCAATAAAACATATCCGCACACGTATACTATTATTCGGTTTTTCGAAACGATTTCAACATCAAAAGTGTTTTATAAAACCCTTTGTGACGCACCCAAAATCGTGGCATCATAAGCCTAATATCATTATATGAGGGTTGGGGAAGGATTAGGAAAGGATTAGGATCGTAACGGAATCATTTTGGGTACTTTGAAAATTTTGGACAGAACTGGGCGCACGGGTCGTGCCCCTGGACGCACGGGTCGTGCGCCCTATTAGGCATTTTTAAACACTGTGTAACATCCTCAAAATAATTAATGGAATTATTTGGGTGTTAACCCAATTAAACCAATTTAGTACTTAACTGGTAAATTTATCGAGTGCTAAAATTATTTAATTGTTGTCATCGAATCGTTAACCGGATAATACGGACCAAGGAAGTTTTGGAATCGAAATCGGAGATTTCGATCAATATGGTAATTGGACCACGTTACTGAATATATATTAAATATATGTATGTGTAACCGTGTGTGTGTGTGTTTTAAGAGTGAAAGAATTAATTAAAATAAAAGAAAGAAAGAAGAAAGGGATACGCGAGAACAGAAGAGAGAAACAGAGAAAAGGAGAAAAAAGAAAGAATGGAGAAAGTGAGAAAGGGAGGAAACGTAGAGGAAGAAGAGAAGAGGGAGAGAGAAGACCTCACCCAAACCTCAAACTTCCTTCACCAAAAATGTTCCCCACATCCTTCTCTTCATATTGATACCAAGATCTTCATCATCCATTCTTTATCCTCCATTTCACCATTTTCGAATTTTGAAGAGAGAGGAGAAGAAATGTTGTGTTGTCTTCTTCATCAAGTGTCCTAGAGGTTAGGGAAGTCGAATATGTGGTTGGTTGTTAGCTTGGAATGAAGAATCAAAGGTTTCAAGAGTTAGGGTTAGAAGAATCAAGATTTTGGGTTATGGATGAATAGTAAATTAGAGGAGGGAGATGATGAATAGTGTCCGTGGAGAATTTCGGGAAAATCGGTATTTCGGTCAAAAAGCGGTTTCGTGATCGAGCGGAAAGTTTTGGAAGCGGATTGGAGCGACGTCGGAACGGAAAGATTATGCGGGGAATGTTCGTGTGGTTACTCGGCGAATTCGGCTCGATCGTGGTTCACGCTTCAAGGGTGAGTTTTACTCACGTTTAGGTTTATTCCGTTTTGAAATGAGTTGTGTGATTTGTTTTCGAAAGATTTTGAGTCAAAAACGTTATTTCGAAAAATATGGCGTTTTAACGAAATTCGTAATCATTGAGTTTTTGATTGAATTGCTTGATTGTTTGATGTTGATTGGACTGGTATATTGTCTGGTATTGTCTGTTTTTGAGTTAGGAATCGATCGGGGGAAGTTTCGGATCAATCGGAAAGCAAAATTTCATGAAACAGGGCATTTTTGGCAATGCTGTCAAATGCGCACGACCCGTGCGTCCAGGGCGCACGACCCGTGCGCCTGGTTCGGGTTCAGTGTGCAAAAATGTCAAACAGGGGGCGCACGACCCGTGCGTCCAGGGGCACGACCCGTGCGCCCAGTTCTGTCCAAAATTTTCAAGTTGCCCAAAATAATTCCGTTTTGATTCCAATCCTTTCCTAATCCTTTCCTAACCCCTATATAAGGATATTAGGCTTATGATGCCATGATTTTGGGTGTGTTACAAAGGGTTTTATAAAACGCTTTTGATGTCTAAACCATTTCGAAAAACCGGATAATAGCCTACGTGTGCGGATATGTTTTATTGATAATAAATGGACTATGAGTCCTATGTGGTAAAGTATAATGTAATGAACCAAATGTTCATATGATTGTAGATATATATATGTTATATCGAGTTTGGGTGACGACCCATGTTGACATACTAGGCGGGGAAGTCATGAACCCTTACCCTAGGCTCTGGGCCATTAGGAAACACTATTGGTTATGGGGTTCGCCGGGATTAGCAAGTGGTTTGCAGTCGGTGTTGTGTCAAAAGTTTGTGCTGCGTTCATCGGGATTAGCAAGTGGTTTGCAGTCGGTGGTACGTAGAAAGGCCTAGGATATTAGTTCATCGGGATTAGCAAGTGGTTTGCAGTCGGTGTCCTATTAGATCGAAGCCTTATTGTATGGTACACCGGGATTAGCAAGTGGATTGCAGTCGGTGTCGTGTCAAACCTTAAAAATGTTTTAAACGGACCGAGAGTGTTAGTAGGGGTTCCGGTAGAACTCACTGAGATTGTATCTCACTGTTTAAATGTTGTTGTTTTACAGAGACACAGGGACAGCGGAAATCCAAGAGGCACGAGTAGGTTGAGCTCGGACTGGGTGCTGATAGCCTAGCTTTATGTTTAAGCTTATTTCCCTTTTGTTGTCTGTACACTACAACTTTATGTATTAATGTTAAGTATTTATTTCCGCTTTCTTGTACGATATTGAACACTGTATTTCACTGATGGTTTATGGTCTTTTTTTTTTGTTTAAGACTGTTCTATTGTTATTCAGTGAAATATTATAGTGGTGTTCAGTATTTAAACAGGAAATATATCTCTGATTAATTTACGATGGTACACTTGGGTATTTTTACTTGATAAAAATACCGGGGTGTTACAGTTGGTATCAGAGCAGTTCGACCTAGTCGGACTTAGTTTAGGGTTGAGTCGATTCCTTGTTAGTCCTTTTTGTAATTACACTTGTGATGCTAAGAGACATTGAGCCTGATCAACTTAATACTTAGTGCATCATAAGCGGAATTATGACTGGATGATCAAGATGCAATCCTCGACCACAATCGGAATCTTCAACCGGTGCATCCGCAGGAAAGGTGACATGACGGTGGAAAGAATACACCGCTAAGTTTGAGAAGTTGTCTCGGTTTTACCAAGTGGTAATGTAAGCTTCGGATGACGAACGGAGAATGCAGAAGTATAAGACGGGCATAAGTGCTTTTATGATTTATGGTCTCAGTTCTTATACTGTTACCAATAATGTTGCCTTGGTGCAATCATCCTATGTCGCCGAGGATGATCTCATAGGAAGTATGGGAAAGGAAAGAAGGTAGTTGAAATTATCAACTCCGAATGCAGAGTCCTAAGATAATTCCATCAAAGGAAAAGCAGATGCAATTCTTTGATTCTTCAAAGGTCAGAAGGTGTTCTAACTAAGGAAAGCCTCACTGTGGTGATTGCAAGCGAAGATTTAATCGGTGCTATTATAGAAATGAAGAGGGTCACTATGGTAAAGAGTGCCCCGTAAGGAAAAGTTACAAGGAGTCACAAGCAGCTCCAAGGCAAGGACGAGTCAACACTCTGGATGTTTAGACAGTTACGACTGCAGACAATCTACTGAGGAGTATGAGATCAGTTTTCAATAACTCTGTCAGTATGTTATATGATTCGGGTGCAACCTATTGCTGTATATCCCGATCGCGTGTGAATCAGTTGGGATTAGCCTTATCATCGCTATCCGAACCGATAACTATCTTAACTGCGGCTAAGGGTTGTGTCCAGACCCAATCTTTGTGTCGGAATTGCCTACGTGTTATAGGAGACAGAAATTTCGTGGAAGGATTATTTGTTTGCCTATTAAAAGTGTGGACACGATTTTGGGTATGAATTGGATGACTGCAAATCATGTTGCAATCAACTATCAGTTTCTCTTCAGAATCAGTTGAATTGTCTAGGACAAATTCCGAAGCGGTTACCTAGTTCACCTTAGACGGTCAATTTTCATTCCACGGTGCGGAAGCACATGTTAGTATGTTATCTGCATCCACTGAAACTAGTTTGGATGTGGCGAACATTCAGGTTGTGAATGACTTTCTGGATGTTTTCACGATGAAGTTTCTTCTGAACCTCCGGAGCGAGAGGTAAAGTTTACTGTAGAATTGGTTCCTGGCACGGGATCAATATCTATTGTTTCTTATTGAATGTTTCTTTGGAATTAAAGGAAATGGAGTCTTAACTTGAAGAGTCGATGTTAAAGAAATTTATTCGACTGAGTGCTTCTCTAGGGAGTGCTCTGGTGTGGTTAGTCGAAAGGGAAAATGGTAGCATGAGATTGTGCAATGATTATCGACAACTCAACAAAGTGACGATCAAGAATAATTATCCCTTACCAAGGATAGACGAATTGCTTGAACAATTTGAGGCGCTGCTGTGTTTTCAAAAAAATTGACCTGAGGTCAGGATATCATCAAATAAAAGTTAGAGCCTTAGATATTCCGAAGACAGCTTTCTGTACTAGGTATGGACATTACGAGTTCGCAGTGATGCCCTTCGGTTTGACTAATGCTCCAACGGTATTCGGGGATACGTGAACCGAATTTTCCACACGTACCTAGATCAATTTGTAGTCGTTTCATTGATGGTATCTTGAAGTACTCGAAGACCATTGAGGAGCATGTCCAACATCTCCGCATTGTTCTGAAAGTACCCCGAGAAAGTAAGTTGTACTTGAAGCCTTCGGAGTGTGATTTTTGGGTGTCAGAGGTAAAGTCTTTGGGACATGTGATTCCCCAAGTCGGGAGTTTCTGTAGATCCCAGTAAGAAGGAAGTGGTGTTGAATGGGAGTGACCAACATCAGCCGCAGAGATCAAAAGTTTCTGGGTCTAGCCGGTTACTATAAGAGATTTGTTAAAGGGTTCTCACAGTAGGTTTTTCCACTTACTCGGTTAACTCGTAAGGGTCATCCGTTTACGTGGGATGCTGATTGTGAAGAATGTTTTCAAGAATTGAAGGTTTGGTTGACTTCTGCTCCATTCCTGATTCTTCCGGATCCGTCTTTGAAATTCCAAACTTACGGCGATGTTTTTGGGAAGGGTTTAGGCGGTGTCCTTGTGCAGAATCAACAAGAGGTAGCTTATGCGTCCAGACAATTGAAGACTCATGAGGAGAATTATCCAACTCACGATTTGCAATTGGCATCTATTGGGTATGCACTGAAGATTTGGGGAGGTTACTTGTATGGGTCTCGTTTCGAAGTCTTTAGTGATCGCAAAAGTTTAAAGTATCTGTTTGATCAGAAAGAACTGAATAGCAGACAGAGAAATGTGTTGAGTTTCTGGAAGATTATGAATTTGTGCTGATGTAGCATTCAAGAGAGGTCAGTGTTGTAACTGATGCACTGAGTAGGAAGTCCATCCGCATGGCTGAGTTTATTGATGCATGAGATGGAATCATCGGAGTCCTTTAGAGACTTAAATCTGAATTCAAGATCGAGAGGAACCTGTTAGTGTTGAGCCATATGAGGGTCTCTAGTTCCCTAAGGGATTCTATACGCTTAGCACAGGAAGTTGATGTGAAGCTACAATCACGAAAAGTATTTCCAGATTTTACTATGAATAGTGATGGAGTCAGTTGTGTCAACGGTAGAATCTGTGCGGCCGATGATGAGAACAATAAAAGGCAAGTGTTAGAGGAAGCACGCCGAAGTTTATATTCTGTTCCAGGGTGTAGAGGATATAAAGCAGATGTATTAATGGCGAAGTATTAGTTTGTTAACCTCTCCTTGTGAAGGTTAACAAGGAGATATTATTATGTGATTCCGTTTGACAAGTCGAACGTGAATACGAATATGTAAGTGGGGTAACTGCTGACTGTTTTCACGTTGCGAATAACCATCAAAGGATAAATTGATGGATCTACTTGCAAGTGACAGAAATTTCCGAAGTGAAGCTTGGCGTGCGGTGTAATAGTTTTGAAAAATCGTTTTTGTGAAAACCCGCATGCTAAAGTTAATTTTGGGAACGAATTAAGAGGCTAATAGGTTATGAGAGGAGGAAAATCCTAGGAGGATTGCTTAGGTTGAGGGGAAGCTCTCAACGCTATTGACTAATCCGGAAAGGAGCTCTAAGTTCTGTTTGATAGTTGTTTGGACAACAACTGAGGTGATTTTCATTACGTTCAATTTATCTGATGTCCCCGTGGTTTATTTCTACGTTTAAGATAAACGTTTCTGGTAAATCCTCATCCCATCTTTTGAAGAGTTCTATCTCGAAATCCCAAGGGTGAGTCAGGAAGTTTCACAGATGACCTTTCCGTCACGCTTTTTCAATGTGTATGGGAACTGTTATGGATTTTTAGAGAATTTGCGGAGAACGTGTTTACACCCTTCGAGAAAAGCATGTTTGTACTCATCTCTACCGTGGAGTACCAATTTGTGGATCTCATCTTCGACCTGTATCTCTATCAAGTGTCTTGTATTAAACCCTTTGATTTAGATTAATCAAAGTTGGGGAGTAAGCGAGGATAACTGGAATGAAGCTTCGGAAGTGTTTTCAAACGCGGTGCCAAGCCTATGTAGGCGAATGATGAGTTTCTCGTGTAGATTCATAACCAGAGAGTTCGTATCAAGGTAGTAGTGGATCATACTTGGAGATTGATGTGCCAACTTGGGAAGATTTTTCTACACTCATTCCGTTAATTCAAGATTGTGTTCCAGCAACTTAAGACCCTTCTGAGAATGTCGATCCTCGGTTAGTTTGATGAAAGACTTAGCGAAATTTTGAGGACAAAATTCTTTCAAGTTGGGGAGAATGTAACATCCTCAAAATAATTAATGGAATTATTTGGGTGTTAACCCAATTAAACCAATTTAGTACTTAACTGGTAAATTTATCGAGTGCTAAAATTATTTAATTGTTGTCATCGAATCGTTAACCGGATAATACGGACCAAGGAAGTTTTGGAATCGAAATCGGGGATTTCGATCAATATGGTAATTGGACCACGTTACTGAATATATATTAAATATATGTATGTGTAACCGTGTGTGTGTGTGTTTTAAGAGTGAAAGAATTAATTAAAATAAAAGAAAGAAAGAAGAAAGGGATACGCGAGAACAGAAGAGAGAAACAGAGAAAAGGAGAAAAAAGAAAGAATGGAGAAAGTGAGAAAGGGAGGAAACGTAGAGGAAGAAGAGAAGAGGGAGAGAGAAGACCTCACCCAAACCTCAAACTTCCTTCACCAAAAATGTTCCCCACATCCTTCTCTTCATATTGATACCATGATCTTCATCATCCATTCTTTATCCTCCATTTCACCATTTTCGAATTTTGAAGAGAGAGGAGAAGAAATGTTGTGTTGTCTTCTTCATCAAGTGTCCTAGAGGTTAGGGAAGTCGAATATGTGGTTGGTTGTTAGCTTGGAATGAAGAATCAAAGGTTTCAAGAGTTAGGGTTAGAAGAATCAAGATTTTGGGTTATGGATGAATAGTAAATTAGAGGAGGGAGATGATGAATAGTGTCCGTGGAGAATTTCGGGAAAATCGGTATTTCGGTCAAAAAGCGGTTTCGTGATCGAGCGGAAAGTTTTGGAAGCGGATTGGAGCGACGTCGGAACGGAAAGATTATGCGGGGAATGTTCGTGTGGTTACTCGGCGAATTCGGCTCGATCGTGGTTCACGCTTCAAGGGTGAGTTTTACTCACGTTTAGGTTTATTCCGTTTTGAAATGAGTTGTGTGATTTGTTTTCGAAAGATTTTGAGTCAAAAACGTTATTTCGAAAAATATGGCGTTTTAACGAAATTCGTAATCATTGAGTTTTTGATTGAATTGCTTGATTGTTTGATGTTGATTGGACTGGTATATTGTCTGGTATTGTCTGTTTTTGAGTTAGGAATCGATCGGGGGAAGTTTCGGATCAATCGGAAAGCAAAATTTCATGAAACAGGGCATTTTTGGCAATGCTGTCAAATGCGCACGACCCGTGCGTCCAGGGCGCACGACCCGTGCGCCTGGTTCGGGTTCAGTGTGCAAAAATGTCAAACAGGGGGCGCACGACCCGTGCGTCCAGGGGCACGACCCGTGCGCCCAGTTCTGTCCAAAATTTTCAAGTTGCCCAAAATAATTCCGTTTTGATTCCAATCCTTTCCTAATCCTTTCCTAACCCCTATATAAGGATATTAGGCTTATGATGCCATGATTTTGGGTGTGTTACAAAGGGTTTTATAAAACGCTTTTGATGTCTAAACCATTTCGAAAAACCGGATAATAGCCTACGTGTGCGGATATGTTTTATTGATAATAAATGGACTATGAGTCCTATGTGGTAAAGTATAATGTAATGAACCAAATGTTCATATGATTGTAGATATATATATGTTATATCGAGTTTGGGTGACGACCCATGTTGACATACTAGGCGGGGAAGTCATGAACCCTTACCCTAGACTCTGGGCCATTAGGAAACACTATTGGTTATGGGGTTCGCCGGGATTAGCAAGTGGTTTGCAGTCGGTGTTGTGTCAAAAGTTTGTGCTGCGTTCATCGGGATTAGCAAGTGGTTTGCAGTCGGTGGTACGTAGAAAGGCCTAGGATATTAGTTCATCGGGATTAGCAAGTGGTTTGCAGTCGGTGTCCTATTAGATCGAAGCCTTATTGTATGGTACACCGGGATTAGCAAGTGGATTGCAGTCGGTGTCGTGTCAAACCTTAAAAATGTTTTAAACGGACTGAGAGTGTTAGTAGGGGTTCCGGTAGAACTCACTGAGATTGTATCTCACTGTTTAAATGTTGTTGTTTTACAGAGACACAGGGACAGCGGAAATCCAAGAGGCACGAGTAGGTTGAGCTCGGACTGGGTGCTGATAGCCTAGCTTTATGTTTAAGCTTATTTCCCTTTTGTTGTCTGTACACTACAACTTTATGTATTAATGTTAAGTATTTATTTCCGCTTTCTTGTACGATATTGAACACTGTATTTCACTGATGGTTTATGGTCTTTTTTTTTGTTTAAGACTGTTCTATTGTTATTCAGTGAAATATTATAGTGGTGTTCAGTATTTAAACAGGAAATATATCTCTGATTAATTTACGATGGTACACTTGGGTATTTTTACTTGATAAAAATACCGGGGTGTTACACACTGGAACAGAACTAGGCGCACGGGTCGTGCGCCCTGGACGCACGGGTCATGCGCCCTGGACGCACGGGTCGTGCGCATTTGACAACATTGCCAAAATGCCCTGTTTTATGAAATTTTGCTTTCCGATTGATCCGAAACTCGCCCCGATCGATTCCTAACTCAAAAACAGACAATACCAGACAATATACCAATTCAATCAACATCAAACAATCAAGGAATTCAATCAAAAACTCAACGATTACGAATTTCGTTAAAACGCAATATATTTCAAAATAACGTTTTCGACTCAAAATCTTTCGAAAACATGTCACACAATTCATTTCAAAACGGAATAAACCTAAACGTGAGTAAAACTCACCCTTGAAGCGAGAGTCGTTGTAGAGCCGAAATCACCGATATGTCAAAATCACCGAATCGAACCCAATCAACACCGAACCGCTCCTAACTTCGTTTCGAGCTCCCAAACGCGTTCCACCGCTCTTGGCTTCGATCCTAACCATGAATCAATCATCAATTCCAGCTCACAACTTGAGATTTCAACAAATCAATTCCAAAGGCCCTGGAAATTCGTAGGCCATGAGAAGGGGGAAAAATTGAGGGAAATCTTACCAAGTTATAGGGTTTTGTAGAGGAAGATGAGGGGATGATGGTGATGAAATTTGAGAGGTTGGGCTGAAGTGTGATGATTCTCCTTCCTCTTCTTCCTTCTTCTCTCTTTCCCCTTCTCTTCTTTCTTTCCTTCTCTTCTTTCTTCTCTGCTTCGCGTTTCTTTCTCTCTTTTCCTTTCTTTTCTTTTATTTTTTTATTCAACACACACACACACATATTTAATTAATAAATAAGTGGCAGCGTGGTCCAATTACCACATTGATCTAAATCTCTTATTCCGATTCCAAAACTTCCTTGGCCCGTATTATTCGGTTAACGATCCTGTGCCAGTCAATAGTAAATTTTAGCACTCAATAATTTTACCAATTAAGTACCAAATCAATTCAATTGGGTTAACATCCAAATAATTCGATTAATTATTTTGAGGATGTTACAGACATAAAAATGTTGAATTAGTTTTTGTTGATACTAAGCATCAATTGGTTGGTATTTCAACAAAACCTCTTTTAGAAGAAAGTTTTAATTTCATCAAGAACATGTTGCATATCAATTAGTTCAAAAGGCACTTAGCTATGCCTTCTCAAGACTCAGAAGGAAAATCCCATGTCTTCTGAAGTGCTCAGAAAGCACTTAAGTTCATGACATTTATTTTTATATCTTAGATTTTTTGGATGATTTTTAGTTTCTTAATTTTCTTTGTTATATGACATAAAAAAATCAAAAATAGGATTGTGAGAACGATTAGAATAGAACATGAGAAAGAGATATAATTAAAAAACCGTTTCTAGCCATTGCGCCTGCTATTACGTCACATCAGCGCAATCACTCTCTCTCGCCCTCTCTCATGCCTTCTAATGGCTACTAAATGTAACTGTTTCCTCCAATGTCTTATTAAAAGACATTTAAATCTTCAAATCCTCCAAACCATAACTGTTTGTCTCAATCTCACACGTACGTTTCCTCAAATAGCCTTAGAACCCGTAGGATGACCACACCGAAACGAAAATCCCCTCGTTTGGAAAAATATATGACCACATTCACGAATACTCCAGAAATCCCCATTATCATTGGAAACACAGAACAAAAACTTGATCTAGAAATTAATCAAACACCCTCTTTCTCGAAGAAAAACAAGGATGCCGCAAGAAGACCCATTGAGTCTGGAAAGTGTTTCCATCTCAATGACTTGAAGGAAAACGGTTGGAATTTACTTCCATATCTTAAAAGGCAAAAATGGGAGAATTTTGTTCAAATCAAGGAATTTGTCTATCCAGATCTTGTGAAGGAGTTCTTTGAAAATGCCTACACTGATGATGATCTCAAGTGGATCAAAAGTAAAGTTGGAGGCAAGGACTTGCATCTAAGTTAAGCAATCATATCAGAAGCCTTGGAAATTCCTACCACACAAGAGCCAATTTTTGGACAAGAATGGATGACTATGGTGAACACCACTGAAGAGCGTGTCAGAAAAAGTTATTTAAGGAAAGGAACTAAAGAGATCAATGCTGGAAATTTGAAAGATCACTTAAGGATCCTCCACAAGATTTGTTGTCACAATCTTGCTCCAAGAGGAGGCCCCTATGAAAAGGTTACTTCCACTAATCAAATCATACTCTATCATCTAGCCAACAAAAATTGCCTAAATCTTCCCTACATCATACTGAGGCACATGATTTGTGCTATATATCTTTGGAATGAGGGCAACCTATGCTCTTCCATATGGCTGTAACAAATGAATATTGAAATAAGGCCAATGGATATGGAAGAAGAAGAAGAGGAGACAACCAAGAAAGGTGAGAAGAGTAAGAAGAACAAAAAGAGAAAGAGGTCAAAAGCTTCAGGAAGTGAAGGAACAACTCGTGAGAGTTCAAAAGCTTCTAAGTATCCACGGGGGGGGGGGGATAAACCTCAACAACATGCAGAGGAACCACAATAAGAAGAAGAGAGTCAAGAAACACCACTAGTGAAGGACCATCTAAACCCAATCTTGCACAAGAAACACCAATGACATCTATAATCAAATCCCCAACAAAAGAGAAAACACCAAAGCCAACACCACAGAAACTCACATTTGAAGAACCATCACCTCAGAACACAGAAGAACCGCCCATCTCATCCACTGAAGTGGTTGCTGATAAAGTGCAGACCACAGAAGAACTCCAAACCTCAGACCAAGGTGATGTGGGTCATTCAAGTCTAAATAATGTGATAAGTGAAAATCGAGCTAGTGAAGAGCTGGTGGATGTTGAGAATTACCCTATGACATCCTTAGAAGCCACTCAAAAGACAGTCACTGGGCAGCTTCTCAGTGAGCCTTCTGTTGAAAGGGGGAACATTCTATTGAAAACTCATGGCCCCTCTGCTAATCAAGTTGCTTCTGAATACCTAGCTACTCTCCATAAATCATTTGAGAAAGCCATCCCTTCTAAAACTCCAAAATCCAATACCCCCTCACACATTTCAGACAAAAGACTTCAGAAATATGTTCAACTCCCCTCCTATCTTTGACAAATCTGTTCCTTCACCACATCATCAGAGTCCTCTCATTGCTCCTCAACCCATCAATGTTAATGAAATTACTGCGCTATACTCTGCCAATCCACCTTCAGAAGGTGCTACTTCTTCTAGCAAGGTCGAGAAGCAACTGAGAAAGGTGAAAACCATTCTCAAACAAGTTCTTGAAGGGCAAAGATTGCTCCAAGAAGGTCAAAGAGCTTAAAATGCTAAGAATCACCAGATTCAACAGTGGCTTCTGACCAATGCTTTACTTGCTATCAAAACCTCTTTTAAAATTCCAGAATTTGGTCCCATTCCTCCTGTCCAAGAGGTCCCCAAGCTTTCTACTTCCACATCTTCTGATGACTCATCTCCATCAAAGTAGCTGCTTAATCTAGTTTCTGTCCCCTTCCTTTTGATTGATGACAAAGGGGGAGAAGAGTTTAGATTAAGTTTGTAGGTTTTAAGTTGGGAAATGGATAGAGTAGGATATTTTGTATATGCTCTGAAATGCTTATCAGTGCTACAAAGAGCACTTGTTTTGCAAAGCTAAAACTTCCTAAGTAATAGTTGTACTGTTTTAATTTCTATTGTATGCTCCAGAACAGTTGAGCCAAAACTGTATCATTTTGCTTCATCATTAATGAAATCTGTTCTGGTCCCAAATGTCTACATGTTGTATTAACCGTGCTTAAAAGAAAAATCCATGGCATGAATTAAGGGGGAGCATATCAACTATTTTTATACAACTGTTATATATCAGAAAACCTTAAAAACTTATCAAAAGGTTTTGTCATCATCAATAAGGGGGAGATTGTTAAGGCAAAATCCCTAAGTCGTGTTTTGTGGAGAACAAACAGTTTTGATAAGCTTCTCAAGCTTTCTGATTCTTTAGTGATCTAATGAGTTCTCTTGAGTGATCTTATAGATAGGAACAAATTACTATATCTCAAGAAGAACATGTGCTATGAATTTGAACATCATAAGAAGAAGGATTGAGTCTTAGAAGTTACTTGCTAAGTTCAAAGAGGTGCTCAGAAGATAACAAGCAAATAATAAACACTATGTTGTCTAACATGATGCAAAGAAACATATGGCAATCAATATATTCTTCTAGACAACATAATCTCAGTTGATAATTACTTAGAAGATACTTTAGAAGGCATTCTAACTATATCTCAGAAGAAATTGCAAAGACAAGGTTCAGAAGCTTCTGAACATGCCTCTATAGCATGAAGGAAAATTATCAAGCTTCTCTCAACTAGCTCAAGCTCTCAACGGTCATCTGCAGCAGCAGTGTACGGCACCTGCTGTAGTGTACCCGTCAAAGAACAAAAGGACTCAACGGTTAAATTCTCTTTGCGAAAGCATTTCAACGGATCTTTCAAGGCAATTTGACTATAAATAAAGCATTGAGCCCTGAGAACTTCTTTAAGGGAGACTGCACGAAATTGGTCAAGGCATCAGAAGCTTCTCAGTAGCTTCTGAGTAAGTCTAAAGTCTCTCCTAAACACACTCACTACAAATCAACATATGTGGGACTTTATTGAGTATGTGCATAGCTTGTGTCAATTGTCAAATGTATCTTACTTAAGCTATCTATATTGTACCCAGTTCAGAACCCAAACATATTTTCATATATGTGTGTACCTTCTAAGCAATAAGTAGAGGATGCAGTATTGTGAGGGAAGAGGCTGCAGTATTGTGTACTTCTAACTCTAATTTTATAGAAATGGTCAACATTCTAGACTTTATGACGCCTAAAGGTTAGGATGTTACAGTTTGGTATCAGAGTAGTTTGACTTAGTCGGGCTTAGTGTTTTCGTCGTAAAAAGATTAGATAGATCGAGTCCTTTAGGGACTGTGACAGGCAATTGTTAGAACCTCTCAGCATATTGCTTGAAGCGTTGAGCTTGATCAACACAATATTTCATGCAACGTACTGAGAATAACGACAATTGGTTGCCTTAGTCCCGAAACACCGAACCATAGGATTCTAGGCCTTGTTTCAAGCATTCTCTCATTTAATGGGAAGATGCTTTGCATTGGCATTTTCATTCTTCCTTTTAGTTAATCATGCCTTGTGTCTCGGGTTAACTAAACATTACAAATTCAGTATCCTTAAGACCATAGCTCCCTTCCAATGTCCTTTTATTCTTACCGGAAACTTATTTCCTGCTAGGTGATGAGTCTCTTAATATTTCTTATTAGGATCAATGATACGATGTATGGTTGACTAATGTTGTAATAATAAAAATGCTTATTCTATGCACATGATTGCCATTACATCTGTTCGTATCCTAAGTGAATTGTTGCATGTCTTAGTCCTTCAGTAATCTATATCAGCATGCATTATGAGATCTAGAGCTGTGACTGTACCTTGTTCACAAATCCCTAGTTTTTCTGATCAAGCTTTAGTTCCTAAGCAAATAATGTCAATTGAAAAATCGGTTTTCATTGTCCTTTCCATTTAAACCAAACTATAAAAAGCCTTTGTTCCTACCTCATACAATGTCTTTTGTGATAAATGTGCTTATTGAATTCGGATGTCTTTCCATTTTTAGTATAACATTCCTTTGTGATAGGGAAACCTCTCATAGTAACCCGAGTTGGATGGTTTTTCGGTAAGTCTGAACATTCGTAGGAAGCCTCCATGCCTTCCAGGAAAAATCCCGATTGCCAAAGGTTTTCTCATACCTTAGTAATTGCGTTAGTCGTACGCTTATACATGAATTTGTCTTAAGTTTAGTCAGGAGAAAACGTGATGAATTCCTTCCTCTCGAGTGTAGTAGTCTTGTGTTAACCTTACGGTATAGCTGTAGTCGTGACTGCTTCTTACAAACGAATTGTTTTTAGAACGTGATCTGCATCTTTCTTCGATGGGATAGTTTGATGAGAATCTTTCCTAATGTCTTTGAGGTCTTGTTGATATCTTGTGTCTATGAGTTGGAAAACTACTATGAGTTTATGTTCCATGGCGTGTTTGAAATAAGCTTCAAATGAATTTGATGAATATGATGAATTTTATGCAAGTTGGTCATCTCATAATGATTGTATTGTTGATGTAAAGTGATGATATAAGTGAATTGTATTGTATAAAGTAATTGTGTGATAGTTAGGATAGGTTAGGAACATTTAAAAAGAAATTTAAAGGCACAATTTCAACACCTTTGAACGCCATCAAGAAAACACAGCTGTGTAATAAAACACGGTGTTTTCTTCTGGACAGCAACTCAGTTGGTCAGTTTTTCGACTGTTTTATCAATAACTTTTGATCCAGAACTCCGATTTAGGTGTTCTTCGTGTTCTTGGAAAGCTAATGAAAAGATCAACGATTATGAACAAACCTTTAGTTGTGTTTTTAATTCATTCCAGTTAAAACTTCCTAATCTATTCTAACTCGTAATACCCAAAAGTAAGGTAAATAGATTGTTTTGTAGTAATACTCGATGTTTGATTGATCGATTTAATTTTTGGATGAACTCTATGAGGTTGTATTCAAATGTGATTAATTTGGTATTCCTTATATGTTGAGGTTATATGATGGTCAAATCGTCTATGTTAAGTTTCTTTATTAATACGTATGCATAGCAATTAGAAAACTGATTTTCACTCACCCTTGGGAAATTGATTTAAATCCTATAGTTTTATTTTGAAAGTATACATACCGTGGTGTCAAGAAGTTCAACTTGTATTAGATTGAAGTTTTGGATCCACAATTTTTCGTTCTGTTTCAACTTCGGTTTATCAAACTTTCTTAATGACATGTTTCATAACCCCTTTCACAAACTAAATCATTCCCTTGAACCTTTTAGACAAAATTTGGTTATGCGTTCTTAGATTTGAATTTACTTGACATCATTGATTTTCTCTAAAGATACTACTTTTACCTTACTGCTCTAATATTTACCATGCTGTTGCAATTTATTATAACATGATTGAATTTTCTACTTATTCTTGCTTTTTACTAGCATCCTTGTCTATGTGCTTTTGTGATACCTTTAAAGTTGTATCAATGTTACTTTGATATCAACCATGACTCCATGAGTTGATGGTTTTTGGAACTGTTTTACCTTCCCTTAACTCATTTATCGAATCTTTGGGCGTGATTTCTGTTGTGAAACCTTCTATACGAATGATTTGATTCCCTATATGATTGTGTTAATTTTTTTTCTTTTTCAAAAGAATCAGTTTGCCATAACGTTTTTTTTTTGTGTGTACCTTTTTGAACCCTGATTGGATTGAGACTTTTGTTCTCGAGAACGGTTTACATGGTCGGTATAACGTGCCAAATGTTGAAATTTTGTCTAGTTGATGTTAATGTTTAGTTTAGAGAGGCACGTTGGGTGTGCTAGTTTATTGAAATTAAATGGGGTAGTGTATAAAAAGAATGATAGGGTGTGTAGAACTTATGGGCTTGAAATTTTTCTTATTTATCTTATGAAAACCCAGGCCATTTCCTATTGTTCCCTTGTAGTCCAGCTGAAGTAAAACCCAACACTCAATTACCTTTAGCTCACTTTCTTATTTTCAACAAAAACATTTTCATGAAAGTGAGGGAGAGGAGAGGGAGTCGAAGAAGGAGAAAGGAGAAGAGAGAGTCAACTTGAGCAACAACAAAACTTTCTTCTTAAACCCCACTTTTCCTTCCAAATTTCACTTAGATTAAGCACTCTAAGCATAGGAAACCAGTTGTTCCAACTTCATCTTCTATTCTTTTCCTCATTTTCGAAAATATCCAAGGCAAAGGGTGTTTGAGCTGAATTTTTCTGGGTTGCATGTCAACTCTAGAGCTTGCTTAGGACTTCTCCGGAGCTACATTGTGGTTCTAAACACTCAAGTAGAGGAACTGGGAGCCGGGGTCTAGTTGGAAGCATTTGGGGGTTGGTTGGTGTCTTAGAATTTCGGTTTTGGGATTGTTTGGTGAAGAGAGAGCCCCATATCAACTTGCATTTGAAACATCAGCTTTTGCATGTGAGTTCCTCACTTTGTTTTGTTAATTTTCGAAATTTTATGTTGATAAAATGGTTGTGTTCTGATTTTGATGAAATGCTTGAATTGAAAAGTTGTATGTGCTTAGAACATGTATTTTGAATTGCTTGTTTGGTGGTAGATTCCTTGAAATTAGATGAGGTAATTAACCCATAGTTGATGGTCGCCAAAAGGTGTGTTGAAAGTATTTTAAACTCTATTTGTATCTTGGAAAAAAATTTGTTGAAAAACTTATGGAAAAATTTGTGAAAAAACAGAGCAACAAAAGTGCAGGATTTTAGCTGTCTGTAGAAAACATTGTCATGTTTTATTACACGGCTGGCCATGTTTTAGACTGTTTCTGTGCAAAAAAAATTAAAATGCAGAAACACGTCCATGTTTTAAAATGCAGGCAGCAGTGTTTCAAAACACTGGCAGCTGTGTTTTCTGCTATTTCCAGGACTACACTTTTGATGTTTTATGTACAACCACCTTGTCTAAACAATATACCTACTAACCACCAATTACATGATACATGGATTAGATGTTATGTCTTGAATTTTGGTTCACGGTTAATAAATATCGTGTTGAATTATATGTTTATCGAGTGTGAATAACCAAAAATTTAAGTAAATGCATAATATACTGTTGTAAATTTTGTGATATTTCAAAGTTTCTGAGTGAATTTTGTGAAACAATAATTTATGAAATACTATTTTGATTTATTACAATCATTTCGTAACTGCTGAATTATTTTACAACGGCTATTTTGTTTTATTACAATTATTTCGTAACAGCTATTTTAATCTCAGCTTATTACAAATTATTTCATAACGGATGTTGACTGAAACTTAAACCGGCTGGAGCGTATGTTTCAAACGGCAATTCTTATGAGCCTATAAAAACGTTATCAGGTACCGCTTGACAGAAATCGAAAAACAATCTGATTTCATTCCTCTGAAAAATACGAAACAGTCCTGGGTTTCTCTCCTGTTGTGTCACATTTGTTCTTGCCAGTTCGGAGCCCTCAATCACTTCTGCGATTGGGACGAGACCGGTTATACCTCGGGGAATTTGCGCTGTAAAGGCGGATAAATTCTTCAGGGCAGTCGCAAGGCGCCTCCGGTAGTTATACTAACATTTGTTTTGTTTGCAGTTTTGTTCACAGCATCTCTGTCTCTTTGCATTTTCGACTACAACTGTCTCAGCAGATTCGACAACAGATTCGACTACATCTGTCTCAGCAGATTCAGCCACATCTGTCTATTTGCAGATTCGACTACGTCTGTCTTTGCATATTCGACAACAATCTAAAGAATTTATTCCATGGCTGACGCAATCAACAACGATGATAACAGTGCTCCCATCAACAACAATAGCACTGTTATCGTTCCTGCTGCAGTCCCAGTAACTTACGCGAAGCCTTTCCCTGACATCTCCAAAATTGAGGTCTTCGCAGGCCAAAATTTTCGCAGGTGGCAGGAACGCGTGAGTTCTCTTCTTGACATGCATAGAGTTGCTGTCGCACTTACTGAAACCAAGCCGCTGGAGTCTGCAACTCCCAAACAGGTCGAAGTTTGGATCCATGCCAATAAGGTGTGCCGTGACACAATTCTCAGCACTCTCTCCAATGAATTTTTTGACATCTACTGCACCTACAAGGAGGTAAATCAGATTTGGGAATCAATGATTCTCAAATACACGGCTGAAGATGCAAGCAAGCCAAAATTTGTCATCAGCAACTACTACAATTGGGTCATGAATGAAACTGGGGAAAACAAAACTCAAATCAATCAGTATCACAAGTTACTAGAGGAAATGAAGGCCGAAAACATTGTTCTCCCAGACGAGTTCATTGTAGGTGTCTTGATTGAAAAGCTGCCTGAATCATGGAAGGACTACAAGCAACAACTGAAGCACAAACACAAGCAACTGTCACTGAACGAGCTGCTGACTCATATATATCATTGAAGATACCAACTGAAACGAGAGTAACAAAGCAAAGGTGAAATCAATGGTTTCACATGCGAACATGATGATGAACAACTCTTCAAGGTACGACAAAGGCAAACCTGACTCTTCAAACAAAAGGTATGATTCCAAGAAATTTGCTAATCAAAAGAATCACAAAAAGAACAATGATCATTATCCTGGTGTTCATAACTCTGAATACAAGAAAAGAGGTTTTTGTTTTGTTTGTGGAAAGCCAGGACACTTTGCACCTAAATGCAGGCATAGGGCGAGAAACAAAAATCCTCCTAAGGCAAACGCCAACTTGGCTGATGCTGGTGGAGATGATAATGAGGATGACAATGTCATTGCTGCTGTCGTTTCTCTGGTCAATATGGTAACTGATGTGAACAAGTGGGTGGTAGATTCTGGAGCCACCAAGCACATATGTGCTAACAGAGAGGCTTTTACCTCCTACACTACAGTAGGGGAAGGAGAAGAACACATCTATCTGGGTGACTCACATCTTGCCCCAGTTGTGGGGAAAGGGAAAGTTCTTCTCAAGCTCACATCAGGAAAGACTTTGGCTCTCAGAAATGTGTTTCATGTGCCTAATATAAGGGCAAACCTGATTTCTGTTGGTGTTCTGCTGAAGCATGGTATCAAAGTGACCTTTGAATCTAATAAGATTGTTCTTACCAAGAACAACATTTTTGTTGGAAAGGGATATTATGATCATGGACTTTTTGTACTCAACACCGTTGATTTCAATAACAATGTTTCTACTTCTGCTTACTTGATTGATTCTTATAACATGTGGCATGCTAGACTAGGACATATTATTTTTCCGTATGTTATTAAATTGCAACATCTTGGCATGATTTCGATTAGTGATAAATAACATAGTAAATGCGATGTGTGTGTTGAATCCAAATTAACAAAGAAATCATGTCCCCCAGTACAACGCGAATCTGATTTGCTCAGTTTAATTCATACGGACCTAGGGGATTTAAAACAAACTCCAACTAGGGGCGGAAAAAATTATTATGTGACGTTTATAGAGGATTTTTCGCGATACACTAAGGTTTTTTTATTAAAACAAAAAGACAAAGCATTTGAAGCTTTTCTTTCATATAAAGCCGAAGTAGAAAACCAATTAGATAGGAAGACTAAACGAGTTAGATCCGATCGTGGAGGAGAGTACATATCTTTTAATGAATCTTGTGAAAAGGAAGGTATAATACATGAAACAAATCCCCCTTATTCACCTGAATCTAATGGCATAGCCGAAAGGAAAAATAGGACCTTGAAAGAGATGATGAATGCTATGTTAATTAGTTCTAGTGCGCCAAATAACTTGTGGGGTGAGGCTATCTTAACTGCATGTTTTATACAAAATAGAACCCCTCATAGAAAAACCGGAAAGACCCCCTATGAACTATGGAAAGGTTATCAACCTAACTTAAAATATTTAAAAGTGTGGGGGTGTTTAGCTAAAGTTATGTTGCCTGATCCTAAGAAAAGAAAAATTGGTTGCAAAACCTCTGATTGTATTTTTATAGGATATGCTGAACATAGCGTCGCTTATAGATTTCTTGTTGTGAAAAGTGACGTTTTAGAGAAACACTACTACAATTTAGGCTTTTCGCATCGGTTAAAAATGACTTTTCGCATCGGTTCCGTGTCCGTTACAGATTCAGGTGATGTTAAAAGTACGCACCTTTTACATCAGGTACGGACCTGATGCGAAAAGTATTTTTCGCATCAGTTGTATTACCACCCGATGCCAAAAGTCCATTTTAATTAGATTTTAGCACCTTTTTGGCATCGGATTTTCAGAACCACCTGATGCGAAAAGTACTTTTCGTACTTTTCGCATCAGGTCCTAATGGGAACCGATGTTAAAACTAACTTTTTTAAATAAAAAAAAATTCTTGGTCACCTTTTCTCTTATGGAGAAAATCTTCATAATGCAACATTCTATGATCAATTATTATTTTTCCATCAGCAAAAACTATGTCTTAATATTATCCTAACCTAATTAGACGAAGAAGAATAATGCATTCAAAATATAACATGTCACCAAGTAGTAGTAACGTCTACAAAATGCCAAATATAAAGTTTAAAGATCAACTGCTTCTTGGTTAGACGTACGTAGTAGACTGATAATATTTACATTTGGTAGTAGTGTTCCAAAAACATGCACTTGATCCATACAAAAAGATTTGAAACACTTCAGTGATGGTAATGATTTTCACTCCCTTTCTATGTCCTTAAGTAGCTTCTCTCCTTTTAGTTGCAGCTTACCAGCTGATAAGGAGCTTGAACATATGATGGATGCATGACAATATGGAAGGATAAATAACAGGTCTCTAAAGAGCCTGCTCTCTCAAGTGTTGTAACTTCCTTAGCATCTATACTTTGTTTTTCAGCAAAATTAGAACATCCTAAGCCAAACATTTCTTGATCTCCAAGCTTCTTGTCCAAGTCTAAGTGTCTTTTATCAAACTCATTTGGTAAATTCTGCCAAGCAAAACAAAAAGGCTAGTGCTAATCAGTATCATGGAGATAGAGAACAAGGAATAGAAAGTATTTATGCAAAAGTGCATCTGCACTTTTTAATATAACATTCTAGATTTCTTTAGAAAGAGGGAAAAATATACAATTGACATTGACAAATGTTCAACCTTCAAAAAATGGTACTGAGCAAAGTGAAAAATGACAGATTATTGTTACCCAAGCAAATGTAAGTGCAAGCATTGAAATATATATGATGTTATACCAAGGGTATTAGGTGCAGTTGGTGCCAAATGCCTCCACCGTAATGTCCTTTCCATGAATTCAAGCTTATCTCTTGCCTCTGAATAGTTCTCAAGATCATCTACATTCTGACCAGATGTCCCAAGAAACCTGGAAGCAATATGGATCATGTTTGATGTTTGATGTATAGTACATTCAGGAGTAATGACAGTAATATTATGAATAGTCTACTTACCTGATATTATCAATCTCAAAACAATGAGGATTTGTACAAGATCTAAAAGTGTTATATGCTGACGACCCAGGGAAAAGGCATCTATGCAAAGGCTGAAAGTGCAACTGTTAGTAAAAAAGTCAAACAACACATGCTATATATTGCATAAATGCACTTAAGGCACAACATAAGAACCTGCTGTGGTAATGAGAAATTAGCAGGGTCACTGGGTCCTGGCATGATATCCAAAGGCAAACCAGCAGCAATCTGTATATAATAGAAGTTAAGCAAGATATTTAGAAAAAGAGACTGCAGTAAAGGAATTAAACTAATGAAACAAACCTGATTCAACAGAATATCTGGCTCGTTTATTGGTTCTGCCATCCTTGAGAGGTCCTTTGAAGCCAAATTCTGCAAATATTGATGAAAGTGTTAGGTCAGACTTGGGACTTCAAGCATGATTGATTCATGTACCCTATATAGGATTGGTAAACTTGCTAATATTTTGAGCACAAAAAAGAATGACATAACAGTAGACTTATTCAAAATAAAGAAATCACATCAAACTAAGTACAAGATTTTGCAATTCTAGAAACATATAAGCACTACTCTTGCATTAAATCGTATTCAAGTAATTGCTCACCAATCCAACCAATCTGTAGCACAAACGACAACCATCACGAACCTTGACATTTGTCTCGAAACCCCATCACACCGTCTATCTGCTCTAAGCATGTTCTCTTCAGATCTAACTCTCGGTCTTACAAACCAGGTGAAGAACGAAGCTGGTAAAGAGAGTAGAGCGATAGCCGGACACAGCGATGAAGGTCTATATCACGATGAATAACAAAATGAAATAAAAAACAAAAGCGAAATTGTAATCGAAGATTAAAACAAGAACGAAAACGCGATAAGATGAAGGCTTACCTGTACAACGGAAAGATGAATGTGCCATTAGAGATTGAACGGTGCCTTCGTTACGGCTGAAGAAGAAGGCTTAGTCGCGCAAGGGTTTTCCCTACGCGAATAGAGGGAAAAACCAATGTGACAGGAAACTTGGAATTATAGGGAAACTGAAAAATCTCATAAATCATAAATGGAACTTACTTGAAGAGGCGGCGATGCGAGAGATCGGGACAGCGACGGCATGAACGACGCAGAGAGAACGGCGTGGACGCGAGAGATCGGGACAGCGACTGCGTGGACGACGCAGAGAGAACGGCGTGGAGAACGTTTGGGGTTTAGGGTGAGTGGGTGAGAGAGAATGATAGAGAGTGAGAAGGAGAGAACGGCGCCATGTGAGAGGAAGAGAACGGCGCCGTGTGAGAGGGAGAGAACGACAGTGAAGGGTGAGAACGCAGAATGTGAGAACGAAGAGCTAAATGAAATGTCGTGAGACCTCAAAAAAATTGGGGATTTTCCGCATCAGTTCCAATTAGAGAACCGATGTTAATTTTCGGTTTTCCCCATCAGTTGCCATTGGACCTGATATTGAATGTGTAATCTTGCCTTAGGTGTGCAATTCTACATCGGTTAGAGCCTCAACCGATGCCAAAACTTTAATGATAATTTCAAAAATGCCACCGCATTATTTTTAACATCAGTTAGTTTTTGGACCTGATATTGTATTTTTATACGATATGCTGAACATAGCGTGGCTTATAGATTCCTTGTTGTGAAAAGTGACGTTTTAGAGAAAAATACTATTATGGAAACAAAAAATGCTGAATTCTTTGAAAATATATTTCCTTTGAAGCATGATAGCATATCTAGAGAACCATCAGTAACTACTAATGATGAAACTCGTGAGGAACCGTATGAAGAATTAAGGAGAAGTAAAAGAACAAGAAAAGAAACATCTTTCGGAAATGATTTTTATACTTATCTTGTTGAAAAAATCCCGAAACTTTTTCTGAAGCAATTTCTTCTTCTGATTCGAAATTTTGGAAAGAGGCTATTAAAACTAAAATAGATTCAATTTCCAAATGTAAAACTTGAACTTTAGTTGATTTACCACCTGGAGCAAAACCAATAGGATGCATGTGGATTTTCAAAAGAAAATATAACCCCGATGGGTCTATTGATAAATATAAAGCTAGATTAGTAGCAAAAGGTTTTTCTCAAAAACAAAACATTGATTATTTTGATACCTTTGCTCCAGTAACAAGAATTTCTTCTATTAGAGTTTTAATAGCTTTGGCTTCTATCCGTAAACTTGTTATTCACCAAATGGATGTTAAAACAACTTTTTTGAACAGTGACTTAGAAGAAGAAATTTACATGACTCAACCTGAATGATGTATAGTTTCTGGTCAAGAGAACAAAGTATGCAAACTCCTTAAGTCCTTATATGGTTTAAGACAAGCACCAAAACAATGGTATGAAAAGTTTGACAAAACTTTGATTAATGATGGTTTCTCCACAACTGATGTTGATAAATGTGTTTACACTAAAACTGTGTGTGGAGAACATGTGATTATATGCTTGTATGTAGATGACATGCTCATTTTTGGTACTTGTCTCACTACAAGAAAATCGACGAAGTCCGGCGGCATTTTTCGTGGCAAATGCAGCGATTTTCGTCGCAAATTGACGTTTCTGACGACCTTTCCGACGGACAAAAATCCGTCGCAAAATCGCTCGTCGCAAATCATTTCAGATGGATTTTTTCGTTGCAAATGACTCCGTCGCAAAATCGTCGAAAATCCGTCGCAAAGTTTCGTCGCAAATCCGTCACAAATGTTCGTCGCAAATTCGTCGCAAAAAAACATTTCCAACAAAAATATCCGTCGGAAATCAGTCGGAAATTTTAAAAAAAAAAAAAAATAAATAAAAAAAAATCTTCTGAAGGATTGTGGTAACAGAGTGAGCACTTACAGTTTTACTAAAGCTAACTGAACTAACTCATGCTTAATAGCTTGTACAACAATACAAAAGTATTATACTCTAACAAATCTAAATATACTGACTTTTGTCAACCAGAGCAAAAAATTATGCACTTACCTCCAAATATAATCAACAAAAGTTTGATCAAAACACTTGTATAACTTTCATATGCTATTACTCTAGTAGTATCTAATTTTCTATAGCTAACTATTTAGTTAAAAAATGGAAAAATAAAGGATAACTCTAGCATTGTGTATTATTTCCATTAGCACGTCCGTTAATACTTAGACTTTTATTTAATGTTAATCTTTTTATACTCTTACAATTATGTGCTGTCTATTTGACATTGTTGTTTGTGTTAGGAGAATCTGATCGAGTATTCTTTTTATTGAGTATTCTTTTTATTCTTTTTATACTCTCACAATATGGTAAGTTAATTGTTTATTTTAATGTGTTAGGAGAATTTGATTCTATTGATGTTGCTATTGATGGTGTGAATGAAAGGACAGCCCAAATTGATGAAGACAAGAATCATCCAAATATCATCATTTTGGATGAGCAAGAATGATGTGGTGACTAATCTTATTTTGAGAAGGAACTTGTTTTTGTAATAGGACCATTTTGGTTAATAAACAATGCTATTGCTGGATAATGAATGTAGTGGCTCCGTGTATCTTTTGGACCTTGTGTACTAGTGGTCATGTTGCTTATTTTGGGCCTTGTGTACTAGTGGCCTTGTTGCCTATTTTGAAGTAATTATGCTAATTGTTAAAGTTTAAGAGATGTTCAAACTAATTATGAGTATTAAGAGTTAGAATGCTTGGCCCAATCAGTTACAAAATAGCATGTTCAAATGGATATTTTGTAACAGTGTATATGGTTTAATGGATTCTTAGCAATGAGGACTCTGGACAACTAGCCATTGATATTTTGTAACAGTGTAGATCGAATAATTGTTATTTATACATCTTAATTATTTTCTTTAGTCTCATTGTGACTTACATTTGATCTAGCTTCTTAGTAGAAGACTAGTTGTAACTACAATTCTTACTAAAAATTGATATTTTCATGTCTTTAGTTTCAACGGTATTAATGTATATGGTTTAATGGATATTTTCATGTCCTTTGGTTAAGAATTCCAATTCGTACTAAAAATTGATAAATCAGTTTTTAGTTAAAAAAATTGAATTAAAGAGCCCATGGGCCAGCCCGAATGGCCAACAGCCCGCATGGGCTGGTTATTTTTGAGCCCGAAGTAAATTTGGCCCAGTCCGCCCGAACCCGAAATTGTCTTTGGCCCGAATGGGCTGGCCCGAATGGGTCCGCCCCGCCCGAATTGACAGCTCTATTTACAATCACCCCACTTTTTTTTTAAAATTTTGTCCTCAAAATTGAACCAAACATACCTCAAGAAAATTGATACGGATATCTAGCCCGCATGTCGTCCTCCAACTCCCATGTAGTTTCATCGATCGGAAATCCATCCCAAACTACTTTAACAATGGGAATTGTCCTCGTCCGAAGCGTCTTCTCGCCACGTTCCATGATGTAACTAGGATGAGGTTGAAAAGACAAATCCGGCCTAAGGTCAATCGTCTCGAAACTCAACAGCTGACTCGGATCAGAAATGTATTTCCTTAGATGAGACACATGGAATACATCATGAAGATTGGACAAAGCTGGAGGCAAAGCAATACGGTAAGCTACTAGCCCAATGTGCTCGATAATTTGGAAAGGTCCAATATACCGAGGACTGAGTTTTTCGCTCGCAATGCTCTACCGGTACCAATAGTTGGAGAAACTCTCAAAAACACATGATCACCAGACTCAAACTCTAGTGGCCTTCTTCTCTTGTCCGCATAGGTCTTCTGCCTACACTGGGCAGCCTTCATTCTTTCTCTGATTTTCCGGATCTTTTCGTTTGTCTCACGAACCAAATCGGGCCCAAACAACCGATCTTCACCGACATCCCACCAACACAATGGCGTTCTGCACTTCCTCCCATACTGAGCTTCAAATGGAGCCATTCCGATACTGGAATGATAGCTGTTGTTATAAGATAACTCCACCAATGGAAGGTGATCCTCCCATTTTCTTTCGTTATCAAGCACACAAGCCCGAAGCATATCTTCTAAAGCCTGGTTTAAAGCTTTCCAAAATCGAGAAGTGAACTTCGGATCACGATCTGACACAATACTTGTAGGAACTCCATGCAACCTGACTATACTCTTCAGATATTCCTCTGCTAACTTGGAAACCTTGCTGTTCGAACGAATAGGAATAAAATGAGCTGATTTGGTTAGATGATCCACAACTACCCAGATGGAATCGTTATCGGCTTGGGACCTTCGTAATCCCATGACAAAGTCCTTAGAAATATCTTCCCATTTCCATACTGGCACATTCAGCGGTTGTAACTGACCAGCAGGCTTCTGGTGCTCTGCCTTAACCCTTTGACAAGTTAGGCATCGAGACACAAATTCTGCAATCTCTACTTTCATCCCTGGCCACCAGGACATCTGTTTCAAATCCCGATCCATCTTGGTAGACCCAGGATGTATCGAATATTGACTCCGATGTGCTTCCTCTAACACTTGCCTTTTGACGTCATCATTCTTTGGCACACAAATCCTACCATTGAAGCAAATCGTCCCATCACTATCCTTGGTAAAATTTGGTAACCTTCTTTGAGCTTGCAACTCTACATCAATCTCTTGAGCTGAGGGAATCAAATTTCTCAATAAACTCGAAATCTGGATATGACTCAACACTAACTGGTTCCTTCTTTGCTTCACATTCAAATTTAAGTCTCTGAAAGACTGTAGCAGCTTCATCTCATGCATCATTAATTCTGACGTGTGAATAGATATCCTACTCAACGCATCTGCTACAACATTGGCCTTCCCGGGATGATACTTCAATTCAAAGTCGTAATCCTTCAGAAACTCAACCCATCTTCTTTGCCTATTATTTCAATTCTTTCTGGTCGAACAGATACTTCAAGCTTTTGTGATCACTAAAGACTTCGAAATGAGAACCGTACAGGTAATGCCTCCAAATCTTTAGCGTATACACAATGGCCGCTAACTCCAAATCATGCGTCGGATAATTTTCTTCATGAGACTTTAATTGCCTGGATGCATATGCTACCATTTGTTGATTCTGCATTAAAACACACCCTAAACCCTTCCCAGAAGCATCACTATAAATTTGAAATCCCAGTGACGGATCCGGAAGAATTAGGATTGGAGTAGAAGTCAACCTAGCTTTCGACTCTTGAAAACTTTCCTCACAATCGGAATTCCATTCAAACAGCTGATCCTTGCTAGTTAACCGAGTACGTGGAAGAACTAACCGTGAGAACCCTTCAATAAACCTCCGATAATATCGAGTGAGACGTAAGAAACTTCTTACTTCTGTCACAGATGTTGGCTGTTCCCAATTAAAAACGGCTTCTACTTTATTGGGATCCACTTCAACTCCCGATTAGGATATTACATGACCCAGAAACTTTACCTCGTGCATCCAGAAATCACACTTTGAAGGCTTTGCATACAACTTCTTCTCTCGGAGTACATTTCAGAACAATTCGGAGATGTTGAACATGCTCCTCAATGGTCTTCGAGTACACCAAGATATCATCAATGAACACCACTACAAACTGATCCAGGTACGGGTGGAAAACTCGGTTCATGTAATCCATGAATACCGCGGGAGCATTAGTTAGAACGAAGGGCATCACTACAAACTCGTAATGTCCATGCCGAGTACGGAAAGCTGTCTTTGGAATATCTAAGGCTCTCACCTTTATCTGATGATAACCCGACCTAAGATCAATTTTTGAAAATACTGAGGCTCCTCGCAGTTGATCTAGCAAATCATCGATTCTTGGCAGAGGATACTTATTTTTTATAGTTACCTTGTTCAACTGGCGGTAATCAATACATAATCTCATGCTCCCATCTTTCTTCTTGACGAGCAATACAGGAGCACCCCATGGCGAAGCACTAGGCTTAATGAATCGTTTTGAAATCAACTCTTCAAGTTGAGATTTTAATTCCTTTAACTCTAAAGGAGACATTCTATATGGAGCAATAGACATTGGTCCTTGCCCGAAACCAACTCTATTGAGAATTCCACCTCACGATCCAGAAATTCACTAACAACTTGTACAGAGGACAAATCTAAACCAATTTCAGTCGATGCAGACAACATAATAACATAAGCTTCCGCACCTTGAAATAAAGACTGACTCTCCGATGTGAAAGATATACTTGCTTCAGAATTTGACTTTGGTAGTTCAACTGATTCCGTGGCGAAACTGACAGTTCGGTTGAAGCAGTCGATAGTGACACGATTTGTTGTCATCCAGTTCATACCCAAAACGACGTCCATACCTATCATAGGTAAACAAATAAAATCTAGAACGAAGTTTCTGTCTCCTATATTGCCAGAAGACAACTTTGACATAAAGACTGGGTCTGGACATGACCCTTGGCAGCAGTAAAGATAGTTATCGGCTCGCATAGCGGAGATAAAGCTAATCCTAACCGGTCAACACATGCTTGAGAAATAAAACAATGAGTAGAACCTGAATCATATAATATACTGACGGAGTTATTGAAAAGAGATCCCGTACCCCTCAATAGATTATCTGAAGGCTTGGCTTTCTCAGCATCTAATGTGTAGATCCTTCCTTGAGTTGTAGCAGCTTGCTCCTCTCTGTTCCTCTTCCCCAATGGACATTCATGAGCATAATGACCTTCTTTCTTGCAATAAAAACAATGATTGGAACCCATATGGCATTCACCACCGTGAGGCCTTCCACATTTGGAACACTTGCTGGATTTTGAGAAGTCAGACGACTGTGCTTGCTTTCCTTTGTAAAAGTTACCTTTTGACTTTGCCTGCGGAGTTGATGACTCAACCACCTTCTTCTTTCCTTTCCAATACTCCCTTTTCTCTTCATACATTCTATTGAGATCTGCCTCGGCAACATAGGCTTGTTGCACTAAAGCGGCATAGTTGGTCATAGCATAAGAGCTAAGACCTTGAGCAATATCCGCACGAAAACCTGCCTTGTACATCTGCATCTTCCATTCATCATTCGGAGCATACGTTGCTAACTGATAGAATTGAGACAGCTTCTCAAACTTGGCGGTGTATTCACCCACCGTCATATCACCTTGCCTGAGATTAACAAATTCAGTCTGCTTACTAAGCTTCACTACCGGAGGGAAGAAATGTCCAATAAACAATTCCTTGAAGTTAAACCAGGTAATAGGAGTTTCCTGATTCACCATCAGTTCATGAGCATTGGTCGACCAGACTTGGGCTTCCTCTTCCAGCATATGAGCTGCAAAGAGTATCTTCTCTTCTTCACTGCATCGCAGAGTTCTAAAGATCTTCTCCATAGAGTCTAACCAGTAATGAGATACCATCACATCAGGTCCTCCCTTGAAACTCGGGGGATTCATCTTTTGGAATCGGAAATAAGCTCTATTTGGGTCTTCGAGAGGGGGTTGCACATTGGGCTGCTGATGAGCCTGTTGTTGCATTTGCAACATATCCTGCATCATCTTCTGCTGTGTTTCAATCACATTCTGCATCCATTCCTGATGCGGGTCAATCGGGATATTTCCTCTACCTCTTCCAGCCATAATTCTGCGAAATATGCACAAAGTATTAAGTTGATCGGGCTCAATGTCTAATAGCATACTAAGAAGAATCAGACTTAGAAAACGTAAAAGAGTCTGAACATCTAAGTCTGACTAGGTCGAACCGCTCTGATACCAAAATGTGACACCCTATTATTTCTAACATGTAGAAATGCTAAAGTGTAATACTTAGCACACATCAGAGAATACTTCCTGTCCTAGATATTGAACACAACTAAAAACTTCGATAATTAATATCAAACGGTCGCCTCAATATTCATGACTTAACATAGGATTACTTAAAACCACAATTATAAAGGGTGAGATAAACATTATCTTAGTGAGTCCTATCGAAACCCTTTACTAAAACTCTAGCTATTTATTATGCATCAATAACTCGTAGCCCTACTAAGCGACTACGTGAAACCTCAATAACATAGCATATATATATATATATATATATATATATATATATATATATGCTCATATTGTCCATAGTCCAATAAGATAACTACGTGCAATCCTCTTTTAATTTATTTAGCATATCAACGAGAACCATTTTCTATTCCCAGTGAACTCAATCCGCTTACCATAAGCTGCGGGCAAACTTCAAAGGGGCCTAGGTTCATAGAGCTCATGACTTACCCTCCCCTAGTACTCTAACTTCAACATTAGGGTCGTCACCCTAAACTTCAAATTATATAAATAAATATAATTTCACCCACATTGGGCCGTCCCATAAACCTAACATAACGTCAAGTTATATAATTATATATATAAACACCCGTGTTGGGCCGTCTCATAACAATATATATATATATATATATATATATATATATATATATATATATATATATATATATATATATATATATATATATATATACTCCAAAGACATTTAGTCCGCTTTAACAATTAACATGATCTCACACGATTACTAACCTCATTTACATAGTTTAATGTAATTCACCTCACCTCAATTTATACCTACGTGTTCCACGAACTACGGCTTATTTATCAATAGGGTTAAATATGTTTTTAGTCCCTACAAAATCGGCTCCTTCTAAGTTTAGTCCCTACATTAACGAAATGGGCGTTTTGGTCCTCATCTTATTTTTCTGTTTTCAATTTTAGTCCCTCATGACTTTTAATAGCGCTTCAAAACTTTTAATAGCGCTTTTTTGACTTTTTATAAGCGCTATTAAAAGTTTTGAAGCGCTATTAAAAGTCATGAGGGACTAAAATTGAAAACGGAAAAATAAGATGAGGACCAAAACGCCTATTTTGTTAATGTAGGGACTAAACTTAGAAGGGGCCGATTTTGTAGGGACTAAAAACATATTTTACCCTTATCAATATATAGGGTTTTGGGAACGATTAGAATGCAATTGGAACCGTTTGGAATGACCTAAGGCATGTTTTCAAATTGGGTAACAGAAGCTTCCGCACGGTCCGTGCGTGAAGACGCACTGTAACGCCCCAAAATAATTTAATTATTTATTTAATTAAGTTATTTAAAGCTTACAATATTTATTTAATTTAATTAAATAATTCAAGGTTTAAATTATTTATTTTATTTTAATTTTTAGGAGGTGTTGTCTCGAATTAGATGGTGCACGGGGCCCATGACCCACAAGTGAGCCCATGACCCATTGGATAGTCATAGGAGTCGACTCACTTAGGGGTCTTGGGAGTTAGTTCTCAATTTTGACTCAATTGTGAAAAGAAAGAAAAGAAACGTAAAAACAGAGAGTGAGAAGAGGAGAAGTTGCGAAGTGAAGAGGAGAAGAAGAGAAAGGGGCGAATCACTCAAGGAGGAGGAAGAGCTTGTTGGTGTTTTGCATTTTCCTTGGAGCTTGGCTTGGTGGTGCGAATTCTAAGAGGTTAGGGGGTCCTCTTTTTATTTTTAATGGCTTATGCGAATTGGTAGTGCCTAGGGTTAGGGTTTTAGAATGAATTATATGAATGAATTGTGGTGTTGTTGATTCAATTGTAATGTTGTGATATATGATTATGAATTGCCTATGTTGAAATCGCATGATTGATGTTTGATTATTACTAATGTGAATTGTATGTCATATGTTTGAATATATGACTTGTTGGTGCTTGTTTGGTGAAAATTGAGGATCATGATGATGATTGAATTATATATATATGATTGGGTGTTTGGTGAACTTAATTTGGTGTTTGGATTTGAAAAATTCTGATTTTGGAAGCCCCTAGGCGCCTTGGGCGCCATATGCATGGTTGCTGTTTTTCTGCGCCTCAGTCATGGGCGCCAGGCGCCCAGCCAGTATGCCTGCGCCAGTTTCTCCAGTTCTGTTGCCACTGTGTTGCTGAGTCTGTTGCCACTGTGTTGCTGTTTCTGTTGCCACTGTGTTGCTGTTTCTGTTGCCACTGTGTTGCTGTGTCTGTTGCCACTGTGTTGCTGTTTCTGTTGCCACTGTGTTGCTGTGTCTGTTGCCACTGTGTTGCTGTTTCCTGGGCGCCATGCGCCTACGCGTGTTGCCGTTCCTGGGCGCCAAGCGCCCATGCGCCAAGAGCTGTGCTGCGCCTGTTGTGTCGAAGTGCTGAGACAGAAGCTGTCGAATTTGCTGAGACAGAAGCTGTCGAATTTGATGAGACAGAAGCTGTCAAATTTGTTGAGACAGAAGCTGTCGAATTTGTTGAGACAGAAGCTGTCGAATTTGCTGAGATAGAAGCTGTCGAATTTACTGTGTCTCATTTTCCCCCTATTCTGTTTTTGACGTATCTTTTGACTCGGTTATCCAAATTTGACGGTTCAAAATGTGTTTCGAGGCTAATTTCAGTCTCTATCCAAATGTTCTAATTTTATGCAAAAATGAATTATTTTACTGGTGTTTCTGGGCTGAGGTGTTCAAGTGTCTAAACGGCAATTTTTATCCACTTTCCCTATGTCGTGTCAAATCATAAATTAGCCTATTGAAAATTGGTGTTGGTGTGAGTGGTGGGTTGAGTTGGTGAGTGTATTATGGTGTGATTGGTGAGCAGAGGCTTCGGCCTAATTTTAAATTGGTGAGCCGATTAATGCAATGGTGAGAATATGAATAAAATGGTGAGCTGAATTAAATGGTGAATTGATTGAATTGTGGTGTGTTGTGATGCATTTCCATAGCATCTCATGAAACATGTGCATTATTGGTGAGCAGAGGCTTCGGCCTAGTTTTATTTGGTGAACAGAGGCTACGGCCTATTTGTATTTGGTGACGGATCCGACATGCATGTGCCCGTGGAGTTTGGGTTGCATTTCATGCATAATCATATATTGTGTAGTGCTGCTAGGAAATAAAATGTTGATGTGATTGTTGCCATTGTTGTGAATCGGTGTGCCTGGTTTCCTTTTCCTATGCAGTGCTTAATTCCATATGTTATTAATTATGAAAAGAGACTCACCCTACTGCTTTTAAGTTGCTTCTTATGTCGGCAACGTGCAGGTAATAACGAGTGAAGGTTACCCATGTGCCTTCGTCTGGTAGGAAGTGTCATGCTCTGTTACGTAGCACCAGGGGGGGTGTCCTATGCTTAAGTGTTATTGTCTTTATACTGTTAGACTATTTTTGGTGATGTATTGGTTTTGTTTTCGAACTTAATTATTATTCCGCTGCTGGTAGTGACTGTATTTAGTTGATGTGAACTAAACGGTTTTTCTTGTTATGGTGCTATGTATCTTGTGGTTTTAATTGAACTATGAAAGTTGAAGTTTTTGATTTTAATGGAGTAAGTGTAGCACTCGCTTAAATTGTTTTCAAAAAAAAAAAAAACTCTGATTTTATTAAATAGTAAGGTTACTAGAAAAGGGGTGTTACACGCACGACCTGTGCGCATTTCTGAAAATTAGAGCACCTATTACAGACCCTGGCGCACGGTCCGTGCGTGAAGACGCACGACTCGTGCGCATCTTAAAATGTTTCCACACAAGTAACAGATGGTGGCGCACGGTCCGTGCCTAGTGGCACACGACCCGTGCGTCATTCTGAAAAACATATTTTCAAGTCATTTTCCATTCCGTTCGATCCCAACATCCATTCTGATCGATACCCTATCACAATCAAACATAATACCAGTCCAGAACAACAATCATAATCATTAACCAATATATCAATCAATCAACATTCATATCGTAAATCAAACAAACTTATAGTTCCTCATTCGAAACGTAATTTTCGTAAAACGGTTTTGACTCGAAAAATGCACAACTGAACATAAAACAGAACATGCAACAATATTTTGACACAAAATCCCTAAGCGAGTGTAGAACTCACCATATTGCGATGAAAATCACAAAAACCGAAATGTGAGTCTCCCAAACGAAAATCAACGATCACCGAACCATGTTCTCACTCGAACTCAAACTACCCAATGGCTTGGAACTCGAACTCAGCAACACAAACCCTCTACAGCAGCTCCCAATTCGAATTGTAGCTTCCCAAAACTTGACAAACAACCACTACAAGAAAAATTGGATTTTTCGGCGGACAAAATCCGCCAGAAAAGCCAAAAATCCGCCGAAAATGTGGACTTTCCGGCGGATTTTTTGGACTTTCCGGCGGATTTTTGGCGCCGGTAGACAGCTCGTGGGAAACGGTTTCCGCCGGATTATCCGCCGGAAATTTCCGGCGGATTTTGTGGCGTCGAAAAATCCGCCGGAAAACCCCAGAAAAATTTGTATGGTTTATCCGCCGGAAATTGCCGGCGGAGTATCCGCCGGAAAGTCCACAAATCCGCCAGAAGTTTCCAGCGGATAATCCGCCGGAAAACCCCAGAAAAAATTCGTATGGTTTATCCGCCGGAAAGTCCACAAATCCGCCGGAAAAAACCGTTTTTTTTTTAAATTTAATTATTTTTTAAAAATAAATATTATTTTTATTTAAAAATCGTTTTATTTAAGAAATTAATATTATTTTATTAAAAACTTTAATTGATTATTTTATTAAATAGTTTGATTATTGATAAAAAATAAAATTTAATAATTAATTAATTTACTATTTAAAAAAATAAAAATTAGAAATGAAAATTAATCATTAATTTAAATAAATATCCATACAACAAAAAAAATATCCATACAATAAAAAAATATCCATACAACAAAATAAAATAATCCAAAGCTACTGGGGTGGCTGCTGGTCTAACTCATCACCATGATAATAGGTATCAGATGTAAGAAAAGCAGTAATCGAATCGATATTAAGATCGATGTTGGGCCGCTGGGGTGACTGCTGCTGGGGCTGCTGGTATGGCTGAGGTGCATACTGTTGGGAATACTGGGGTGCATACTGCTGAAATGCACCCCCGTAATGCTGCTACGGCTGCTGCGGCTGGTAGGATGGCATATGTGATGAGGATGGCCTCGAGTGCTGAGACATCATCAGCTGATCCTGCAAAAACTTAAAGCGCTCCTCCATTCGCTGCTCAGCTATCCTAGCCTGCTCTGCCATGCGCTGCTCAGCTATCCTAGCCTGCTCCTCGATGCGCTCCTCAGCTATCCTGGCTTTCTCTCGAAGCGCCGCCACTTCTCGATCACTTTGCTCCTACCTCTCGGCAAACTGACGTTGGGTCTCGCTCAATTGCCGCGTCAATTCCGTAACAGCATTCAACTCACCAGCATTGGGAACATAAGAGTGAGCAGTACTCAGAGATCCAGAAGATTGTGAAGCTGATAGACTCGGAATAATGCTTGTTCGAAAAGCAGCCGGTCCAATACCACCTGATCCTACCATACGATTACTCTTTTGGGGACCAACTGCTCTCTCCCAAATATCACGAGCTACTCTAGCCTCCTCCTCTAGATCGATATCAGCTGCCCCACTGCTCTGTTGGGACTCATGGTACTCAGTCAGTCCACCTTGGAAGCTCTCCTGAAAAAAATAACCCAACAAATAAATAACTATAGCAAAAGTAGTTTTAATATAATATTCCTCGCCCGATATAAAGATTATTATAAATAATAAACATTAATATATAATTGTAAAAGTAGTTTTACCTGAATATTCCTCGCCCGATCTGTAGCAAAGTCACCAGTGTCCTCCCGTATATGAAGGTAGCGATGCAACTCAGGCAAAGTGATTGCCCTTTGGTCTCTCGCCTCCTATATATACATATATACATATTATTAATTAATACACATGAAATGACTAGTTAATTATAAATAATTAATTAATCAAGTAATAAAGTAATAAATTTACCAAACGCCTGTGATGCGTTGCAGTATTAACAATCCCCCTGTGTGTGTGCAGCCACCTTTTTCAGAAGAACAGTTCTTCTTGGCTTTCTCACAAAAATTCCTAAATTCTGGTGTCTGCCAGTACTCCTGTAACCCAACCCAAGTTGAGTCTCCCATATAAGATGGCTTCGCATTCTTACCGCGCGCCTCCCGTAGTAATTCAGAATAGCGATGGGAACATCTCTTATAGAAGATTCTCTCAACTTCCCTTTGCTGCTCTGGTAACCATGTACATTTTTCCTATTTAAGAAATTTACAATAATGTTGTTAATTATAAGACAAATTAATTAATCAAGTCAATAAGATATACACCAATTAAATTATAGAACAACTTACCAAAAATGAATTTAACATCCTACCAATTGCCTCTGTATCTTTTCTAACAGCTGTCCAATTCTTCCAGCTGCTGGTAAAATTCTCCTTGATTGTTTTCGTGATGGTGGTAGCTGTAGCCTTCGAAGGAAGAAATCTGCATTAAAAAAAAGATGAATTTTATTACACCAAATTATATAAGTTATATAAAAGGCAACAAAAATAAATTAATAAATAATAATATATATACTTACGAATCACCAGCAGTCTCCAATATGATACGCCCATCAGGTGTATACCTGACCACCTCATGGTCAACAGTGAATGTGCGCACCCCATCAGCATCAACATCTATCGGGGCTAAGCCCTCAGTAGCAGCAGGAATCATTGGGTCCCCTACAGTACTAGTACTAGCACCCTCAGACCCAGGTGGTGGCAAATATCTGCTACCAGCAACAACAACACGAGCAGGCTGAACACGACGCCCTAGGCGAGTAGAAGTCTTCCGCCTGCTAGTGCTGGCGGCATTACCCGTGTCGACAGGTGGAGGAACATATTTCTCGTTATCAGATCCTGAGTGAGATGCCATGACTGTATCTAGCTAGACATATATACATTTAAACAAACAAACATACACTAAACAAGGTTAACATAAACATACTAAACAAAAATATATAAACATACTAATTAAACAAACATAGTTAAACAAACATAAATTACATACTAATTAAAAATAGGTTATACAACATATATTGTTGAAACATAAATAACTAATTGGAATCCCAAGGACTGCTTCCAGGAGCAAACTCATTCTTGAAATAATAAGAACAAAAATGTGTTGTTTCACGGTGTAAGTAAGAAGAACATATCGATCCTTCAACTCTAGCTTTGTTTTTCACCGATCTTTTTGAATCACCCATGAACCTAGAGAAAATGATATTAATTAACATAATAATCATATATTTAAACTTGTTTCTTATATGGTGTGAAAGTTAACTGACCTTTCAAACGGATACATCCATCTGTATTGGACAGGTCCGCCAAGTTTAGCTTCATATGCGAGATGCACCGGTAGAAGCTCCATAGAATCAAAGAAACCAGGCGGAAATACTCTCTCCAACTTGCATAAGATAAGTGGGATGTCTTGTTCCATTTTTGAAAGATCATCAGCTTTTAGCGTTGTAGAACACAAATTCTTAAAGTATTGACTTATTTCAATGAGCGGATTCAAAACGTGTGTTGGCAACGAACTAAAAGCGATAGGAAGTAAGCACTCCATGAATACATGACAATCATGACTCTTCATCCCATGCAACCTCCCATTATCCACATCCGCACATCTAGATAAATTGGAAGAATAACAACTGTCTGGAATTTTCAACTCTTTTATCCACTGATAAACTGCTTTCGCTTGTTCGGTAGATAAAGTATAATTGGCTTTGGGTTTCAGAGTCCTAGTACCTTGCTCAACCAACAACAAATCCTTTCGTCTACAGAAATGATCTATATCCTTCCTAGCTTTCTCATCGTCTTTCGTTTTGCCTTTCACGTTCATGACAGTGTTAAATATGTTGTCAAAAAAATTCTTCTCTATATGCATGACATCGAGATTGTGTCTCAATAGATTATCTTTCCAATAGGGAAGTTCCCAAAGAATACTTTTTTTTCTCCAATTGTGCCATTGTCCATAGCAGTCTGGACGAGAAACAACACCTGCTACGACTTCCACAGGAGGGATATCCCTAACACTATTCCAAACTTCCTCTGGTGTCAACTTACGAGGAGGTCCAGCTGTTTCAACATTTCCCTTGATGAACACATATTTCTGCTTTCTAAATGGGTGATCCATAGGTAAGAACCTACGGTGCGAGTCAAACCATGAAGTTTTTCCTCCGTATTTAAGACTAAAAGCCTTTGTGTCAACCATGCAAATCGAACACGCCATCTTACCATGTGTCCCCCATCCAGACAACATTCCATAGGCAGGGAAGTCATTAATGGTCCACATCAAAGCCTCCCTCATCACAAAATTTTGTTTGTGTGCTGCATCATAAGTTAAAACACCATTCCACAACCTTTTTAGGTCATCAATCAAAGGTTGCAAATAGATGTCAATACCAGCTGTTGGATTACTTGGCCCTAGAATAATAGAATTTAAAAACATGTATGGTTTGGACATACACATTTCTGGAGGAAGGTTGTATGGGGTAACAATAACTGGCCAACATGAATACGGTGTTGCCGAGGCTTGAATATATGGTGTGAAACCATCAGAGCATAAACCAAGCCGAACATTGCGTGGATCACTGGCAAAATCTGGATGAACACGATAAAAATGCTTCCAAGCTTCACCATCAGATGGGTGACGTAATTCACCAGAATTATTATTTCTATTTTGATGGTGCCACGTCATTTTACCCGCGGTCTCCATTGAAGTAAACATCATCTGTAGCCTTGGTATAAGCGACAGATAGAACATTGTTTTTCATGGAACCGGTTTGCCTCTGCTCATCCCTTTCCTACTGACACGATAGCGTGGCTCTCCACATAACATGCATTCCGACAACTCTCCATCATTTATGCCAAACTCATTGTTATAATAGAGCATGCAACCAGACACACAACAATAAATTCTTTTAGATTTTAAGCCAAGCTTCGATACCAGTCTTTTAGCTTCATAATAACTTTGCAGCAAAAGCCCTCTAATGGGGGTTGCATCCAACATCATTTTGATCATATATTCCATGCACAACTCAGCAACATTAAATTGAGACTTAAGACCCAACAACCGAACACACATTGATAATTTTGAGTCTTTAGATCCTTCAAATAATGGTTTATTTGTCTCACTCAAATACATGTAAAACCTTTGAGCTTCCTCATTTGTAACTTCTTCAGCATCATATTCCAATTCCTCAAAATCCAAATTTACTCCAACAGCGTCAGATATCATTCCCTGATAAACATCTAACGGTTGTATAATTTGGCCTCCAGATGTCGTAGTCGCTGGATAACTACTTGATGTGGGAGCTACTACTTCAACCGGAACATTAACCGCAGGAACTGCAGCTACCCTTGGTCCTACTTCCCCGTGACGACTCCATATCCAATAATTTACCTAAACCCATTACTGTACAAATCAACTCTCACTTCGTCTTCATTTTTTATAACTCGAAACGAACATTTCAAGCACGGACATCTAATTCCGCCTTGTCGCGCAAATTCTTCATGATGCTTAGCACAAAAAATAAACTCTTCTACTCCTTCTACAAAACGTCTCTTTAAACCGGATCTTCCAGGAAACAATCGATCATACATCCAACTACGATCCATTATTTCAAGATCTATGTACTACACTACAACGTAAATGAAATAAACTATCAAATAAACTATCAATTACTTTATATTTTGATATATATTGATATTTTAATTACTTTGTTTTCATATATCAATAAACTATCAATTACCAGCAACACAATGAATTTTTATAAGACAATATCTGTTAATAAGCTTTATAAGTGAACTTAATAAATAAGTTTTTTCAATATAAATTATTTTTTATTATTATTGCAAACAAAATTTGTAACAAAATTTTACTATAAATAGTGAAGTAATTAATATTTTATTAATTTTAATATTGTACCAAAAAAGTAACAGAACATTATTATATAATTTTTTGGGACGAACAAATTTTGTTGGTGGTGCTAATAAGTGTTATTAAAAATCACCAATGACTAAAAGAAAAAATACAAATTTTACGGTGACCACAAGTTGGTAAAATTTTTGTAGACACTAAAAACAAAACATCCGTATATATATATATATATATATATATATATATATATATATATATATATATATATATATATATATATATATATATTGGTATATTAATTACTTTGATAACTAACCGTAGTGAAGATAAGACTTTGACTTGAAGCTTATCCCGAACTCAAACAAAAAGGAAAGACGAGGAACCCAAACCATACCTAAACAAACAACACCACAATTAGTAACAAACTCATATTATAAAATAATTCAAAAACTAAAAGTATTAACTAATGTTACAAACAGACCTTATATCGAAGAAATTTGTCAACGAGAGGAAGAGATTAGTAGAGAGAAGTCGAGAAGGGATTGGTAGAGAGAAAGAGATTTAGTAGAGAGAAGATAGATTGGTAGAGGTGTGAAGAAGAAGAAGTGGAGAAGAGATTTATATAGAGAAACGAAAATCAACGGTCAAAACGCGAATCCGCCGAAAATGTCATTTTCGGCGGATTTAGGGTGTTTCCGGCGGATTTTTGAAATTCCAAATTGGCGACTTCAGGATTTTCCGGTGGAATTTAGGGACTTTCCGGCGGATTTATCCACCACAAGTGTTTCCGGTGGATTTCGAGGCATTTCCGGCGGATTTTGATTTTTTTTAAAAAAAAAAATTCGTAAACGCAAATCCGCCAGAAACACCCAAATATCCGCCGGAAATACCCAAATATCCGCCGGAAATAACCAAATTCAATATTCACTATTTAATTAGTGTCGGCAAGATCTTGACCATTAATGAGTGTCGACACTAATCACTATTGACTATTCAATAATCACGCTGCACTATTCACTATTTAGTGTCGGCAAGATCTTGACCGTTAATTTAGTGTCGGCAAGATCTTGACCGTTAATTAGCGTCGACACTAATCACCATTGACAATTCAATAATAACGCTGCACTATTCACTATTTAGTGTCGGTAAGATCTTGACCGTTAATTTAGTGTCGGCAACAACTTGACCATTAATTAGTGTCGACGCTAATCACTACTCATTATTCAACAATCATGCTTCACTATTCACTATTTAGTGCCGGCAAGATATTGACCGTTAATTTAGTGTCGGCGAGATCTTGACCATTAATTAGTGTCGACACTAATCACCATTGACTATTCAATAATCACGCTGCACTGTTCACTATTTAGTGTCGGCAAGATCTTGACCGTTAATATAGTGTCGGCAAGATCTTGACCGTTAATTAGTGTCGACGCTAATCACTATTCATTATTCAATAATCACACTGCACTATTCACTATCCACTATTTAATTAGTGTCGGCAAGATCTTGACCGTTAATTTAGTATCGGCACGATCTTGACCGTTAATTAGTGTCGACACTAATCACCATTGACTATTCAATAATCACACTGCACTATTCACTATTTAGTGTCGGCAATATCTTAATCGTTAATTTAGTGTCGGCAAGATCTTGACCGTTAATTAGTGTCGACGCTAATCAGTATTCATTATTCATTAATATAAAGTTTATTTATACCGGATATGTTGTTGTATTATTATGAGTATTATGGTTTTTTATTATTTTTCATCCTTTATATATTTAATAAAAATATTAAATAATATATTTAATTAATTCCGGTTGAACCCCCGATTCAACCGGTTGAACCCAAGAACCCCTGAACCGCTACCTCTTTCGGTTCAATGTCCGGTCCAATTTTGATTACCTTGCTCCAAATAGAAAGTTTGAGGAGCTCCAAGGACCTGTTGTTAAGTTGGAGGATGATACGGAGCGTTTGATGTGTGTAAATGTCTACACTCATCAAACGCTCGGCATCATCTCCTAACTTAGCAAGAGAGGAATTCGTAGGGGAGGTTCATGACAATGTTACTTTTAACGAAAAAGATGAAGGGGATGTTAATGACAAGGTGGAAGTTTCTTTACAAAGAAATGGAGAAATACGCCACTCTCTTGGAGCCGCTGCCGACAATGCTCAAGAGAGTGACGTATGCCTCTGTTTCTTTGAAGAGAATGAGAGTATCGGTAGAGGTGTGAAGAAGAAGAAGTGGAGAAGAGATTTATATAGAGGAAACGAAAATCAACGGTCAAAAAAGGCGAATCCGCCGGAAATGTAACTTCCGGCGGATTTAGAGTGTTTCCGGCGGAATTTTGAAATTCAAAATTGGCGCTTCCAGGCTTTTTCGGCAGATTTTTATCCGCCGCAAACTTACCGGCGGAATTAGGGACTTTCCGGCAGATTTACCCGCCGCAAACATTTCCGGCGGATTTTGATTTTTTTTCAAAAAAAAAAAAAATTCGTAAACCAAATCCGCCGGAAAAACCTCGAAATCCGTCGGAAATATTTGCGGGGGATAAATCCGCCGGAAAGTCCCTAATTCCACCGGTAAGTTTGTTTTACAATAAATTATTATTACTCGTCGATGCCGATAAATAATTTATTTGCTTACTAAACTACACTTCAACTTTTGAATACGTTTTTTTATGCATCGCTCTCAATCATTTTTAGTCGGAATAATTTGTGCTGTCACAACATAGGGAGGGAATGGTTCTTTTGTTGGGTGACTTCCTATGCTTCGCCTTTGTTTTTTCTCCCTCGATAAAACAAGTAATGAAATTCTGCTTATAAAAAAAAAGTAATGAAATTCTGTTGCCACTCCAGTATTTGTGGTTTACCATTTTTTTTAACCACTACAACTTGAGGATTGGGAGCGCTTTTTTTAGGCCATAAGTAGCGCTTTCGGACGCTCCTAAAGCTTGCGTTCCTGTTGCCAATCTCCCAAATGTAAGCGCTCGTAAAGCGCTACCAATAAACAGGCAAGAGGAGCGCTTTTTAGTACAAGCGCTCCTTATGGTCTTAGCGCACCTAGGCATAAGGAGCGCTTGTACATAAAAGCGCTACCCATAAACAGGAAAGAGGAGCGTTTTTTAGTACAAGCGCTCCTTATGGTCTTAGCGCACATAGGTATAAGGAGCGCTTGTACTAAAAAACACTCCTTATGCCTAGGTGCTCTAAGACCATAAGTAGCGCTTTGTACAGAGAGCGCTACCTATGCCTAATGGTTTGTAAAAAAAAATTTGCCCGTTTCTTCTATTACCAATTCGGAGCTCCCTGCAACCAGAAACCAACAACCAGCAACCAACGACAAACTTCCAAATACAATTCTAAATCAAAACCAATTTCAAATCAAATTCCAACTAATTTATAAATCCAACATAGATATATATATATATATATATATATATATATATATATATATATATATATATATATATATATATATATATATATATATATATACACACATTACAATAAACATATGTGCCAACAAAAATTACATAAATCCTCATGTACCAAAAGATCAACAAAAATGACAACATATCATCCAATATAAGATACTACAAAATTAGGATATCCAAAAAAAGTACATCAATGTCGATTTGCATTAATCACACTACAAAAAAACAGCGTATTAGCGACGGATTTTTCCCTCGCTAATGCCTGTTTTTCCCTCGCTAATGACTGTTAGCGACGGAATTAGCGACGGACCAATTCCGTCGCTAAAAAGCTGGTCGCTAATGGTTAGCGGGGGAATAAAATCTGTCGCTAAAATTAGCGACGGAAAATCCGTCGCTAAAAACACTGTGCCACTGACCGTTGCAGTTGATTTGACACTGACATTGACCAAAGTTAGCGACGGAATTCCGTCGCTAAAATCCGTCGCTAACCTCATTTTTTTAAAAAAAAAAAAGCTATTCTCAGATAGAGAGGGAGAGATTAGGGGTTGGGGAGATAAGGGAAGAAAAAAATGGTGTGGTGGTGGTATGGTGTTGAAGGGGAAGATAATGGTGGTGGTGGTGGTGGTGGTAAGAAAAAATGAAAGAGGAAGAGGAAAATGGAGAAGGAAAAGAAATGAAAGAGGATGGTGTGGTGGTGATGGTGGTGGTGTGGTGTTGAAGGGAGAAGATGATGATGGTGGTGGTAAGAAGAAATGAAAGAGGAAGAGGAAAATGGAGAAGGAAAAGAAATGAAAGAGGAAGAGGAAGAAATGGAAGAGGATGGTGTGGTGGTGGTGGTGGTGGTGGTGTGGTGTTGAAGGGAAAAGATGATGATGGTGGTGGTAAGAAGAAATGAAAGAGGAAGAGGAAAATGGAGAAGGAAAAGAAATGAAAGAGGAAGAGAAAGAAATGAAAGAGGATGGTGTGGTGGTGGTGGTGGTGGTGTGGTGTTGAAGGGAGAAGATGATGGTGGTGGTGGTAAGAAGAAATGAATGAGGAAGAGGAAGAAATGAAAGAGGAAGAGGAAAAAACGGAGAAGAGGGAGAAATGAAAGAGGAAGAGGAAGAAATGAAAGAGGAAAGAAAGAATTCGGGTTTATAAAAAAAAATTAACAGTTAGCGACGGATTTAGCGACGGATTTCCCTCGCTAACTCTGGTCACGTGTCAAATCAACTGCAACGGTCAGTGGCACAATTTTCCAAAGATTAGCGACGGATTTAGTGACGGATTTCCTCGCTAATTCAAATTTTTTATTCAATTTTCGCGTCATGTTAAATCCGTCGCTAATTTAGCCAATTTCCGTCGCTAAATACCTTGTTTTCAATCCGTCGCTAATTTTGTGCATTTCCGTCGCTAATTTTGATTTTAGCGGCGGATTTCCAATCCGTCGCTAAAATCCGTCGCTAATTCATGTTTTTTTGTAGTGTCAAACCGGCAACATGACGACACCACTCTCCTTTGAGCTCAATAAGTTCCTCATCAGAAAATTGAGCTCCACACTCGGGAAAATACTGAAAAAATAAAATAAAATGAACTTAGAATTATATCAATATCAATATCAATTAGATATTGAATTACTTGTCAAAAAACAAACTATCAAATTACATACATGGATTGGGATTTCCATTTGGTTGTGAGTGATGATGTCTTTCATAAACTTCATTACATAGTACCCGCAATCATAGCCGTTTGGTTGTTTGGGACCCTATAAAACAAAAGATTACTTAGTTATTAAATTTAATTAATTACATATGCATAAGAATATTGATTATAAACTTACCCTTATTGCTATCCATTTTGTAGAAGATGATGATTTTCTGTACGCAGTCCTGACATCACACAATCCCCAATAAGTTGTCAAAGCACTAAAACAACATCATATATATAACTATATTAATCGAAATATACACAATTTAAATTATGAAATATACGAGGGATCTAAATACACACCTATTAAATACTCTCACCAACTTGGGGTAGTTGTTGTAATGACCTAACATCGAATCCAAATAGAAAATCACATCTCTTTTGGGATCAACTACCAACAATATCCAATGGGTCCAATAAAAATTTTGAATAATCAAATTAATGACAAATATTTCACAAATGCATGTTATATATCGATTGATGATATTCTTTTTAACGGCCATTCCACGACGAGAGGCCTTTTTTGGGGGGCTCATGATCACTATCATGCCCACTATCATGGCTATGCGATGTCATCTGACCTGCGATAAAACATAATCAGTGTTATTGTTATATTTATGCAAAAGACCAACAAAAAAATAAATAACCATTCACGTTGAACTACAAATGAACCATTACAATATGAAGATGAATAAAGAAGAAACAAGCAAAAAATGCCTAAAAGTAAGTTTAGATTACCTTTTCCTTTTCCTTGATACAATTTTATTTACAATTTGCTTATTCGTATGATATTTTTCTCTTCGCTTCTTGGTACTTTGTTTTCGACGAAACGTAATTCCATCGCAATGATCCTTTCTAATATACACAACATCCTCTTTAGAAGTACTTTCCCCTAGTATTGGTTGTGATGTCCCGAAGAAAAGGTCTTCCTCAATATCAACATCTTCGGGTGCTTTATCACCAATATCATTAACCAATAGTTTTTTGTTTGTCAATAGAACAATGGACCAATTGATATCAACTGGATCAGTGACATAAAACACTTGTTGAGCTTGCGAGGCTAAAATAAAAGGCTCATCTTTATACCCTGACTTGTTGAAATTCACCCGCATGAACCCGACTCATCCATCTGCACACCATTATTATTGTCAACCCACTTACATTGGAACACAGGCTCACGAAAAATATTGTAATCCAACTCCCATATGTGTTCAATGACTCCAAAGTATGACATATTAGCGTAAATGGGATTTCTGTCTTTGGCACTTGATGTATGCATAGATTGAGCTACAAGAGTCACCCCACTATTTTGCATTTTACTCCGATCATCATGGTTTTTTGTATAGAACGTGTACCCGTTTTGTAGATAGTTGGTGTAAGAGAAAACATGTATATTTGGACCTTTTGCTAACCATCTCAATCTTTCAGAAATCAAGGTAGGATTCAAAGCAAACTCTAAAGAAATGTGATTTCTTAGCCACACTATGAAACTCCTATTGTGTTCTTTTCTTAACCAAACTTGACCCTTACCTAGGTAATCACTCTTAAGCATGTCCATGTGCTTCGCAACATATGAATCAACCTCATTGTCATTGTGTAGAACATATAAGTGTGCTTGCTCTAGTTCTTTCCTTGATACCATCACTATTTTGCTTCCTGTCATCCCTTTACCAATGCTTCCTGTGTGACGCTCCCTTGGTAGCCCCACAGAATGTTCAACACTAGATAGATAGTCGGTGCAGAACTCAATAGCTTCTTCAACTATGTAGCGCTCAGCAATACAACCCTCGGGCCGTGATCGATTTTTAACATATCCTTTTAACATCTTCATGTAACACTCAAACGGGTACATCCATCTCATGTAACATGGGCCACACAACTGTGTCTCTCTAACCAGATGAACTATTAGATGAATCATTATGTCAAAGAATGAACGTGGGAAAAACATCTCAAGCTCACATAATGTGACAGTAATTTATCTTTGCAACGCTGGCAACTTTCCAGGGTCAATCACTCTACTACAAACCGCCTTAAAGAAGAAACAAAGTTTAGTTATGGTCTGACGCACTTTGTTGGGCAAAATGGATCGTATACCAATGGGTAACAAATTCTCCATGAGAACTTGACAATCATGGGGCATTTGAGACTTCAACTTGAGGTCTTTCATCGATACAAGGTTCGTAACATTTGAAGAGTACCCCTCTAGAACTTTAACTCCATGAAGAAACTTACAAAAGACGATTTTCTCCTTTTTAGATAGAGTATGAGCTACCGGAGGTAGATATGTACGTATACCCTTCTTTATCGGACCCAATTCGGGTCTCAACCCCATACTAACCAAGTCCAACCTTGCATTGATGGTATCTTTAGTCTTTCCTGGCATATTGAGTACGGTACCAATAACACTTTCGAAGACATTTTTTTCCACATGCATCACATCAATGAAATGCCTTACATGTAATGAATTCCAGTATGGCAACTCAAAGAAAACCGACTTTTTCTTCCACCCTCGTTTGGCAAGCTCTCTTGCAAAAGGCTTCCCAAATTTAATATTCAAATCTTTCACCTTTTCAAATAGTTGTCCACCCGTCAAAGGCGGTGGAGCTTTACGGGTTTCTGAATTCCCATTGAATGCCTTTCTCCACAGTCGATACTGATGAGTTGGAAGCAAAAATCTACGATGACCAAGGTAGATATTCTTCTTACCATGTTCCAACCACATCCAATCTGTATTATCTTCACATATAGGGCGTGCACACTGACCTTTGTTACTAGCCCTTAGGGTGAAACTCTCTTCTCTGAACCCATCATACACCTCTACGCCAGTCTCCCACAGTAGCTTCAAGTCTTCAATTAAAGGAGCCAAGTATACATCAATATCATTTCCCGGTTGTTTGGGACCGGAAATTAACAAAGACAACATCATATACTTGCGTTTCATACAAAGCCATGGAGGTAAGTTATAAATCGCCAAAATCACGGGCCATGTACTGTGGGAGCTACCGTGCGGGTTAAATCCATCAGCAGACAATGCAAGTCGAAGGTTTCTTGGTTCCCCCCCGAAATCAGGATAATCAATATCAATTTTTTTCCATTGCGGAGAATCCGCCGGATGTCGTAGCAAGCCATCTTTAATCCTTTCATCCTCATGCCAAGTCAAGTGTTTTGCATCTTTTGAACTACGGTACATGCGCCTAAATCTAGGAAGTATAGGGAAATACCACAACACCTTTTCTGGAGCAGATTCTTTCTTCTTATACCGCGATGCATTACATTTTGGACACGACTTTAACAATGGATGTTCATTCCGAAATAATATGCAATCATTGGGACAAGCGTGTATCTTCTCATAGTTCAAGCCAATGGTGCCTAGCATTTGTTTTGCATCATACGTCCGAGAAGGGAGCACATTATCCTTTGGCAACATATCTTTCAATAGTGCGAGTAATTCCGTAACGCTCTTATCCGTCCATCCGTGACAAGTTTTCAAGTTATACAACTTTATCACAACCAATAATTTTGTGAACTCAGTACAACCCCCATACAACGGTGTCTCCGCATCGGTTATCAACTTCTCAAACCGTTGAGGACAATCATTAAGTTCATCTCCAACAGCCTTTGTCATCTCTTCAAATTGGTCGCGATCAACTGTATATTTTTCGGTGTCAACCGGCGCACATCTCTCAGTACTATTATTCGTATTTGAAGATTCACCTCTTTCCTCACCGTGCATTGTCCAACAAGTATAACTTTGATCGATTCCGTTGGCCCTTAAATGTCCTTCCAGCTCAACTGCAGTAACTGGGTTTACATAACAACACCGTAAACAAGGACATTTGATATTACAAGAAGTTCCCAATCGTCGAACAGCAAAGTTAACAAAATATTTTACTCCATCGACATATTCCTTCGACAGACGATTTGCAGACATCCACTTTCGATCCATATTTAACCAAAATTGATAATAAAATCCTGATAAGAGAACTTAAATATGTTATAGGTGAAAAACACACAAAGTACAATTTTTTGAACCTAAGACATTGGACTTTGTTATTTTATAATTTCATTAAACGTTTTGTTATATTATCAATCCCACTTCGTAGGAAAATCCTATGATTGCACTATAACTAACCAAAATCCTAAAGCATCATTCTTAAACAAGGACAGTTATATTACTAGAAGTCCCTAAATGTCGAACAACAAAGACTTTCAACTATGTTCAACGTCTAAAGAAGTCCCTAAGACATTATATTCAACTATTTTCAACTAAAGAAATCAAAGATTTTGATGTCTTCCATATTGACATTCTTGATATAATAAATACAAGAGAACAACAAAAGTACCTGAACAAGTGGAAGCAACAATGAACTCGAACGAACTAGAACGAACTCTCCAACCGGATGTGAACTTGAACTACAACGAACTCTCGAACCAGGACGAACTCGAACAATGAACGCGAAGCTCTGACAAAACAAACTCGCAAAACCTAACAAACAATTCGCATATTCGATTTAGGCATGAATTTTCTTTTTGAGACTACTATCACCATTTGCACAAACAATTATGGCATGGATTTTCTTTTTGATAGGGGTCTCTAAGCCAAACCAGTTCCTACACCTATAGTTAAATCCACCAAAGAATGTAAATGTATGATCCCAGTGGTTATCGAAGATTTGTTGGCATATTAGTTTATATTACTTGTACAAGGATTGAAATTAGTTATACAATCTACTCTAGCAACTCAATTAAATCACGAGTTTTCCACCAAACAAGCATTATTAAGCTATATCATTTGAATTATGTGAAATACTCATAATATTTGGTATCTGTACATAAACCAAAAATAAAAGAATGCATATGCAATAATGCAAAGAATGCAATTGTAAACCAATTCCAATTGTGATGCCTGATATGAACCACTGCATAATCACTTCATCAAGAAAGAAAACCAGACAACAATACAAACTATCTTATTCATCAAAACCTTTCTAGAAAGTAACTAGTATACACTGGGTAGAGTTATTATGATTGAGAAGTATCAAAAAACTAAACAAACAAAGATGGACAGAATTTGCTCCTGAGCTTTTGGACTCTCTTTTTCCCTTCCATTTTATGAGAGATAGAGGGATGGGGCATCATCAGTTTCATAAACATAAGAACTACAAGTATTTTCAAGAAACAGAACCCCTTCATTCACAAACATGAGAACTACAAGTATTTTCAAGAGAGATAAAGAAAACAAAACAGTAGTGGTACGAATACATCACGTTTACATTTACAGTATGGAAAACCTTAAAACCTCAAACCAAAACTATCAAAACAAATTACATTATCAAGAACCAAAACAATCAAAATCTTAAAATCTAAAACCTAAAACCCATAAAAATGAAAGGGGCAAGAATCATACCTATTATCAAGAACCAAAAAGAGAGCAGAGAGATGAATGGGAGCCTTTCGCGCAGCTGAACCAAACGAGATGAATGAGAGATGAAAGAGAGAGTAGAGAGATGAAAAAGAGCCTTCGTAACGCGACTGCGCCGTCAGCGAGGAGGCGAGGGAGGAGAGAGCTGAGGCGACAGCGCAGGGAGGAGGCGATGGCGCAGGCGAGGGTTTCTGCGTAAGACGTTTATGCTTGAAGAAAAAGGAGACGTTTGGTTCTGTGTGTATTGCCTGCGTGTAAGCAGATTTTTTTAGCAATAAGGAGCGCTCGTAACCCTAAGCGCTCCATATGGTCATTTTTGTGTTAGGAAAAAGGGAGCGCTCGTAACCCTAAGCGCTCCCTATGGTTGTTTCGTGTTAGGGAAAATGGAGCGCTCGTAACCCGAAGCGCTCCCTATGGTCGTTCCGTGTTAGGCAAAAGGGAGCGCTCGTAACCCCCAAGCGCTCCCTATGGTCGTTCCGTGTTAGGCAAAAGGGAGCGCTCCTCCCCTAAGCGCTCCCTATGGTCGTTCCGTGTTGGCAAAAGGGAGCGCCCGTATGTGAAGCGCTACTAATTGGTGCGATCATTTTTAAGGTTTCTGTTGTAGTGAATGGAATGAACTCTCGTTAAATTCTTTTGATGTAAAACCCTTCTTGTGATTTGTCTTGCCAACAAAATTGTTTAGATAGATTTTAGGACCGATTAACTTGCCGTTTAATATCTATGTAGAATTAAATGACAAGTTTTTTCTATAGGCAATGTTTGTGGGGATCTGGGAATGTTAGTTTTCCGGGTTTGAATCCAGAACCTCATTCTTGCACTCTTTCGGTATCTTTTAACTCGTCAACTGAACTACCTACTTAGGATACAACGATTAGTTTATTACGCCCTACTAGCTACCATAACGACTATATCTTAATGATTTAGGGTTTTATTTATAAGTCGACCCAATCAAAATAATTTTACTAAGTCAACGTAAAAGGGGGAAGCTGTTTTCACCCAAAATATTATTAAATATAAGCCGAGGAAACGGAACCAAATGGTACTTTAGCCGAAGGAGAGCCGGCTAATTCAAAGGTTGGGATAAGAGAAGCGTGTAAAACATGATTAGTAGAGAATTGAACTGAAGAGGGTACCACGGGAATAAACACATTGAAGCTGCACGCGAAAGATGAGGGAACTACTCTTAAATTCAACGATAGTGGATAAGATGGTCAAAGAAACAATAGAAATTAGTGGTTACTTTTTTAACCAAATAACAGTTAAGGCAAGAAATAGTTAGTGGCCAATAAAGACTAGGGTGAGACTATCCTCTAATTTTTGTTTTACGTATTTCCTAGTTCAGTCGAGTTAAACACTTTGACACCTAACTCAACACTTTTTGGAGCAGTGAAGAAAATCATAATGAGAGATCGAGTTTCCTTCTCATCGGTTTTGCTTCTAGAAAGGGAATCACACCATTGGAAGCTACTAATCGATTCCTTAGCTAACTTTCAAGTTGGACAACGATACCCAACAAATATTATGTATAAGTAAAATAAATTATATTAAACCAAAACTTTGGCTAATCCTAGTTCAATTGTCTCCCTTGATGTATCTCAAAAAGAAAAAGGGTGTACAATCCATGCAAAATTGTTCCTCACATATCAGATATCATCGTTCATCCCTCCATGTTTAGCATGTCTATATTAAGGTAATCACCAATTTTGACCTTTGACTTTTTGTTCAATCCTAAATTTGAAGAGACAGCCATGCAATTAATCATCTGATCTGAAAACATTCTTGCCATCAAATTAAACCAACCATACGCATCTCTCTCTCCCTCTCGGTCTCTGTGTTGGTCTCTATTTAGAAAAACATATCATCTACTCAATATTTTGATTTGCATTGCAATTTGCATGCAACTTCAAATTGCGACAGTAATATATTGCCGTTAAAGGCAGTCATCACAACCCGTGTTTGACAGCTATATTGATCTTAACTGTCGTAACCATATATTTTCAATAAAACCAAGATTTAAATTAATCATATGTTTTTTGTGATTCTTTGATAAACAAAACTAATATGGCTACTTCATATTATGGCTCCCTTTTTCTTCTTCTTCTCTGTCTTTTCTCAGCCTTTAGTACAATTGCATTGGGTGGAAATTTAAACACCGATTTTGACAATCTCTTTGGAGAAAATAGGGTTGACATTACAGATGATGGTCAGAGCATGACCCTCACTTTGGATGAATATTGCGGTGCCGGCATCGTGTCTAAAAATGAGTATTTGTTTGGAAGATTTGACATGAGAATCAAGCTTGTACCAGGAAATTCTGCTGGAACTGTCACCGCCTATTATGTATGTCTTGTTGCAAATTCTATTACGAGTTTCTTTCAAATTGCGGTTGCGGTTACGATTGCGGAAACTCAAAAACCTTTTTATTGCGGGTAATTGTAGAGAAATGCGATCGCAATTGCAATTGTGATGCAATAGGCCTCAAAAACGGTTTTGTTGTGGCCGTAGTTGTGGACCGCAATTTAAAACCAATACATATAATGATATACACACATGTAAATACAGCTATATATATATATATATATATATATATATATATATATATATATATATATATATATGCACACATATATAGATAAACATACATGTAATGGCATATATATACATATTGATAAACATATGCAAAGATTCATACATACATTACATGCATGTTTGTATTTACTTAGATACATATATAGATATGGAGCATATCAGGTGGGATTTAGTGGTAGGAGGAGCTAATATTATCGATATAACTCCACATGAATTATTTGGACTAAGCTTTCCTCGAGCCTTGGTTCATTTTTATCAACATATACTCTTATTTCCTTTAGCAAAAACTCTATATGTATCAAAATTGTTTTACTTAAATCTAATTTTGATCAATTGGCCGGGTTAACTCCTTTGATCACATGAGTATGTTATCAAAATTGTATATATTTATGTATGATAAAAGGTTTTAATTATAGGTTTGCGATTGCAATCTGAGTTGCGACATCAAGTTATAATTTTGTCTTCACAATTGTGATTGACGACCAGTAGCCGCACTTGATTATAGTTCTCTACAATATTAAGGATTGCAACGTAACAAAGACCGCAACCACAATTTAATACATTTGTTTATGGCATAATTATTAATATCTATTTCATATTAGCTAAGCTCACAAGGAGCACACCATGATGAGATTGATATGGAGTTCTTGGGCAATTTGACTGGTGAACCTTACTTGCTCTCAACCAATGTATATGCTGAAGGTATTGGTGGTCGTGAGATGCAGTTCTATCTTTGGTTTGATCCAACAGAAGACTACCACCTCTATTCCATTGATTGGAACCCTCAACGCATCATGTAAGTAACAAAAAAATGCTAATCGCAGTTTGTTTTTTCTATATTTTTTAAAATCAGAAAATTGTTTTAAAAAAACTAATCAAACATATATCTTTAATGTTTTAACTTTTTTTTAATGGTAAACATAAAAATATATGAATATTCGAGCACAAAGGGTACTGAGTCCACATACAGAAAACTGTATTTAATGTTTTAACATGAATAGTTTGTGTTTGTAGAATCTTGGTGGATAACATTCCCATAAGAGTGATGCTCAATAGGCAAAGTATTGGTGTTCCATTCCCTACAAGGCAGCCAATGAGACTTTACACTACTCTTTGGAATGGAGACTCATGGGCAACAAGATGGGGAGAAGTAAAAATTGATTTGTCAAATGCTCCATTTGTAGCTGGTTTCAAGGACTTTAATGCCAATGCTTGCATTGTAAAGAAAGGAGAGCAAAATTGCAAAGGTTTCACTAGTGGTGGAAGAAATAGAGGTGTTGAACTTGATATGGAAAGCAAACAAAACATAAAAGCGGTTCGTTCCAAATGGGTAGTTTATGACTATTGTGCTGATTTCCGACGTTATGCTCATGGTCTTCCATATGAGTGTCGCAAGGAGAATCTAGTACAATTGGAATAGAGAGGTTTTTGCAATCGTTCTACACAATACTATTTGTAATATGGATGTTTGAGTTGCCATGGATGGTTGTATTGTTATATTGAAGGGAATGAACTTTAACTTCTTGGCACAGTTAACGCTTTTGAAAGATCCATGTCTTCAGGAAGTGAGAGTATCCTTTGATATTTTCATTCTTTGTAAGATATGTGTCCTATATGTTCATCAAAATAAGTTAACTTACTTAAGATTAAATGACATTTTTTGTTATTTCAATGTTTTCTTTTTTGAGTTTTATGACCCGCTAAATTTTTACCCTATATGTTCATCACCTACTCTTAGATAAAACAACTATAATAGAGTCAGTATACCATTCGCAAAATACAAAGAGAGGATGTAACTTGAGCCAAGAACCTCCTAAAAAACAAGATTCTAAAAAAGCAATTTTTGGGTAATGAGTTGAATTGAGAACCATCCATGAGATTGTGGGTTTGGGAGGGATCAAATGAGGGTGTTTATTTGGCTAAATCATCATGTGCTTTGCTGACCCAACTCGCCCTTCCAATTGCTTTGGAGTTGCCGCTTGATTTGTATGTTCTAGAGAATCAGTGGAAGAGTGTTGCACTATCTCAGGTGGCTGCCTTCGCATGGTGTCTACTCCTGAATAGACTCCCATCTCAAACAAACTTATTCTAGAGGGAGGTTATAACACATTTAATTGCGACTACCTGTGTATTTTGTTCTTCACACCAAAAGTAAGAGACTCTTTTGTTTCTCAGGTGATAATCTTTAATTCATTCGTCTATGGTATATGGGGCTTAAGTGGCTAAGTGTGGTGATAGTGCTCCCTCCTGATCCCTCTACTCTCTTAGCTTCTCAATCCTATTTGGTGGTGATCTTCCTACTCAGAATAGGAAAGGCCTAATCATGATTTGGCATGCAATTCTTTGGGCACTAGTGCAAAATCAGGAAAAGAATTAGACATTTAAAGTCAGGCGCTCAAATGCCTGACTTTATATGTTGAGGCAGTGGCAAACTTGTAATTAAGAAGCAAAACTCGCGAGTTTTAAAGTCAAGCGAATACACGCCTGACTTCTAAAGTGAAAAAATAAGAAAAAAATTAGACTTTTGAAGTCAGGCGTGTATTCGCCTGACTACATAAGTAGACACGGTGGCAAACTTGTAATTAAGGGTGAAATTCTTTTTCTCTATTTTAGTACTTTAGAAGTCAGGCGTATTAACGCCTGACTTCTAAAGTACTAAAATAGAAAAAAAGAATTTCACCCTTTTCATTCGCCTCACTCTCATTCTCAGAACACTCTCCTCTCCATTCTCACTCTCTCACGCGAACCCTAAAACGCCTCACTCTCATTCTCAGAAGCTCTCTTTCCCCCTCCGTTCACCGCCCTCTCTCACATCGCGAACACTTCCCTCTCCATTTCGTTTCCACCCTTCTGAGTCGTGGTCGCAGCGAGTCATCGTATCAAGGTCCGCGTGGTCGTGGACAGAGGAATCGATTTTGGAGCCCGTGGATACGTCGAGCTCCGGGGATAGCATTTCGGTCACGATTCGGTTTCGACCGTTGAGGTAATTCTTAGATCTAAGATTCTGCTTTGGGATCCATTCACCGCAGAAGTGATTCTTTTAATTTTGACTTCTCTCTCTCTCTCTCTCAGAACCCTTCGTGTTCTCCACTCTCAGAGCTCACGCCGTTTTCACTCTCAGATCTCACTCTCAGAACACGAAGCTCAGATCTCACGCCGTTCTCCGCCTCGCCGTGCACTTCGTTCGCGAACTCGTCGCCACCACTCCACCCTCCAGCGCGCGTCTCTTCTTCGGTCGTGGCTCACAGTTTCTTCGCTGTTTGTCTTCTCTACCAGGTGAATCACCTTCCCTTTTCTCTTAGACCTATAAATCTTTTAGTTTCTGCATTTTCTGTTCATATATTTTGTTTAAAGTGGTGATGATGTGTTTGTCTTGTGTTTGGTTTAATAATGTTTTAGGATGTTGATGTGGGAAGATGGGTTTTGTCGAGGAAGAGGTTCAGGAAGTTGTGTAAATTGACTTTTTATCCATAGAAAGTGTGTTACGAAACAAAATTTGAAAGCATAAAATATGATTGAGCAAAAGTAAAAGTAAGTTCGGCTTTCATCACATCAAATCATCTAACCCTTTTGCTGCAGCTCTTTGCTATGGGCAGGAGCAAGAGAGGACACCCTCAGTTATTGTCGTCGGTGGTGGAATGGCAGGAATTGCTGCTGCACGTGCAATTCACGACGCTTCATTTCAGGTATTTTACCTATATTGTTTTATGGTTTATTCATCCTGGAACTCCTATGTTGCTCTATTCTAGAATCCCCTGGCGAAAGGTTCTCTAACATACATTTGTTATTTGTGGACTGTATTTAATTGATGTACTCTTTCACACTTAAGAAATGAGTAGCCTGACAGTAATTGTCATACCCCAATTTTGTCCGCCCAAGTCAAAAACATTTTTTCAGAAAAAATAGAACAATAAGGTAATTCATAATGTGTGGAAAATAGTGGATTTGTGCATTTATGTGTATTCATCCCCTATTTCACATTTTTTTTATTTGAATTATGCGCGCGCGTCAGTCGTAACTGCGTGAGCTGCCCTGTGCCCTTGTCATTTGGCACGTGTTTTTATTTTCAAAAAGGCCATTATTAATTTTTGGCACCCAAAAACATTTTTCTTAATTTTCAGGAATTTTAGAAAATAAAATAGTGCATATTTTTGCATTTTTTGGGCATTTAAATAAAAGCAAATTAATTATTTTTGGACCAAGACCAGGGCATGGACGTGGCATACATGTTACTCTACTAAGGGTAATTTTTGTATAATTTTTGGAAAGAAAATCCTAGTCTAAAATAATTAAAAATGCATTTTCCCCATTTTTAGTGCATAAAAAACCCAAAAAAGACCATTAAATATTCCCCAATTATTAAATGACAATTTTTATTGTCTAGATTAATTAAATGGAATATTTTATGGTGCTTAAGTATATATGACACATTTTTAATAGGTGCACTTTCACTCCCATGCCCAAAAATTCAAAATTCAAAATTCAAAAGAAGGAAGTGTCCTCAATAAGACAAAAGACCAAAAACAAGTTTTTCTCTCTCTCTCTCTCTCTCTCTCCCCCCACAATTTCGAAATTCCCTCTCTCTCTCTCTCTCCACAATTTCTTCCACACTCTTCTATTCCTTATTCCTTAAGAATATGCTTTGTACTATCCTTAACTTTTGGTGACCATCACTCACTCCCACATGGACTCATGCCCTTTTTTGTAAATAACCCCACACTCTCACACTCACCTCTTCATTAGAAAATGCAAACTTACTTGAAATAGAACATTCCATCCCCATTCTACCCTTAACCCTATTTTCACCTAGACCCATATATAACACTCCAAAATAACAAGGGAGAGGCCTCATTTCACCCTAGCACACCAAAAACCTCTCCCTTTTCCTCTCAAGGTGGAAGCCACTACCACCCTCCTCCTTCATCCATTTTTGATTTTCTCTTCACTCAAACACCACCATCTTGCCTCACTCTCATCCCTCTTTCACATATCTTCTCCATTTTCCGTTCAAGTTCAAACATCATCATCAAGGAGGGTTTTCATCAAGTCTTCGTGGGTTGGAGTTGAAGTTCCTTGGAGGTTTTTGTTGATTTGTGTTCTATTTTCTTCATCTCATTGCATTTCCTAGCTTGGATTGGAGGTAAAAAAACCCTAAAACTTTGCATCATCTTTAAATTTCTTGCATAAACTCTCTTCTCCTCATCTCAACTCATTCATATCTTGTTGTTGTTGCTTTGAGGAGCCATCTCAAACATTATTGACAAGCACTTAGGGAGGCTTGGGTGTTTGAGGTGGCTCCTTGGCTTTGAAAGAGTTGTTCTTGTGTTTTCTCATATTTCCTTGCATATTCACTCTTGTTTGCATAATTTTTGGTCAAATAAAACTCATTTTTCATGCCAATTAGCTTCGGCCAAGAAGGGGAAATTAGGATTCTTATGTGTTCTTGCTTATTTCATGAGTTGTAATTGAATGATTGCTTGAAAGTTGTCATTTGATTGTGTTTGAGTAAATGCAAGTTGTGCAATTGTGTTTGTTCACTTTTTACCATTTTACTTTACCACTTCATTAACTATTTATCAAAAACATAAAAAGATTTTACCATTTTACTTTACCACTTCATTAACTATTTACCAAAAACATAAAAAGATTTTACCATTTTACTTTTACCTCTTCATTAAGTTTTTACCAAGAGTTTTTACCATTTCATAAAACATAAAAACATTTTTACCTTCATGCATCAAAACATTTTTTACCTCATTTATTAAAACATTTTCATCTCATCTCATAAAACATTTTTTCAAAACATTTTACCATCTTGCATCCATGAGTTTTTACCCTATTGCATTAATAAGCTTTATGCGCATACTTCAATAAAAACTAGGGTTTGGATTTGATCCTAATTGCTTGCCTTAAGAATTAGATTGATGATTGGCAAGAGGATTCACACTTGTGCACTTGTGCACACTAATTTAAGTGTTGAGAATTGGCCAAAGTGATTCAACACGCTTTGGCGCTTTGATTGCTAAGATGACTTGCTTATTGAGGGTTTGCCAATGATCATACTTGAGGCTACTCTTTTGAATTCATTTGTACCTACCACTTCCTTGCCTACTCTCATGTGGAATTATCAATACTTAGATAGGCCCATCACATACATTGCATCTTCCACTAGATGTGCATTTAGATTCCCTTGCGTTTTGTAGAAATATTTGAGTATGGTTCTCGCCTAGCATCTTCCATTAGATGTGCATTTAGGTCCAATCTTGCCTACTCTTGCATTTTTGCTTAATGCCCAATTCAAGTTCCTTCTTTGCCTATTTATGTGTTGTGGTTTAATATGTGTAGTCTAGGCTAGTGTTTGCTCAAGAATTCAAATGAGATTAATTGCAAGTTATGACCATGTTGTTGTTTGCCTAAGGATTCGATTTCAATGATTGTGCCATGCTTGAATCTCCAAATCTTTTTGCATTCGTTGTTTTCTTTTCTAAATAGCTTAGCATGAAAATGGTAATTAGTGACAATCACCCATAACCTTTGTTAGTTTGATTGTCCTAAGAGCCTAAGTTTCAAAAAAGATGTTTTCATATGCATAAGCTACTAGTGATAATCACCCATAACCTTTGTTAGTTTGATTATCATGAATGCTTTCGATTTCAAAAGATATTTTCCTAAGCATCGAAGTCATAGCAAGTGCTAGTGATGGCCACCCATAACCTTTGTTAGTTTGGTCATCATGAAGGCTTTCATTTTTCAAAAGAGATTTCTACATGCACTTAAGTGGGTTCTAGTAATGGTCACCCATAACCTTTATTAGTTTGATCATTATGAACGCCCTCCACTTTTCAAAACCAAAGCAAAAGACTTTCATTTTCAAGGCTCCTTAGAACTACGTCGCTTTGATTCCCATTTGGGATACGTAGGAGCGAGTCACATTCTCGTCAAGCGCACTCATAAAAAGTTTAGCATTTGCATAACAAAAAGAAAAGAGTTATTTTCATAACAAAAAGAATCACTTTTGCAAACCAAGATAATTTTCAGAACGAAAACCTTTTCCTTTCTAAAAACATTTTCAACCCATCGTCGCTAGTGGCTAATCAGAACCTTTGTTCGTCTAGCCATTGGTGGCGATGTCTTTTTCCCAAAAAGAACAACAAGCGATGATCACTCATAACCTTTGTTAGTTTGATCATTCGTGCCAATCAATCTCTTTCGAAAACCACTTTCAAAAAGGCAAATAAAAACGGGTTGCTACTAATAGTCAATCAGAACCTTTGTTCGTCTGACTGGTGGTAGTGACTCTCATTTTCAAGAGTACTTAGCAGTGATTACCCATAACCTTGGTTAGTTTAATCATTCACTAAATACTCGTCCTATTTCGAAAACTCACTGAAAAGATAAAAGACAAAAATCTTTTTTTCAGGATAAAGAAGAACTACGTAGCTTTGAGTTCTTCATCGCACCGGGAGATACGTAAGAGAAATTGAAGTACTGCTCAACTGAGAGGGAACCGACCCCCGAACCCTGTTCTCTAGTTTCGTAAGACCAATCGCTTTCCAAAAAGGTTTTCCTAATATTTTCCTTAATAAATATTGGTGGCGACTTCATTGTTTTAAAAAGTTGTGAACGAGGAAGGTTCTCCCTCGGGGACTTTTTCGGGCGCAACAGTAATTCATTGTGTTTACCCTAATAATGTAGCATTATGTTACTGAGATGTTTCTTATTTGAAAATTGAACCTGCATATCTTTGTATGTTCACATTCCTTTTTTTATTGAACAACCTGATAGTAATTCATGTGTGGTTGCCTCAATATGAAGTGGCAAAATGATGACTTAACAAACACATTCAAGTCCTCTTGTTTGAAACTTTAACCAACATATTTTTGTACCCTGAAGTCAATTAATATGCATTTTCTGAGTTGGGGACTAAATATATGGTGTTTTACTATAAAAAATTTGTCAGGTTGTCCTCTTAGAGTCAAGGGACAGACTTGGTGGCCGAATTCACACTGATTATTCATTTGGCTTTCCTGTTGACCTGGGAGCATCTTGGTAAAGCCTATTATCTTTATATTCTGATGTATTTACATGTTGGTGAGAATGCAAAATTTTATCCATTAATATCTTTATAAAATGCAACACACATTTCAGGTTGCATGGAGTTTCCAACAAGAATCCACTTGCTTCAGTTATTGGGAGGCTGGGGCTACCCCTTTATTGGTAGGTCATTTACTTATTAATTTGTTTATTCTCCTACTTGTTTTGTTAACCAACTGAACTGTGTTTTACATATCCAATTATCACTTCTTTTGTTTGATTCTGCATATGGTCATTGTTTGATTCTTTTGTTTGATGCAGACAGATAAAGTAAGAAAGGCATCCAGTGATGACATGTCCATACATCGTGGTCTTTCAATTGTTTTCGAAAAGAGTCCGGAATTGAGGTTATTACTCGCATAAAAGTTAATTTCTTTGATGTGGTTATTGGTTTTTTGTAAGGCATAGTTAAATAATATGACTTCCACTCTTTTTTGAAGGTTGGAAGGGCTTGCCCATAAGGTGCTTCAGTGGTACCTATGCAGAATGGAGGGATGGTTTGCTGCAAATTCTGATACAATTTCACTGCAGAAATAGAATATGTGGAAGGTTATGATGAACTTGAAGAGGAAGATGACATAGAAGAATTCGGTGATTTTGCAATTCACGAGTCACAAGGCGATGATGAAAATGGTAACATTTGGTTTACATGCTTTGGTTTAGCAGTTGAACATATTTTTTATATGTATTGAAATAGTGAAATTGGTTATGAAAAATTGGTTATTGAAATATTGAAATAGTAAAATATCTCTTCACTTCAAGGATTTTACTTTTAGTTAACTGAAACATAGATACAAAGATTCCATATATGCATGGTATTGGTATTATAGTTAGGACTTAAGTGAGTCATGCTGATGGTTTCACTGAGCTGGGTAGACATAATTAATTGGAGAGTGGTATTATCTTAGTTTATGTTCAACTTCAAAATAACTGATGCAATTCCTTGATGAGACAAAGCATTCCGAATATAAGCGTACTATCCCTTTTTGTATGATTTTTACTGCTGTATTTGTGTCTTAATTCCATGCATGATGAACATGAAGAATAATGTTAATTTGTTTCAGTTTCTAATTAATTAATATAAGTTTTTTGTGGCTGATTACAGGTGTAACTAGAAGTTCTTATATCTGCTTGTTTCAATTGCTTCAAATGCAATCTCTACTGGTACCAATTCCTCATTCTTTCGCTCTCTTTATTGCTTTAATTTTTCTCTTTTCTTTTGCAAATGAAATCAAATTAGATGATTCATGCAACAACTTTTCTCTTTTGTTTAATTTTCTCTATGAATATTGTTTTCCTAGTTTTACTCTTTAGTTTTTACGATTCTTATCTTATTTTGAGCTTTCATTGTCGTGACCTAGATCTCGACGTAGACGGCTCAAAAATATGAATTTTAGGAGTCGCCACCCAATTTATTAAAAATAGGAAAAATTGAGAAAAACCTAACCTAAGAGTTAGTGGTCTGCGTAACTAGGTTGGATTCGGGAGTCGGTTATGCGTAGGGAAGGGGTGAAAACTAGTTTCACTACACCCCTAACACATCTGTCCTAGGACAGTTACCCTAAATTTGATTTGTGCAATAATTATTAAGTCGTTTAATTATTTGTTTACCCAAAAAATAATACTTAATAAGATTTAGTAGAAAAAACAATTATTTACAAAGGATTAATTTAAGAAAATTTTATTTTGACTTTGACAGGGAGGCCCTGCGCCTACGTACTCTCTGGTGCGATGAGAGACTCAAAAGTCACGTAGTTCTTCCTGAAAAATTTTGTTGGTTGATGTTTTTTAATATAGGGGTTTTAGGATTATTGAGCTGTACAGCTCATCCGTCCTAGAACGGTGACTAACCCGTCTGTACAGTCGGCTTAGTCCCCTATTTTCAGAAAATAGAGTTTTTGGAGTTCGGAAAAATGATTTGAAGTGTGTTGGTTTGATTTTATCGGAATCGGGGTTTTGGATTCCTGAGCCGTACGGCTCATTCATCCTAGAACGCTGACTAACCCGTCCGTACAGTCGGCTTAGTCCCCTATTTTGAGAATTTGATTTGTGGGAAGAAATGTGTTGGTGTTAATTTTAATTAAAAAATGTTCATTTTAAATAAGGATTTTATTAGGACATGATCCGTAACGGTTCATTCGTGACCTAAAAAAGCATACTAACCCGACTGTACAGTCGACTTAGTCCCCTATTTATATTTTTTGGGAATTAAGTGAATTATTCATGTATTTCATAGGTTTTTTGTAAAAGAAATTAATAAAAACGAGAAGAGAGGGTGCGATAGTAAAATGGGGTGCAGTTTGCAAAAAGGGAGTTGTATTATTGTTTGCTTGAATGCAAAAGTATTAAGCTCCTTTGTGTCCTAGAGGGGTCCCTTTGGGAATATATCTAAGGCTTTTTCTATCAAGTGAACCTCTCAAAAGGTAGCTCTAAAGAGTCCTATATAAGGTTCCTAGAGCCAACGACCCCAATTAAGAACACTGATCAACAACAATAGGCAAGCTATTAGGAGTGCCAGCATTCTCAAGAGGGACCAAACTCTAGGTGAGACTTTCGTGACCACCCAATAGGACGCACATCCAGTAGGCCATCACTACGCAGTCTCGTTCTAACTTAGGTTATTCTCCAGTCCGGGTACAGGACTATTCTCACGTGTGTGCAGAAGTGTGATAGTGGAGTGTGTGTAGGAGCAAAATGTTAAATATACCCCCTAGCCGCAAACAAACAAACACATATACAGAAAATAATAGTCTTCTACCCTAGAGTTTATATCCAGCATAAAATAAAGATATACAAAAAGAAACTACAGAAATAAATAAATAAATAACCAATAAATATGTACATAAATAATTAAATAAATAAACAAATAGATATAAATAAATAAATAAATAAATAAATAAATACAAAACTAACCTCAAGCTGATGAACGCGATGAACGCCGAACCGGACCGAGCAGTCTGACCAGGTCAACTGCGAACCGGACTGCTTTGAGAACCGAAAAACCGATTCGAAAAAATTACAAACTAATCAAAAACAGACTTTTAGTGTCTGGACCGCAAAGGCTAGCCCAAAAGATCACTTAATCTGCCAATGACTCCCCCCCTATCCTTCACCTCTCAACCTCTTTTATAGTCAATTGCTATAGGGTTGTTGTTTCTTGCAAGCAATGTGGGACTAAAACAAGATAGAGAAAGCAATTCCCACTTAGAGAACACAATTCTCGTTTTTCTCAAACCTGTCACCGTAAAAGCGCGATTCCGGATTCGTTAACCGTTGGATCGTCTTTGTTTTTTGACAGCAGGTTCGTGAGACATATATCTTCACTTTCACCGTTCGGATCGTCGAAACGAGGTCTGAGGAGAGAGAAATTGCCTTCGCAATAGCTGCAGTTTTTGGTCTGTTTTTTCTCAAACCTCTCACCGTAAAGGTGCGATTCCAGATTCGTTAACCGTTGGATCATCTTTGTTTTTTGACAGCAGGTTCGTGGGACATGTGTCTCCACTTTCACCGTTCAGATCGTCAAAACGAGGTCCGAGGAGAGAGAAATTGCTTTCGCATAGTAGCTAAAAACTAAACCCGAAAATACCCAAAAGCGACTACTTTTTGTAATAATAATTTTTTATTGCACCTCCCCTTTTTTATTTTCTTTTGTAATTTGTATTATTTCTTATCTATTTATTTTTTTATTTTCGTTTTTTTAATTAAAGATATTGTAACAAGAAAAATAAATTAAATCTACTTTGTAATTTTTTTGAATTAGCATATATATATTTTTTTTAATTTTTGTTTAACCACTAAAAAAAGTAATAATAACACAAAATTAGTAAATTAGCGCAAAATGACCTATTCGAGGGATTAAGAATCAAATATACGCGAAAAACATATTTTTGTGATTTTTTTTTTGAAAAAGTAAAAATGTACCGGTTAAAACATAGAGAAATTATAAGATCGGAAAGTAACAATGGTTATGCTTGTATTTGCAGCTATTAGACCAACTACTTCATTTTGATTGTTTCTGTTCTCAATAAGTGAGTATGATATATACTATCAGACCAGCTATCACCCTTCTGTTTTCATCATTCATTCTCATGTCAATGTTAATAATAACAATGAGAACTTATTTATCTGTTGAGTGAGTCAGTTGATGACTTTATCAGACAAATCATACCTTTTGTGTTGCCTTCAAGAAACATGTCCACCTCAATAATACAACATGAAAGTATTTGCTACATTGATCTGATTATCTGTTCTCATGACTTTTGAACTGAATGTACAGAGACACAAGGAAGTAGAACAAGAGCTTGAGAAATCAAATGAGGAGATTCCGCAATATCAAAAAAGATCAGAAGCTGCTGAAGAAGCAAAAGTCCAAGTATTGCATGAGCTAGACAGCACTAAGAGGCTAATTGAAGAACTAAAACTTAATCTAGAGAGGGCTCAAATAGAAGAGCGCCTATCTGTTGTTGAGGCAAATCTATCTTACAGTTGCAAGGTTCTATTTAATAATAATAATCTTCCCTTAATAATTATCTACTAGTATTAATAAATTATGTGCAAGGTTCTATTTAATTCAGTTTTGAATTTGGTAGGTGGTAGTGGAGTTAGTTTATGTGGAGTTTCTTTGAAGGGATTATATTGCGGGATGTTTGTTAGATGTTTAGTGCAACAAATTGCCTCTTCTCAAGTTATAAATCAAATTCTTCATTGTCTTAATTTCTTTTGCAGATTGAGATTGCAGCAAGTGTGGGTCAGGTGCTTTAAAGGACAAGTTATTTAGTTTGCTTTTTTTATCACCTACATATTAAAGTATGCAGACACCAAAAGCAAGGTAAGGTTGTCTTATTTGTCACTTTTGCTTGCAGCTTTCAATTTTTTGTTCTGTCTTGAGACCAATTCTGGGGTCTAAATGAGGGACCAGTAGCTTTTATTATAATAGCTCTGTCTGGTTGTATAATTTAAGGCTTGTTTCTTTGCTAAAATCTGAAAAATTTAATTAGGGCCTATTTATTCCAATGGAGTTGGTAATTGAACTCCTAATAAATTGTTTTTCAGTAGCTCTAGAGAGGGATAGATGCTACCTTTGGTCCATTAGATTGAATTTATAATTTATAGCTTGTTGCTATTCAAAGAAATCTGGAAAACTAATATATGTTCATATTGGGGTATGCCTGTCCTATTCTAATTAATTATAACAGGAAAAACTAGATGATAATTTTATGATCAATTTTTTCTCTAGATCTTATTTTTCCTATTTATGTAACAACTAAATTTTGAAAAGATTGTCCTGTTTCCTTAATGGAACAATAACTCTTCACTTGACCATATTACTGTGATGTATACTGAGATTCTTTTAAATCTGAATTTAACTTTTTAATGCATGCTGATTGGCATATAGTTGGCTGTTAGCAGAGCTGGTACGTTCGAAGTTCCGCGAAGGAAATCTCCTACAACTCCTCGGACTGCTCGTAAATCGAACCCATCATCTCCAAACCCAGCAAGTAAAACTCCAAAAGATAGGAGTCCAAAGGTCACTGAACGCAAGTCAATCCAAAGTCCAATATCTGAGGTACATTTTAAGTTACTTCATAGCTAGAATTAGAAATCTAAACTATTAGATTATTTGTAATTTTTCTTAAACTTATTGTTTAATGTATCTCCTTGCCCTTTATCATCTTGCTCTAGAAGAACCGAACAAGCAGGGTCCAGGAATTGGAGTCGCAGCTTGCTCAACTCGAAGAAGATCTAAAGCGAGCTAAGGAACAACTTAACTCATCTGAGTCATTTAAGATAAAAGCCCAGCAGGAGGCTTATGAGGCAAAGAAGCAGCTCATATCAATCCCAAAAGAGCTGGAGGAGTCCCACAACAGCTTCTGGAACTATCTGCTTTTGAAGATGAACGAATTCAAGAGCATTTGACACTTTTTTGTTTCTTTTTCCATCAATTTATTTTCTGCAAAAGATTATGATTGGAAAATATAATTCTGCTATGTATAATGATAAGGAGTTTTGTTCATGTATATGTTGGTAGTTGTACTAATTTTTGTTAAAGAATTTGAATTCTGTTGTTTTTGATTTATGGCAGCATGAGGATACATTAAGGCTAACAAATTTTTTTTTTAAAAAAAAGAACTTTTAAAGTCAGGCGGAACTAAAGCCTGACTTCAAAACAGACTTACGAAGTCAGGCGAAATAAATGCTTGACTTTAAAACATACTTACGAAGTCAGGCGAAACAAATGCTTGACTTTAAAACATACTTACGAAGTCAGGCGAAATAAATGCTTGACTTTAAAACAGACTTACGAAGTCAGGCGAAACAAATGCTTGACTTTAAAACATACTTACGAAGTCAGGCGAAACAAATGCTTGACTTTAAAACAGACTTACGAAGTCAGGCGAAACAAATGTTTGACTTTAAAACAGACTTACGAAGTCAGGCGAAATAGATGCTTGACTTTAAAACAGACTTACGAAGTCAAGCTATCGCTTGACTTTAAAACTCCTGACATACAAAGTCGACTTAATAAAAGTCAAGCGGGCTCCTGACTTTAAATCCCTTTTTCGCCTGACTTTAAATCCCTTTTTTGCACTAGTGGGGGAATCTGGAAACCCATATTGGGATTATCTTCTCTAGAAAAACTCTAGATATGTTAGAGACTTTCGTTGCGATTAAACACTTCTCTTGGAAGTGGCTCATGGCTAACTGTAACACCCCGGTATAATTTATCGATTAAAAATACCAAAGTGCACATTAGTAACACATCAGAGATATATTTCCTGCCTAGACACTGAATATCACTATAAATTTTTCGCTGAATAAAACCCAAACAGTCTTATTTACAACAAGACAATATGGTTCTCAGACCATATACCATCAGCAATTATAGTATTCAGTATCATACAAGAAAGCGGAAGAAAGATGTACCTTAAATACATAATGTTTTAGTATACAGACAACAGAAGGGAAATAAGCTTAAATATAAAGCTAGGCTATCAGCAACCAGTCCGAGCTCAACCTACTCGTGCCTCTTGGATTTCCGCTGTCCCTGTGTCTCTGTAAAACAACAACATATAAACAATGAGATACAATCTCAGTGAGTTCTACCGAGACCCCTACTCGCTCTCTCGGTACTTGTTTAAAAACATTTTTAACTCAACACGGTACCGACTGCGTGACCGCTACATCCCGGTGAACCGCATTATTTTACACATAGCATTCCACCGGCTGCGTGACCGCTACATCCCGGGGAATCTGCTATAACTCAGTACGACACCGGCTGCGTGACCGCTACATCCCGGTGAATCGCACAACAAAACAATTCAACAGATCACCGACTGCGTTACCGCTACATCCCGGTGAACCTGTTATGACTCAGTACGACACCGGCTGCGTGACCGCTACATCCCGGTGGACCGCACAACAATTAATTTAACATAACACCGACTGCGTAACCGCTGAATCCCGGTGAACCCCCCTACCAATAGTACATTCTCCCATTGGCATGGAGCCTAGGAAAGGGGATCATGACTGCCCCGCCTAGTATGTTACACATGGGTCGTCCCCCAACTCGATATATATACACACACAGGTCTGTAATCATATGAACTCAGGGTCCATCACCTCAAATAACCAGTTGAACACTTAACCCACGCTTTCATAAAACCAAGTTCACACTCGTACTCTAACTTACCTCTTTTCGACACAATTTTCAACTTCGAAAACAGTTTATTTTGCCTTAAAACTAGAATATTCAGTTAGGCCTCTGAATAAGCTTTCCAACGCATCTTGGAACACCTCAATCGGGTTCCCGGATCGAAAGTTATTGCGAAACGAAAAACAGTGTTTGGTTGTTGAAATTCTGTAAACCGTCGCGACGCGAACTGATACCGTCGCGACGCGAAAAACGACAGAAACATTTTGCGTAACAAAACTGGGCCAGGTCGCGACGCGATGAGAACGGGTCGCGACGCGACCCTCTGCAGAAAAGTGCAGGTTTTCTGTTTTCTTGCGAAATTCGCTATTCCGCTCTATTCCGATTCTTGTTCCGATTAAAAACAGATTTGACAACCATAAAAACAGTTCCAATCAAAGTCACACAATCATTCAAGTCAATCAAAAACTCATTCAAAACGAATTTTATCAAAAACGACATATTTTTCCGAATAGCGGTTTTTAAGTCAAAATCTTTCGAAATCGAATTACCAAAAATTCCGTTTCAACACGACACAACACAACACGAGGCTCGCTCCGATCGATTCCTAACCCGAAACAGACAATATTCAGAAATATTCCAGTCCAGCGAAAGCGATAAAACAGTTTATCAATTAATTCGAAAAACAAAAATCCTAAACGTGAGTAGAACTCACCCTTGAAGCGTGAACCACGATCGAGCCGAATTCGCCGAGTAACCACACGAACATTCCCCGCATAAACTTTCCGTTCCGACGTCGCTCCAACCCGCTTCCAAAACTTTCCGCTCGATCACGAAACCGCTTTTTGACCGAAATACCGATTTCCCCAAAATTCTCCACTGATACTATTCATCATCTTCCTCCTCTAACCTCCATGACACTATTCACACATAAATCCAATTTTCTCCCTAAAACCCTTGATTCTTCACAACTCCAAATCGGACTTCAATATTTGCGCTATCCACCTTGAGCTCGCTCCCAAACACCATCCAAAGCTTCCCTTTGAGCTTGAACAACAAAACCTCCACTTTTCTCCAAATTTCGAAAATGGTGGATTTGAGGAGAGTGAGTTGATGATGAAGATTTTGGTACCAACACGAAGAGGAAGTAGCGATGAACATTTTTCGTGTTGGACGAAAGTCGTTTCGGTGAAGTCTTCTCCTCCCTCTTCTCTTCTCCCTCACGCCATTTTCTTCTTTTTCTCTTCTTTTCTCTCTTTTCTTCTCTCTGTTTCTCGTTCTCAGTTTCTTTCTTTCTTTCAATTCCTTCTTTTCTTTTAATTCCTTTTCCTCTCCTCTCACATGCACACACGTATACACAATTATATTTATTTAATATATTTGTTGTAACGCGGTCAATTTACCATATTGATCGAAACCTCCTATTTCGATTCCAAAACTTCCTTGGTCCGTATTATCCGGTTAACGATTCGATGACAACAATTAAATAATTTTAGCACTCGATAAATTTACCAGTTAAGTACTCAATTGGTTTAATTGGGTTAACACCCAAATAATTCCGTTAATTATTTTGCGGATGTTACATTCTCCCCAACTTAAAAGAATTTTGTCCTCAAAATTTCGTCAAGTCTTTCATCTGACTAATCGAGAATCGACATTCTCAGAAAGGTCTTAAGTTGCTGAAAAACAATCTCGAACTAACGAAATGAGCGTAGGAACTCTCCCCTAGTGGGCACATCAATCTCCAAGTATGATTCACTACTACCTTGATACGAACTCACTGGTTACGAATCAACACGAGAAACTCCTTTTTCGCCTACATAGGGTCGGCACCGCGTTCGAAAACACTCCCAAAGCTTCATTCCAATTATCCTCGTTTACTCCCCAACTTTGATTAATCTAAATCGAAGGGTTTAATACAAGACATTTGATAGAAATATATGTTGAAAATGAGATCCACAAACTGGTGCTCCTCGGTAGAGGTAAAAACAAACACGATTTCCTCGAAGGGTGTAAACACTTTCTCAATAAATCTTCTAAAATCCATAATAGTTTTCGTACACACCGACAATGTGACGAAAAGTCGATTGTCAAACTTCTTGACTCGCCTCCAAGATTTCGAGATAATACTTCTCGAAAGAAGGTGAAATGAGGATTTACCAGAAACGTTTATCTTAAACGCAGAAATAAACCACGGGGACATCAAATAAATTGAACGTAATGAAAATCACCTCAGTTGTTCTCCAAACAACTATCAAACAGAACTCAGAGCTCCTTTTCTTATATTGCAACTTCTTCACGAGGTTTTCACCAACGACGTACCCGATTCCTTTCCGAATTAGTCAATAGCATTGAGAGCTTCCCCTCAACCTAAGTAATCCTTCTAGGATTTTCCTAAATCAGATTTCATTAGTCTCTAGATTCGTTCCCAAAATTAACTTTAGCATGCGGGTTTTCACAAAAATGATTTTTCAAAACTATCATGCCGCACACCAAGCTTCCTTTCGGAAATTTCACTCGCTTGCAAGCAGATCCATCAATTAATTCCTTGATGGCCATTCGCAACGTGAAAACAGTCAACAGTTACCTCACCTGCATATTCGCGTTCGACTTGTCAAACGGAATCTCATAATACTATCTCATTGTTAACCTTCACAAAGGAGAGGTTAACAAACTAATACCTCTGCTTTATATTCTGTACTCCCTGGAACAGAATTTAAACTTCGGTGTGCTTCCTCTAACACTTGCCTTTTATTGTTCTAATCATCGGTCGCACAGATTCTACTGTTGAAACAACTGACTCCATCACTATCCATAGTAAAATCTGGAAATATCTTTTGTGATTGTAGCTTCACATCCACTCCCTATGCTAAGCGTTTAGAATCCCTTAGGGAACTAGAGATCCTCATATGGCTCAACACTAACAGGTTCCTCTCGATCTTGAATTCAGATTTAAGTCTCTATCAGACTCTAATAATTCCATCTAATGCATCATAATTCTGCCGTGTGGAGCGATTTCCTACTACTCGCATCAGCTACAACATTGGAATTTCCTGGATGATACTTCAACCCGAAGTCATAATCCTTCAGAAATTCTACACACTTCTCTGCCTGCTATTCAGTTCTTTCTGATCAACAGATACCTTAAACTCTTGTGACCACTAGAGACTTCGAAACGAGACCCATACCGGTAACGTCTCCAAATCCTCAGTGCGTACACAATAGTTATTAACTCCAATTCATGAGTTGGATAATTCTCTTCACGAGACCTTAATTATCTGGACGCATAAGCTACCACTTATTGATTTTGCATTAGAACACATCCTAAACCCTTCCCTGAAGCGTCATCGAAAATTTGAAATTCCAATGACGGATCGGAAGAATCAGGATTGGAGCAGAAGTCAAAATCTTCAACTCTTGAAAACATTCTTCACAATCGGCATCTCACGTAATCGGATGACCCTTACGAGTTAACCGAGTAAGTGGAAAACTAACTGTGAGAACCCTTTAACAAATCTCTTATAGTAACCGGCTAGACCCAGAAACTTTTGATCTCTGCGGCTGATGTCGGTCACTCCCATTCAACACCACTTCCTTCTCACTGGGATCTACAGAAACTCCCGACTTGGGGAATCACATGTCCCAAAGACTTTACCTCTGACACCCAAAAATCACACTCCGAAGGCTTCAAGTACAACTTACTTTCTCGGGGTACTTTCAGAACAATGCGGAGATGTTGGACATACTCCTCAATGGTCTTCGAGTACTTCAAGATACCATCAATGAAAACGACTACAAATTGATCTAGGTACGTGTGGAAAACTCGGTTCACGTATCCACGAATACCGCTGGAGCATTAGTCAAACCGAAGGGCATCACTACGAACTCGTAATGTCCATAACTAGTACAGGAAGCTGTCTTCGGAATATCTAAGGCTCTAACTTTTATTTGATGATATCCTGACCTCAGATCAATCTTTAGAAAACACTGCAGCACCTCAATTTGCTCAAGCAAATCGTCTATCCTTTGTAAGGGATATTTATTCTTTATCGTCACTTTCTTAAGTTGTCAATAATCGATGTACAATCTCATGCTACCATTTTTCCTTTTGACTAACCACACCAGAGCACTCCTTAGCGAAGTACTCGGTCGAATGAATTTCTTTAACATCGACTCTTCCAGTTGAGACTCCATTTCCTTTAACTCGGAAGAAACCTTCAATAAGAAACAGTAGATATTGATCCTGTACCGGAATCAATTCTATAGAAAACTCTACCTCTCGCTCTGGATGTACGGAAGAAACTTCATCCAGAAAAACATCCAGAGAACATCCAAAAAGTCATTCACAACTTGAATATTCGCCAAATCTAAACTAGTTTCAGTGGATGCAGATAACATACTAACATGTGCTTCCGCACCTTGAAATGAGGATTGACCGTCTAAGGTGAATTAGGTAACCGCTTCAGAATTTGTCCTAGACAATTCAACTGATTCTGAAGCGAGGCTGATAGTTGGTTAACACAACCAATTGCAACATGACTTGCAGTCATCCAATTCATACTCCAAATGGTGTCCACGCTTCTCATAGGCAAACAATAAATTCTACCACGAAATTTCTGCCTCCTATGACAAGTAGTCAATTTGACTAAAACATTAGGTCTGGATACGACCTTCAGCAGCAGTTAAAATAGTTATCAGCTCGGATAGCGGAGATAAGGTTAATCCCAATCGATCTACTCACGATTGAGCTATTATACAATGGGTTGCACACGAATCGTGTAATATACTAACGGAGTTATTGAAAACTGATCTCATACCCCTCGATAGATTATCTACAGTCGTAACTGTCTAAACATCCAGAATGTTGACTCGTCTTTGCCTTAGAGCTGTTTGTAACTCCTTGGAATTCTTCCTTACGGGGCACTCTTTACCATAGTGACCCTCTACATTTATATAATAGCACCGATTAGGTCTTCACTTGCAATCACCGCTGTGAGGCCTTCCACAATTAGAACATCTTCTGACCTTTGAAGAATCAAAGAATTGCATCTGCTTTTCCTTTGATGAAATTATCTTAGGACTTTGCATTCGGAGTTGATAATTCAACTACCTTCCTTCCTTTCCCATATTTCCTATGAGATCATCCTCGGTGGCATTAGATGATTGCCCCAAGGCAACATAATTGGTAGCAGTATAAGAACTGAGACCATAAATCATAAAAGCACTTATGCCCGTCTTATACTTCTGCATTCTCCATTCGTCATCCTCAGCTTACTTTACCACTTGGTAAGACTGAGACAACTTCTCAAACTTAGCGGTGTATTCTTCCACCGTCATGTCACCTTTCCTGAGGATGCACCGGTTGAAGATTCCGATTGTGGTCGAGGATTGCATCTTGATCATCCAGTCAGAATTCCGCTTATGATGCACTAAGTATTAAGTTGATCAGGCTCAATGTTTCTTAGCATCACAAGTGTAATTACAGAAAGGACTAACAAGGAATCGACTCAACCCTAAACTAAGTCCGACTAGGTCGAACTGCTCTGATATCAACTGTAACACCCCGGTATAATTTATCGATTAAAAATACCAAAGTGCACATTAGTAACACATCAGAGATATATTTCCTTCCTAGACACTGAATATCACTATAAATTTTTCGCTGAATAAAACCCAAACAGTCTTATTTACAACAAGACAATATGGTTCTCAGACCATATACCATCAGCAATTATAGTATTCAGTATCATACAAGAAAGCGGAAGAAAGATGTACCTTAAATACATAATGTTTTAGTATACAGACAACAGAAGGGAAATAAGCTTAAATATAAAGCTAGGCTATCAGCAACCAGTCCGAGCTCAACCTACTCGTGCCTCTTGGATTTCCGCTGTCCCTGTGTCTCTGTAAAACAACAACATATAAACAATGAGATACAATCTCAGTGAGTTCTACCGAGACCCCTACTCGCTCTCTCGGTACTTGTTTAAAAACATTTTTAACTCAACACGGCACCGACTGCGTGACCGCTACATCCCGGTGAACCGCATTATTTTACACATAGCATTCCACCGGCTGCGTGACCGCTACATCCCGGGGAATCTGCTATAACTCAGTACGACACCGGCTGCGTGACCGCTACATCCCGGTGAATCGCACAACAAAACAATTCAACAGATCACCGACTGCGTTACCGCTACATCCCGGTGAACCTGCTATGACTCAGTACGACACCGGCTGCGTGACCGCTACATCCCGGTGGACCGCACAACAATCAATTTAACATAACACCGACTGCGTAACCGCTGAATCCCGGTGAACCCCCCTACCAATAGTACATTCTCCCATTGGCATGGAGCCTAGGAAAGGGGATCATGACTGCCCCGCCTAGTATGTTACACATGGGTCGTCACCCAACTCGATATATATACACACACAGGTCTGTAATCATATGAACTCAGGGTCCATCACCTCAAATAACCAGTTGAACACTTAACCCACGCTTTTATAAAACCAAGTTCACACTCGTACTCTAACTTACCTCTTTTCGACACAATTTTCAACTTCGAAAACAGTTTATTTTGCCTTAAAACTAGAATATTCAGTTAGGCCTCTGAATAAGCTTTCCAACGCATCTTGGAACACCTCAATCGGGTTCCCGGATCGAAAGTTATTGCGAAACGAAAAACAGTGTTTGGTTGCTGAAATTCTGTAAACCGTCGCGACGCGAACTGATACCGTCGCGACGCGAAAAACGCCAGAAACATTTTGCGTAACAAAACTGGGCCAGGTCGCGACGCGATGAGAACGGGTCGCGACGCGACCCTCTGCAGAAAAGTGCAGGTTTTCCGTTTTCTTGCGAAATTCGCTATTCCGCTCTATTCCGATTCTTGTTCCGATTAAAAACAGATTTGACAACCATAAAAACAGTTCCAATCAAAGTCACACAATCATTCAAGTCAATCAAAAACTCATTCAAAACGAATTTTATCAAAAACGACATATTTTTCCGAATAGCGGTTTTTAAGTCAAAATCTTTCGAAATCGAATTACCAAAAATTCCGTTTCAACACGACACAACACAACACGAGGCTCGCTCCGATCGATTCCTAACCCGAAACAGACAATATTCAGAAATATTCCAGTCCAGCGAAAGCGATAAAACAGTTTATCAATTAATTCGAAAAACAAAAATCCTAAACGTGAGTAGAACTCACCCTTGAAGCGTGAACCACGATCGAGCCGAATTCGCCGAGTAACCACACGAACATTCCCCGCATAAACTTTCCGTTCCGACGTCGCTCCAACCCGCTTCCAAAACTTTCCGCTCGATCACGAAACCGCTTTTTGACCGAAATACCGATTTCCCCAAAATTCTCCACTGATACTATTCATCATCTTCCTCCTCTAACCTCCATGACACTATTCACACATAAATCCAATTTTCTCCCTAAAACCCTTGATTCTTCACAACTCCAAATCGGACTTCAATATTTGCGCTATCCACCTTGAGCTCGCTCCCAAACACCATCCAAAGCTTCCCTTTGAGCTTGAACAACAAAACCTCCACTTTTCTCCAAATTTCGAAAATGGTGGATTTGAGGAGAGTGAGTTGATGATGAAGATTTTGGTACCAACACGAAGAGGAAGTAGCGATGAACATTTTTCGTGTTGGACGAAAGTCGTTTCGGTGAAGTCTTCTCCTCCCTCTTCTCTTCTCCCTCACGCCATTTTCTTCTTTTTCTCTTCTTTTCTCTCTTTTCTTCTCTCTGTTTCTCGTTCTCAGTTTCTTTCTTTCTTTCAATTCCTTCTTTTCTTTTAATTCCTTTTCCTCTCCTCTCACATGCACACACGTATACACAATTATATTTATTTAATATATTTGTTGTAACGCGGTCAATTTACCATATTGATCGAAACCTCCTATTTCGATTCCAAAACTTCCTTGGTCCGTATTATCCGGTTAACGATTCGATGACAACAATTAAATAATTTTAGCACTCGATAAATTTACCAGTTAAGTACTCAATTGGTTTAATTGGGTTAACACCCAAATAATTCCGTTAATTATTTTGCGGATGTTACACTAACGCCGATACAAGACATAGTTTGTTCTATTAAATGGTGTGTGCACCCTTTGGATTGTATCTCTAGGTCACTGGAGCCAGGGTCGTCTAAAGGGTTGTGTAGGCTGGGCTACTACACAAGGCCCCAGCCCAATACCACTTTTTTAGAGTCCAAAAAAATTAGTATATCCATTTGATAAGATTATAATTAGTTTGAGTTTATATTGAGATGTTATTTATAATTTAAATAAAGTAGTTTGAGTTTTTGGTGATTAATTTGATAACATAAAAGTATAATTGAGGCTCAGTTTTTGGTGATTTCATTCGATAAAAGTATTACTAGAGGCCTAATTTTTATGATTAATTAAAACAAAACCTCTAAATTGTTTGATATGATCCTGGTTGGAGCAATTTGCTTATGATCTGCTTCTAATCGTGCTAGGAGTGGCTTCCTTTTTAGTGGTTTGTTGGTTCTCTAGTTTCTTCATGTTTTTTGAATCCCCGTGACATTTTGTTCGATATTGTATGTTATTGGGCTTGTATGTATCGGGTTTGAGTAACCATTTTACTCATTACATAATATATAAAAATATTTTTGCTTGTTCAAAAAAACTCCAAGTTGTTACTTAATATTTCTTTGGGTGGAACCTATGCTAAAAAACATTAGAAAAACCAACCTACCTTGAAAAATGCAATAAAAGAAAGGAAAATGTTAATTTTTACAAAACAGTTATTCTTTAGAATGAACGAAGTGTTAAAGAGAGGTTACTTTAGTCTTTTATACCCACCCTTCCCATGTTGGCTGCCAAACTGATTCTTATAAATGCTACACACATGTATTTTTCTCTTACGTTCAAAAATTGTCTTGTAAGAAATAGCATTCGTCTAAAAGAAATGAGCAACTATTAAAAATTATATGACATTAGACAAGATGCTCCACGTATTTCTTATCCTTAAACCTTCAAATAAAATGGGACCATTCTTCTTCTTCTTTTTTTCAAAATATCTCTGGGGTCCCTTAACTTATTTTTAGGTAACGAATTGGTCCCTTAAGTTTTTTTTGTAACGAATATGTTCTTGTGTTTTAAAAGTGTTGCACCGTTGCCTTTTTTGTAACGAATAGGTCCCTTAACTTATTTTCAGGTAATGAATATGTCCCTTAAGTATTTTGGTAACTAATACGTCCTGGAGTGCTTGGGTCTTTGTTCTCAACTGGAGAGGAATTTAGGGAGGCTGTTACCACATATGCAGTCCACAATTGAAGGGATCTTAGGTTCATTAAGAATGACAAAAGGGAGTCAGAGTTGGTTGCAGAGAAGGTTGTGAGCGGCTAATTTAAGCAACTTTAGGGACCTATAAGTTACAAAAAAACTTAAGGGACCTATTCGTTACCTAAAAATAAGTTAAGAGAGCCTGCGAGATATGTTGGCTTTTTTTTACAAAACACCGAATCTATCATTCATAATACTTTTAAATAGAAACAAACTTAGGGATGGTTAAAGTGTTAAGTATCTTAACTACTCGTACAGTAAACACTCTTAGAATCTTAGAAGTAACCAATTTACAAGAGGAAATGATATGGGGATCCAAGTCGATAAAAACAAAGCTCGGGCCATCTTGGAGGCTAACCCTCCGAGGACTAACAAAGAGCTATAGAGCCTCCTTGACAAGATCAATTTGTTAAGGTGATTTATTTCTAACTCGTAGGAAAAATGAAAGTCTTCTTACCATTATAAAGGTTAAAGAGTTCAGAGGAAATGATATGGGGAGCTAAACTATATGAGGCCTTTAAACAGCTTAAGAATACCTTGGCTAATCCCCCGGTCTTGGTTCCTCCTCTCCGAGGGAGATCATTGATACTCTACATCGCAGCCGAGGATCAAGCAATCGGTTGCCTCCTAGCACATGATGATGATACTGGGGCCGAGGGAGGAGTCTATTATCTTAGTCGGATTCTCAATGATGTTGAAACTAGATACTCTCTGATTGAAAGAACTATGTTTATCATTGTTTAACGCTTGTGCAAAGTTGGAGTATTATCTATTGCCCAGAGAGGTTTTAGTTGTGTGCAAGTTTTGTAACACCCCGATAATTTCTAACTTGTAGAAGTTACCGAAATGCACTACTGGCATACATCAGAGTACTTCCTGTTCTAAATACTGAACACATACTAATTCCTCGATGCTAAAAACCATCAAGCGCACTTACATAAATTAACATAAAATACATAAAGCGTTCTTACACCACTCAAACTAGTGTTCAGTACCAAAATAGAAAGTATGCGAAAGCGATTTACAACTTTAACAACATTCGTACAATCGAATATTCTAAGATACAAAAGGAAATACATGACAAAATAAATAAAAGTGTCAGCAACTCCTCAAGCGTCCCCATAACCATGCCTCATCGTCTTCAACTTAGCCTGCAACTCTGAAAAACAACAACATATGAAGGGTGAGACAACTTGTCTCCGTGAGTTCTATCGAGACCCCTTACTAACTCTCTCGGTTCAATTATGCTTGATTCATTATTCTTGATTCATAACTCATAGTCCTAATAGTTGACTATGTGGCTGAGACTAACGCTGTCCTCATAACCCTTAAGCCGACTACAAGAGGCAACACATGAACAATGATTTTTAGCGTGTCACCGGTAATTTGGAAAAATAAACTCCCGGTGAACCCATTCCACTAATCACTAGTGGATCCCTCATGGGGCCTAGGTTCATAGGGCTCATGACTTCCCCTCCCCTAGCACACTAAACTGAAATAGGGTCATCACCCTAACTGAACTGATGTATATATTTTAATATACCTTGAACGATGAACAGTGAACAATGATCTGTGAACATAACAATGAGCTCATACTTACATGGTCTAAATCTTAACCTAATCTTATACTTAGCATGATCTTGTTATTATGTGATCTCACATGGGATTACTAACGTCGTTAACTTGAATTATAATTATCCATCATTCAATCCAAATCATAATGTATCACCCACACTCAACATTATGATAGCATAACTTAATCATAATCAATCTCATAATATAAACATGATTTACAACGTTCAACTAATCATCAATCATCATCCAAACTCATGGCGATAGCATCATAACATCATACGATTCTGATTACATAATTGGTTAGGCCTTTCAATATGCTTCCTAACGCACCTGAGAACACTTAAATCGGACCATCGGATCAAAAGTTATAGGGAAAACAAAATCGATTAGTTTTGCTGAAAATTTACACTGCGTCGCGACGCGGACAGGGTCCATCGCGACGCGAAAAGTTACAGAACCAAAACCTCGGCAAAATGAAACATGTTCGCGTCGCGACAGGCACGGTTCGCGACCCGATGGGTACCTGATAATGAGAAAAACAGACTTTTCGAAAAGCGATGTTGTCCCGTTTTGCTTGCAATCCGGGGCCGAGACTTTCTATGACCTCTGAAACATCAAAACAGGTGAAATATCCAGTAATTCCATTCCAACAATATCACATATCAATCAACAATCACAATCACAATTTCATAATTCCAAATCAAACAATATCATGACTCGATAACTCAAACGCAAGGTTTTCACAAACGTTTTGATACCGGTTTTTCGTAACACGCGTGGCTCAACTCAGAACACATGACACATGACCGTAAATTCCTAGTGAGTATAGAACTCACCTCTTGGAGACAAAAGCAATTGATACAATCAGAAATTCCGCAAGACGAATCACCAAGAACGCTACGAACGGACTCCAAATTTTCCCGAACACGCTCCAAAAGCTCCCTACCGAAAACCCAGTTTCCCAAATGTATGAATTCTGAATCCAACACTGAAATGTTACTTAGGTTGATTCAATATGCGATTCAGTGACTGAAGTGGGTTCTAGCACTCTCTAATTGAACATGCAAAAGACAGATTTCAGAATTGGGTCAAGTGAAGCTTTGGTGGTCTTCAATGGTGATTTTGGCTTGGAGGGGGAATTGATTTCAAAATTAGCATCAGTGGAAAGAGGAAGGAAAGCTGATTCTGATGGTGGGGATGGATCACACATGCAATGAATATTTGAGGAACTCTCCTTTCTTCTTTTCCCTTCTCTCCCTCGCGCCCCCTTCTCTTTTCTCCCCTCTCTAATGCTGTTTCTGTTTCAGAAATTCTGGGCAAAAGGAGGAAGTGTTTTCCCTTGTGTTTCAGTTGAAGGGATACCCATATATATGGGCCATGTGAAAGGAGAGTCTTACCCCTCACTAAACATTCTATTCCCTATGACTCCTCTTCACCCTAATCACCTTACTTAACATAATCAAAAGTTAATCACACACAATATTCATACTTAATCAATCAAACAAATTTAATTTTTATTTTCAACCAAACTCAATAAATCAATAAATATTATTTCATGTCAAATAATTTAAATAGCAAAAATAGGGGATGTTACAAGTTTGATATTAATATAAGGTATATTCTTAATCGGCCTATCTTGCAAGGAAGACTTGTAATGTGGGACATTAAATTAAACGCATTTACATTAAGATATTTACCTTTAAATGCCATCAAAGGACATACCTTAGCCGATTTTCTCACCCAACACGCATGTGTGGAGATCCATAATCCACCGGTCGAGCCGATTAATTACATTGACCTGAAGCCTTGGATCCTCATGTTTGATGGGTCGAGCTTCCAAAAATGGGCAGGTGCTTGGGTAGTCATATCCAGCCCGTGCGGTAGGGTATGGATGCGGAATAGAAGATCGAGCGTCCAAAAAACAAGTTGAGTATGAGGCTTTGATCATTGGGCTCGACATTATGGCTATAATACCCTAGTATCTCTACCATAGAGAACTACTAAGATACACCACATGACACTTATCAGAGATACATTCCTGGTTATGGATATTGAACAAAGCTAAAATTTTTGATGATAATTCATCAAACAGGCACTCATGTCTCATAACTTCATAGCATAAATACTTAATTAATAATAAACATGTTTTGACATCCTTTCTTCGCCCTAATGTTCAACATCCAAAAACAGAAATAGCGGAAACGATTTATAACTTCAATTACATGATAAAGTCATAACATCGAGAAATACATGAAAGCTAGGAAATAACAAAAGCAGTAACTAAGACTTCAAGCTCTCCCAGAGAAACACCACCTAGACATGCTTCTTTGCTTTTGAGTTTCTCTGTGTCTCTGTAAAACCACAACATGAAAAGAGTGAGATAAACATCTCAGTGAGTTCTATCGAGACCCCTTACTACTCTCGCAGTTCATTATGCTTGATTAACTCGTAGCTCAATTTCTTTGATAACTACGTACCATGTCCTGATCTTAGCACATCACTTTGAACCGTTTTTCTTTTCTTCTGTTCGCAGTGCACCCGATCCGCTAACCTTGCGCTAGCGGGCAAACCTTAATGGGCCTAGGGTTCGGGCTCATGACATCCCTGCCCTAGTATGCTAATCCTGAGGGTCGTCACGCTAACCTTGATATATATATATATATATATATATATATATATATATATATATATATATATTTATATTTATACATGTCCTGAATAATACTTGAATATTAACATGAAAAGAACCTTGCTATTTGAAAAACTACCTGATGCAAAAGGATTTTTAGAAAACCAAGGTCAAAAACAAATTTTTACTAAAAATATAGAAGAGCATAAAGAATTAAGTTTGGGGGAATTTCCATGAATAGTAAGGCTGAGTATGAGAAACTTAGAGTAGTCAATGCAAATAGGTTACCAAAATCACTACAAAAAAGCTCAAAGTGTTATAAACTAGCTACATTTACCCAAATCATTAAACTGAACCTGTTCCAAATAATGCATTTGGTTTGAAAGAAAAGAAATGCAAAAGAAAAGAAAAGAAGAAAAGAAAAACAAAAACCACAGAAAAAAACTATGCATAAGGAGGTCAGTGAGGAGGGCAATATATGCTACAAGTCTTGAAATGTAGTATCAAGTGCAGTTGCACTCAAATGCATCTACACTGTTACAAAAAGTTCAGTGCTTCTGCACTTCGCAAAAATATTCAGTGCAACTGCACCAAGGTGCATCTGCACCAAAGTGCTTCTGCACCAACGAAAAGAACCACCAAAAATAAGAATAGTGCATTGACTCAACATTTTTGAAATACTCAATCAAAGCCCTTAGTTGTACTTAAATCCCCCAAAGTCTTGAAGATGTTGTTAGACTGGTCTATATTTTGAAACACATTTGTTTTGACCAAAAGTGATCTAAAATTTTCCAAAAGCAAAAGAGAAACTTTTTTTAGTTTTGGAACTGATTGGATCTCAGTGGGGGCACACACTCACATAAATGAGTTTTAATAAACTTTGGGTGTTTGGAAATTCAAAGGCATAAAGACAAAATGTTCTGAAAAAAATGAAGTTCATCAAATGCAAAATCATTCTTTGAAAAGATATGAGCTGATCTGTTCTTCTTTAAATTGAAAATCCTACTTGTGTTTTCTTTTTGTCATTACTTGAGGACAAGCAATGGTTTAAGTTTGGGGGTGTTGATGACTCCATTTTATATAGAGTTATTCGTTCATCTAATCATAACTAATTACTTGAAATCAAGTAGAATATGTGTTAAATATAGTAGTATAAATAAAGATAACAACATTTTATCCTTCAAAGAAGATTACGTAATGATTTAAGCATTTTGTATATATATTGGTATGTTTGATGTGTTTGTTCAGTGCACTTTCAGTTAGGTGCAAATACACCAAGGAAACTACAGTGCATCTGCACTAAACTACAATTACAGCAAGTGCAACTGCACTAAGGTGCAACTGCACTTAGGTGCTTCTGCACCATCCTGCGCTGAAGGTTTATAACCCCACAATGGAAGCACCTCAATTCATACATCTGCACCAAAACTTCTATGACATCATGCTCTGCCACAAATCACATGGAGGCACATGCCAACATGCATAAGGAGTCGCCCACAATTCGAATTCATCATGAAAGGCTACTCATCTAAAGACACATGGCCTTCCACAATTGGACCTCTCCTTGAGGATGAGTACTGGACTCAATCTCCAAAATTAAAGATCAGAAAAGTAACCATGGTTAAGCCTCCTTAGGTTAACTTGGTTTTCGAGCAAACCCTCACTTGAAGGAAACCTCCAAGGATATAAAGGCTCCACTTCTCACTTGAAGATCATCGCATATCTCACATCATAATATGTAGATCATACACTTTACTTATAATTTAGTAGTTTCATTTCATATAGTTTTAATAGTAGTTAGTTGGCAAGAAGGTAAGGAAGGAATCGACAACTTCTTCCTTCACTTCTTCATCAACTTAGTTAGGTGCAACTGCACCAGGAAGTCAGTGCTTCTGCACTGCTGGGCAATTTTATACAAGAGTACTTCAATCAGTGTAATCTCTACCCTATCGATATCTCTTGTACTTTCATCCATATTTATATGTTTTATTCCATCTATCTTTGCCTTGCAATGCATATTATGAGATAAACCTTTTTGGTTGATATGTTCTAACTTTATAATGAACTTTTGAGTAAGTTATTATGCTTTTTAGTGCTGCACGCATTTTGGGTCTTGTGTTATACTACATCCATCTTATTTTAAGGTTGATCACTTAGAATAAGTAGAGTTATATTCACAGACATGGTTTATAATTAGAAATCAAGACTAATAAGGGTGAGTGTTTTATAAAGGCTTTGTTAACTTGTGTAATAAAGAAAACTTTATTAAAACCATGTTAAGTCCTAGACATAGGATAACATAGTCCTTAGGGTGAAACAGTGGGTACTTCAAAGGCAGAAGTGAACTTATTTAGCAAGCCCAGACATGGGAAGCTTATAACGAAACTCTGAAGAAAGTAGCTGAAAAGCACACACTCGTGCAGCTGCACTCAGTGCTTCTGCACCTTGGTGCTTCTGCACCACTAAAAGCATAGATACTCTCAAAAGAACATTATTTATTAAAAACATCTCTACCATCATTCTCAACTGATTTCCTTCGTATTCTTTTACATATTTGCATTCTGTTTTCACCTAACATAAAAACCCCAAATTTGTGAGTAGTATAGTAGCACTAATTTATATGCTTTTTAAACATACAAGAGTTTAACCAATCTCTGTGGGTTCGACCTTTCTTATCATTATATTACTTGTTTGTGACTGTGTATACTTGCACATCTTTTTCACACACCAAGTTTTTGGCGCCGTTGCCGGGGATTGCCATTAATTTTTTTTGTTTAGATTTATAAATTAGTGTTTTATTATTCTGGTAGTTTGTTTCTTAGTGCATATGCACTAGCTTATGCCCAGGGCCAGATCACCAGAATTTGTATTAGATCCTGAGATAGAGAGAAGGTTTAGAAAGTTGCTGAGGCTCAAGAAACAAAGAGTTAAAAGCTGGAGAGTCACTATGTCTCACCATAGTGAAGAAGAGAGATCTAGACCAGGTTCAAGTGGAGGATCAGTCAGAGGTGGCCCAAGCACTCATCATGAACTTGAGGATGATAACAGAAATCAATTCATCAACATGGGACCAATAGGTATGATTCATGATAGAAATAGACCCATGGGGGATTATGCTATGTTTAATCATCAAAATATGCAAACAAGTATAGCAAGACCTCATATTGATGCTGTGCATTTTGAATTTAAACTCATGATGTTTCAAATGCTACAAACAATTGGTCAATTTGGTGGATCTCTCCATGAGGATCCCCATGAGCATTTAAAGCATGGGAAAGAGAAATGATATTACATCTTTTAGACAAAAGGAATTTGAATCATTGTTTGAAGCATGGGAAAGAGGGAAAGAGCTTTTAAGAAAATGTCCACATCATGGTCTACCCATCATTATTCAAATGGAAACTTTTTATAATTGTTTAGAACCCCAAACCAGAATAATGCTTGATGCATCAGCTGGGGGTGTGTTATTAAACTTGTCTTATAATGAAGCATGTGAATTGATTGATAGAATTGCAACAAATAGTTCTAGTTGGCCTACTGAGAGGGTAAGTGCCCAAAAGAAACCATCAGGGGTACACGAAATTAGTGATGTATCAGCCCTATCTGCTCAGTTAGCCTCACTGACAAACATGTTTAAAAACTTCACTTCAACCAGTGCATCTGCACCTAGTGCAGCTGCACCAACAGAAAACACTGCAGCAGCCATAGAACAAGCCTCCCCAGGAGACACGAGTTGTGTGTATTGTGGAGGAGGTCACTTGTATGAGGAATGTCCTAGCAATCCTGCCTCTGTCAATTATGTAGGATACACTAGGAATAACAACCCTTACTCTAACACCTATAATCTTGGTTGGAAGAACCACCCAAATTTCAGATGGAACAATACTGGTGCATCTGCACCAAGTGCACCTGCACCAAGTGCATCTGCACCAGTCGCACCACCAAGATTCCATTCTCAGAACAACCAAAGACAGCAACCACCAGCCCCTGATAACTCTTTAGAAGCCTTGCTCAAATCCTTCATTATCGAAACCAGAACAGCTAGGCAAGCACAAGATGCATCTATAAAAAATTTAGAGAATCGGGTGGGACATTTAGCAACAGCTCTGTCTCAAAGACCAACAGGTACATTACCATCAAATACAGAAGCTACCACATCCCACAGGCCAGGAAAGGAGCAGGTGAAGGCCATTGCTCTGAGAAATGGAAAAGATCTTGCAGAACCAAGTAAGAATCAAGGTGAAGGTAAGGGAGAAAAAAATAAAAATGAAAAAATTACTCAAGATGCAGAAGCACCTGATGCATCTGCATCTCAGGAAATTCCAACTCCAAGGTTAGTTCCTGAATACCCTCCTCCTCTTTATCCTCAAAGATTAAAAAAGGTACATGAGGAGAAGCAATTCAGTAAGTTTCTTGAAATTTTAAAACAAATACACATCAATGTTCCCTTAGTTGAAGCACTTCATCAAATGCCTAATTATGCTAAATTTATGAAAGATGTGCTTTCAAAAAGAAGAAGATTAGGGGATTTTGAAACAGTTGCTATGTCTAAATAATCTAGTCTAATCTTACAAAGCAAAATTCCAAGAAAACTGAAGGATCCTGGCAGTTTTACAGTTCCATTCTCAATAGGAAAATCTTATACAGGTCGTGCATTATGTGATTTAGGTGCAAGTATCAACTTAATGCCTAAATCCATATTTACACAACTAGGAATTGTAAATGCTAGGCCTACAACAGTAAGACTTCAACTTGCTGACAAATCAATAGCTTATCCAGAGGGAATCAGTGAAGATATTCTGGTTAAAGTTGACAAATTTGTATTTCCTGCAGATTTTGTTATTCTTGATTTTGATGCAGATAAAGAAGTCACAGTCATTCTTGGGAGACCATTCTTAGCAACTGGGAAAGCACAAATTGATGTGCAAAAGGGAGAACTAACCATGAGAGTGAATAATCAAGAGGTAAAATTCAATGTGATGAATGCTCTGAAGTATCCTGCAGAGGAGAGTGAAGAATGTTCAGCAATCACTTCTCTTGACCATTTGGTGCAAAAGCAATTCCATAAGCAGTATGATTATCTCACTAGTGCACTTGCACCAGATGCTTCTTCACCACATGAAGAAGAAATCTTGGAAAAAGACATTTTTCCAAGAAAAGCACCAGCACAAAAGGTATGGTCTAGAACTTTTGAATCTCTTAATTTAGAAGACCCTAACCTTAAAAAGAATTTACCCTCAATTAAACAACCCCCAAAATTAGAATTGAAAGAACTGCCCAAACATTTGAAGTATGCTTTCTTAGGGGGAGATGATGCACTTCCAGTGATCATTGCCTCTGACTTATCAATAGAGCAGGAGCATGATCTCATTTATACCTTAAAAAAGCATAAAAAAGCTATAGGTTGGCAAATGGCAGACATAAAAGGAAGGCTAAAGTGCTCCCGGGGTCCCTTATCTTTATTTAAAGTAACGAATTAGTCCTTTATGTTTTTTTTGTCCCAAATAAGTCCTTTATCTTTCAAATTTTTGACACATAAATCCTTTTCCGTTAACAGTGCTGATTTATGTGTCAAAAAAAAGGATTTATGTGTTAAAAATTTGAAACATAAAGGACTGATTTGGGACAGAAAAGGATTTATCTGTCAAAAATTTAAAACATAAAGGACTGATTTGGGACAAAAAAAAGATAAAGGACCAAATCGTTACTTTAAATAAAGATAAGGGACCCCGGGAGCACTTTAGCCTAAAAGGAATTAGCCCTTCTATATGCATGCATGGGATAATTTTAGAAGATAATTCTAAAAATTATATAGAAGGGCAAAGAAGGTTAAATCCTATATGAAAGAGGTTGTAAAGAAAGAAATCATTAAGTGGTTAGATGCTGAAATCATATACCCCATATCTGATAGTGCATGGGTAAGCCCTATACAGTGTGTTCCAAAGAAAGGGGGTATGACATTAATAGCCAATGAAAGAAATGAGTTGATACCAAGAAGAACTGTTACAGGTTGGAGGATTTGTATGGATTATAGAAAACTCAATAAAGCCACAAAGAAAGATCACTTCCCTTTACCCTTCATTGACCAAATGTTAGATAGGTTAGCAAGTAAGGAGTTTTATTATTTCTTAGATGGTTATTCAGGATACAATCAAATTGCAATAGAACCTGATGACCAACAAAAAACTACTTTTACATGTCCCTATGGAACCTTTGCATTTATAATGATGCCTTTTGGACTCTGTAATGCACCTGCAACATTCCAAAGGTGCATGATGTCCATTTTCTCTGACTTCATTGAGCAATCAATGGAAGTATTCATGGATGATTTCTCAGTCTTTGGAAACACATTTCAATCATGTTTATCAAATTTAGAGAAAATTCTCCAAAGATGTGAGGAAACAAATTTAGTGCTTAATTGGGAGAAATGCCATTTCATGGTACAAGAAGACATTGTGTTGGAACATAAAGTGTCAAAGAAAGGTCTGGAAGTAGATCAAGCCAAGATTGAGGTCATTGAAAGACTACCACCTCCAACAACTGTCAAAGGAATCAGAAGCTTCTTAGGCCATGCAGGCTTCTATAGAAGATTTATCAAAGATTTTTCAAGGACATCCAAGCCATTATGTACACTCTTGCAAATTGATGCACCTTTTAACTTTGATGAACTATGTATAGAAGCATTCCAAAAACTTAAAAGAGCATTGGTGACTGCACCAGTAATTGTTACACCAGATTGGAGTAGGCCATTTGAATTAATGTGTGATGCTAGTGACTTTGCTGTAGGAGCTGTCTTAGGGCAAAGGTATGACAAAATCTTTCATTCTATTTATTATGCTAGCAAGACATTAATTGAAGAACAAATGAATTATACTGTAACAGAAAAATAATTGTTAGCAGTGGTTTTTGCATTTTATAAATTTAGATCTTACTTGGTTGGCACCAAAATTATTGTCTATACTGATCATGCTGCCATCAAGTATTTAATTTCCCAAAAAGATGCAAAACCAAGGTTAATAAGATGGATTCTCCTCCTTCAAGAGTTTGATCTTGAAATCAGAGACAAAAAGCGGGTGGAGAATCAGGTTGCTGACCATTTATCTAGACTTGAAGGTGAAAGAACATGTACACAAAAGGGAGGGATCAAAGAAAGTTTTCCTGATGAAAAACTGTTAGCAATAGCTGCAACAGCATCCAGTGCTTCTGCACCTAGTGCAGCTGCACCTGGGTTTGCTCACATTGTTAACTTACTTGTACGCAAAGTGGTACCAGTGGATATGACTTACCAACAAAGAAAAAGATTTTTTCACATAATCAAAGAATATCACTGGGATGAGTCATTTCTCTACAAAATATGTCCAGATCAATTAATGAGGAAATGCATCCCCAAAGAAGAACAGCAAGCAGTGCTTCTGCACTGCCATGCTACACCATATGGAGGTTGTAACAGCCCAGGTCCACCGCAGCGGCCACCCCGGTCCCACTGTTACCTCATGATCTTCTCTACCCCTCTTGTAGAGTTTTTGCCTTCCGTGGGAATCGAACCTTGCACCTGAGGCATAAGTGCAAGTTAAACCCCCTTCCCACTACCAATTGAGCGCGCGCTCAATTGGTAGTGGGAAGGGGGTTTAACTTGCACTTATGCCTCAGGTGCAAGGTTCGATTCCCACGGAAGGCAAAAACTCTACAAGAGGGGTAGAGAAGATCATGAGGTAACAGTGGGACCGGGGTGGCCGCTGCGGTGGACCTGGGCTGTTACATAAAATCAAATGGTAGTGGGAAGGGGGTTTAACTTGCACTTATGCCTCAGGTGCAAGGTTCGATTCCCACGGAAGGCAAAAAACTCTACAAGAGGGGTAGAGAAGACCGTGAGGTAACAGTGGGACCGGGGTGGCCGCTGCGGTGGACCTGGGCTGTTACATAAAATCAATTGGTAGTGGGAAGGGGGTTTAACTTGCACTTATGCCTCAGGTGCAAGGTTCGATTCCCACGGAAGGCAAAAATTCTACAAGAGGGGTAGAGAAGACCGTGAGGTAACAGTGGGACGGGGTGGCCACTGCGGTGGACCTGGGCTGTTACAGAGGTCACTTTGGATGTAACAGAACAGCAGGTAAGGTATTACAGTTTGGTTATTATTGGCCAACTTTATTTAAAGATGCATATTCAATGGTCAAAACTTGTGACAAATGTCAAAGAGCAGGTAATATCTCTGAAAAACATGAAATGCCTAGAACCAATATATTAGAAATTGAACTTTTTGATGTAAGGGGAATGGACTTCATGGGTCCATTTCCACCTTCTTTTGGCAAACAATATGTCTTGGTAGCTGTTGATTATGTGTCCAAATGGGTAGAGGCAGTAGCATTGCTTAATAATGATGCCAAATCTGTGAGCACATTTCTTTTGAAAAACTTTTTTACAAGGTTTGGCACCCCAAGGGAAATCATCAACGATGAAGGATCACATTTTTGCAATAAACTCATTGAAAGTCTTCTTGCTAAATATGGGATTAAGCATAAGATTGCTACAGCCTACCACCCACAAACAAGTGGGAAAGCTGAACTATCAAACAGGGAAATTAAAAGAATGCTTGAAAAAATGGTTGGACCATCAAGAAAAGATTGGTCTCTACATTTAGATGAGACATTATTGGGCTATAAAAAAGCTGAATTATGATCTCAACAAGGCAGGTGCACAAAGGTTTTTAGAAATAAATGAATTAGAGGAATTTAGGAAATTCTCTTATGAGAATGCAGAAATTTACAAAACAAAAACCAAAGCTTGGCATGACAAAAGAATTCAAAGAAGAGAACTTAGAGAGGGAGGAATGGTCTTGTTATATAATTTCAGGTTGAAATTATTTCCTGGAAAACTTAAATCAAGATGGTCAGGACCATTCAAACTAGTCAAAATTTACCCCCATGGTGCAGTTAATTTATATGATGTAGCCACAAATACCACTTTCAAAGTAAATGGGCACAGAGTCAAAATGTACTATGGTGAACATGTGGTGAGGGATAAACTCACCATCCATTTTCAAAATCTCTAAGGAAAGGAGATAGTCAGGCTGAAAGACTCTTAAAACAAGCGCTTATGGGAGGCAACCCATGTTATTAAATATTTAATTTTGCAATTTTTGTTCAATTTGATGTTTTTCTAGTGTCTTGTAGGAACACAGGTTTTTAGTACATCTGCACTTAGGTGCATCTACACCTAGCAGTTCCTCAGTGCTACTGCACCAGAATTTCAAAAAAAAATACACTTGGGTGGAATTGTTTTCAAAAAGTGCCAGCACAACAAAATTGCAGTTATGATCTGTGGCCTAGACTTCGTGTGGTGTCACCAAGTACCCCACGTGTCCTCATGCATGCAGTTACACACACCCCTAACGGCTACTATCCATCATTAAACATACACAAACTCCCCCAAGTTACCGTTTTCCCTCACCACTAATCACTCTCTCACAGAAACCGCAAATCACTCACCAAACCCCCCTTCTCTGTCAAGAAACCCTAATTTCTGAAAAACACCAAGTTTCATCCTCTTGCGAAGTTTCCAAAGCTCCTTGCCAACAATCAAAAATGGTTCGCAAACCCAGCGCAAACAAAACCTTAGGCAAGAGCAGAACTAGCACAGTTACCTCATCACAACAAATTCCAAAGAAGCAGTCCAGTGCAACTGCACCTGCTTCAATCCCTGTGGATCCTAAATTCGCACACTTCTGGGAAAGAAAATTTCTCCCTGAACGAGGCTACAGTCTGATGAAGGCACACCCTAACTTCATGGCAACAATCTCAAGTCTCCACTGGGATCTGTTCATACAACACAGAGCCTTCTATTTGGAGCAGGTTGTCAGAGAGTTCTACTCTGGGATTCAAAACAACAAATATGGTAAGGTGCGGGATCATTCTGTGATAAGAGGTAGGAAAGTTTATTTCAGTGCTGATAGAATCAATAATCACTATAACTTAGTCTATTCTGGGTCTGATTTCAAAGAAAAAATAGAAAAATATGGAAAGAAGGAAATGGAAAGAGTTAAATCTAGAATTGCTGTGAAAAACTCCAAATGGGATAAAATCACCAATACTGAATTCAAACTGAAAAATAGATATTTAATCTCCGAATTAGGCAATTGGTATTTGTTCATTGATTGTTCCATTTTCCCTACATCCCACACATACACACTATCCAAAGATAGATTGATCCTATTGGATGCAATCTTAACAAATAAAAATGGGGATGTGGGGAAGATTATCAATAAACAGATTCTAGATTGTGCAGCAAGGAAGGAAGGATTTCTATTTTTTCCATGCTTGATCACTGAGCTGTGTATGAAGCAAAGGGTAGATATCAGTCCTGAAGAACATAAACAGAGAAAATATCCTGCAGGCCCACTATCTGCTGAGATGAAAGAAAGAACAAAAATTAAAGCTGAAGAAACTAACCTGGTGCAGGAGCACTTAGTGCAGAAGCACCACGCAGTTTGGAAATTTCAGCAAGAACAGCATGAGTGGCTACAACTCAGGTTGATGGAGATATCTCAGGTTCCAACTCAGATAGAAACCCCAGTATTTCCAACATGGGTCTTTCAGAATCCAGAAGAAGAGGAAGAAGAGGAAAAAGAGGAAGAGAAAGAAGAAGAAAATAAGGAAGAAAGGGAAGAGAGTGAAGAGGAAAATAAGAAGAAAAAGGTCATGAAAAGAAAGAGGGAGACAAACAGGAAGCAGAAAGGGAAGAAGAAAAAGAATGAGGAAGAAGAGGAAGAACTGCTAAGTGAAGAGCTAGCTGAGACTGATGAGGATGAAACACTGACAAGAATGGTGAAAGAAATGGAGAAAAATGAAGATGAAGATGATGATGAGAGCACTACTGAAAGTGATGGCAAGAGTGGGGAAGAAGAGGATCAGAATATGAGCATGGAGGAAATAGCGAGGAAGAATTATGAAGGCAGAGCTCAAACAGAACCACTCCTCACCCAAGTTACTCCACCAACCCACCCACAACCAGCAAACATATCAACATCACCATCCACTGGAAAAACACCTACTCCACCAAATTCTAAATCACCATCACCCATCCCACAATCAACATCACCACCACCCATAAACCAAGAAGGTCAATCTGAAACAGAACCAACTGAACAACCAGCAACCAGTCCTTCTCAAGACACAACCCCACCCCAAACCACTGAGCCAATATTTAAAATTCCTAACATTATGCCTGAGAAACAAACTTTGCAGGTTATTCAGTAAGAGCCCACTGAAGGAGAAGAAAAATCCAGCTCTGAAGAACAAGATCCACCAGCAACAGATGCTTCTACACCTAGTGCAGATGCATCTCAAGATACTTCAACAGTGACAGTCATATGATCAGCGGTCGTACGCGGATCAAAATAATTAAAAAGGAATAAGAATGTAGTACAAGGTGAGAAACCTTGGTCGTCTCACAAGGATCTCTAATACTAAAATTACCAGAATCCGGAACAAAATTAATAATAAAATAGGGGGGTTTGTTTATGAAGAAAACGATTTGTGTTTGAGGTGTTTAACAATCTTAAAGTGACAATCGATTCATCGATTTCCGGGTGCGCGTCTTGGATTTATCATTGGTTCCAAATATTCGTGCAAGACTCGTTCAAGGTTTCAGTTCATGATTGATAATAAACTAATCAAGCAAGCGTCAATTAGTTTATACGAATTCGCACCGTTTTAAAGCAAGCGTCAAAACAACGTGTTCAATCAACCATGATGGTGAACAAGCGCCACTAAACACAATCAATATCATAACTAAATTCAATCAATCATCTATCAATTCCTACTCGAATTAATTAAAACAAGCGATTAAATAACCCGAATATTTAAGAGTTGCGAAAAATAGATTCACATATAAACAAGCGTCATATATAAACGATTCGCGTATTGCAAATAAGCGGAGTCTGGGTAATTAAGCATCACACAAAGACGAAAATTTGCAAACAAAGAATTCAAATGTGGAATTGATAGAGAAGAAAGAACTGAAAACTAAAAACGAAATAAACGAATTAACATTAGACACCGAACCTCAAAATCCGTAGACGACAGTCTTTCACCGATGAATCAACTTAGGAATTTAGGCTTCCATGGAGGCTAGAGCACAAAAGTTCTGTAAAGTATATGATAATGCGTAAGATGAGTCAAAAACGGCTGCTGACCAGCCAAATCTATACTAAAACGAAATACCTAATCCCCAAATGGGCTATTGGATAAAAGCCCGTTAACAAATTAATATTCGGCCCAAAACCCGTATTACACAGTACTGCTTCGGTAATTCGCAGTTTTCACCTTCAAGACTTCAGAACTGGATTTCGAGCTCAACAGAAGAATTGTAGATCTGTTCCTTAGCTTTCCAACGCATGCTCGCACGCCTCAATCGGATAACCACAGACAAAGTTATGACCTGCAGAGTAGATAGGGGTCAATATGCAATAAAAACAAGAATTAATCGTGAAATTACTATATTGCTCAAATAAGACCCAAAATCTAGAAACGCGCTAAGACTTAAATATTAGACACATAACACAATCAAAAATACCAAGTGCAAAGCTATAAAGAGTGCATTAAAATGCACTGATCAAATTCTCCCACACTTAAGCTTTTGCACTCCGGGCAAAACACACAAAACAAAACACGAAAACAATGCATGAGCTTCCAATGAACCCAAAGAATGCAAAGTCATAAGAGAAATACTTTTCCTAGGCTTCAAGGAGAACGACAATCAAAGGCTGCACTTAATTACAATCAAGGCAAACAAGAGGATAGAGCACTAGAGAGTGAATCATAAGTGATGAGTCCTCACAGGATATGTATAAGTAATGCTCTCAATCACTCAAGTGTCTAGGCTTGTGTTTACTCTCATATATATAATAAGCACATCAATGAAAGCTAGCACTACCATATGCTTGACAAGCTTCTAACATCCACACTTGAGAACACATGCACATAAGATCAAAAGGTCTTTATAGGGTTGTAAATGGGCCTAGGTCAAGGTGGGATAATCCTAAGGGGGAACTAGACTAAAAAGAATCAAAGAGGATAAAGAAACAATGAAAATCAATTGTTAAGTGAGCATGAGAGGGTCCAACTTCAACAAGGTATGATGAATTTCTCTATTTTGATATACTTCTCCACATAACTCTCATCACACTTTCATTCTTCTTGAAACAAAAACTAAAAGAAATGCACACTTTTTTTCTTTTTCTTTTTCTTTTCTTTTGATTTTTTTTTCTTTTTTTTTCTTGCTTTTTGTTTCTTTTTGGGGAATATTTTTATATGCAAATAAACTTGTCAAACTTTCCATTGAGAACCCAAGAACTAACCCAAGTGAGAACCACAATTGCACAATTTGGACACCCCCACACTTATGGATTTAACAATTCTCAATTCAAAGCTCCTTCACCCTCTAAGATTGGGTAATAACATTGTTTTTCACTTTTGGGCTTGTGATGAGCTATAAAACAAAGAATGGGATAAAAAGGCTCAAAGGAGCTTACACAAAGGGATAAATTTAGGGTAGGCTTATTTGGCTAGTGGCTAAAAAAACAGAATTGCCTAGATCATTTCAAACATGCATGTGAACAAGTGTTTCAACAAGAATCACGTCAAGTTCTAGAGTAACTAACAAACATGAGTGAGTCACACACAAGAAAGGAGAGAATGACAAAATGTAGTCCATCCAATAAAAGGCTTAATTCTCAGCAGGGACACTGACAATCACAGATGATGCAAAATCTAGTGCTCACATCCAAATTATTATACCAAGAGCAACAAGAAATCAATCAAGTCATGTCAAAACACCTATGGTCCAAGAATAGTAAAATCACTCACAACTTGTACAAACCAATAACTTATGGAAAAACATGCTAAAATAACAATTTTTTATTTTTTTTTCTTTGAAGGAAAACTGAAAAAAAAAATGACAAACTACTAAGCTACTAAAAGACACCCCCCACACTTAACTCAGACATTGTCCTCAATGAAAACAACAAACATAAAATAAGAGTAAGGAGGAGGGACTCCCTGGTCAAACTTCAGTGTAGGTGGGATGTTCCAATGAGAGTTCTCTTATGGTTGCATCTTCAGTTGTGGAACTCTCATGGAATAACTTAAGGCGCTTTCCATCGACTTTGAAAACTTTGTTTGTCGCCTCACTTTTTATTTCCACTACACCATGAGGAAAAATGTTAGTAATAACAAAAGGACCAATCCACTTTGATCGATGTTTCCCAACCATAATTTTCAGGCGGGGTCTGAACCATAAAACTCTATACCCAATGGAGAACTCCTTTATGGAAATCAACTTATCATGCTTAGCTTTCCACACTTTCTTGGCAGGAATGCCCGCCAAGGTTAGACCAATGTTGTTCCTGTGTTTCCTTAGGATTGGCGGCTTCTCTTTTAGTTCAGATTTAAACCCTGCTATATTAGCCTCATGAAGCTTCCCACTCCCCTGTGAATATGCATAATTAAATTTTCTATGGGGTGGTTCAAGCTCTAAAACAAATGGCTGCTGGCAGCAGCAGCTACATCCACAACATCAGCTATAGGAAGTGTGTCAACCTGTAAAGTATCAACCAAACCATCAAGCAATTCAATTTTGCAAAGGGAATGCTCTTCCATGGGGTGTTTCTTAGCATTAAAGATGCTAAATTTTTCAGTGGTATCACCAAATTCCATGAAAAGAGTCCCTGCATGTACATCAATTTTAGTTTTTGCAGTCCTCAAGAAAGGCCTGCCTAAAATGATAGGTGACCTGCTGGACTTAGTTTCTTCCTCCATGTCTAGAATGTAAAAATCTGCAGGAAAAATCAAATCATTAACTTTAACAAGAACATCCTCAATCAATCCAGCAGGTCGAGCATTACTCCTATTTGCTAGTTGGATGGTAACACCTGTTTCCTGCAAAGGTCCAAGAGCAAGAGAGTTAAAAATAGATGTGGGCATTACATTGATTGAAGCTCCTAGATCTAGCATGGAATTGTCAAATTGACTATTTCCTATGGTACATGGGATGGAGAAAGTTCCTGGATCATTGCACTTTTGAGGCATGGGCAACATGAGGGCTGAAACATTATACCCCACATTGCCTTTTTCAGTTCCTTTCAGCCTTCCCATTCTCTTGTGTGTGCACAACTCTTTCAGAAATCTGGCATATTTTGGAATCTGCTTGATTGCCTCAATGAGGGGAATATTGACTTCCACCTTCCTAAAAGTATCTAAGATCTCACTGTCCCTATCCGCCTCATCTTGTTTTTTAGTACTCATTGCTCTATGAGGGAAAGGGAGTGGTATTTCTTGTTCATCTGAAACATGTTCAGGTGCCTTATTATTCTTCAAAACAGTAGTTTCAGGCCCCTTTGAGGTGTCAACAGCCTTCCCAGATCTCAATGTGATAGCACTAACATTGGGGTTTGATGCATTTGGATTAACCACAACTTGAGCAGACAGTTGGTCTGCCCCCCGAGCTTGCATGTGATTAATTGTGGTAGTCATATGTTCAATTTGTGTCTGAAAATTCCAAATTCAGGCATCTGTTCTCTGTTGGAACTTGAGATTTTGGGCAGCCATCTGCTTAACTAGATCCTCTAATGAAGGTTCAGGCCTAACAGCAACTTGTTGTGTAGCTGGATTTCCCCATCTCAGGTTTGGATGGTTCCTCCAGTTTGGGTGATACCTGTTAGATGACAAGTCAATATTGGCTTGTGGGTTAAATATGTTGGCTGCATATGCTTGAGGGGTAACAGCATTAGGATCCTCTTGCAGCGTAGGACAAGAATCTGTGGGGTGCTCTGTAGAGGTGCAAATACCACAAACCCTTGCTGTCTGACCTGTTGCCAATTTTTTTACCAAAATCGTGAGTTCATCCAACCTGTTCTCTAAGCTCTTATGATTATTAGCATGTATCTCATTTACTCCCCTTGTTAGAAGTGCAGAGTTGCTTCTGGTTGTGAATTGTTGGGAGTTAGTGGACATATTTTCTATTAAAGCTCTTGCATCTGCTGGGGTCTTGTCTACAAGTGCCCCTCAACTAGCAGCATCCATGATATTACGGTCCATGGGTAGTAACCCTTCATAAAAGTACTGGATGAGCAGTTGTTCAGAGATCTGGTGGTGAGGGCAGCTTGCGCAAATTTCTTGAATCTTTCCCAGTATTCATGTAGAGACTCAGTGGAGTTTTGTGTGATACCACATATCTCTTTTCTGATTGAAGCAGCTCTGGAAGCGGGAAAGAACTTCTCTAGGAATAACTTTTTCAAGTCATTCCAATTTTCAACAGAACCTGGTTGGAGGTAATACAACCAATCCTTGGCTGCATCTTGGAGTGAGAATGGAAAGGCCCTTAGTTTAATGTGCTCCTCCAGAATTCCTTGGGGCTTCATGGTTGAGCACACTATGTGGAACTCCTTGAGATGTTTGTGTGGATCATCACCTGCAAGACCATTAAACTTTGGCAACAAGTGTATTAAACCAGATTTCAATTCAAAAGGAACATCAACATCAGGATAATTAACACATAGAGCATTGTAAGTAACATCAGGTGCAACAAGTTCCCTAAGGGTTCTACCAGCCAAGTTGACAGGATCAAGATCAGAATCAAGTTCAAAAAGATTATGGCTAAAGATGCTATCACTATGACTACCACTATCCTCTATATGCTCCCTAAGTCTACGATATAATGTTCTCTCAATTTCAGGGTCCAAGGGATGCAAATTAACAGTATTAGACCTGATCATGCACCATATGCAGCAAGAAGTGAGAAAATGCAATAATTCTAGAAATACCAACTATGTCCTAATGCTAAAATGAATGCAGAAAATAGAAAACGAAGCAAATCTAATCAAAAATATTTAAAAACAGTACTAAAAATCTAAATAAATCTAAAGAAAGATATGCAAAAAAATTTGGATTTTTTTGGAGATATGAAAAATTAAAACAATTACTTAAAAATAGAAAACGAACGAATTTGAGATTTTTACGCTACAGCTCCCATAAATGGGAGTCCCATTCTTTGATTTATTTCTGATTTTCTGACAAAAGTTTGGAGCAATCGGAGAAAATCTCCTGAAAACCGTTTTTTCACCTAATCAGAGACAACACAGAACGGGGCTGAAACCAACAGAACCTGAAAGGCAACAAAACTCAAAAACAAATGTTAGTGGTTAGGGAGTCCTGAAGTTGGTAATCCCTAATTAGAGATCCCCGGCAACAGCGCCAATTTGATCAGCGGTCGGACGCGGGTCAAAATAATCAAAAAGGATTAAGAATGTAGTACAAGGTGAGAAACCTTGGTCGTCTTACAAGGATCTCTAATACTAAAATTACCAGAATCAGTAACAAAAGTATTAATAAAATAGGGGGGTTTGTTTATGAAGAAAACGATTTGTGTTTGAGGTGTTTAACAATCTTAAAGTGACAATCGATTCATCGGTTTCCGGGCGCGCGTCTTGGATTTATCATTGGTTCCAAATATTCGTGCAAGACTCGTTCAAGGTTTCAGTTCTTGATTGATAATAAACTAATCAAGCAAGCGTCAATTAGTTTATACGAATTCGCACCGTTTTAAAGCAAGCGTCAAAACAGCGTGTTCAATCAATCATGATGGTGAACAAGCGCCACTAAACACAATCAATATCATAACTGAATTCAATCAATCCTCTATCAATTCCTACTCGAATTAAATAAAACAAGCGATTAAATAACCCGAATATTTAAGAGTTGCGAAAAATAGATTCACATATAAACAAGCGTCATATATAAACGATTCGCGTATTGCAAATAAGCGGAGTCTGGGTAATTAAGCATCACACAAAGACAAAAATTTGCAAACAAAGAATTCAAATGTGGAATTGATAGAGAAGAAAGAACTGAAAACTAAAAACGAAATAAACGAATTAACATTAGACACCGAACCTCAAAATCCGTAGACGACGGCTTTTCACCGATGAATCAACTTAGGAATTTAGGCTTCCATGGAGGCTAGAGCACAAAAGTTTTGTAAAGTATATGATAATTCGTAAGATGAGTCAAAAACGGCTGCTGACCAGCCAAATCTATACTAAAACGAAATACCTAATCCCCAAATGGGCTATTGGATAAAAGCTCGTTAACAAATTAATATTCGGCCCAAAACTCGTATTACACAGTACTGCTTCGGTAATTCGCAGTTTTTACCTTCAAGACTTCAGAACTGGATTTCGAGCTCAACAGAAGAATTGTAGCTCTGTTCCTTATCTTTCCAACGCATGCTCGCACGCCCCAATCGGATAACCACAGACAAAGTTATGACCTGCAGAGTAGATAGGGGTCAATATGCAACAAAAACAATAATTAATCGTGAAATTACTATATTGCTCAAATAAGACCCAAAATCTAGAAACGCGCTAAGACTTAAATATTAGACACAGAACACAATCAAAAATACCAAGTGCAAAGCTATAAAGAGTGCATTAAAATGCACTGATCATCATACCAAAGAATAAAGAAGACACAGTCAAACTGGTGCTGGAAGAGCTGGAAAAGAAGAAGAAAGAAGAAACAAGAACTGGGCAACACCAAGAAATTCTTCAAAAAGCAGGCTAAGTTTTCCAAGGCTGTGGTGAAAACAGTTGGTGAAGAAGGACAGAGTGTTATGCAAGCAACTGAGGAACCTGCAACAAAAGAAGCTGAGGAAGCACAACCAGCAACAGAGGAGGTTGGTGCAGCTGCACCTGGTGCAGATGCACCAAAAGCTGAGGAGTCAAAGAAGAAAAAACAGAAGGTCAAGCACATTCCTAGCAGAACCAGCTCAAGGATCAGGAGTGGTGCCAAGAAATAGTAAAATCTTTAATGTTGCTATCTTTAAAAATACTTATATATTTTGTTGTTATCCCTTATGTATTAACCCCTCTCCCCATTTTGATGCACAATCTACTTTTAAATCTCAACTTAAGAGCAGTGAGGGCACTGCTCATCTTTAAGTTGGGGGGAAGAAGCACTTTTAAAATACTCTATGCATGTGCTTATATGTTTTTAATAAGTATGTACGTCTGTTTGTGTTTTGTTTATCTATATGTATGTTAATTTCAAAAAAATTGTGATGCAACCAAACAAAGCTCCTTTTTGAAAATTCAAAAAAATGTTTTACAAAAACATTAGTTACATAAGCTTTAGTTTGAGGTGCATCAAATTGTTTCTTTATTCAAAATAGGATTTGTAAGTTTTCTGAAGCATGATCAGCTTAAAAGTCTTTTTCACAAAACTTAGCCAAATGCATTCTGTGAACTGATTTTTAATGATGAAACAAAGAAAAAGAAAAGAAACCTTGTTTTCCTCAAAAGGACCAATTTTTATTATTACTTTGACACATCAAAACTGAGTTTTGAAAAGAACTTTGCTATTTGAAAAACTACCTGATGCAAAAGGATTTTTAGAAAACCAGGGTCAAAAACAAATTTTTACTAAAAATATAGAAGAGCATAAAGAATTAAGTTTGGGGGAATTTCCAGGAATACTAAGGCTGAGTATGAGAAACTTAGAGTAGTCAAAGCAAATATGTTACCAAAATCACTACAAAAGAGCTCAAAGTGTTATAAACTAGCTATATTTACCCAAATCATTACACTGAACCTGTTCCAAATAATGCATTTGTTTTGAAAGAAAAGAAATTCAAAAGAAAAGAAAAGAAGAAAAGAAAAACAAAAACCAAGGAAAAACGTATGCATAAGGAAGTCAGTGAGGAGGGCAATATATGCTACAAGTCTTGAAATGTAGTATCAAGTGAAGTTGCACTCAAATGCATCTACACCGTTACAAAAAGTTCAATGCTTCTGCACTACTTTACAAAAATATTCAGTGCAACTGCACCAAGGTGCATCTGCACCAAAGTGCTTCTGCACCAACAAAAAGAACCACCAAAAATAAGAATAGTGCATTGACTCAACATTTTTGAAATACTCAATCAAAGCCCTTAGTTGTACTTAAAGCCCTCCAAATCTTGAAAATGTTGTTAGCTAGTCTATATTTTGAAACACCTTTGTTTTGACCAAAAGTGATCTAAAATTTTCCAAAAAACAAAAGAGAAACTTTTTTTAGTTTTGGAACTGATTGGATCTCAGTGGGGCACACACTCACATAAATGAGTTTTAATAAACTTTGGGTGTTTGGAAATTCAAAGGCACAAAGACAAAATGTTCTGAAAAAAATGAAGTTCATCAAATGCAAAATCATTCTTTGAAAAGATATGAGCTATCTGTTCTTCTTTAAATTGAAAATCCTACTTGTGTTTTCTTTTTGTCATTACTTGAGGACAAGTAATGGTTTAAGTTTGGGGGTGTGATAACTTCATTTTATATAGAGTTATTCATACATCTAATCATAACTAATTACTTGAAATCAAGTAGAATATGTGTTAAATATAGTAGTATAAATAAAGATAAAAACATTTTGTCTTTCAAAGAAGATTACGTAATGATTTAAGCATTTTGTATATATATTGGTATGTTTGATGTCTTTGTTCAGTGCACTTTCAGCTAGGTGCAAATAAACCAAGGAAACAACTGTGCATCTGCACTAAACCACAATTACAGCAAGTGCAACTGCACTAAGGTGCAACTGCACTAAAGGTGCAACTGCACTTAGGTGCTTCTGCACCATCCTGCGCTGAAGGTTTATAACCCCACAATGGAAGCACCTCCATTCATACCTCTGCACCAAAACTTCTATGGCATCATGCTTTGTCACAAATCACATGGACGCACATGCCAACATGCATAAGGAGGCGCCCACTATTCGAATTCATCATGAAAGGCTACTCATCTAAAGACACATGGCATTCCACAATTGGACCTCTCCTTGAGGATGAGTGCTGGACTCAATCTCCAGAATTAAAGATCAGAAAAGTAACCATGGTTAAGCCTCCTTAGGTTAACTTGGTTTTCAAGCAAACCCTCACTTGAAGGAAACCTCCAAGGCTATAAAAAGGCTCAACTTCTCACTTGAAGATCATCGCATATCTCACATCATAATATGAAGATCATACACTTTACTTATAATTTAGTAGTTTCATTTCATATAGTTTTAATACTAGTTAGTTGGCAATAAGGTAAGGAAGGAATCGACAACTTCTTCCTTCACTTCTTCATCAACTTAGTTAGGTGCAACTGCACCAGGAAGTCAGTGCTTCTGCACTGCTGGGCAATTTTATACAAGAGTACTTCAATCAGTGTAATCTCTACCCTATTGATATCTGTTGTACTTTCATCCATATTTATATGTTTTATTCCATCTATCTTTGCCTTGCAATGCATATTATGAGCTAAACCTTTTTGGTTGAGATGTTCTAACTTTGTAATGAACTTTTGAGTAAGTTATTATGCTTTTTAGTGCTGCACGCATTTTGGGTCTTGTGTTATACTACATCCATCTTATTTTAAGGTTGATCACTTAGAATAAGTAGAGTTATATTCACAGACATGGTTTATAATTAGAAATCAAGACTAATAAGGGTGAGTGTTTTAATAAAGGCTTTGTTAACTTGTGTAATAAAGAAAACTTTATTAAAACCATGTTAAGTCCTAGACATAGGATAACATAGTCCTTAGGGTGAAACAGTGGGTACTTCAAAGGCAGGAGTGAACTTATTTAGCAAGCCCAGACATGGGAAGCTTATAACGAAACTCTGAAGAAAGTAGCTGAAAAGCACACACTCATGCAGCTGCACTCAGTGCTTCTGCACCACTAAAAGCATAGAAACTCTCAAAAGAACATTATTTAGTGAAAACATCTCTACCATCATTCTCAACTGATTTCCTTCGTATTATTTTACATATTTGCATTCTGTTTTCACCTAACATAAAAACCCCAAGTTTGTGAGTAGTATAGTAGCACTAATTTATATGCTTTTTAAACATACAAGAGTTTAACCAATCCCTGTGGGTTTGACCTTTCTTATCATTATATTACTTGTTTGCGACTGTGTATACTTGCACATCTTTTTCACACACCACGTGTCTTCCAGTATCCCAAAACCTTGGTTTTTCGTATAAATTGCTATTCTGTTCGTTCCAATATCCGTTCCGATCGATTCCCAAACATAACCCTGCATATTTCCAGTACCAAACAACAACCATAACAATCAATCATCAAAGCACACATACTTATATCATTGTTAATTAAATTATCTATGACATATAATTATGTACGCATAATTATTTAAATTAGCTAATTAACTAAATAAAACACTTGCTAGTTTCGAGTAACGAAATTAGCCAAATTGGGGATGTTACAATGGCCGCCATGAAAGCCATTAGGTACAAACAAAAGGGGAGTCTCAGTTAGTGATTAAGCAGATTACTGGTGAATTAAATGCTATGATGCTACGATGGGAGAACTGGGCTCCTAAGCTCACGACTTGCTAAAGTTGTTTACCGATGCCGTTATCATGCATGTCGCCAAAGACAAAAACCAAGAGACATATGATCTAGCTCAGAAAGCCTCTGGGTATATGGAATTTGTAGTAGAGGTCATGCAGCAAGATGTCACATTGGTGGCCGAGCAAGACCCACCCGATGCCTGGATAAGGTTGCTGATGGATTATTTGTGAAACCCTTCTGTTGGGACTGATTTCATAATCAAGGAAAGAGTCGTCACTTGCACCCTAGTAGGTGATGAGTTATACAAGGGAAGTGATAATGGGGTGTTGTTACAAAGCCTCAAAAGGAAGGAATCCTGCTCAGTCATGGCTCAAGTTCATTACCCGATCATTTTCTTTTCATGGCTCAGTAGGAAGGAATCCTACACGAAACCATTACTTCAACCAAAGTACTATGTTTCTAGAGAACAAGTTGTGGCCTTTTCCCAAGAATATGGCATTAAGATGATGCACTCGAAGGGTTATTACGCCCAAGCTAATGGACAGGCCGAGGCCGCCAATAAGATCATTTTCGAGCTTATCAATAAGAACATAGAAGATAAACCCTGGAGGTGCATGAAACCTTAAATGAGGTCATGTAGGCTATGAGGAATTCAAAGTCTACAACTATTGGGATGACTCCCTATCGGCTAGCATATGGGAAATATGCCGTGTTGCCACTCGAGATTAGTGTCGAATCATTAAGGCTGGCTCGGCAACACTCACTCAGTCTGGAAGAATATCAACAAGCCATGTTTATGGAATTAGACTCGATAGACGATGACGGGTTTGCTGCCCTCAGCAAAATGGAATTAGATATAATCAAGATTGCCCGAGCCTACAACAAACATGTCGAGCCTAAGAAGTTTGTTTAAGGCGACCTAGTTTGGAAAACCATCTTGCCGATTGGGATCAAAGATCTCAAATTCGGTAAATGGTCACCGAATTGGGAGGGACCATACATTGTAAGAAAATTATACAATGGGGGCACATAAAAATTAATCTCCATAGAGGTAGAGGAATTCGAAAGAAATATAAACGACAAGTACTTAAAAGCCTATTACCTTAATATTTGGGAAGGCTTGCAAGAGGCGATTTAATTATCAAAAGCAATGTCAAAGTGGCTTGCCACACACCGGCGGCCTATTGTTTGAAATCTTGCTAAGAAAATGATTACTTACTACCCTCTATCCCCTCGGCAGCCAAATTAGCGTTAATGCTTGTAGCAGGCCCCGGATCAGATGCCTACTCCACCTGATGTTTCAACAACCTTGAGCATAGGTTCATTTGGCACCTTGCCCTTCGATACTTCTCCCTCGGCTTCAGTGGAGACTCCAATGCCAATGGCGCTATTAGTTGGCACATCGGATGCAGGGGTGTTCTCTGGCCTTGAATATTCCAATGGAAGAGTCTGGTCCTCGATCATGGAATCGCAGGGGAAAAGGCTTGCTCGAAGGAGGTGCACAATTCCCCTCATGATGCCACCGCTCTCATTATATCATTTCAACTTCTATGAAGGTCAGGGTTTAGTCCTGCTTCTTTGAGGATGTTTAGGTCGGGATCAAGGGAGGAGCTCCGAAAAAACAATTGTTGAAGATTGGAGGAGAGGTCATTGAGATTTTGAGTGACTGCGGAATGCTGAGGACTAAGGGAGGCTAACCTTGCTTGTCGGGATATGATGGTTTCCTCAATGGTCTGAATTCTTTCGCTGATTCTTTCCTTCTCAGCCAATACATTGTTTTTCTCTTGATCATGGGACAAGAAGGTCACCTTGTAGCCACTTTTTTGGGCTTGAAGGTTTGACAGGTCTTGGAAGGAAGCTTGGGCGGCCCTTTCAGTGGTTTTTGCTCTAATAAAGAGGTCTGAGCCACATCCGAGTTGAAGGGATATCTGCCAAATAAGGCCTTCGGCTTTAGCATAATATCCATTATCCCGAACTTGCCCAAGGAAGATTTCCACGTGTTTGTGAAGAAGAGACAGGAAGAACGGCCCCCAAGAGTAGCCTCGATCAGAAGTCAACATATGGACGAACAAGCGGAGTTCGTAGATGATTCCAAAGGAGTTGGTGCTGTACAAAAAATTATTAATTGAAATATATTAAGAAGGCGTTGTTCTCGTCTTCTATCACATCTCCGGAAGTTTTGGAGTTCCAAGTCAAGAGTTTTAGGAAACCAGTTTCATGAACATATGTAGTTAGGGTCTGCATGAACCTCTTGCCCACATATGGGGAGACCCAAGATAGTTGCGAAGTCAAGTACGATAGTGGTTAGTATTCCCCATGGAAAATTGAAAACATTAAGGGTAGTCGACCAGATCCCATCAAAGGAAAGAGAATGTCAAAATTATGGTAAACTTATGTGGCCGACACCAAGATCATGTCTTAAATGCCCCAAAACTTTCAAGTGTCACCCTTGGTGACGACCATTCTCGGGGCCCATGCCTTATACTCGGAAGAGCATTTAGGCCATGCTTTGAGTGGGACCGGTTAGAAGGTGAGGATTGGTGGCCATGTGCGGTGGAGGAATCGGCCTGGTGATGAAACATGTGGTCAGAAGACATGGTTGTAGATGAGCGGGAAAAGCGAAAAGAAATTGAAAAATGGGATTGCAAGGAAGACGGTGAGAGTTTCAGCAAAGGAGTGGGAAGCAACGGTGACTTGAAACGACTAATAATATAGCTATTTATAACTATAGGGTGCAATGAGTGCTACCTAGGGAACTGTCGCTTTGCCGCATCGGTTTGCGGAAGATGGGCTGTCACACGTCTAATCACTGACGTAACAGCTAGTCACTCTAACTGCAATGACTCACCATTTCATTTTTGCACCGTTAGTTCCATTTTTTCGACTAGACAACAACGCAAAAAGGAGGATATTTGTGGACACCAAAAATAGTCTTATTTGTTAGCCGAGGGAAAAAAAGTAATCGAGGCTAAGGCCTCGTTGAGGATTTGCATGGCGAGGTATTAAGATATTGAGGCCTTAATAAAATAGTCTTTTCCAGATGAATAAACATGGTGGAAGGCTCGGCATAAGGGAATTAAGGATATAATAAAAGAGTTGGATCACTGAGGATATGATAAAGTATACCGAGGAGAGGTATAGCTCGGCTAGAAGATGACTCAGCTAAAGGACCAACAGCCGAGGATAGGAGGAGTAACATGGCCGACGGGGATTTTGGCTGAGGCGAGGAAAGCTTCCTTGAATTGCAAGGGTTCAATGCATGTGGACAAGATAAGCGTTGAAGTGGTTAAGGTCAACGAATGGAAGAAGGCCGTGGAAATAGGAATGAAGAGGTTTTACCCCATAAACCCATGCTAGTGAGGTCGTGGAGAGTTTCTCTGAGTTTCTAGGGTTTAGGAATAGTTAGGGTTGATAATCTTAATTGATCCAATGATGTACAGTTGTAGGTTCAAGTATATATATAGTAGACTGTACATTTTGTAAAAGACACACATCAAAAAATCTCCTTTTTTCACAAAGTTTTTACTTTCTATCCTTTTTATCATATTTCTTTTATGTTTTACGCCAGCAGATAGTCCAGCCACGCGTTCCAGTCACCTATCCTAACACTCTTTGGAGGAGTTAGGGAACCCATAGTCGAGATGTTGGCGTCAAACACTTAGGTCTTAGCCGTGGGATCGGCCAGAGGTTTGGACAGTCTTTGATTCCTCTGTTCTTAAAGCAATTGCGCCGAGGAGGGAACTCTGCTCCCCGACTGCGGTTATCGTGACTCCTCTAGAAAGTTTCAGGTTAGGTGAAAGGGACGCGAGGGTTGGATTATTCTACTAGCCTAATGCATAAAGTAAAGATAAAAGTACGACTTCTTTCTTTACTTCCACACAATTGAGTAGTGCTAGCTGAATGCAGTGGAGTTGATGCACATGTGTTGCTTGGCAATTTCATACAAAGGGAACTCCAACCGTGTAACTTCTACCTTGTTGTTTTCCTTTTTGTGATATCAAATATATGAATATGATCTATTCTGTTTATATATTCCTTGTAAGGTCTAGCATGAACTAAACTCTTTTAGTTGGGATGCTTTAACCTTATAATGATCTTTTAAATAAGTTATTGTGATCATATGTGATGTGTGCATTTTTGTTCTTGTTTTATACTTCTTTCAACACTTATTTTGAGATTGATCACTTAGAACAAGTAGAGTTATAAATACAGACATGGTTTATAACTAGAACTCAAGAACTAATATAGGTAAGTGTTTTAATTAAGGAAAATTTGTTAAAACATGCTAAAACCTAGACATAGGATAGCATAGTCCATAGGGTGATACTGTGGGTACTTAAAATACATGAGTGAACTTATTTAGCAACTTAGACATAAGAGCTTGTAATGAAACTCTGAAGACAGTGACTGAAAAGCACAATTCTAATACAACAGCATCCAGTGCACTTGCAACACATATAACACAATACTGTTGAAAGTGACTTATTTGGTAAAGAGCATCTCAACTATCATTCTCACTTGACTACAAACTCATTTTATTTAGTTGTTTACTTTCAGTTTCCACATCACCAATTATTGTTTGTTACTTGGTTACTTAATACTAATTTATCTATCTATTTAAATCTTAAAGATTAATCCAATCTCTGTGGGTACGATACTCTACTTTCACTTTATTACTTGTTGTCGACTGTGTATACTTGCACAATATCTTTTTCGCTCGCCACCTATAAACTGTTTGATCCAATTCAGAAGAAAGTTGTGAGAAGCAGAGATGTGGTGATTGATGAATCAAAGTGTTGGAATTGGACAGAAAACACTGAAGACAGTGGTGAAAAAACAACAGTGGTTGACTTAGAAGTTGCTCATGAAAGTGATGGACAAAATGAAACTCCAGTAGCAGTAAAACCAGAGTTGTCTGGTGATCAAAGGCCAGTGAGAAGGTCACAGAGAGATAGACAAACATCTATAAGGCTTGATGGTTTTGAACTGTTCCCTGACTCTCTGCTATTACAGCAGAAGGAGACTTGATCCATTTTGCATTAATGACTGAGGCAGAGTCAGTGAGTCTAGAACAGGCTCTTAAACACAAGCAGTGGAAAGAAGCTATGCTTGATGAGCTGAAGTCAATAGAAAAGAATGGCACGTGGAAGTTAGTTGAACTTCCAAAGCAAAAGAAAGCAATAGATGTAAAGTGGGTCTACAAGACTAAAATCAAACCAAATGGAGAAGTGGCCAAGTATAAGGCCAGGCTAGTAGCTAAAGGTTTCCTACAGAAACCTGGGTTGGATTTCAATGAATTTTTTCCCCCTGTAGCCAGGATTGAGACTATAAGGCTAGTAGTGGCCTTGGCAAGTCATAGAGGCTGGTCCTTGCATCAGCTTGATGTAAAATCAGCTTTTCTCAATGGACCTTTGGAGGAGGAAGTCTAACTTTGCCAACCACCTGGATTTGAATTGAAAGGTCAAGAAGATAAGGTGTTCAAGCTTAAGAAGGCACTGTATGGGCTTAAGCAAGCCCTAAGGGCATGGGAGAAGAGAATTGATGCATTTCTTTTGAACCAAAAATTCACAAAATGCACAACTTAGCATGGTGTCTATGTAAAGAAGTCAACCAGTGGAGATCAGTTGGTGCTATGCTTATATGTGGATGATTTGTTAGTGACTGGCAGTAATGAGACTGAAATAGACACATTTAAGAATGTAATGATGTTAGAGTTTGAGATGACTGATTTGGGACACTTATCTTACTTTTTGGGAATGGAATTTGTGAAGACCAATGAGGGAATATTCTTGCACCAGAAAAAGTATGCAGCAGACATTCTAAACATATTCAAAATGGCTGACTGTAAACCAGTTACTACTCCAATTGATGTGAGCAACAAGCTTGAAAAAGATGGAGAAGAGAGTGAAGTAGATGCCACTCTTTAAAAACCAAGGTAATCAAAACAGGACCGGGCCGGTCGGTCCGACCGGTTGAACTGGGAACCGGACCCCTGTCCGGTCCAGTTGGACCACATAAACGGATACGTGAAGAACCGGGGGGAAAACCGGAAAACCGGCCCAGAACCGGGAAAACCGGCAAGAACCGGCGGTTCACCGATTGGCAGCGGTTCTAAGAAAAACCAATTTTTTAATTTTTTTTTTAAATTTTTTTAAACAAAACGACGTCGTTCTGGTTTTTTTTTTTTTTAATTTTTTTTCTCACAAACGAGAAAGCAGCTGAATTAGAAAGGGAGATGAGAAGATGGATCCAGATCCAGAAAGAACCCTCTGTTCTCCACCTCCTCCTCCCTCCATTCCTCCGTTCCTCCGTTTGCGCTCGCCGTGCTCCTCTGTTCCTCTGTTCTCCTCCGTTCGTGCTCGCCTTAGTTCCTCCGTTCGCGCTCGCCGTTCTCCTCCGTTTGCGCTCGCCGTTCTCCTCCGTTTGCTCGCCGTCGTGCTCTGTTTGCCGTCGTACCAGTTACCCACAATGTCGTCTACTCCTCATGTAAGTGCACTCTGTTATTTATTTTATAACTCTGTTCATACTTCATACTTCATATTAACTTCATATAGGTGTTTATTTGTTTGTTAATTTGTGTGTTAAATTGTTAATTTGTTTGTTAATTTATAACTCCTCATGTAAATTTGTTTGTTGATTTGTTGATTTGTTGATTTGTTAATTTGTTCTCCATGTTGATTTGTTTGTAAATTAAACTGTTAATTTGTTAATTTATACTTCATATTAACTCTGTTGATTTGTTGATTTGCTGGTTTGTTGATTTGTGTGTTAATTTGTTTGATTTGTGTGTTAATTTGTTTGATTGTTCTCATGTGACTTATAGGAAGGAGCTAGTGTGAATGTTCCTCAAAGAGTTGATGATAGTTCTTCACCAATGTCAGAAACACAATCAGCATCAGCGGGTTCTCCGGCTACCAGTCGTGGTAAAGCTGATCCGGCATGGGAACATATTGCATTTAAAAAAAGGGAAGAACTATTGTGTACACTTGCTTGTATTGCTCAAATACATATAAAGGAGGAGGCATAAATAGAATGAAGCAACACCTTGCGGGTGTGAAGGGTAACATAGCAGCTTATAAGAAAGTTTCTGGTGATATTCGTCATCAAATGTTGTTGCTATTACAAGGTATTAAAGAGAAGAAAAGCCTTGACAATCTGAGTGATTCATATGGTCATAGTGATACTAATGAAGAAGTTCAAGAAGTTCAAGAAGTTCAACCAAGGCCTACACCTACTTCTACCCTCAACACTGGAAAAAGGAAAGCAAGTATTCCACCTGATAGTTTTTTTGCTCCAAGGACAACTCCTTGCTCCCAACCAACCCTAAGAAGTGTATTATCTAGTAAACAAGCAGTACACAGAGTTAAGATGGAAATTGCTAGATGGTTTTTTTATTCTAACCTTCCATTTCATGCAACAAAATCACCATATTTTCAAGCTGCTGCAGATGCCATAGTTGCTATTGGCCCGGGATTCAAAGTTCCAAGCTATCATGATATGAGGGTTAATTTGTTAACAGATTGCAAGAAAGAATATCAGTTGCTTGTTGAAAGTCATCGAGCTCAGTGGGCTGAAAGTGGATGTACAATAATGGCTGATGGGTGGAGCGATCAAAAGCAAAGAACTTTGATAAACTTTCTAGTTCATTGTTCTCGAGGCTTGGTCTTTGTGAAATCTATTGATGCATCGGATGTTGTCAAAGATGCCGCAACATTGTGTGCTATGTTTTCTGAAGTTATTGAATGGGTTGGCCTTGTAAATGTTGTTCACGTAGTGACAGACAATGCAGCCAATTATGTATCTGCTGGTAAATTGATACATGACAAGTATGAATCTATTTTCTGGTCTCCTTGTGCGGCTCACTGCTTGAACCTATTGTTGAAAGATATTTGTAGCATGTCCCATGTTGCAGAGCTTGCTACCAAGGCTTCACAGGTAACTAAATTTGTGTACAATCATATGGTTTTTCTTTCTTGGCTGAGGAAAAGAGAAGGGTGGCAAGAAATTGTGCGTCCAGGGGTAACTCGGTTTGCTACTACTTTCATTACATTAAAAAGTATTTATGAACATAAGCATGATTTGCAAGCTTTGATGGTAGACAAACATTTTACTAGTCATAAGTTAGCCAAGACTCAAGCGGGACAAAATGTTAATGCTATTATTTTGGATAGCAAATTTTGGAATGACTGTTACATGATTGCAAAGCTTATGGGGCCGGTCATTTAATTACTAAATATTGTAGATGGAGATGCAAAACCTTCAATGGGTTAGGAAATGTTTAGGAATAGGAAGCCTTTGTATAAGAAATACACCGAAATTTTTAAGGCTCGATGGGATAAACACCTAAAGCGCAATCTTCATGCTACTGCTTACTACTTAAATCCTGCAGTCTTTTATGATGATTCATACAAAGAGAAGAGTAGAGTTGTGGAATCAGTCGTTGAAATGCTTGAAGTAAAAGCTATATGTCCTAACATGGCCAAAGTTATGGAGGAGATGCAAGCGTATCGTCGTCGTGAAGGAAGCTTCGGTAAAGAAAGTGCTATGAAGTTAAGGAAGACAATGCAACCCGGTGAGCACCACTATATTTTATTTAAATTAATTTAACTTTAATAGGTAGGTGTATTTTCTTATTTTGTCTAATTCAATATGTTTTTTTGTAGATGAATGGTGGAGATATTATGGGGGTAGTGCCCCAATTTTGCAAAAGTTAGCAATGCGACTTCTTAGTCAAACTTCTTCTTCTTCGGGGTGTGAAAGAAATTGGAGCGTCTTTGAACGCATCCATACGAAGAGGAGAAACAGGCTTGAACACCAAAGACTGAATGATCTTGTTTATGTTGCTTATAACTTGCGTTTGAAGAATAGGTGTATATCCAAAAGGACAAGTTATGATCCCATTGATTATGAATCCATTGACGACATTGACTTTTGGGTGGTTGAAGAAGAAGAGACCCCTGAACTTGATATTGATGAGACTGAAAATGCTCTTTATAATGCTAATGCAAGGCCGATTGATGATATATTGCCAAATAATGGAGGTAATATATAGTAACATTGAATATGTGTTTGTATATAAGTTATAATTATTAATTATAGACCCAACAATTTATTTTGCCTTTGTTATGTAACTAGGTGATGAAGAAGTAGACACTACGGCGTTTCCACTTGATGATGGTGGAAGTGGAACTAATGACGGTGGAACTTATGAAGATCATTATGCCAATCCCAACATATTTGAATTTGATGGACGCAACCTCAATGAATTTTATGAGTAGTTGTTAATGGATAAATATTGTATTGACTTGGATATGTTGTTGTATTATTAATTATTATGAGTATTATGGTTTTTTATTATTTTTTATCCTATATATATTTAATAAAAATATTAAATAATATATTTAATTAATTCCGGTTGAACCCCCGATTCAACCGGTTGAACCCAAGAACCCCTGAACCGCTACCTCTTCCGGTTCAATGTCCGGTCCGGTTTTGATTATCTTGTTAAAAACAGATTGTTGGTTCCCTTAGATATCTTTGTAACACACGACCTGACATAGCTTTTGGTGTTGGACTGATAAGTAGATTCATGGAGAAACCAAGGTCCCTCACTTGATTACAGCAAAGAGAAAAAAATTACCATATTACAATCTCAGATCTAGAATTTGCTAGGACAAAACTAAAAATCATAGATATAGAAACTATTTACGTTCTCTATTATAAAGTACAGTCAAAACAAATGAGACAAAGAAACATCAAGTTCAACGAGTAGTAACCACATAATGGTGAAAGGCATGTGATCTTGGCAAATAAAAATTGTGGTGAAATCTTTAGAGTGTATCCCTTTGAATATATCTGCTACGCAAAACCAAAAATGTCGTAGAGAATTGGAGAAGCTAACAACTAATTTAATGACACGATGAATAACAAAATTCATAAGCTCCCAAAATCAAAAACCAAAAAGAAAACAAAAATACATTCTACATTATTATATCTAAACATGTTATATATATACTTGATACTCACAAATTTGATTCATAGTTTGAAATACCCATCTCACGTCTTCAACATCCCCTCTCATATCAAGTAAGTCTTCAATTCAGTTCATAAAGTATTATTCTCTCTCATATTTGGTGTTTATCTTCATTCATCAATATAGCCAATAAAACGTGCAAATTAACCAAAATCAAGTCACCTTCGTTTTCCAAAAAAGAAACGAAATAAAACAGCAACAGCAGCAATGGAACCAGCAGATCCTGCAGCAACCACAGGCCATTTCAAAGAATCCATTCCCTTAACTTTCTCTTCCAAACCCCTCTTTTCTATAGAGTATTTCTCCAACTCAATTTTTTTTCCATTTAACAAATCCTCCATCTCTTCCATCTCACGTTTAAGACCTTCAATTTCCCTCACTTTCTCATCAACCTTTTCCTTCATTTCCTCTTCAACCCTAACCCTCTTACTCTTCTCCTCAACTTCCTTTATCTCAATAATCCCAATTTTCCTCTCCAAATCCCTGACCTTCATTTCCATCTCTGCATTCTTCTGTTTCATTTCCTTCCTTTCTCTTTCTATCATTTCAATTCTGCTTTCTCTTTCTTCTAGAACCTTCTTCAGTTCCGCAACCTCCGCCTTTGCTTGATCCGTTTCTCTTTTCAACGACTTTGCTTCTTCCTCGAGCCTTGCCATCTCTGACTTCACCTCTTCACGTTGCTTTACCGTCTCTGACTCGGAATCTTTGTGTAATTTCTCTATCTCTGATTTCAGATTCTTAATCTCCTCGTTCTTTTTCGCATTCTCTGCTGCCATCTCGTCACGCTCCTGCTCCAATGCTGCAATCTTTGCAGCTGACTTTTCTCCCTTGGACTTTGCCGCCGCCGCCATCGTGATGAATAATGCGTATTGTTGATTAAAGATATGGAAAAATGTTGAACGAATTTGGATAGTTTATTGGAGATCCTTAAGAATGATCGTGTTGTGTTTTCGATATAGCTACGGCAAAACACAGAATGGAAGTGACGGAAACCCAGAAAATTACATGGTTAGGAAGACAATTTACCGAGAAAATTTTAGAGAATTTTCCGGCGAATGAACGGAGTATTCAACGTTGCAAGTATTTCTTTTTTTGGGAAATGATATTTTTAAAATAAAAAAATTAAAATTAAAAATGATTAGATTATACATATCTTATAAGTAATAAAAATTTGGTTCTTTTTTGTATATTAAAGATATTGATTTTATTGGTACACGATAAAAAATTGGTTCGAATAAACGTTAAGAACATGAAAAGTGAGAATGAAGGGAGAACGAGGAAACTGGAGTGGACTGTAGATACTATCGGGGCATTTTTTGGTTTTTGTTAGGAAAAAATAGATGAATAAACTCAGATGCGCGGCATTTAATTAGTTGTTTTAACTAATAGCTTTCATCTATAAAGTTTTTCTTTGTCAAAAAATCTGAAGTTTTTGTACAATTCAAAATAAACAAATGCAATATTTTGCTCTACAATGTGGAAAACATGCTTTGATTTTCCAACATATAGCATTACTCGTGTGCATAAAATTAGTACCACATTTTCCAATTCTCTTAATTGGATGTCTATGTTGTCATTCATTTCCTAAATAAAAAGTAGGGTTAAATATGTTTTTGATCCCTATAAAATTTGGGTTTTCATTTTTAGACCCTAAAAAAAAATTTACCAACTTTTGGTCCCTATAAAAGTTGAGTTTTTTGCTTTTAGTCCCTCATGACTTTTAATAGCGTTTTAAAACTTTTAATAGCGCTTATAAAAGGTCAAAAAAAGCGCTATTAAAAGTTTTGAAGCGCTATTAAAAGTAATGAGAGACTAAAAACAAAATCTAAATTTTATAGGGACCAAAAGTTGGTGAAATTTTTTTGAGGGACTAAAAACAAAAAATCCAAATTTTGTAGGGACCAAAAACATATTTAACCCTAAAAAGTATATAGTAACACTCGAATCTCATCCACTAATTTGGATGACCAAATTCATATAACACATCTATTTTTAAGAAAAAGAATATGTTCCAGGCTGGGCCGCGCCCAATCTGGATTTGGGCCAGTCACAGGTCCACAATCAAGCAATGATCGATGCGCTTCTGCAAGGAACGACGGAGATTCCACTGCGATGATCAACAGTCCAGATCGGACCTAAGTTTCACGCGCCCCAAATTGCCTAATGCATCACCAACACCTATAAATAGACTTACATTTATTGCAGCAGGTACGCATTCTCACTCTACCAGACACTTAATTTCTCTAAGCTGATTTGGGCGTCGGAGTGTGTGCAGGTACCACCCCCCATGCCGGACCAACGCGACAGACGTCGTCACCAGGAGCAAAGCCGACTCTCATATCCGGCATTCACCGGGTTCGACCTCAGAACCGAGAATTGGCGACCTCAGAGCGTGGTTGAGGTTCAACCTCGGCAATCCCAGACACCAGAGGGTGTCGCTCAAGCCCTCTCATTTGAAGGAGCCCAGACTCTAGGGCAATCATTTCTCCCTCCACCTCTGAATGTTCCCGAGACGGTGCCAATCTCGACTCGAGCGGTACAGGAACTACTGAACCTATTCAATAATCAAGCAAGGAAATTTTCCAAAGCCGAGGCGCGCATAACCCAAGTCGAGATGGATATGGTTGTAGTCTGAGCTAACATAGCACTGTTTCTAGGGCATTATCAAACCTGGTCTCCGTTTCTAGGGACCATGGTGTCAAAGCGCAATCGCTCCCCGATGCACCGCCATTGTGATCACCCATGTTAGCATCATGGTAGGAGAGGTTCGGGATCCCCACCGAGCTCTCCTCCAATGATTCCGACTCGACTTACCGCCCGGATGATTCACCGGAAGAGGTCCCCGAGGAGAGGAGACAAACGGCAAGGTATCGAATATCACTGAACCCGCATGGCTGCCGTAACCCTTCACTTTGGGGCCCATCGCGATATGTAGAGTCGTCTCGGCGAGCACCATTTACCAAGAAGATAAATGATTGGCCAATCCCGAAAGCTATCGAGTCACCTCTGATGCTGAACATATCCCACAGTATTGGGGATCGCGACGATCACCTCTTTTTTATCTATGACGGTGCTCAAATGCAAGATCTTTCCACTTACTTTTCTAAGGCAGCACTCGCCTTGTTCCGAGGGTTAAGACCAAACTCGGTATCATCTTGCCACCAGCTGGCCAAAGTCTTCGTGGTGCGATTTGCATGCTCGAGGTTAAACCAAAGTCGAAATGTGTCCAAAATTTTATAGATGAAAGCTATTAGTTGTTTTAACCTCATTTTGTTAATTAATGTAAGTCTCTCATGAGGTTACATTAATTTCATGAGGGGCGACCTCCGATCCGGGAGTCTGTTCTAGATCGACAGAGGAGTTAGCCGACCCAGAGACTGGGGGGAGTTCCTTCATAGGTCTCAAAATTTTATTGACTACGAAGAGGATGACTTGGCAAGTCGGATTGTGACAAAGACGACCTCAGAGAGGAACTTGAATTAGCAAGAAGATTGGAAAATGAGGGAATACGAGGAGGACAACGTCAGCCCCACGTTTGAACTAGGTGTTTTTCCGAACACACTCTGCCTAATGCGTATTCTGGCCGAATATGGGAATGTTGAGTTCCGAGATGTCAATCTGCCAAAGTCACTTGAATAGAGATCCAGGATGAGTAAGAAGGAATATTTTCGTTACCACAAGAGAAAAATACACGACACCAATAAGTGCAAGACTCGAACGACATCGAAGAGCTGATCCAAAAAGGGAAACTCAACCAATATGTGAAGAAGGAGGAAGAGCGCAAACGATCTTGGTCGCCTCGAAAAGGGAAGGTCATAGTCAACAAAGTCAAGGAGGCTTCCAAGGGCGATGATAGTGAATCCACTGCTGAAGAGGACAACTGTAAGTATAAAGGTAGGCTGGTAGCCATGGTGATTTCCGGAGGCTGCCCTGTGGAAGGTGGGGAGACTATGAAGACAATGAAAAGGAAATGGAAGGATATCATGACATCTCTTCAACCTCGGCTTCCGAGATTAACTCCCACCGACCTCCCTTGGCATTTGGGGATATCGACCTCTTAGACGGGAAAACTAACAAGTACATTCCCTTACTAATCAGAGCTATAATGGCCAATTTTGAGGTAAGAAGAATATTGGTGGACCAATGACGCTCGGCAAACATCATGTTCCTTGATTTGCTGACAAGGCTGTGGATCGAGGAGGAGGACCTAACCCCTTATCGGGGAACACACCTCTCCAGATTTAATGGTTCTAAGGCCAAACCCCTCGAGCTCATCGTCACCTATGGGGAAGAGCCCTTGACTCGGACTGTGAAAACTCCTTTCCTAGTCTTTCGCTGAAATGTCAAATTAGTACAAAAAGTCCTAGTAGGGAGAATCATCGAAATCAAAGTATGTATCAAAGGGCTCAAATAGTTGTTCTGACTCTGATGGTCTCTAACCTATGTGTCTATACACCTTCAGCATCCTTGCCTGCAGACGGTGCATCCTCGCTATGTCAATTTGCAGAGTCCTGATAGTATGATCATGAGTCTGCACCTGCTGCCTCGACTCTGTCACCTCAGCTGCGCTCTGTGAAGGAGGAGGTCAATCGGAAGAAGCTCTGTGGTTTCAACGTGATCAACCCCAATCTGAATAAAGGGAGAAAATAGCCCTGAACCATATAGGCAACCCATATTCTTCCCGCCTACCACCTTTTAGCAGTTGTGTATCGCTAGAGCAGGCTGCTCAGGGGTAAGTGGAGCATGTAATTCAGGGTTCCAGCTCCCCTAAATCCTAAACCCAACCCTAAACTGTAGCCCAGTGTGCCTTGAGGGTTGTCCAGACAGACTCACCTATCCAACGCGGTCTCCAATCTATAATCCAAACTTTAAAAAGCATATCTGACAGACGGCGGTCCACTCTCGTGTTAAAAATCCGCCTAATGTCTACCTCTTCCTTTGTCTTCCACGGCACTCTCGTTTGTATTAAGCAATATCAAAATATGTATTAGTAATTATATTAAACAATAAACAATAAATTAAAGTTATGAATATAGGTAATGACATTATTGATACTTACCTTAAATAAATCAAAAAATCTCTTCTTATCGTCGATACTCACTGCTGGTCTACTCTAGCCAGAGTTGCAACCTGCATAATAAAAGATATATCAAACAATCAAACACATATATAAGCCGTAGCATAATTAAATTAAATTAAAAAACTCAAAGAATACTTATGTTCTACCTCATGGATAGATGATTGGGTGACCATCCTTCATGACAGCCACCTCACCATCATCATTCCCATCGGGCGATGTCTTCGGATCTACTGTCTCGTCGTGAATCGGTTGTGGATCATCGTCCTAGGGCGCAGCATGTAACCTGGGTGTAGGCATAGATAACCCAGGTATGCCCATATATATCCCAGGTGTGCCCATAGGTAACCTAGGTGTGGGGAAAAACCATATTGAGGTGTGTGGCCGGTGGGAGACATAAATTGGGGTACTTGTGGGATATAGGGCGGTGGGGCAACTGGAGCGGAATGCGAAGTCTCTCAGTTGTCATGGACTGGTGCATCCCCACAAGGAAGAGCGGAGATCCCACCGCGATGATCAATGGTCCATATCAGACCTTAGTTTCACGCGCCCCAGAGCGCCTGACGCATCATCGACACCTATAAATATAGACATGCATTTATTGCAGCAGGTACACATTCTATCTCTATCTGACACTTAACTCCTCTGAGTTGACTTGGACGTCAGAGTGTGTGTAGATATCACCCCTCACGTCGGACCAACGCAAGGGACGTCGTCACCAGGAGCAAAACTGGTTCTCATATCCGACATTCACCGGGTTCAACTTATCTTTTATTACTTCTCTTTTATTTAAAATAAAAGGTAAATCTAATCTCACCTGCAAAAACTAGACCCTTTTCCAAGATCTTTTAATTCAGGCAGAATCCCTTACCAAAACATGTTTAACATGTTTATTAAAATTTTTTTGTCATAGGATATCTAAACTTTTATCATATCAATTTTATTTTATTTGGTTTGACAAGTATATATATATATATATATATATATATATATATATATATATATATATATATATATATATATATATATATATATATGAGTCACAAGTACATTAACATCAGATGTCGTAACTTACACCAATTAATAACTTCATATAGAAAATAAAATTTATCAATCCGACCGTCGAATAACGTGATATTACCATTGTAATCTTATATATCAAATTTTTATAATTTGGATACTCAAAGGCGTCACACATTTATTTATCTTTTAAATAATATATTAGTTATAGAAATAAAATGGTGTATTATCTCTAACATATTCATTAATAGCATCGTATAATATGCTATCTTTCAGCTAAAAATACTAATCAAGAAAAATTTCAGCTAAAAATTCAAACTAATGTACAAGACTCTCTCTTATGTTCTGCTGCATTCCCAGGCTAGATTCGAACCCCAAGATTTTGGCATGTAATCCAAATGCTCTTGGGTTGAGTCTGAATTTGTGGTTGTGTAAGATGTGATCCAAGTTTGTACAATCTCATTTAATCAATTAAAAGTACAAACACCCAAGAGATTGGTTTTAAGGTGGTGATTTCAATGCAAACACCTGAAAACAAGGTTATGCAATATGCATCGACTTACAAGTTACAATATAGTACTCAATTTCAATGTTACAGTTTCTTCATATTTGTTAACAATAGTTCATAGCTTTATAACAACAGAGAAAGGTGACTCTTTCAAGGTAAGTACTCCACATTCTACCTCACTTTTGTACAACAATCCATGACTAGAGAAGCTCCTTACCTACAAAGAGCCCATTTCTCTAAGGGGATTGATCCCCTTAGCCAATATATTCACAACACAACTCCCTCCTAGAACATCCTTGTCATTCCATATTGAACAGGTCCAACTTTTCTATGAGCAGTGGCACCAGCTGCAGCAGCAACTCCACCATATTGAGCTTTTGACTGCAACAAATTTGTTTCTATTGCAATTTGATCATCCTTTTCTATCTTGTTCACTCCTGCCCTTGTCATAAAAAAGGGATTTGTATCAATGTTAATAGCTATTTCTGGTGCTATTTTGGCATTAGCTCCACATTTTTGTTGTCCATGTTTTGCTTCTGTTGTTGTTGGTCTTTCTTGATTTCCAGTGCTGCTAGGTCTTTGATAATAATACGCCGGTGGAACAGGTTGAGGAGGAAGAACAGCAGCTCTGATAAATGTTCTTGGATCATATGAATCCTTTGTAGCACTACCGTACTCGTACGGAACCACTGGCCCGACAACTTTACCGGGTTTTGCTGATAAGAAAAATGAGATTATTATTATTATTATTATTATTATTATTATTATTATTATTATTATTATTATTATTATTCACGCGCATAACCTTAATCGACTACAATGGTCACAGATCTATATAATTAAAAAGATAACTAAATCAATAAACACACAGCATTACTTTTTAATTAATGTGTGTTTATTGATTTAGTTATTGTCTAAAAAGTGTCCAAGTCAAAATAAATTTTTTAAATGCAACATCATAGAGGAGTGTCCGACGCGTGTCGTGTCGGTGTCCAACGAGCGTCGCTGTCTGACTACGATTCAAACACGCGACATATGACACAGTCACACAGCATTATGAAAAAGTGTCTGTTTCAGATTATATACCTAATGGAATTCTTTGTGGTCCCTGAATCGGCCGTGGTGCTGGACTTTCGGTTTCTCTAGGGTTTTTGGTATAATCCTCGGCTGGTTGCCGGTTTTTGCTGGAAGAAATACTAATTTGGTCTTTTTGGTGTACTGTATTTGAATGTACAATTGTTGACCTGTAAAAAATTCAGAAACAAATGCTCTTTGTGAGTGAAACAATCATAACAAGCATGGAAAGTATGGAGTAGGTGGGGTTAATTTTAGTCCACCAACTTGTGAGTTGTGATTCTCTTTTACACTATGCTATGATATTGAAAGTGCAGCTAAATAAGTTGGGAAACTACTTCAAGGAAGGAAAAGTACCTCATAGCTAAAAGTTACCATAATATAAATCTTGGCTACATAAATGTGAAGACTTAAAAAATGGATAAGAAATTACTCATCCACAACATAGTTGACAGTTAATTTAATTTAATCTTAGAAAGAGGCGTAGTGATAGCTATGTACATTAAGATCATTTTCTTGTCTACAACACTTTCTGCTCTCAAACAAAACTCAATAAATTCAATTGTATAGTTATGTTTGCTAAGTCTAGACTCGAACTTTGTGTTCTTTACCAATTTCATTTTGTATGTGAGTATGTCCAATACTAGTGATTTTTATCAAGGAATATTCAATCCTATAGTTACTAGCTTTAACATGAGCATAATGTAACAGAATGTAACCATTTGTCGACAGTGAAATTACAATTGTAACACAACAAAAGCAAAATGAAATCCAATGATAAACTGCACGTATGAATTAGACTTACCTCGGAAGAGAAACATGTTTCCGATCAAGTGGCATACTAGGACCATTTTTACCATTTTCCTCTAAATGAGCAAACTGCTTTCTGAATTGGTCCACCGCACTGTAAAGAAATGGACCAGAAAAGACTATGAGATGATAAAGTTGAAAAACCGAGTAGAGAATTATTAAGGGACAAAAAGGTTTGTCGTATGGTATAATAAACAGTTGGTGTGCAATTAAGAAATAAAAACCTTGGATATAGAAAATTAGTTCTTTCTGTTCCATTCATGTAGTCTTTCAATAGCTGAGGATGATACTCTAGAATCTCACGGAAAATTAGCTCTCGAATTTCTTCCTTTGTGACTCTCCGTCTTTCGAATTCAAACTCCATTTTTGTGATAGGCTGGCAGGACGGTTCTCTCTCGACTTTCGCCAGTCCCTTGAAGTAAGGATCAGCCAGTGCCTGAAAACAACAAAACATATAAAAATCTAGAGCAAGAAAGTCAAGACACCATATTATAGATAGCTACACATTGTAATGATCTATGGAGCACCGAAACGACTCGGACACGCACACACCGGTTTTAATTTGAAAAAATCGGACACAATTCATGTCAGACACCGGACACGGCTTCAACCGGAAGTGTCAGTGCTACAAAGGCAATGATTCATTATACCATTTTTATCGTCCAAATGAGAAAGACGAGTCGATGAAGTAGCTAAGGATACAACTAGATATAATTTCAAATGTCAATGCACAATAAAAAGCAATAAAGAACATTGTAACAAACCTCTTCAGCAGTAGGCCGGTCTTTTGGGTCAAAAGCCAACAACCTTTCCAATAGTCGTAGTGCTAAAGGGTCAGCATTGGTAAATTTTTGTGCAAATGACACAGGCTGTTTTTTTCTCATGCTAGTTAAGTATCTCCTTGCCTTTTCATTGCGCACCTGCATCCAACACAAAATAGTTACAAGCTGGTAACGTTTGGTTAAGAATTAAGCTTCGGAACACCAATGGTAGTGATTTTTCCTCGATAGGAGGATATGCTTACTCGTGATATAGTATCTAATGAAGGAGTCCCAAGCAGATCTGTCATCAGATCCAATTGATGTACTACATTTTTTCCAGGAAAAAGTGGCTTTCCTGTTAGTACTTCAGCAAAGATACAACCTATACTCCATATATCAATCGCTGGTGTATACTGCGTCAAAATTCACCAAAAGAATATATTACAAATTTATGCTACTAAAAGTGAATTCGAAAACTATTACATTTTGATGTGCCTACTGCCTACTCAACCAAATAGAATAAAAGGTTGAGTTTACCATGGGCTGATATGAAATTTGAATCAAAGTATGGTAAGTCAAGACTATGCAAATATTATTTATTTATGTAGTCAATCCGAAAAAGACATACCTTTGAGTAAAATGATCCACATAGTTCTGGAGCTCTATACCACCTTGTAGCAACATAATCCTACAGACAAATGCATTAAATATGAGAAGTTTTCAAAAAATAATGATTATAATAATAGTAACAACATTAACAACAAGCAAAGTTGAAAAGAAAAAGTGGAAAAGAAACAAACAATAGAAATGTTTAGAAGCATACCGTCCAAAATATTGTAGTTGGTGTGTCACTGAAAGCAACTCTAGCTAGTCCAAAGTCACAAATTTTAAGTTTACAGTTCGCATTTGCCAGTATATTTTTTGGTTTCAAATCTCGATGATAGACATTTGCTGCATCGTTTAGATAATAATTAATCAATGCCTGAAAACTCATACAGTGAAATAGGCAAGATAAAGTACAAAAGGAGCATAGTTAAAAAGAAGGTAATGTGCACAATCCCGACAACTTCATTGACGGAAATGCCAAGTTATTCAGTTTGATATTTGACACATGAAAGTAACTACAACAATGTGCATCTTATAGTCATTAGCCACACAATGTGCATATTGAGACAATTACCGGTGTGAATATATTTCAGTGCTCGAAGTAATTGATAAAGAAAAAACTGATAGTGCTCTTTTGTTAAGTCATCATTAGCTTTAATAACTTGATGAAGATCAGACTCCATGAGCTCAAAAACAACGTAAATATCTTTGAAGTCCTTTCGAGAAGGAGGAAGCATGATGTGTTTTATTTCAACAATATCAGGATGTCGTAGAAGTCTAAGCAGCTTTATCTCACGAAGAATACGTGCAGCATCAGATATATGCTCGAAGATGTCATGAATCTTCTTAATTGCAACTTTTTCACCGGTATGAGTGTCAATGGCCGAACAAACAACTCCGTAACTTCCTTTCCCAATGACTTCTTGAATTTTGTAACGGTTGGCATCACCGTAGTCAGAGAAAAAATCCATCTCTGTCGAACTCTGTAGCAATGATATAAAGTTATTCCACATAGGAAATTCATGCAAGTTCAATTTTTAAAGTCTGAAAACAGTCATAAATCAATCACAGCAACAAAGTAAATGCAAATTTTCAATATAGATAGAAATTGAAATACAAGTAATTATTTTCCTGTCTTGCAGAGAAATTCATCAACATTGAGCATATTATTCACCATTTCTTCTCATTCAACTCAGTCTACTTTATACCTAAGCAAATTGATTGCTAATCTATTTTCAACACAACGGGAATGTACACAATTATTTCAGAGGGTATACAATCCACTTTATTATACCAAAAATGGAACAGGAACGGCAAACAGATAAGATTTGGGAAACTAAAAGGAATGATAAATTTGTCAAAACAAAACAAAACAAAACAAAACAAGTAGTAGACAAGATCTGACAATCAAAATGACTTATCCAAATCCATCTAATGAATTTGAAAGGAGCAAGTAAATTTCATCAACACCTCAAAACAAAATAGTTGGAAAAAAAAAAGATCTAGCTAACCATGTCGTTTTCCTCTATGTATCAGGAAAACAAGATAACTGAAAACATGACCCCATTGAAAATTCTCATTATCCATCATTCATTCAGCAACAAAAGCAACATCTTATTATTACTATTAAATTTTCCTTGTCATCATTCATACAACACTTAAACCAAAAAGAAAAAACCAATGATTTTTCCCAATCACAATTACACAATTGAAAACTGATAATTAACAAGAAAAACAACAACAAAAACTCACCTTTTTCCTATGATCTTGCTGCATTTTCTGCTTAGACTCACAAATTCTCCAAAAATTCCCTATAGGGTGAAGATCAAGCACAAACTGAACAAACCCCAGGTTACAAAATCTCTTCAAACAAAACAAAAAACAAAATTTTAATCTCAACTTATCCACATTTCCCCCACCTACCTCTACACATTATCACAAAAGCACAGCAATCCCAGCTTATTCTTCCTTTCCCTAATTCTTTCACCAAACATAAATTCAAAATGAGATCCCACATGCACCTTCCCTTCGAATCCAAATAATAAGAAGAAGAATCAGCACCCACCACCTAAAACAATTATATAGTGACCCTTCTCCAACCCAGTAACAAAACCACCCTCATTTTCACTACCCCACCAAAGATCTAAGCTATTAACAAATACCCTGTTGCTTGTTTCAATAGATAAACCACAAAATGTTGCAACTTTGTAAACCAAATTAGAATTAGAAAATCACAGTGGCAGAAATGAAATGGGTTAGTGCACAAGATCTGAGTTCACCGACACAGGCAGAGAGAGAGAGAGAGAGAGAGAGAGAGAGAGACGTGAAAATTTGGAGAGATTTGAGGCTTAAATCTAGTGGGTGCCTTTGTGTATCTTATCCGTAACGTATCCAGATACATTATTATTATTATACATATAAATAGTATACGCTATAAAAAAAATAGTATACGCTATACGGATATGGTATTGTAATACGAAAATGGCTTTAGTGTTATTTTGGAAAAATACGGAGGGTAATTATGGAAAGAGAATTTTACAAGACATATTTTTTTCTTTCTTACCCTGTTCAGAGAATTATTATGTGTCCCCGCAGTGAATTACAGGTGTCATATTGGACAGGTCAATTTCGACACGTTGCGTCGAGTTTTTAGAGGTTTGGGATGGTAGTTGGAGGGGCCTACGTGGCAGTGTTGCAACGTTGAAGTTGTAATAATTGTTTTAAATTTATTAGTCTGATGCTATATCATCATCTTATTATTATTTAATTTTTCTCTACGTAATTTATTGTGATTTTGATTAGGATTTGGATGCGGTGACACTATTAACATCTTTGGTATGTATCTAATCTTATCTATCTTTACTCAATATCAACATAAATTACCGATTTAAATCTCTTATTAATAAGACATGTCTAACTTAAGAGTAAAAATATCATTACTCTCTCTTTCTTTTTTTTCTTACCCTCTGTTACTTCATTTTTTTCTCTTTATTCTTACACTCTCTTTCCTCCTTTTCACTTTTTTCTTCCACTCTCTTTCTTGCTTTTTTCTTTTTACTTTGCTTTTACTTTTCCCATAAACAATTCTTCTCTTTCTCTTATCATTTCACTTTAGTTTTTTAAACAAAACTTTTAAATTTATACAAACACTACTACTCTACTAAAACAGATATTTCTTATTGATAATCTTCAAAAAAAACAAGAAAACTTAATGACTATTTAAACTACTAATTAATATTTAAAACAGATATTTCTTATTGATAATCTACTATCTAACTTTTATTATCTACTATAATCTACTAATCAACTAAAATAATCAATTGAAACTACGAGATAACTGCACTGATATATAAAAAAATACCGGATAACCGCAGTGATATTTAAAAAAAAAAACACGGGATTAATATTTGCCATTGATAATTATAAATTTTGAAGACTACTATAAACCTACTATCGAAAAAAACAAGAAGGCTTAATGACTATTTAAACTAATTAATATTTAAAATACACGTGACAAATATTTGTTACTAATACCTAAAAAAGGATAAATAATTGTGATTGATATATAGAAAACACTCGATAAATATTTCTTATGGATAATCTACTATTTACTATAATGTACTAATCAACTCAAATAATCAATTGAAACTATGAGATAACTGCATTTATACATAAAAAAACACTTGATAACTGACTGATATATAAAAAAAAATACGGGATAACTACAATGATATATATAAAAACACGGGATAGTTGCACTGATATATAAAAAAACACTAGATAACAACACGGATATATAAAAAAAACACTGCACTGATATATAAAATTTATCTATCTATACAAACAAACCTCTTATTAAATTACCAATTTAGATCTCTTATTAACAAGACACATATCTAACTTAAGGGTAAAAATGTCATTACCCTCTCTTTCTTCTTTTTTCTTCTTACCCTCTCTTCTTTCCTTTTTTTTCTCTCTTTATTCTTACACTCTCTTTCATCCTTTTCACTTTTCTCTTAGACTCTCTTTCTTCCCTTTTTTCTTTTTACTTTACTTTTACTTTTCCCATAAACAATTCTTTTATTTCTCTTATCACTTCACTTTAGTTTTTTTTAACTAAACTTATAAATTTATACAAACACTACTCTACTAAAATTACCTATAAAAATGTAAATGAGTCACACTAAAAAAAAACTATCACCATTTGGGAAAAAGTTATCCCCTTAAAATTTTAATTTTTCTTTTCGAAATCTGTTTACACTCTTATTGATAATCTACTATCACCTCTTATTGATAATCTACTATCTATCTTTTACTATCTATTATAATCTACTAATCAATTGAAACTACTAGATAATTGCACTGATATATAAAAAAATTACGGGATAACTACACTGATATATAAAAAAACACGAGATTAATGTTTGTCATTGGTAATTAAAATTTTTGAAGAGTACTACTACAAACCTACTATCTAAAAAACAAGAAAACTTAATGACTATTTAAACTACTAATTAATATTTAAAAAAGATATTTATTATTGATAATCTACTATCTAACTTTTATTATCTACTATAATCTACTAATCAACTAAAATAATCAATTGAAACTACGAGATAACTGCACTGATATATAAAAAAATACGGGATAACCGCAGTGATATATAAAAAAAACACGGGATTAATATTTGTCATTGATAAATATAATTTTTGAAGACTACTATAAACCTACTATCTAAAAAAATAAGAAGGCTTGATGACTATTTAAACTGATTAATATTTAAAATACACGTGACAAATATTTGTTACTAATACCTAAAAAAGGATAAATAATTGTCACTGATATATATAAAACACTGGATAAAGATTTCTTATGGATAATCTACTATCTATCTTTTACTATCTACTATAATCTACTAATAACCTCAAATAATCAATTGAAACTATGAGATAACTGCACTTATACATAAAAAAACACGGGATAACTAACTGATATATAAAAAAACACGTGATAACTGCAATGATATATATAAAAACACGGGATAACTGCAGTGATATATAAAAAACACTAGATAACAACACGGATATATAAAAAAACTGCACTGATATATAAAATTTATCTATTTATACAAACAAACCTCTTATTAACTTACAAATTTAGATCTCTTATTAACAAGACACATATCTAACTTAAGGGTAAAAACGTCATTACCCTTTCTTTCTTTCTTTTTCTTCGTACCATCTCTTTCTTTCTTTTTTTTCTCTTTATTCTTATACTCTCTTTCCTCCTTTTCACTTTTCTCTTAACTCTCTTTCTTCCTTTTTTTCTTTTTACTTTACTTTTACTTTTCCCATAAACAATTCTTTTCTTTCTCTTATCACCTCACTTTAGTTTTTTTAACTAAACTTCTAAATTTATACAAACACTACTTTACTAAAATTACCTATAAAAATGTAAATGAGTCACACTAAAAAACAAAAAAGAAATTATCACCTTTTCGGAAAAAGTCATCACCTTAAAATTTTAATTTTTCTTTTCGAAATCTGTTTACACTCTTATTGACAATCTACTATCACATTTTATTGATAATCTACTATTTATCTTTTACTATCTATTATAATCTACTAATCAACTAAAATAATCAATTAAAACTATGAGATAATTGTACTGATATATATATATATATATATATATATATATATATATATATATAAATACGGGATAACTACACTGATATATATATAAAAAAATACGAAATTAATATTTGTCATTGATAATTAAAATTTTTGAAGACTACTACTACAAACCTACTATCTAAAAAACAAGAAAACTTAATGGCTATTTAAACTACTAATTAATATTTAAAACAAATATTTCTTATTGATAATCTACTATCTAACTTTTATTATCTAATATAATCTACTAATCAACTAAAATAATCAATTGAAACTACGAGATAACTTGACTGATATATAAAAAAATACGGGATAACTGCAGTGATATATAAAAAAACACGGGATTAATAATTGTCATTGATAATTATAATTTTTGAATACTACTATAAACCTACTATCTAAAAAAACAAGAAGGCTTGATGTCTATTTAAACTGATTAATATTTAAAATACATGTGACAAATATTTGTTACTAATACCTAAAAAAGGATAAATAATTATCACTGATATATAAAAAACACTGAATAAATATTTCTTTTGGATAATCTACTATCTATCTTTTACTATCTACTATAATCTACTAATCAACTCAAATAATCTATTGAAACTATGAGATAACTGCACTTATACATAAAAAAACACGAGATAACTGACTGATATATAAAAATATACGGGGATAACTCTAATGATATATATAAAAACACGAGATAACTGCACTAATATATAAAAAAACAATGGATAACAACACAGATATATAAAAAAAAACACTGCACTGATATATAAAAAAGCATGGGATAAATGCACAGATTGTTTTTAAATGATACTTTTACATTTTTAGATTTTAATATTTATCTATTTTTTATTTGAAACTCCTTTTTTATCTATTTTAAATTTGTCTTTATTTTCACGGGATAATGTTCAGACTATTTAAATAATGTCTAAGTTCATTCATAAAAAGAACACGACGGCTCACAGCACTCGTGCGTATGCACGGGTATCCTACTAGTTTATAGTATAAATAATGAGTTTAATTTATCTAAATATCTTAATGATGGTTTAATTACCATGAATTTATAACAATAATAATTTATAAACATTTTGTCATATTTTATATTGATTAGTCTATGCAGCCTTGGACATGCAGCAATATTAAATATCTTGAGGTACTACTCGGCTCGAGAGATTAGACTCTGCAGTTGCACGCAGAGGATACCCGGTTTCTATCAAAAAAATATTTAATATTGATTAAATATTTTAATCATGAATAAAATATGCCCTTTTATGCCGTTTTACATTTATTTTAACAGTTAGTTTCATCAAACGCGTCATTTACTATCAGTGAGCTTATCCTCTATCCAGTATGTACTAATTATCTGCTATTCGCTAACTTATCCAAAAAATCCGCTATTTTTTACCAAATAGAGTCTTAGTCTATTTCCATCTCTAGGTGCCACTAGACTTAGGGATGGCAAAACGGGCTTAACCCGCCGGGCCGGCCCGCTAACCCGCCAAAAAATGGCGGGTTGAATTAGTGATTTCACTTCGCCAACCCGTTGTAGCCCGCCCCGCCTAACTCGCCAATTTGGCGGACTGCCCGCCAAATTTATTTTCTTTATTTTCCCTTGTTTTTAACTATTTCAAAAAAAATTGATGCTTTTTTGGCGGGTTGTAGTGTGTCGACCCGCCAAACCCTCAATTTTACTTTGTTTTTGGCGGGCTTGGATGGGCTAACCCGCTAACCCACCTATTTTAAGCCCAAAAAGTATGTTTTAAATACATTTTTTATTTTTTTAATTTTAATGGCTGCCAACCCGCCAAGGGGAGGGGAGGGCTCAATTTCTCAACCCAATATCTTTTGGCGGGCTCACGGCGGGACGGGGCGGGCCGGCCCATTTTGCCATCCCTAACTAGACTTTGCATGATGTGATCCTCTATTTTGTTTTTCTTTCTCTTTTTTTGGTATAAATCGTGTATCATCTGCATGCAACTACACAGACTAATCCTTCAAGTCGGGTAGCACCACAATGGGCGGCAAAGCATTGTGACTACTTCCTCAAAAAGCTTGTAAAATAGGGCCTTCTTTAAAATAAATTAATAGAATTTATGAATTTAAAAAAATAATATTATGGTTTTGCTAATGTAGAATTATTTCCTATTCGGTTACAAGGAAAAAAAAATTGTCAAAATTAAAAGTTTTACATAACTTATCTTATTTAATAACATTAAGGCTTAAATAGTTATTACCCCCTGCAAATATCCTCATTATCCAGTTACCCCCTGCAAAAAAAAAGGTATAAAAAACACCTTGTAAAATGTAACGTGTCATCATATTATTGGGCCTCTGTGACACATGGCACTGACATGCCACATCAGCATCCTATGTCACCACTGCCACGTGGCACTGACATGTGTCACGTCAGCAACCAATGGATGGCTGCCACGTGGCACTGACTTGGCTAAGTGGAATATTGTGTGTTACTTAAAAAATCAAAGTTTTTGCGTTGAATGGGTATTGAACTCGCGACCTGGTGGTGGTTGGGCGTCCAATTACCACTAGGCCACCACATGATTTGTGTTTCTAAACACAACTACAAATATATATTACATCATTATTTTCTTCTTCTTCTTCCTACAGATCTGTTTCTTCTTCTTTTTTTTTGCACTTTACAAATCGAAATCGAAAAGGCCCAAATCGAAATCGAAAACCCCAAATCGAAATCGAACTGAGAGAAATGCAGATCTTCCATCGTTGTTGTTGTTGTTGAAAACCCCAAATCGAAATCGAATTCCCCTTCTTCTTAATTTCTACAGAATTTCGTTTTCTAGAAATGCAGATCTTCCATCGTTGTTGTTGTTGAACAACCAGATCTAGAAAAAAACGCAGATTCTTGAAACCAGAAAACAGATTCGATTTCGTTTTCTACAAAAGCGAAACCAGAAACGCAAATCGTTGTTGTTGTTGAAGCCATTTTGGAAAACGTTTTGAAAACGAAAATCAAAAAACGTTTTGAAAACGAAAACGAAATTGGAAGTAAAGTTATTAATCTGGAAAAGAAATATTAAATTAACTATCATCGCAAATCAAACAAGCAGTGAATGAATAATAGAAGAAAAGGAAAAAAAGTAAGTATTTCGTTTCCACAAGATGATGATTTGACGAAGATGATGATTTCGTTTCCAGAATTGTTTTCAGTTTTTATGTAATATATATTAATTGGTGGATTAATATTCCGAAGAATTGATCTGGTTCAATGGTATTAGTGAGTGGGCTTTACTAAAGGTCACGAGTTCAACACCCATCGCCTACAAAACATTTATTTTTTAGTAACAAAGGTGCCTCAACTTAGCCAAGTTAGTGCCACGTGGCAGTCATCCATTGGTTGCTGACGTGGCACATGTCAGTGCCACGTGGCAGTGGTAACATAGGATGCTGATGTGGCATGTCAGTGCCCTGTGTCACAGAGACCCAATAATATGGTGACACGTGGCACTGACGTCAGGGGGTAACTGGATAATGTTACATTTTACATTTTTTAACAGAAAAGTTAACAGAGAGGGGACATTTTACAAGGTGTTTTTTAAACCTTTTTTTTTTGCAGGGAGGTAACTGGATAATGAGAATATTTGCAGGGGGGTAATAACTATTTAAGCCTAACATTAATTCAAAATTACCGGTTAAGCTTTTTTAAATTTTAATTTCCTATGTCTTATTTTACTCCGAACAAATAATTTCCATTGTTTTAACAATAAATATCATCAAGAATTGTTTAAAGATTGCACTAAATTTTAGAGAAGATCAAAAATGTTAATAAAAAGACCAAATTTGGAGGAGCTCTAAAATTAAACTAGAAGATGGGTTTGACAGGTTTAAGAGGATACTTTTTCTCCCCATCATTAAATAATTTACTCGACCTTCGTGTCCCAGGTAGATTAAACCATTAAGCCTACGGTGTTGGTTAAATTATAATGTAGAATAAATTTATGGCTAAAAATCATAATCATAGATTAAATTTTGTGTAAGGAGAGACATCGCTTGGGAGATGTCAGCCCTTAAATGAACTCCAGTACCTCGAGGGATTAGTCTCCACAGTCGCCGTGGAAGATACTCGGGTTTACCAAAAAATAATCATAGATTAAATTTAAAGGTTTAACTTCCATCTTAATTACAAAACCTCATACAATCTTTTAAACTCATATAAGATTTATAACTAATGACACACACGCGCACGACAAATGAGGTAAACAAACTAAGTTATTGTGGGAAATAAAAAATTATTAAATTAAAATTAGCAATTTAAGTGGGGTAGTTCTAGGGTGAAAGAGCAAACCAAATATTTCACCGGTGAAACATTAATTCTAGCCGTGCGATTTAATCTAAAATAATTTGAATGGTTGAGATTTTTTGAGATTTTTAATCTTTACCTAGATTACTAGGTTAACTATAAATTGGTATTTCGGCCCAAATCACACCTCTCGGTGCCTTTATTGTAATTTGAAAACATTGTTTTATTAAGAAAATTGCAATCGAGAATCTGAGAATGACAATCGTGCTTCTCACATCAAAGCCAATTCTCAATTGCAATTCTGTTGGCAACAGTTTCCGTCACCGCTAGTTAAACACAATCCAACAATGAGAATCCAACGAAATTGCAATGAGAATCGTCACTGCTAGTTTCCGTCAATTACAATTCGGTTGGCAACAGTTTCCGTCTGGCAAAGAACCCTAACAATTCCGATAGTTAAACACAATCCAACAAGTTCACATGATCGGCAACGAATTTCGCTTCTTCTTGTCCTGCGATGAGTCTTCCAAGTTACTGGCGTCGTTGAAGGGGCGCTCCCCTCCGTTGTTTTCATTTTCAATTTTATTGTTTCAATCTCTCTCCCTTTTTGATATGTTTCTGTGGCCAGTATTTCCCATCTGTATCTCCTCTTCCTCCTGCTGGATTCTTTGGCCTCGATGACCTTGACTTGGATTTTGGAACCCTCGGCATGCCCTGGTGTAAGTATCTTTGCGCTGATCTGATCCCTTTCGTTCCTTGTTTGTTTAGGTTTTCTTTAGATGATCTCATGTTACAATTAGGGTGTGGATTTATTAAAATGATTCTTTGATCTATTGATCCTAGTTTGTTTCAATCAGACACAGGGAATGCGCCACTATTGCTTAAAAATGTTATTTCTTGTTCATATTGCTCTGTTGTTTTAAACTAGAGGTGAGAATCAGTGAAGATTTTGATATGTAGTTTCCTGTGGCTGATTGTAGTATAACTTTTGTCGTCAGAGGTCGCAATACAGAGTAGGAGGAACAGAATAACGGTACATGGCAGTGGAATAGACCCTTGAAAATGACAAGGAAAGCAATAATTTTCTGAAGAAGAACATTTTTGGATAGATTATTATAGGGTGTAGAATTTAATCACTCATAGGGATGGTGGTTAGCTCTGGTATGTTTGATTAGTTAGTTGTTTGCCTTTAATGGTTTCTAATGTAATGTTGATAACACTTACTGCAATGATCTCTTTTAGCTGCTACAACTACAGGAAAAATAATATAGGCTAGTGTGATACATACATAAATCATTCTAGTAACTTATTTTTCTATGTTAGCGGTTCTTATCTTGTTCTTTTAGGTTTGGTTTGATAACAATGAGCTAAACATTTTACTAGAAAGGCCCGTCTTCGTAAAGAAGCAAACTGAGATGCAAAATGGCATGCGATAGCTTTACCTGTTCAGTTCACGACGAACTGAGATGATGGAAGTGCTGGCCGACTACAATTTTAAGAAGTACCATGGCACTAAGGTAATAGTTGCTGATTTGCGAAGAATCCTTAAATCTTCTTGTTGGAATGCTAAAGATTGTTATGTTTCTCCACCCTTCCATCAATGTTATCCTTATGAATTTTGTTGAGTCCACAGGTTATGGATGTTGCCTCTATCATCTTTGTCAGAAGCTGAAACAGTTCTAAGAGAATTATTTGGTTATGGTGTTCAGGTAATAGCTTCTTCCATTTTTCATTTCTTTTGCAATTGAAATTGGTACCGTAAGACAAATAACTTCTGCATGTACAAATAGGATTGCTATCCCAAATATAGTTGTTGTCACCGAATGGACCTTTCTTTATCCCTTTTGGAAATTGTTTCATTGTTTTGGATTTTATTGTGAATTAGCTTTCTCCTGGGGTGTGAAGTAAATTTCATTTGGCCGCTCATATTCTCTGCGCCGAGGGTCCTTCTGAAGATATTTTGTATCGCTAACATTGTTCATCCACTGCATGTGGTTGATGGTTGTCCTGACTGCTCAAGCATAAGTTAGCATGCAATGTTTCTCTTTGAAGGTCTGTTACCTCCTTTTTTTAAACTAGTAAATTTTTATATGTGACTGATTTGAATTTTTTGGTTTGATAGAAACAATAGTGTTCATGTGGTTCAAATGTCTACTATGGAGATAGAGATAATTAGATTGCACTTATGTTTAATTTTTCCTTGTTTGTTTTTTCTTTTTATCTCTTGCCTCCACCAAGTTTCTTTTTCTTGTACAGCATGTTCATATTGTGTATGCACCCTTTAAAATTTCAAAACTATTAATGAAAGAGACACCGAATGAGGATAATAGGACTAGGTATGAAGGTGGGATCAGTAATTCAATAAATGGTTTGTCATTGAATAATACGAATCTGCTATCCTAGAGTAAGAATTTATGCATGATTTTCGACATCATTATGTTTGTGAATTTTATCTGAGATTGTTTTGTTCCTTAATCTCCATATGTTCTAGCTTTCTTCCTACATTTATGCAAATCAGTTTACAGGTGGAGAACATAGATAGATCCCCTAATGCAGCTTGCCGTTACTGTGGTGAATATGCAGTTCTATACTTGTATGTTATCCATGGTCACTTTATTATTTTTGTTTTTGTTTTTCTCTTTTGGCTTGTATGAAAAACTTTAGAAGATCATTTTGTTGCTTTAGGCCCCCTTCTGATAAGTATATCATTTATTTCCATCTTATGAATTTACTTCTACCAACTAATTATCATGAGTAGGTTGTTTTATCTCAAAGTGGTGGATCAAATAGAGGAGGCTTTTAATATAGTTTCTTCAAGTGCGAAAAGCAGCATTCATATGGATGGACTATTCAACATTATCTCATGATTTGGTACCAAAACTACAAAACATACTTATAGCATCCGAAGTTAAGATTAGTGCATCTTTCTTTTGGATCCTTTTGCAATGAAGTCTATTATTTGTCATAGATCATTAGCGCATTGTTCTTTTCTTTTTGCAGTAATTTCGAGGACATATTTGATGTAAAACACGGCATTGATTATTTGCGAGTTTAAGTTCGAATACGGAAAAGAGTTCCAGAAAAATGGAAACTTCACCCTGGAGATGCCTTCTGTAGTTCTGTTAGCTTGTCAAATTGAAAAAAAAATTCTTCAATTAAAGGGTTGTGATATTTGTTCTTTTCATATATTGTACCAAGACTCCCATGTATATTGTACCAACCGAATGGTTCTAGAAAATATCCTATATTTCTCTTGAATTCCAATGGGATTTTCCTATGTGTGCTGTTGTGGCTTCTTGTTTTTCCTCACATGACTATTCATAGTTGCACAGATAAGAGGGAGCACTATCTATAGTTTTTTATTTTCTTTGTAAATTGTAAAATACAATTTCGTGTTGTAAGAAACATTACAATATGATACCATCATGGTCCTATTTCTGAAGATTGTGTCTAATGATACTGCTTTGTCTCTTTTGATAATATTGTTTTGTTGCAGTGTACTCTTGGGTATAGTCTTAGTGGCAGTCAAATTAAATCTTGTAACATGAGTAATCGATTATTTCATGAGGAAACGCTTTGTGACTAAGTAGAAAAAATGCTTGTAATTAAGTAGAAACAGATTTGTTATAGTAATAATCAAAATCACATGAAACAGATTTGTAGAAGGCATCAAAAGGAAGAGGAGCCTAGAAAATATGTGTCAGATCAAGATGAAATAACATTCTTGTATAGTACTTGTCTTAATTGAAAAATGAATTTCCATCCAGTAATTACAAAAACAACATTTTGAATTCTCATAAGGCTAAAAGTTTTGTGGCTAACACTAATATATCAAAGTCCTTCGACTCAAAAGCTGCGTTAATAATGAAATTTTGTAGCGATTTTGCAAACTCTTCTCCCTCTTGACATTTCTGAAAAATGACCCTTGAGGCAACCAGGTCTATTGCCTAAATACAATCTCATAATGAATGAGTTGAAGTCTGAAAGTAGATAATAATACCAAGATTTTTTTACCAAAATATTATCAAAAATATTTCACCATAAGTACACCAAAATCTAAAATGAAATGAAGAAAATTGCTGCAAATCACTCAGCTTAACCAACAGACTCAATAAAAAAAATATTCATCAATTCTTAACCAAAAACATTAACATTTAATAACAAATTGTGACTACAAAAAAATAATATCTCGATTGAATCATCTAAAAATTTCATCCTAGAATCAAATGGTCATTCTCTAAGCATTGTGGATAGATTTCCAAGCCTTTTCAGCCTTATCCACGAGGATGTCTTTATGTTCATTGTGGTCACCCAACAATAAATCAATTGCCACCTTAATTCTCACAACATCTTCTTTCATCTATCACAATAAATGGATGTAATTAGTACCCGGGGAAATAAATAATATGAAAAAAATAATGTCATGTTAAATTAATATGATACTCACTGTGACATAGATGTTTGGTGTGAAAGAAGAACCCATTGTTAACCATTGTAAGATCCACACTGCAGAATGCCGACTGTTTATTCAAAATGCACAAATATTACAGGTTATTGTTAGGTGTACATATATAGAAGATGAATATACATTGATTAAAATAAATTAATTTTTTTTACCAAAATCCTTCATAAACTTGTCCAATCGGCTCAGCAATATCCCAACGCTCTGCCTGTTGCACTTCATTTGCAAAGTTGTGTGGGAAGTAGTCTGTTTGCATCATTTGTGTGATAACTTGCCACTACAATATTAAAAAGGTAAAATGAATAAGATAACGGATTCAAGAAATGTTAAATACAACTATGACAATTAATTTACCAATCTTTTAATCTTATGTTGTCTTGGGATCATATTTGACTTTTCAAAACCCGGATCCAAATGGTACAAAACTTGGTCTTCAATAGAGGCAACCATCAGATACCAATTGCCAATTAAATCTTCACTTTAATCGGCAGATAAATCTAACAATATTATAGTAATAAACTAGGTTAGACAAATCAAATTACTTCACAATGTGTTTGTGTAAATTTAACTCATAACGATATAGAAGTCATACGTGCTTTAGGTTCTCAAAAGGGGGCATCCAAAATTTTGCATACTTGCTAATGAGATCTTCAATTGTGGCACTGCAATCTAAGTCTTTCTACAAAACATATTAAAAAATTAATGTAAAAACTAGTGTGTCTTACCGTGAATTCGCATACAACACTTAAGCTATTATCGTTAACAACTACAATACCGTAAACGAGGGGGGAAGGGACCATATAGTTGGCGATGCAACGCTCTTCTCGGTCAAAGTCATCTTAAGAGACATCATCTGAACTATCTGCAATCATCAATGGTAATTATTACATGACTGGAAATAACTATTTAAATTACCGGTGACTTAATAAGTAAAATTACCTCAGTGTGAATTATTCTTCCAGGACATAGAGACTGAAAGTCGTCTCGTGAACCTTTGAGGGTTTCAACCTTGAACAATTCCTCACTTAATGCATAAAAACAGTGTTAGAGATACATTAAATATCATTATTTGTCTCCGAGTTTAATTTCAAAAAGGTTATTGCTTCAAATCAATACCTGGGATCCTTATCAGCATGAAAAACATAGTGTGAAGCATGTTCTTCCACGGGTTGGAGTTCCATTTCTGGCGTGATAGCGAAGTTGGTCTGAACAAATTGTCAATAAGCCATTGATTTCATATGCGGTGTGAAAAAAAATAGAATATAGATAAATATAGTTGAGTGGTATATGCTCACCTTAGACATTGTTTTTTGGGAACCTTTGTAAGCGGTGGAACTTGAGCACTCTGTGGATAAATTCAGTGGTTTTCTAGTCACGATTTCTCGTGATGTACTTATGTCACCACCAATCTCTAGTTTGGGAACCTTTAAATTTCTCCCCGGGGGCAAGGTAGTGAATGACAGTTTCCTCGACATTACTGGTTTGTTGCTTATTATGACCGACTTTACCGCAAGTAGAACATTGAGTCTGCTTCCTTTTCTTATGAGTATGCGAAGAAGATGCACCTGTGCATCCTTTAGTTCTAACTACACCAGGATCCTTCAGTATCTCGTGGTCGTCTTCTTGACTTGAATTTGTGGGTCCACTAACATGTAAGCCCCTCTTTGTTTCCATCTGACGAATATTAACAGCTGCTTGCTCCATATGCTCGTTGAAATCATCCCCACTCTCACTTACCAACTTACTCAAACGCATATATCGAAACATAAGAGCACAATATCTCGACGACTTGTCTGTATCCCAATGTTTCGGACAATGTTTGTTTGTGCTACATGTTGCTTCCTTCGCATTCTTTGTCCACCTAGCTGCCACCAAAGTCTCTGGCAATTCTGCAATATCTAACAGAACCAGTAGAGCAACAATATGCTCGCATGGGAGGCCAAATGATTCCATCCTCTTGCAAGAACATTTAAACACATTATCATATGGATAAAATGATACTTTCCACTCTCTCTTAGATGCTTGGTACTTACAAACTGTGTATATGAAATATGTGTAAGTTTGATGGCGTGTTGTCACGACCATATCGGCAGACCTTTCAAGAATATCTCGAAATATAAAAAATATTTCCCTAGTAAATAACTTCCCAGCATGGCGCTCCATGCTTCGACGTCTTGTTTGTAGCACATGATCACCGTAAATAGAAGCAAAGTCAGCCTCAACCTCCTTATAACGCATGTAATTAAGGGATCGATGAAAATGCAGTAAAAAATCAGCCAAATTATATCGTGAGTTTACAAACCTCCCCAATACTGCATGTAACCCCTCGCATCGAGAGGTAGTTCTGAACCCAGCAAAAAAATTGCCGCGAATATGAGCTGTGGCCCCCATCTTTATCTTTGCATACAGTTCGGTAACCCACTTGTTGTCACGCAACTTGAATGTGTCAACCATTTCATCCCACTTACGACGAAACTCACCTATCTCATAGTCACCCAACATGCATTTCCTAAATCGGCCAACAAATTCAGGAATTCCAACGTTGGACGTTGCATTACGAATTAGATGCCAAGCACACAATCTATGATAAGCATTCGGAAATACTCTTTTTATAGCATTCTTCATTGCAAGAGCACCATCAGTAATGACAGATATAGGTGACTTACCTGATACTGCTTCCAAAAACTGTTCAAGAACCCACACGTAAGTTTCTTCTGTTTCATGTGCAACAATTGCACCACCAAATATAATACTGTGATTATGGTTATTAACTCCAGAAAACACCACTAAAGGGCGGTGATATTTGTTCTTTTCATATGTTCATCAAATGCCAACACATCACCATAAACTTTGTAATCCATTTGGCTTATACCATCGCACCAAAACAAGTTTTCAAGCCTACCTTCGTCGTCAATGGTGTGACGATAAAACATCAAAGGGTCATCTGATGCCAGCCCATTAAGATAATGTAAAGCATTTTTACCATCACACCGTTGCAAAAGGCGTTGTTTTCCTATCTGATTATATATATCCTTTTTACGAAACCCTATCTTTTCGTACCCTCCTGACTGGCTTGCAAAACAACCATAGACTTGAGACGGGCCTATACCAACCTTTAACATGTCGTTCACCTGCATTATATCCGACTCTTTCATTCTTCGATGCGCAGCAAGCATTCCAGAGTACTCTTCATGTAAAAGCTCATGATTGTGTCGATCAGTAAAAACAGTTATCCGCCACCGTTGTGACAGCAAATCAATATGCACCCGAAATTCGCTTCACATCCAGATCGAGTCTCGGGTTTACACTTACGCTTACGGTTTTCTATTGTTAAACCTCTATCCTCCCTAAACCCTTCTCTGTGGCAGACAAACGTTCGCTGCAGTATTTCTTTTTTATTGCTTCGGAGGATATTGCTTTTGCGGACTGCAAACCCATTTAGTCTAGCATATCGGTTGTAGATATTAAAACTCATTATTGAAGGATAGACTATAACAAAGAATCAGTGACTTAAAATAGAAGTTAAATTGTACATGGGTAGTTACCAAACTTTGAAGTCCTAAGTAAGAAGTAAAAATTGATATCCACTCTCCATGCAAATTAGATTGGCTAACTAATGCAAGAAAGATAGACTCCTCAGTCCACCAACATTCTGCAAGCCGATATTTACTTCAATGCAACTTTTATAAGTGAACAATTTGTAAGTAGACATCAAAGATATATAATTTCAGTGAAAATTTGATACCCACTCTGTTATGGAAATACGCAACCAGTTCCATTTTTCTAAAACCACTCTGTTATGGAAATATTTGGAAATATACCTCAAACTTAATGTACCCATGCTTATTTCAGGCTATTCTATGAAATTTTACCCTTATAGACCACACCAAACCCAAGACCTTATTCAAAATGCCACCATGAAAAACATTGCAACAAACATAGTTCTTTCAGCTCACAAGCACAGACTCTTGGAAGTTGATCTTTGATTAAAATTCTCCTTAAATGGTTTACTTAATCGGCATCTCTAAGCAGTAACTTTGTATATCGAAGACTTTAATGTTAATAAAATCATATAAAAATTAATTATTCATGACTATGATTATTATTAGTGAGTAATTACTAAAAAAACAATATTAATAACATTATTTTGTAATTTGGAAGAAAAATTTCTAAATGTTAATATTTGTATAATCCATTTCTATAATAAAAGTTAAAATAAAGAAAAACTATATCCATATTAGGTATCGGGTGTTTTTACAAACTATTCCAAGAGAGCTTATGGAAATTATTCTGTAAGATCTTTTAAGATGTAAGATAGAGCTTATGAAACTATTCTGGAGACCTTCTGGAAACTAGAGAAATTTTTCTGTAAGATGGATCTCATGGAAGCTATTCTGGAGCCTCATGGAAACTATTCTAGAGAGCTATATGGAAATAGTTTTACTTTATACTTTTGTTATAGAATCATCTTATAGCTTTATATAGAAATAGTTCCATATAAACTATAAACCATTAAAAGTATAAAGTAAAACTATTTCCATATAAGCCATAACCTATCAGCTTATAAGCTGAGAAGTGAGAGAACAGCTTATTAATTTGTCATAAGTTATTTTTATATAAGCCCTACTAAACAGTCTAGAGTAATTTAGTACATAAAGCAAAATAAGCAAGTCCAGACAATCTCTTAAAGGTGTGTGAATGCAATTGTGCAAAACCACAAATGGGGAATTTTATCGAACACGTTGAATACACGATACAAAGTAGTAAGGGTACTAACAGGTTTTGAAGCTCTTTTTCTCAAGGACTTGCTGCTATAGTATAGGACATAAAGGACAGGAAACCAAGATCTAGGTGATGAAAAAAATGACACTTTAAAAGTTAGTAACTGAAGATACACCAGAGAGGTTGCAGGGTTGCAGCCAGAGCGTGTTCTTGTTGTGCATCAGACCAATCAAAATCTGCACAAGAAAAATAATGCAAGACGATGAAGTATCACGTCACCATACAGAGTGTGCCTTTAGATTGGCTCATGAACAACTTAATTAGACTAAGCTACATGCACAACAGCACAAGTACATGTGTGAGTGTTTGGCAGAACTTATGGAGATAGTTTCTCACATGACCATGAACCATTTCTTAGTTAGCTTATGAAAAACAGCTTAAAGCTTATGTAAAAATAGTTCAATCACAATCTTTGATTATTAAAATAGCTTAGATAGAAGCACTTATTATTTAAGTGCTAATCATATAAGCGTGAATCGGCATAAGGGTGCCCATGCGCTCAAGAACAAAAACAGGAAAACTATGAACTGGAATTTCCAATTTTAGCAGGAATTTTTAGGTTAGAATAGTAATAGGCTAATAGCATAGTTACAGAGGACATCGCAGAAAACACATTTGTTACCTAAAAATTTATATTATAAAGTAAAATAGAATATATAGAGATTCCATAAGCAAGGAAAATTGAATATACCATCAGAATCAGGATCATCGGTAAGAGGAAAATCAAGCCAAGTCTCCGGATGCATAGCTAAGTTTCTGGCAAAAGAGACCACCTCCTCCGTCAGTCCAACAACACCGTCGAGATCGTATTCCTCTTAGGATCCAATTTGAAGGAAACTTGATGCGATCACGGGAGAAAGAGAAGATTCAGGACGCCATTAAGGGTTTAGAGAAAAATCAACAACTCATTGGTACAACAACAACACAGTATTTCAAAATCAGAAAACCGTAACAAAAATCAAAAACAAAAACACTATTAGTAGCACAGATAGGAGAAAGAGCTATGTAGTCTTCACTAACCAGGAAAATTCCATCGCCGTGTTGGTGAAGCAGAGACGGGGAACAGGGACGCAGTGACGGAGGCTGGGAATGGCGGATGCAAGAAAAGAGTTGCAGAGAAGAAACACGGAGAAAGGGTTTACCCGTTCGTTTGGTGGAAGCGGAAGCAGTGAAGTTAGAAAATATTGGGCAATAAGTAAATTTTTAACCTATTTAATTTTTGACTATAAGATTTTAAAATTACAAAACCTACCCCGCGTTTACCTATAGTAATAAGTCAAATTAATGTTTCACGAGTGAAATATTTGGTTTGCTCTTTCACCCTAGAAGCACTCATTTAAGTGGCGTTATCATTCAAAAACCTCGTATAATTATTTTATTTTTAATTAAAATGTAAATCACGTGAGATTATAATTAATGACATAGTATAAATCGTTAACTTTTAAGCTAGTAATTATAATTAAATATTTTTATTTCTCACAATAAAGTATTCTTACTTTTTTTTCGATAAGCAAAATTTCATTCAAGGAGCACTGTGAGTGCTCAAACCCAACCAACAATGGTTACAAATTGTTTAGAACTTGTAGTGGATGTTGCGCCCGAAAAAGTCCCCGAGGGAGAACCTTCCTCGTTCACAACTTTTCCTAAGACAATGAAGCCGCCACCAATATTTATTAAGGAAAATATTAGGAAAACCTTTTTTGGAAAGCGATTGGTCTTGCGAAACTAGAGAATAGGGTTCGGGGGTTGGTTACGCGCGGGGAAGGTGTTAGCACCCCACACGTCCTCTCTACTGAGAGGGAACCTTTAATTAAATGTGTGGTTTTAGTGTGTTGACTTGAAAATACTTAATTTTGCCTCTCTACTTCTTATTGAAAAAAATCTTAATGAAAATCTTTATTTATTATGAAAAAGGGGGGAAAATGGTTTTTTAGAAAAAACGCTTGACGGGACATGGCCCGCTCCTACGTATCTCCCGGTGCGATGGAGAACTCAAAGCTACGTAGTTCTTCTTTGTCCTGAAAAAGGTTTTTGTCTTTTATCTTTTTAGTGAGTTTTCGAAATAGGACGAGCATTTAGTGAATGATTAAACTAACCAAGGTTATGGGTAATCACCGCTAAGTACTCTTGAAAATGAGAGTCACTACCGCCAGTCAGACGAACGAAGGCTCTGATTGACTATTAGTAGCGACTCGTTTTTTATTTGTTCTTTTGAAAGGGGTTTTCGAAAGAGATTGATTGGCACGAATGATCAAACTAACAAAGGTTATGAGTGATCATCGCTTGTTGTTCTTTTGGGAAGAAGACATCGCCACCAATGGCTAGACGAACAAAGGTTCTGATTAGCCACTAGCGACGATGGGTTGAAAATGTTTTTAGAAAGGAAAAGGTTTTCGTTCTAAAAATGATCTTGGTTTGCAAAAGTGATTCTTTTTCGTTATGAAAATAACTCTTTTCTTTTTGTTATGCAAATGCTAAACTTTTTATGATTGCGCTTGACGAGAATGTGACTCGCTCCTACGTATCCCAAATGGGAATCAAAGCGACGTAGTTCTAACAAGCTTTGAAAAATCTTTTTGAAATGTATTTTGAAAATGAAAGCTTTCATGATGATCAAACTAACAAAGGTTATGATGGATCATTACTAGTAACTCTCTTTGAAAATGCCTTTTGTAAATGCAAGCTTTCATGGTGATCAAACTAACAAAGATTATGATGGATCACCGCTAATAACTTGTTTTTGATTCTTTGATACTTAGAAAAATGCTTTTTGAAATTGGACGCGTTCATGATAATCAAACCAACAAAGGTTGTGGTGGATTATCACTAGTAGCTTGCTTTATGCTTACGAAAATTCTTTTGAAATTGAGGCTTTCATGACAATCAAACCAACAAAGGTTGTGATGGATTGCCACTAGTAACCATTTTTATGCCAGGTCGTTTAGAAATGAAAACAATGAGTGCAAGAAAGAATTAGTGAATTCAAGCATAACACGATCATTGGAATCAAATCATTAAGCAACAACATTTGAATTCGCAAACAAAGATCAAGCCTAAACTATACATATTAGATCACAACACAAAGGTAGGCAAGGAAGGAACTTGAATTGGGCATTTAAGCAAGAATACAAGAGTAGGCAAGATTGAACCTAAATGCACATCTAATGGAAGATGCTAGGTGAGAACCATACTCAAATATTTCTACAAGACGCAAGGGAATCTAAATGCACATCTATTGGAAGATGCAACGTATGGAATTGACCTATCTAAGTGTTGATGATATTCTTATATGAGAGTGGACAATGAAATTGTTAGCTTAAGGAAAAGAGTTGCCTCAATCATGATCATAGGCAAGCAAGTTATTTAGCAACCAAAGTATCAAAGAATGTTGAATCCCTTTGGTCAATCCTCACACTTAAGATTAAGTGCACAAGTGCACAAGTGTGAATCACCTTGCCAATCATCAACAAAAACAAGTTTATTAAAGCAAACCCAAACCCTAATTTTTTATGTTAAAACCTAAGAGCATACATACCCTAAATCAACTATTATTCATCCCCAAATCATGAAATAAACAAAAGCATTCAAGAACCCTAAACCTAGGCCCATGGCCGAGTGTTATCATGCTTGAAATGGGTTTCTTATTTTGTGAAAGTTATGCAAACAAGAGTGAATATGCAAGGAAATGTGAGAAAACACAACAACAACTAGCAAATCACATTTTTATGAGATTATGCGAAATACAACATGCCATAAAACAACATTTTATTTCATGAAAGGCAATGATTAAGATCCAAATCAACACAAATCAACATTTATTAAAGGGTGAGAAGCACCATAAGCACCCAAGCCTCCCTAAGTGCTTGTCAAAGTGCTTATGACACCTCTCACCAACAACAATCAACAATATGAGAATATGAAGATGATAGGATGAATGCTTTTTATATTTTTGAGGAAATACTCAAAGATGATGCAAGGTTTTAAGGATTACCTTAGCTCTAAGCTAGAAAGTGAGATGAGAAGATGAAGCTAGACACAAATCAACAAAACTCCAATATTCTTCAAAGAAGTACCCACTTGATGATGATGCTTGAACTTTGAATGAGAAATGGAGGGAGTATGTGAAAGAGGGATGCAAATGAGGTGAGTTGTTTGTTAGGGTTTCTTGGTGTAGGAGAAATGGGAAGGTTCCTTTGAGATGAAAGAAAAACAAGAGGAAGTGAGGGAGAGGAGAGGGGCTACGGTTTCCTTTCTTTTGGAGGAGAGGAGTGAGTTGTTCTTATTCAATTTCCTTGGGAGGCCAAAGATCTAATGGGTTTAAAGTTGTGAGAGGGAAGTAAAGAAATTAGTGTGTATTTAGTGGTATAGAGAGAAGGAATGTAAAAAATATGTTGTGTATTGCATGTTATTGGACTCAAATGTGTGCTTGTAAAAGAAATGATGAAAGGCTTTTGTGATGTGCACTTGATGTGGGCTGATGTGAGGAGTGGCGTGGAGCATGAGGATGGAGTGAGGGAGGTTGTTTGCTTGTAAAATTAGTGCTTACTTTAGCCAAAAATGGATAAAAGCAAAAAGCACCTAAAAAGGAATTAGCCCTAATTCTAAAAATACAATAAGCATCCAATATTATTTTGTTATTCATTTTTTATTTTGATTTCAGATTTCTATTTTTAACTATACATATTTTTGAGCTTTTTTGAAAGCGAGAAAAAAAAACCGCTATAATTGACCAAAATACCTTTTTTGGCTCTAAAACCCTAATTTGCCCGAAAAATGCGTTTCAACCCTAAAAATGATTTCAAGAACCTTGGAATGCCTTCAAGGATCCGAAATGCAGTGCATAAGGCTCTTCGCTCTTCAATTTATTTATTTTTTGTGGAAAATTAGGGTTTTGACCTAAGCCGGACAAAATTGGGGTATGACAGTGGATTAGACCACCATGATGAAATAGATACAGATGAATGAAAATCTAATCTATAAACACTCCAACTCCAAGATAAGCTCTTGATGCGGATTACCGTAGAGTCAACATTCGCTTCCTCCTCTTTAAAAATGGCTCCGTTCCTAGCGAGCCAAATGCTCCAGCAAGTTGTTAGCCATAACATATGTTTCGTACGCTTTGATTTTTTCCCTTTGCACAAAGTTGCACATCCAAGGAATAACTCCGCCAGAGGCTTGGACAAGTCTAGATCAACGCCAATCCAAGCGCTGACTCCTTCCCAAACTGAAGTTGCGAAAGGACAATTGAGAAACATATGAGATATTGTCTCGGCTTCTTGGTGACATATGGGGCAGCGGGCATCGAGATCGGAGTTAATGACATTCCTCCTAAGCAATTGCATGCGAACCGGCAGTGAATCCAACAAAAGACACCAACCAAACACTATTACCTTCGATGGGACAATACTTTTCCACAAGGATGCCGAAATTACCTGTTGACCCGAAAGGGGTTACTACTGAATGGGCACAGAATTCAGCTCCGAATAGAAGGATTTAACCAGAAAAAAATTTGAGGGATCGTGCAGCCAAATCCACCAGCCCTTATTTCCTCTATTTGGCGCAATGGGTAACACAATACTATACAAAATCTCTCCTTCAGCTGCAGTCACTCTCTATAAATATATGTTAGTGTCGGAACTTTGGTGTGTTGTGAATTGGAAAAAGTCCCACATTGGAAAGAATATGCACTTTTAGAGTGTTTATAAGTGTGGACTTCACACCTTGGGCAGGCCCCCAAGGGAAACCCAATTTTGTGAATGCGTGAGAACACACATAAACAGAGCACCACGCGCGCCACTGTCTGACAAGGCTTGGGTTGTGTGGTGTAATTTATTTTTCCAAAATTTTTTATTCTATTATTTGTGTGTTGCTTGCTCCCTATGTTTCCAACAGTTAGATCCTTGATTATCTCACAAGTTTTGAACCAGTCAAATATAGATGATACGCTATACCGACCAGATACGTTGAATAGTCAGTTTACAGAGCCATTTTTTTTGGCCGTTGCGAATTCTTATCCAACAGCTACTTGCTCTCCAACTCAAACTCGCCTATAAATAGAGTGCTCCCATGAGTTTCAATACACACCGAAACTTAAAGCACTTCCAAGTTTCTCTTCTCTATCTCCCTAAATTATTCTCTTCTTCTCTTCTCCATCAGAGTGGTTTACGAGTCATATTGAGTGGTTTACGAACAATATAGAGGGTGTATTCCATATTGAGTGGTTTACAAACAATATAGAGGGTGTATTCCTAGTGAAAATTCATAATAGTTTAACTGGGCTGTTTTATCATGGGGACGTCGTTGTTGATAGTGTGCTTGTACAATTTGAGCAATGCTGCGAAACGTCATAAAGAGAGCGACCTAGTCTGGCCTTTCTTTTTCAAAGCGATTTTTGAACTCCAAAATAATAGTTAGTAAGTTATATTTGCATACGTATTTTACGAATTTTAAGCTATAATTTACTTTTTTTTGGAGATGTACGTGGGTGTATATTAACAAACCTTTTAATATTAGGTTAGTAAAGGTAATTATTATTATTTTATAGAAACGGAATAGAGGGATTATTTTATAATACAAGGTGGGGCAAAAAAACCACTGTAGCACAAATAACAATATTATTTACCAAAATAACACCCTTTTTAGATTATTTACTAAACTAGCACACATCCAAAAATTAGGTCTGAAGTCGCCACCAAGGGAAACGACTTCTAGACTGCATTTTTGCAAAATTTTCTAATTTTACAGTGCAGAAGTCGCCCGCTGTGGGAGAGACTTCTGAAATGTGTTTTTTAATTTTTTTTACTTTATATTAATTTAAATTAAGTTATATTAATTAATTTAGAAAATTAATATTTATAATTCTAAATTAATTATAAATATTATGGTGATAAAAAAAAGTATGGACAACATCAAGACCATCGAAAAAACACAAAAAAACCGTAATTAGACACATACAAAACATAGTGCAATTAAAAAAAAATTATAAAAAAAAGTGTTATTTTGATAAATAAATTTTTTATTTCAGCTACAGCGGTTTTTTTGCCACAAGGTGGACCATAGTTCACTTTCAAATTTTCACTCTATTGTGTTTGTGGGATTGAGTGCCAACCTTTTGAGTCAATAGTTGGCCATCAAATCAATCAACTTTTTATTTTATGTACACGATGTTGAAGAAAACTCTTGCATGTTGCTTGTTCACGAATATAAAGGCCACATAATAAGGAAAGACAAAGAAAAAAAGTAATAAAGAATAGTTCATTATAAAACATAACGTGCCAAACTGCCAAGTATATGTAGAGGATTACAAGTCACCAAACACATTTTAAAAGGTTAGAGTGGATAAGTGTTCATGTAGACAGTTTTTTTCCGTATTTTGTAGTATACACTCCTTCATTTAGACTGTTTGTTGTACATTATTTATTAAGTTTTTTTTTGACCAAGTTATTTATTAAGTTTTTTTACCGTATTATTTTTGGATAACATTTATTGTTTTACCGACTAATTTACGTTAGAAAATTTTGGTGGCCGCGTGAGTCGGCTTTGTGGAACGGTGTGGTTTTTCTTTAATTGAGTTTTTGTCACACTCAAAAATTAAATTTGAAACTTTAGATGAAATCCAAACCTAATTACCGATTGGATCAGTCCTTCCTTGATATTTACGTTAGTTTCTAAAAGTCATATTGAAAGATATTTTTATAGAAAAAGCAAATTCATCTCATTCCACTAGTAAAAAATAGTCTCAATACAAAAGCTAAAGCTGGTAAACAATCAAACTCATGGATCTAATTGAAAATTTAGTCTTACTTGTTAAGATATATGAATCACCACATTTGCTCTTCTCCTACTAAAACTCTAATGAGTAATTTAAATTGGAAGGTATACATTCCAACGATATGGTATGGTGAAATCAAATTCAGGCAGGGCCAAACTAGGCTTGCATATCAATTGCATTCGCCACCAATTGATAGTCCATCTCAAAAACAACCTTCCAAAGCCAAAAATAGATTAATATCATATTTTATATACATTGCATCATCAACAACAAAGTAAAGCAATAACAAATTCATATGAAAAATAGATTTTATATACATTGCATATAGAATCAAGGAAGAGAGGCGGGGTTTCTAATTCTGAAATTCTGATTGTAACCTAAGTGAGTGACGGTTTGAGGCTTTGGATTGTGATTACAAATCCTGTGCTGCGAGCCCCACTAAGAAAATAAGTAGGCATAACTAGCTGGAGCCCAAAAAACTGTATTGTATGTAGGATTTTACGGTTTGGTTTGATTTGGTTTGGTCCACCTAGTTCTTGCCGCCGGCATACAGCAGGTCGACTCATTCTTGAGACAACGGAGACTCGATAAATGTAGGCCTAAAACAAGTTTGAAGCGAACACATCAAATTCAAGCTAACCCAAACAAAAATCGCAAACTAATCCAAACCATGTTAAAAACTGCAAAAAACTGTTTTGGTTTGGATGTGTTGGATCACTTTTCCAATCAATCGATCGGTTTGGTTTGACGGTTTTTTCCCGCAATCAAACCAAAGCAAACCAAACCGCGCATACTTTTATATCATTGTATATTATTAAAAAAAAAACTACTTAATCTAGTCACACCAACGCGCCTTAGGCTCACAGACACTTACGACTTACCTAGACACACACGAACACACAAACAGTCACCCATACCAAAAATTGAAATTACAAAATAAAACGGCGTTTCAGTTTTGTTTTTAATTCAATTTTACTACATATGGTTTAATGTTGTAAGTTGTTGTTTCTATAGCTTTTGTGTATTATGTTTTTGATGCATCTTCTATTTTTAATAATTAGATTTTACGTTTGATAGTTAAAATGTGAATAAAATAATAATTACATTATTATTTTATTTTTTAATATTTGAATTTAGAAATAAATTAATGAATTTGACCTTATATCAAAATTTGTTTTTCAACGAGTAAAAAACAGAACCAATCTAAACTGCACATGTTCGGATCAGATTGATTTACTTTTTCTTAAGGATACCAACCGAACTGAATCAAACCACGTGTAGTTTTACCTTGCAGTTCGAACAACTTTTTGGTTCAAAACCGAACCAAACTGCACTGCAACACCCCCAAATCACTAATAATGGCCACATTGCTGATTTAAGAGAAGTGCCAAGCCCAAGTCCGATATAGGGCCCAATAATACCCCATGCGCGCAGTGGAGAATCCCACTCCGGTGAATCATGCGATGCAGCCATCAACAGTTGGGATCGCGCGGCCAGATCCAACGACGTAGAGCTCGTCGTTTCTTCTGTGCGTTGGAAGCGCCCCAGAACTACCTGTCACCTATAAATACACTGCATTCATTGCAGAAGGTACACATTCTCTCTCTTACCTCATACAGACTTCCGCCTTGCTGACTTCAGCATTGGAGTGTGTGTAGGTACCACCACTCGACTCTGGACCGCGGAGGACGACTTCAACAGGAGCTCAACCAACCATTCTAACCGCACTACAAGAAATTTGACATATACCAACGGATGCCTATAGTGATGGTAAACAAAACTGTGGGTATTGGTATGCTATACCTACACACGTTTCAGAAACCGTGGGTATTGCTTTGCTATGCCAATGGATATTAAAATTCGTGATTATAAGTTATAACTATCAGTGACGGACTTGTTGTCGTGGGTATAGACCCATTTTAGTCTTCCAAACAACATTCCCGCTAGAACTAAATATTTTCGTCCCAATTACTCAAAAAATAATTCCCTCTCAATCCCAAAAAATAATTCACTCTCCCCCTTTTTCACGGGTTGCCCTTAGCCATTTCTAATTTACGCTAGGAGAAGTGAAAAACCCAGAAAACTGAAGGAAAGAAGAAGAATCACCCTCCATCGCTCTGGATCTTCCTCTCTGGCTCTCTTTGTCTCCCTCCATCGCTGAACAAAACTGAAGGAAAGAAGAAGAATCACCAGAAAAACCCACAGCACAGAACGACATCACCGGAAATCGCAGAAGGTGAGTCGCCGACATTCCAGTCTCTTTTACGCCCTCTCGCCCTCGGCCTTGTCGATCTCACATCCATTTCCTTCTCTTTCATTGTCATTGTCGTCCTGAGTTTGCTGTCGCCGCCGTCCTGCGCTGCTGCGCCGTTCTTCGCTGTCGTACTTCTCTCTCCCTGCGACCACCGTGCCTCTACTACCCGCTGGTTAGTGACATTCTCACTCTGTCTATAGTTTTAAATGTCGTGTTGGTGTTGGTTGTAACGATTCATTTGATTATGTGGTTTTTGTCTATGGATTTCACAGTTTTTTTTATTCTGTGGTTTAATTCTTGCTGCTCCTATTCTTTTTGCCATCGGATTCCAAAACAGTTCCTGATTTCCAAATAAATATGGATAGGATGGTAGTATGATTTAATCAAAATCGGATTCCAGTGGTCACGGCACAGTCTTTCTCAGTTTTCCTCTTTCTCTTGCTTTGCATTCCCCCTGTTTGTTTTTTTGTTTCTTTTGGAATTCTTTCTCTTCTCTTTTAATTTTTCCAACTAATGGTGATTCATTACTGTGTTTGTATGTGCAGATGGCTAATCTTGTACACTTAATACTACAATGCCCTGAAATCAATATAAAAGAGCTTGCAGAAAATTTTTCTAAGGTCTTATGCTTCAAAACCTAAATTAGTTGATATAATTGTTATAAATTGTTTTACACACGAAATTTTACACATATTTGTTTTAGATACGACTGCGTTTATGTGGATTTGACTATCTGATGAAGCCTTTTTAAGATAAGATTTTTTCCAATCGTGCAGTTTGCATGTAGTGCACATACCAGGATAGCAGCATAGACATATGGTGCGGTAAAATTGCAGGATATGTAGGATTTGACTATCAATCACAAGTAAGTGCTTAACTTCTTTTTTGTTTTAAAAAACATATGTAGGGGGAACCTATATCTGGTTCAAAGATTTGAGGGTTGAAATGTTTGTTTGCAAATAGATATAAAGAGGTTTTACTTCCTATGCGGTAGAGGGAACCCAATTGGACTGTGTGCATCAGGCTGTTCTATTTGATAAGATGAATTCACTCTATTTGGGGGAGGTTGCGGCCATATGGGGGAATTAAAAGCCTAACTACCATTAACTTGAAAAGGGTTTGGTTAATGGTGTGTCTTCATATAAGGTAAGTGAAATCTCAAAGAATATTTTATACTCATTTATTATAGAGTTCCATTCCCCCACACCACCTCTTTTATTATAAATGGCACTTTGTTTTTCTTATGTCATACTCATATTATACTAATTATATTGTATACTGCAACTTCACTGTGTCTCTAGTTTGTGCTAGCTTGAATGGAGTTCACTATATCATATATATTCATTTGAACTTGCATTACATGGTCACATGTCTGTTAATTTTCCTCTGCCTCCTTCTTTAGATGTAAGTTAGGATTTGTGACTTCTGCATTCTGAAGTGGTTTCTATTCAAATTTATTATCCAAATCACTCTTACATGATTTCAACTACATTCAACTTACTTTCATTTCAGGTTCATCAATTTTTTGTTTTTTTGAACTGAATCAAGATATGAAATATCTGGGTCTCAGGTGTAAGGGGATCATTAGGTTCAGTTAAGAAATGTAAGTGGCATCTTTTGCGACCTTTGCCTATAGTTGATTCTGATTGTTTTTTTGTAACCTCAGAAAATGGAAAATCTTCCAACACAAGGGCGCCAACTAGTTGATTGTTATTCAAGTTTTTCCCATTCTTAAAGTCTATCCAATCTTTGTTGTCTTATTATGGAGTTTCTATGTTTTGGTTTTTACAAGTGAGTACTTCTGTCTTTCGTCTTGAAATAATCTTATTGAGTTTTTATATTCATATAAATCAAAGCAATCGTTTGCAAGGGTTGCATGCACTTCTTTGTTAGTTTAGCAGATCCAGTCCTGTCTTACATTTGGGGATCATGGTCAATCAAGATGATATTTGGGGTGTAGATTGCCTAACTTAGCTGTGTCGCCCATTGGTTTTTCTTACTAAAGTTCTGCCATTTCTGTTTGCTTGCAGGAACCTGACACCGAGATTTGTGCAAGTATGTTGGATTCACTAAATGAATGCTTACAGGTTCGGATCACAAGATAACTTAGTCATATATGGCTTTATGCTTTTGCCCTTTTAGATGTTTTCTATTCTTTATTTTTCATAATTAGAATTGTTATTACCTTGGTATGGTTGATGTTATAACTTATAAATGAAGAGCCTCTGATGTAGAAGAACAATCTGCGTTAGCCTCATCGGCACTGTTATTGGTTGATTTGATTAGATAACTGATGCTATCTGGGAATATTTTCATTGTCAGTTGGCTTATCAAAATGAAATTTGGTTTCTTCCTGTTTAATGATTGGATTGATAAAGGATTTCTATGGTAATTTACTTGAATAAGTTACGAACTCGGTCAATTGCACAAAAAAGCTTCATGTCTCATTAATGTTTGATGCTTAAGTGTACTTCAGTTTGTATTTTGGGATTTTGTAGTCTTGTTTTATCACTTTATTTTTCTAAATATTCAACTATTTATTCTTATGAGGCAAGGTAATTCCTATGTAGTCTTCATCTCTTTTTGTTCATTATAATATTGCTCTATTGTTCTTCAATTTCAAGTGCATTGTATGGTTTGTTGATTATTGTTCATGAGAACTTGTATTCCCTTTTCTTGCATGGTTTGTTGATTATTGTTCATAATATTCCCTTTTCATGCATTGCACTTTTTTGGTATGAACAGAAAAGGGTTGATTATTGTATGGTTTGTTGATTATAGATCGCCATATGTTGCAGATGGGAGGTTTTGTGATGCAAGGAAACTCTTCTGGTGTTTGAGAAAGAGGATCAATCTTGGTAGAGGATTAATCTTGGCAGAGATGAGTCTACATTAGTCCACAATGTTCAGTTGTTTCTTTTCTCCTTCTCAAGAAACTAATGAAGTTAATAGCGCCAATGAAGATTAGATGACACAAGAATGTATTTGATTTTTTTGTAAATTTTGAGATTATCGTAAGACTTGATGTTAATTTACAATATGTTGGCATGCTTGTAAGACTTGAGATTAATTTTATTTTATTGTTTCATATATATATATTATTTAGCTTTTAACTGGTTTAATGACAAGATGTGTCACTAAAACCTACAAATGTTGTTAATAAGTTCTAAATTTACCAACGAAATGAACCAGTTGATATAGCAAATTAGGAGGTGTCAATAAAATCTATACCGATGGAGATTCAGCCGTGGGTATAGCAAAATTAAGAGAGTTGTTAACACCTATACCAACGGAAAAGTAACCGTGGGTATAGCTCTAAGGTTTTGTCCAACGGTAAAAAAACTGTCACTATAGGCTATAGCAACGCCAGTTTTCTGTGGGTATAGCCAAATAAAGACCACGAAAAAATTGTCCGTCGATATAGGTTTTTTGTGCTATACCCACGGTTTGTAACCCTTTACCCACGGATTTTTGTCGTCGCTGTATGTCAATTTTCTTGTAGTGCCGGCACCACCCAAGTTCAATTACGGGTCTGAACAATAAGTGAGAATAAGTGCACACACTTGTGTAAAAAAAACATTTTAACCCATAAATTTTATTTAAATTAAAAACTAAACAACATGTCGGGCTATCATTCATTTTTTTTATAAGTAGAATTTCATTAAAAAAGTCTAAGCTAAAGCATCATAGAGTACAACTCTACCCACCTTCTATGAAGGATTGCAAAGAGAATCCATATCACTTGCTTCAAGCTAGACAAGCCAAAAATTACAAACACCAAAATGATAGAAAGGTACAAAACCATGAGGAATAGGTAAATAACTGTGAATTGCTCATAGGTATTCCATTGCTTGGTTTCCTCATAGGTCTGCCACTGACACTACTCTTATCTTAGTAAGTTATTTACCTATTAAACATATTCAAAAAATTACAATAAAATTATTCAAAGTAGTACTTGAATACAAATTTACAAGATAAGAGTAGTGTCAGTGGCAGACCTATGACTTTCACAATCAATGTTAAGAGTAATTACTTTTACGGTGATAAAGAATAACTATTGGTGATTAAGAATAACAAGTTTACAACTCTTTGGTCTCTATTATAAATAAAAATAACTACTTTTACGGTGACTAAGAAGTTCAGTTATGTGCGATTAAATATTTAGATTTCATTTAAAAGATAATTCAAATTAACTGAATTGACCTTTATAATATTTATAGAAAAAACATTAAATGTCACTTTATGCCCAGCAACTTAACTAAATAAAGTGTTTATTTGGCATAATAACAAACGTGGCAAAAATAGTTAACTTTTTTTCATAGTGAACAAGAACTAAAACCTTTTTCACTTATAATAGTGTTAACACTCAAAATAAAGTGAGTTGTTGGCCGAGGGAAAAAGAGGGTTAAGGCCAAAACATGCGTCAAGGCTACCACAAGAACTATAGGACAGAGAAAACATTTGCCATAAACATGGACTATACTCGGGCTGGGTATGGAAAGAAGACATTTGGAAGCCCCGAAGGAATGAAGACAAGGAACCGAGGTACCATAAGTCTTGGTTGGAGGGAGCCTCAACCACAGCGCGACTCGGCTGAGGAACCAACGACCGAAGGCTGAAGTAAGCCACGGCCAAGAAGGGCTATGGTCGAGGCAAGGAATACTTGCTTGGAGTGCAAGTATTCATTGCACGTGGACATACTGCGTTGGAGCGGTTAAGGTCAATGAACAGAAGACTCCGCAGAAACCGGAATGACTAGAGTTTTACCCCACTAACCGTGCTAGTGAGGTCGTGGAGGAATGGACGTCGAGTTTCTAGGGATTAGACTTAGTTAGAACCGTTGATCATGATTAATCCAATGGTGGACAGATGTAGGCTCGAGTAGTGGCCAACGAAGGCTCATGTAGATATATAGTAACACATGTACATTACAAAGACACACATCAATCAAATACACAAGTCTTTACTTATTTTTTATCTTTCTCGCTCTATCTTTATGTTTTCTTGGTTCAATAGAAAATCCAAGCCACAACTCCCTTGCACACCTAACCTAACGACTCTTTGGAGAAGTTAGGGAACTCATAGTCGAGGAACAGAGTTCCTTCCTCGACTATGGGTTCCCTAATACTGAGGCAATGAAAAAGATGCAGCAAGACTTCGCAAAGGTGACCCGTAGGCAGCAGTTGGTAATGAACTATTTTAAGAATATCCGGAAAGATGGTGGGGAGCAAGATGAGGAGTCCTCAGATAGCAGCGGCTATAATTAGGATTTGTTGTATTATCAGTTTGACATTTCAGTATTTTGTTCTAACATTTCAGACTAAGTTATGTTGATTCGGATCGTATGTTATTCAAATATTTTATTCTCGGAATTTTTATTTTAAATTTTATTATTTATTAATAAAATAAGCAGGTTTATCAAAAAAAAATCAGGTGGGAATTAGCAAGGGAAATGGGATGCGTGGCAGTCAGAATTGGGACGCGTGGCAGTCAAAATGGGACGCATGGCAGTCAAAATTAGCGAGGGAAATTGATTCCCTCACTAATTAGCGAGGGAATTAGCGAGGGATTCAAATTCCCTAGCTAATGGATTAGCGAGGAGTAATTTAGCGAGGGAATTCCCTCGCTAATTCCCACCTAATTATTAGCAACGAAAATGATGATTAGCGACAAAAATTGGACGTTTTGCGAGGAAAAATTCCCATCGCTAATAGCCTTTTTTTGTAGTGCTCGACGCAATCGCTTGAAGAAAGAGGAATCACTAATTGTCCAAACCTCTAGCCGATTCCACGGCTAGGACTCAAGTGTTTGACGACAACAAATAGTGACAGGAGCGAGTACATCTCGCTTAATATAAGTCACTAGACAATCGTTCATCCATCTAAATTGAGTGATACAGTGTAACAATAATACAGTAAAATAAATTTAGGGATCTAGGTGCAAACTTTTAAATTGAAGAGCATCAAAATAAATTTTTTATAGAAAACTAAAAGTATTTATAAATTTTTCAGGGAATGCAAATAAACTTCTGAATTGTAAGCGGGTCTGCCCTTAAGTATTGTGCCATATCATCTTACTATCTTATTATTATTTTTGATATAAAACGGGGCAAAAGGCCCAAAAGAGGATTACACGGGAACTACACGGGGAATAAATACTCCAATAGCATCAGCATCAACTCAACACTTAATACAATCAGCGGGGTTCTCCAAGAACAAAAAAGGATTAGCCTCCTCCAGACTATATCCCATATTTGCTAGGCCACCTGCAACTTTGTTTGCTTCTCTATAGAGATGCTTGATATTCACATTCCAATCCAATGTGAGTAAATGCCTAATACCTTCAGAACTGCCAGAAGAGGATCCCATAATGCACTCGACAATAACCTCAGAATCTAGTTGGAGCTCCACATACCGAAAGCCTTTCTCAAAAGCGATCATCAGTCCATCATACACGCTCCACAACTCGGCCACATAAGCTGAAGTATAACCTAGCACACGAACTTAGTTAAACAAATTTGATGTACATAGAAGCAGGGCCGACCATTCTCAAGTTTACCCTGTGCTGTAGCATAGGGCCTCGCCCCAAAATAAATTGGCTCATGCTTTTCCCACATCCCCTCCTACTCACCACACACCCCATAACTTCAAATATTCCAAAAATACCCTTAAGCAGAGGACGTGTTTACGTATGTTTCGGTTGGGGTCAATCGAATATATTCGGCTAAGGCCAAACGAATATGTTCGGAACGAATATGTTCGGCTAAGGACAACCGAACGTTATAAAAAATAACAAGGGGGGTGTTGTTCCACTTTGTTCGTTCGGGGAAGGGGAACCAAAAATGTTCGGCTGACATCAACCGAACACACCTGATACTGCACAGACAGACTGAAAACCAGAAATTTTTCTATTTAAATTTCAAATTTCAAATGCAGACTAATATTACTAACTCAAATTGGTATTGATTTAAAAAAGTACATAACATATAGAAGTCATAACAATCATACGTGGGAGATTCGTTGTCTTAATACAAATTGGAAAACAACAATTAATCAACCAATTACTATATTTACTTAAATCTACATAAGCCGGTGTTTGGGTCTCAAAGACCAAGGCCTTCCACTTTTGCATACGACCCGTAAACAGCGTGTCCCAACCCTTTGCTACGAGTCTCCTGTTAACATTCCAAAGCGCATCGGGCGGGGGCATTGGACTTCCATTCTTCAAAAAAACCTTACAAAGACAAAAACAACATAATGTTAACTAATGTTTGACAAATTAAAATTGAATTCTAAATAAAAGTCGATATACATGTACAAAGTGTTTATCCGTGAAGCATATGTTGAACTGACAGGCAGTTTTGAATGAGGCAATATGAAATGGGTAAATGGTGAAAAACCAGTTAACAGACCAACAAGCCAGTTCAACATGGTATTTGTTAACGATTAGATACCCTATATCTGGTACAGTCATCCAATTCTCTTCGAGACCCTTGTTTGTCTGCATCAACAACTTCAGGAGAAATGTGACTTTTCCCATACCACCATATACGCAAATGTAGAAGTCAATGTATTTCTTGATCTCCTCCAACATATCATTTCTCACAGAAACCAAGCATCCTCGCCCCGTCCAAATAATGCTGCAATACATCGGAATCCACAGTTCCCATCACCCTTAACATTAACAATATTGTCAACATAAGGATGAATGATCGATGGCAAGCCCTTTATGAATTCATAATAAGCTTCCGTATGAGTAACAATAGGAGCTAGTGTAAGAGTCAGATTTGGTGTAAGAGTAACAGATGATGTAGGAGTTGGGTCTTTAGTAACACTAGGAGGAGGAGCTGGTGTGGGTGTTTGCCTCTTAGGTAGAGGTGGAGTAGGTGTAGTAGTTGAACTGTCAGCTTGAGTTGGTTTTTTGCTTAGTGATGGAGTACGTGCCGGACACTCTGAGTTTGCTATAGGTGGAGTGCCAGTGGAACTCTTACTATGGGTAGGAGTAGGACGTTTTTGAGACTGAACAAAAGATAAGGTATCTTCTTGGGAGTCTAATTTGTCATCCACGTGTTCCCAATATGACTTTGCTCGCTTTGTAGAGAATGCATGACTCGTTTTCTTGGCTTTTTTAGGTGCCCCCTTTGTGATGATCTTTTCCGGAGGTGGACACATGGAAGTAGTGTCTTGGAAGGCCAACTCACATGCTTTTTCCTTTAACATAATTTTACCCGCATGATCAGAGGCATCAAATCTTCGCAGTATAGCTTCAAATTACATAGTTAGATTCAACTCATCATTTGGCAAATCATCTTCACAAGGTACTTTGAAATTTAATCTTAGCCAATGTTTATGAATCAGATGCAACGGTATTGGGGAGCAGCCCATCATACATCTACAAAATAAGTATATTTTTTTAATGACAATTCAATTTACAAATTGAATAAAAGATATGAGAACAATTGGAATACATACTGTAACACCCCGATATTTCTAGCTTGTAGAAATACCAAAATGTACAGCTTGGCATACATCAGAGTAACTTCCTGTTATTGAATATTGAACACAACTAAAAACTTTCGATAAATAATTATCAAACGGTTCCATGAACCTCATTAAACTTAACATAAAGTGCTTAAGTCTCCTAACTTAAGACTTATGCAACCTGGTGTTCAATATCCAAAACATGAGTAGCGAAAATGATTTACAACTGTTACTAATAATAGTTATTCAATCGATATTACAAAGACAACAAAAGGGACAAAAGCCTAAACATAAAGCCGAATCTTCAATGACTTCATAAGTCACACCTGCTAACCGTGCTTCTTCGCCTTTGCTTTTCCCTGTTTCTCTGTAAAAACCACAATAATAAAGGGTGAGATAAACATTATCTCAGTGAGTCCTATCGAGACCCCTTACTAACTCTAGCGGTTCATTATGCTTTTATTCTTTGAACTCATAACCCTAATAAGCGACTATGTGGACATATTTTCTTTGAACTCGTAGCCCTAATTAGCGACTACGTGGACATATATTTCTTTATTACTTGTAGCCCTAAAAAGTGACTACAGTTCATGTCTTATTCTTTTCTTTAACTTAGCACAACACCTCGAGCCACCTCATTTGGTTATTTCTTTGGCTCTTGGTGAACTCAATCCCGCTGACCTTGGAAAGCGGGCTACATGGAAGGGGCCTAGGGTTCGGGCTCATGACTTCCCTGCCCTAGTATGCTAATAATCTGGGGTCGTCACCCTTGATATACATATATTATTATATGTATGCCATTCTTCCTTTCCTCAAGGGAAAGTATTCTTCCTTTCCTCAAGGGAAAGTAACTTGACTTGTTGTTACATGAATTGAGAATTTACATGGCTTGTATGGACTTAAAATCTTTTATCTTAACATGTCTTGTGTACACTCGCGTTTACTAACGTACGGTTTTTCATAACTTCCATAACTTAATAATTTTTCATCTCAAGCATACCCAATTTCAAGGCATTCATGTATTATAATCATTGGGCAACCATGGGGAAATTATTAGCAGGAACTTGGAATCATTTGGAATGGACTAAAGTGCAATTTGAAAAGGGGTAACAGAAGCTTACGCACGGTCCGTGCTTAGTAGGCACACGATCCGTGCGTGTTTTACAAACTTTGACACGCAGAAACCGAACAGAGCGCACGGTCCGTGCACTAAGGCACACGACCCGGGCGGGTTTTAAAAATGTTTTGCGTAAGACGCACACGACCCGTGCGCAGGGGCGCACGGTCCGTGCTTGAGTATCAGTATCCAGAAAAACAGTTTTTAATGTAGTTTTCCATTCCGTTCCGATTCCAATATTCGTTCCGATCGATACCCAATTCTTACATGCACACCAAACAACACATAGCATCAAACACATCCATTCCAGCAAACACATTCAATCATTCAAAACACTTTGAAAATGCGATAGTTTAAAAATACGATTTTCGACTCGATTCTTTTAAAACAAAAACGTGGAACACATGAAATCAAAGACATGCAACTCAGTATTAAACAAACATTCCTAAGCGAGTATAGAACTCACCGATTGCGATGAAAATCGCACAAACAACGAGTCCACGGATTGAAATGACAATGTAACCTCACGAACGGTCCCCGTATCGATTCTACGCTATCCAAACCGCTCCCAAAATTGACCCAAACGAACCAAACCCGAATTCCAGCAACTATAATCCCGTTCTACTATGCCAATCTACAATGTTGTTTCTGGAAATGTGTTTACAACTACCCTCTACTTCAGCAACTACCATCAAAGTGATAAAACTCCATTGTTGACCCTCTTTGAGCTTGGGGTTTCGAAAATGGGGGATTGAGGAGGAAGGTGATGTTGGTGATGAAACTAGTATCAGATGGAGGAGGAGAATGTAAGGATTACAATGGTACCAAGAAGTTGGACATGCATTGAGGATTGGGGAAGCTGTCCTATCTTCTTCTTCCTCTTTCACTCTCGCAATCCACTCTCTCTCTCTCTCTCAATCTATTTTCACTTTTCTGTTTTCAGCCACTAGGTGTCTTAGTGTTAGGGTATGTTATGGGAGTGAGGAGAGGGTAATGGTTCAGCTGAAGGTTCACTCAAATGGGGTGAAAGGACTACTTTACCCTTAGTCCCCAATTTCCACTTAAAACCAATTAATTCATCAAAGCACTCACATGTATAACTGGAAATCAAATTACTATGACTTACAATTAATTAAGCTAATTATTTAAAATTGGCCAATTAATTTTATTATGACATCTTGCTAATTTCAATAAATAAAATTAGCTAAATTGGGGATGTTACAAATACCTATTGAGTTCACATGCACATGGTAGTCCGTGTGTTGTTCTAATCAAATAGCCACATAATGATGCATCAATACCAATGGCTCCACTCCGCTGCAACTCATTTGCAATATGATCTATAGCTTTGGAAGAAACTACACCCCTAATTTCTTCAAAGATCTTCTTCAAGTGAGAAATTTTTGGCCTACTTAGACTATGCTCAAAACTCATTTTGAGATCATTAAACTCAATCCTAAGCATGGTACAAATTGAATCCCAAGACTTACACAAATTTCCCTTGCTGTCATGCAATATTTTCTTTACCCGAGAGTGTGCAGCCTCAACTCTGTTAGTGGTAGTGTTGCCAAGGTGCATATACTGATTGATCCACGCATCAATAAAAAGCTCTTTGTATGGGACTAACCATTGCTTGTTGACATAATCTATGAAGCTGGGATAGGGTGCTGACATCAGATACAAAAGTGCCAATTCCATGTCATACTCATCAATAGATTTCGCATGGACAACTCTAAGAAATGCCTTCATCACATCCACAACTATAGGCGTGTCTTTGATGATCAACCTAGCTTTGGCCCTCACATTCTTTTTAATGAGAAATTGACACAACAAATTTGTAGATGATGGAAATACAGCGGACAGAGCATTCATCAGACCTTCCTCGTTATCAGTAAGTATAACCTGTGGCAATTCATCCTGTCTCCTAAATAAACCCATTAATTTCTCACAAACCCATGCATAGTTATCCAATGATCTCAACCAACGGATACCTATACCGGTTGGTCTTATACGTGGAATCAATCAACAATACAATCGGGAATGTGTTGACAAGCTCAATAGAATCTAGATGTGCCCAAAAGATGTCTTTGACAACATTAGTGCCCTCTGCAACTCGAGACCAGTAAACATATTGATCACGCTCCAGCAACTTTATCAAATGTTGGAGCTCAGTCCTACCCTCACGCATACTCAATCGTTGCCTTGAACGACAGTTGTATATTTGCTTTACAACGGTACAACTATCTCTAGGCTTCATGGTCTTGATTTCATTGAGTATGAGATTAGACGCAATATGATTCTTAGTCATTCTATCCACCACTTCCTTCTCTTCCTCAGTTAATCTACCACTGTACGGATGACCTTCATCATAAGATATGACTGCATGGTTATGTGTTCCACACATAACCCTCAATATCCATCCTCCAAGCTTCTTGATAAATTTTCCTTTCAATCTAAACTGACAGCAACATTTCCTAGTGTTTGTTCCCTCAACTACATTAGTCCTATAATTTCCACCTTTTTCACAAATCAACATGCAAAATTCTTTACCTGATCGCTTTTCGGTGTTGGATCTAGATATCACAATCACCATCCCAAGAGACCTTCCGACACTACGTACCCATGTCAACAACTCTTAACGGTTTGCAAACAACTGAAAATGGAAAACGCAAATGTCATTGTCTTCCTTAGGCAAATTAAACATATTGAAAAGAATGAATGTTCTGTACCTTATCCGTTGTGAACGAACTCGTAAAGTCTAGTACCATCAACGCATCATTTCCTTCCATTTATTTGATGTTGTAATAAAAAAAAATTCAAACATACAACAAACAGCTAAGTTACTGGTTTTCGTGTGTTCGGTTGGTCTTATCGAACACGTTCGGTTGGCCATATCCGAACACGTTCGGCTGCCTATAACCGAACGTGTTCGGATCTCCCTTACCGAGTGACCATTTGAAAAAAAAACACCCCCCAATTGCATTTATAACGTTCAGGTCGAGCCTAACTGAATCTATTCGGTTGAGGTCAACCGAATCGAGCGCGATTTCAGAAAAAAAACCCAAATGCAGCAACTAAATGAGATTAAAACGAAAATTTTTTTGGTAGAGATAATAGTAAAGCCTTAAGCGCAGCACACAGTCCAAACTCAGTCACCGTCGCCGCCCTACTACCACTAACCACCGCTCTGCTCCGACAAACTTGTACCGCCGGCCGACGCAAACGCTAGTCATTCTTCACTTCTCAGATTCAGATAATCAGAATCATATCTTTGATCTCTCATTCTGTAAGTTTTGGGTTTCGCAAGTCACAACACTTATATTTTATACATGTTTTTGTGTTTTGTGAAGAAGGTGTTGTCTGTTTAGTGTTTGTAGATACGGTGACTCGGTGAGAGAGAGACCAGTGTTGTTGTTTTGTTTGTCACGGATTCTAATGAGTTTTGTTGTTTCACTTTTTTTCTTTTTGATTAGATTTAGATACTATTATTTTATTAATTCTTGTTTTGTGTTGCTATTATTTTATTGATTCTTTTTTGTAATTTTCGTGTATTAGTTCTGTTACCAATCTTCTTCAATGAAGGCTCAATTGCTCATATAGGTTCTATAAATATTCAATAATAATACTTCTATTTTCTTTTCTTCAATTTTTCTTAATGTATCCTCTTCCTGAGAATTTTTTTTGCTTTCCTTCTACTGAAATATTGAGTTTTAGGTTTTCAGCAGTTGAAGATTGATTAGGGCCCAAATTTTTATTTTTTTTGGTTTATAGATGGAGGTCCCGAATTCGAACCCGGGACATGGTATCGAGTCTGACAATTTCGATATTTGTCAGTTGAGCTAGGCCTTACGGATTAGGGCCCAATTTTTAAGTTTGAACAGGATCTCCAAATTGTTTGGGACGGCACGCACATAAGAAATTGGACGATAAGTCATATATCATATAAAAACTGAAAATTTGTAGCCTTGGATAATATGAGAGCCAAAACTCTTGTAGCTTATGCAATGGGTGACCTATTTATTGTTTTGGAAGAAAACATGATTACTGATCTATCCTCTCAACGAATCCAATGGTTGCAGTTTCTTTGACTATAGTTGAGGCATATATTTAGCTAACTTCAATGAATCCACATTAAAAAAAACCACAGTTGCATGAACTAAAAAAAAAGATAAAATAGGACCTAAAATCAAAACAAAACAACAAAATAAATTCTTTTTTAGAGATTAAATAAATAAAAGCTCAAGTTTTGTCCTCAACCGTGGAAAGTTGACACCCAAAAAGATGTGGAGTTAAAATCACCACATAAACTGCCAAAACCTAACACCTTTGTGTGCTTCATGACTTGCCTATACTACCTACCATTTTTCCTCATGTGTTGAGCTGCACGGATCCGTAAGCTCTTCAATGTCTGAGGTCAATTCTGACACCCATATAAGTAATTACACTTTTGACCTTGTTATAGTAAGCATTTTTCCCTACGTAGCGAACCGTCAAAATAGTCGTGTGTGGTAGTGTATAAGAATACGTACGAAGTTTCAATAGTTAGATAAACTACTGTTAACAACACCAATTTCGTAATTTTCAATTGAATTGTATTTTTCTAAAGTCAACTTAGAAGACAAATTTAAATATGTAATTATTTGCAATAAGATTAATAGTTCAAACTAAACTTAGCTTATAATTAATTATGATTTGATTAACTATAATTATTATAACTTTTTTCAAAAAAAAACCCTCTTATATATCCCAGGGACGGCTACATGTGATGTTAATTGGGGGGCATTTTCTCCCCTCGCCTATCATATGAATCTTCAGTTAATTTTAAGTTATTTATTCAAGATATCAGATTCAATTCACTTAAGTAGGTTAGGGACAATCCCTTGCCTCAAAACCCCTTTTACCTAATTGAAATACCCTAATTCCTTAGGTGATTCATGCCAATAGGTAAAGCCTTAAACCCTAGAACTAGAGAATTCACAGACTTAATTTCATATTCCTATGCTCCTCAAGTAAGTGATCTGAAACCCCATATCAAGTATGCAAACCCATATCCCTATGGTGATCACAAACCCTAAATCATTAAAACTATCATATGTAGTAATAAAGCATTAAAGATAGAGGTCTAGACATATGATAAACCAAACAAATAACTGAATTAATCATAGCAAAGTGTTCAATAGATAGGTTTGGGGAGAATCATCTCTCCCTAATCAAAGAAGTTTAGTTACACATCATCCTAGAAGTAGAAACTAAGATAAGAGAGAAGATAAATGTAGAGTAAGGCATTGGAACCTTCAACCCTTGTTCCCAAGTGATGAGAGGTCTCCAAAATCGCACTCCTAAGCTGCTCCAATGCTCTGTTCCGCTCCCAAGACGAAGTCCCTCAAAAATTCACTGAAACTGCTTAAAAGCCCTAGTTTTCGGTCAACCATCGCGTCGCGACACGAGCCCGTCGCGACGCGAAATAAGACAGAATGTTCTCCTGCGAAAACGCTTTGCTGCGTCGCGACCCGACGCCTCCTGGTCGCGATGCGAAAAATGTCAGAATGCCTCCTTCAGCTTCCTATTGCACCACTAGGCAAATGTCTGGTTCGCTAGTTGATGCTATGACAACTTGAAGGTCTTCCATTGCAATTGGCACCAGGAGTGAGAGAATTAGCTTACAAAATGAATCCTAATACATTGATCTAAACTAAGCTAATTCCCCGGCAATCAACAGAATTACAATCAAATCTCTGCAGTTTTGGTTCTAAAATTACACAACTTATTACATATGACAGAGAGTCAACAACGTTCAATATCCAAAACATGAGCGGAAACGATTTACAACTGTTACTAATAATAGTTATTCAATCGATATTACAAAGACAACAAAAGGGACAAAGGCCTAAACATAAAGCCGAATCTTTAATGACTTCATAAGTCACACCTGCTAACCGTGCTTCTTCGCCTTTGCTTTTCCCTGTTTCTCTGTAAAAACCACAATAATTAAGGGTGAGACAAACATTATCTCAGTGAGTCCTATCGAGACCCCTTACTAACTCTAGCGGTTCATTATGCTTTTATTCTTTGAACTCATAGCCCTAATAAGCGATTATGTGGACATATTTTCTTTGAACTCGTAGCCCTAATTAGCGACTACGTGGACATATATTTCTTTATTACTTGTAGCCCTAAAAAGTGACTACAGTTCATGTCTTATTCTTTTTTTTAACTTAGCACAACACCTCGAGCCACCTTATTCGGTTATTTCTTTGGCTCTTGGTGAACCCAATCCCGCTGACCTTGGAAAGCGGGCTACATGGAAGGGGCCTAGGGTTCGGGCTCATGACTTCCCTACCCTAGTATGCTAATAATCTGGGGTCGTCACCCTTGATATACATATATTATTATATGTATGCCATTCTTCCTTTCCTCAAGGGAAAGTATTCTTCATTTCCTCAAGGGAAAGTATTCTTCCTTTCCTCAAGGGAAAGTAACTTGACTTGTTGTTACATGAATTGAGAATTTACATGGCTTGTATGGACTTAAAATCATTTATCTTAACATGTCTTGTGTACACTCGCGTTTATTAACGTACGATTTTTCATAACTTCCATAACTTAATAATTTTTCATCTCAAGCATACCCAGCTTCATGTCATTCATGTATTATAATCATTGGGCAACCTTGGGGAAATGATTAGAAGGAACTTGGAATCATTTGGAATGGACTAAAGTGCAATTTGAAAAGGGGTAACAGAAGCTTACGCACGGTCCGTGCTTAGTAGGCGCACGATCCGTGCGTGTTTTAAAAACTTTGACACGCAGAAACCGAACAGAGCGCACGGTCCGTGCACTAAGGCACACGACCCGGGCGGATTTTAAAAACGTTTTGCGTAAGACGCACACTACCCGTGCGCAGGGGCGCATGGTTCATGCTTGAGTATCAGTATCCAGAAAAACAGTTTTTAATGTAGTTTTCCATTCCGTTCCGATTCCAATATTCGTTCCGATCGATACCCAATTCTTACATGCACACCAAACAACACATAGCATCAAACACATCCAGTCCAGCAATCACATTCAATCATTCAAAACACTTCGAAAATGCGGTAGTTTAAAAATACGATTTTCGACTCGATTGTTTTAAAACAAAAACGTGGAACACATGAAATCAAAGACATGCAACTCAGTATTAAACAAACATTCCTAAGCGAGTATAGAACTCACCGATTGCGATGAAAATCGCACAAACAACGAGTCCACGGATTGAAATGACAATATAACCTCATGAACGGTCCCCGTATCGATTCTACGCTATCCAAACCGCTCCCAAAACTGACCCAAACGAACCAAACCCGAATTCCAGCAACTATAATCCCGTTATACTATGCCAATCTACAATGTTGTTTCTGGAAATGTGTTTACAGCTACCCTCTACTTCAGCAACTACCATCAAAGTGATAAAACTCCATTGTTGACCCTCTTTGAGCTTGGGGTTTTGAAAATGGGGGATTGAGGAGGAAGGTGATGTTGGTGATGAAACTAGTATCAGATGGAAGAGGAGAATGTAAGGATTACACTGGTACCAAGAAGTCAGACATGCATTGAGGATTGGGGAAGCTGTCCTCCCTTCTTCCTCTCTCACTCTCGCAATCCACTCTCTCTCTCTCTCTCAATCTATTTTCACTTTTCTTTCTTTCTTAGTTTTCTGTTTTCAGCCACTAGGTGTCTTAGTGTTAGGGTATGTTATGGGAGTGAGGAGAGGGTAATGGTTCAGCTGAAGGTTCACTCAAATGGGGTGAAAGGACTACTTTACCCTTAGTCCCAAATTTCCACTTAAAACCAATTAAATCATCAAAGCACTCACATGTATAATTGGAAATCAAATTACTATGACTTACAATTAATTAAGCTAATTATTTTAAATTGGCCAATTAATTTTATAATGACATCTTGCTAATTTCAATAAATGAAATTAGCTAAATTGGGGATGTTACAAATACCTATTGAGTTCACATGCACATGGTAGTCCGTGTGTGGTTCTAATCAAATAGCCACATAATGATGCATCAATACCAATGGCTCCACTCCGCTGCAACTCATTTGCAATATGATCTATAGCGTTGGAAGAAACTACACCCCTAATTTCTTCAAAGATCTTCTTCAAGTGAGAAATTTTTGGCCTACTTAGACTATGCTCAAAACTCATTTTGAGATCATTAAACTCAATCCTAAGCATGGTACAAATTGAATCCCAAGACTTCCACAAATTTCCCCTGCTGTCATGCAATATTTTCTTCAACCGAGAGTGTGCAGCCTCAACTCTGTTAGTGGTAGTGTTGCCAAGGTGCATATACCGATTGATCCACGCATCAATAAAAACCTCTTTGTATGGGACTAACCATTGCTTGTTGACATAATCTATGAAGCTGAGATAGGGTGCTGACATCAGATACAAAAGTGCCAATTCTATGTCATACTCATCAATAGATTTCGCTTGGACAACTCTAAGAAATTCCTTCATCACATCCACAACTATAGGCGTGTCTTTGATGATCAACCTAGCTTTGGTCCTCACATTATTTTTAATGTGAAATTGACATAACAAATTTGTAGATGATGGAAATACAGCTGACAGAGCATTCATCAGACCTTCCTCGTTATCAGTAAGTATAACCTGTGGCAATTCATCCCGTCTCCTAAATAAACCCTTTAATTTCTCACAAACCCACGCATAGTTATCCAATGATCTCAACCAACGGATACCTATACCGGTTGGTCTTATACGTGGAATCAATCAACAATACAATCGGGAATGTGTTGACAAGCTCAATAGAATCTGGATGTGCCCAAAAGATGTCTTTGACAACATTAATGCCCACTGCAACTCGAGACCAGTAAACATATTGATCACGTTCCAGCAACTTTATCAAATGTTGGAGCTCAGTCCTACCCTCACGCATACTCAATTGTTGCCTTGGACGACAGTTGTATATTTTCTTTACAACGGTACAACTATATTTAGGCTTCATGGTCTTGATTTCATTGAGTATGAGATTAGACGCAATATGATTCTTAGTCATTCTATCCACCACTTCCTTCTCTTCCTCAGTTACTCTACCACTGTACGGATGACCTTCATCATAAGATATGACTGCATGGTTATGTGTTCCACACATAACCCTCAATATCCATCCTCCAAGCTTCTTGATAAATTTTCCTTTCAATCTAAACTGACAGCAACATTTCCTAGTGTTTGTTCCCTCAACTACATTAGTCCTATAATTTCCACCTTTTTCACAAGTCAACATGCAAAATTCTTTACCTGATCGCTTTTCGGTGTCGGATCTAGATATCACAATCACCATCCCAAGAGACCTGCTGACACTACGTACCCAGGTCAATAACTCTTCACGGTTTGCAAACAACTGAAAATGGAAAACGCAAATGTCATTGTCTTCCTTAGGCAAATTAAACATATTGAAAAGAATGAATGTTCCGTACCTTATCCGTTGTGAACGAATTCGTAAAGTCTAGTACCATCAACACATCATTTCCTTCCATTTATTTGATGTTGTAATAAAAAAAATTCAAACAGACAACTGTCATACCCCAATTTTGTCCAGCTTAGATCAAAACCCTAATTTTCCACAAAAATAAATAAGTTGAGGAGTGAGAAGCATCATGCATTGCATTTTGAGTCCTAAAAGTCATTCCAAAGTTTCTAAAATCATTTTTAGAGTTGAAATGCACTTTTTGGGTAAATTAGGTTTTTTTGAGTCCAAAAGGGTATTTTGGTCATTTCACAATAAAAATGACAATTCCTCATGAAGGTCATTGAGCATGCATTCTAAGATTCTAGAGGTCATTTCTAGGGTTATAGATTCATTTTTGAAGTGGAAACGCATTTTTCGGGCAAATTAGGGTTTTAGCGTCAAAAAGGGTATTTTGGTCAATTGTAACGGTTTTTTTCAAAAAGGCTCAAAAAATATATATAATTAAAAATATTAAATCTGAAATCAAAAATGAAAAATGAATAATAAAATAATATTGGATGTTTATTGTATTTTTAGAATTAGGGCTAATTCCTTTTAGGTGCTTTTTGCTTTTATCCATTTTTGGCCAAAGTAGGTACCAATTTCACAAGCAAACCATCTCCCTCACTCCACCCTCAAGCTCCACGCCTCCCCTCACTTCAGCCCACATCAAGTCCACATCAAGCCTTTCATCAAGCACACCTTTGAATACACAACATGTTTTTACCTTCCTTCTCTCTACACCACTAAATACACACTAATTTCTTTACTTCCCTCACACAACCCTTAACCCATTAGACCTTTGGCAACTCACTCCTCTCCAAAAAAGAGACAAGGCCGTAGCCCCCCTTTCTCTCTCTCACTTGATCTTGTTTTCTTTCATCTCAAAGAAACCTTCCCATTTTTTCTCCTACACCAAAAAAACCCTAACAAACCACTCACTTCATTTTGCATCCCTCTTTGACATACTCCCTCCATTTCTCATTCAAAGTTCAAGCATCATCACCAACTCAAAGCTAAGGATCAAGGCAAGGGGCGCAAGTTTCATGGAGGTTTGTGGAGGATTTAGTTGATTTGTGGTCTTGTTCTTCATATCACTCCCTCCATAGCTTGGATTCAAGGTAAAACTTCAAAACTCTTGTATTTTCTTCATTTTTGCATAATCTCTCTTCTCCTCATCTCAACTCCTTCATATATTGTTGTTGTTGCTTTGAGGAGCCATCTCAAACACTATTGACAAGCACTTAGGGAGGCTTGGGTGTTTGAGGTGGCTCCTTGGCTTTGAAGGAGTTGTTCTTGTGTTTTCTTGCATTTGCTTGTATTTTGAATCTAGTTGCCTAATTTTCATCAAATGAAAACTCATTCTCATACTCCATGTGCATTCGGCCATGAACTCTATTCTAGGGTTCTTGTTCATTTTATGATTTGGGTTTAAATAATTGTTGATCTTGGACCATACATAGCTTTGGGTTTGGGCAAGAAAAATAGGGTTCATGTTGCTTGTTTTGTTTTCTTTAATTTTGAATGAATAAATGCATGATTTGGCTAGTGTTTGTTTTAGGAACTTGCATGATAGATTAGGTCCTCTTCTTTTGTGTTGTTTTGTGTGTTAATTTGTCAATTTTTGCATGAAATAAGTTGATGATTCCATGCTTGTATGCATTCGGCCATGACTAGGGTTTTTACCCCTTTGATTGCATGAAATGTGTCATTTTGATTGTGGTTGAGTAAATGCAAGTTGTGTCATTGTGTTTTTTAACTTTTTACCATTTCATTAACTTTTCACTTTTACCATTTCACATATGATCATGCATTCATTAATATCATGTCTTGCATTCATTATCATATGATCATGCATCCATTAACATGATATCATGCATCATTGCTCACATGTTCATTCACCTAACCTAGAATACTCTATGCCTATGATTAATTGTATTTCTTTGTTCTTGATGTCATTTGAATGTCTTGACTTAATTGTGCACAAACCCTTTTACACAATCATGTGCCCTTATAAGACTACCAACATGTGTAGCATAGAGGTATATGTGCCCCTCTTGAGATTGCTCCCAACTTGTGTAGCAATTCCCCTTCACACACAAACACAATTGTTTTGAAAACTTTGTCTCGCATCTTTGACAATTAAATCTCTTGATTATATCGGCATGCTTAATTTTAGTTGATGGTCAACATGTTCATGATTGCTTGATTAGTTGAATATGTTTGAACTTCATTCATTCATTTTGCATTTGGTTTTGGACATAGAATTCGATTAAAAATGATTTATTTATTTTCTAAAAAAACTCTTTTCCAAACCCATTAATTTTCGAAGCATTTTCAATAAACAAAAATAAGCAAGTAGTGGAGGTCACCCATAACCTTTGTTAGTTTGATCTCTATGAACGTCTTCAATTTCGCATGAGTACTTAGCGATGATTACCCATAACCTTAGTTAGTTTAATCATTCGCTAATGCTCGTCCTACTTCGAAAACCTTTTCAAAACCAAAGAGCTAGAACTACGTCGCTTTGATTCCCATTTGGGATACGTAGGAGCGAGTCACGTCCTCGTCAAGCACAACAAACCAAAATTAATTCGATTGCGAAAGCCTTTTTTGATCATCTAAAATAAAAACCGATTATCATTAATGATCACTCGCGCCGTTGCCGTTTGGTTGTTAATGATAATTTCATTTTCAAAAGAGTTAGTAGCGCGGCCACTCTAAACCGTTGTTGTTTGGTCGTCGCGAACACTCGAATCAAAAGCAAAACCGATTATCGTTAATGATCACTCGCGCCGTTGCCGTTTGGTTGTTAATGATAATTTCATTTTCAAAAGAGTTAGTAGCGCGGCCACTCTAAACCGTTGTTGTTTGGTCATCGCGAATCCTCACTCCTACTGCGAAAACTCATCTAAACAGACTAAAAAACAAAAACCTTTTTAGGACAACCAAGAACTACGTAGCTTTGAATTCTCCATCGCACCAGGAGATACGTAGGAGCGAGAGGCCAACTCTCGTCAAGCGCCCAAAATAAAAATTTTCATTAAGTCTTCTCACTCCCTTTTCAATAAAGAGGCAAAATAAAAGCATTTTCAAATCAACACTTCAAACCACACATTTAATTAAAGGTTCCCTTTCGGTAGAAAGGAGGTACGGGGTGCTAATACCTTCCCCATGCCTAACCGACCCCCGAACCCATATCTCTAGTTTTCGAAAGACCATCCGCCTTGTCTAAAAGACCTTTTTTCAATGTTTTGGTCTTAAAATTAAAATATTGGTGGCGGCTCCATACCTTTTCCACGTTGTACAATGAGAAGTCCGAACCGGATTTTTTGGGGTGCAACAGCTGGCGACTTCACTGGGGACTTTTCTTTTTTAAGTGGGTCAAGCCTAACTAATTAAGATGTGTGGTTTAATGTATTGTTGATTTGACTGATACCTTGTTTGCCTTCATTCTTTTTCCTTTCTTTCTTATCATTAATTGTAGGCATACGCATTTGTCTTCTTCTATGTTTGTTCCCTATCTCCTTTTCTTTTATTGCTTATGCTCATGCATTTCTCCCCAATTCTATCCGGATCCCCCCTTCTTGGCTCCCTTTCTTGAGGTAAGCAATGTACCTGATTGTTGTTGAAACCCCAGGCTAGCTTATTTGATATTGAACCCTAGTGTAGACGACATGTTGTTACCTTGCTCTTTCTGGACTGTTCTGGCGTCTCACTTGCAGGTGGGGTAATATGTGTCGGGTAGTTTTAAGTGGTACGCCTTTACCACACACACTCACACCCTTATGATTATGTGCTTTGAGAGAGGCCTAAAACCCAAGGTCTGACAAGACTTAGGGGAGTGGAAACGAGTAGTGACTGGCAATTGGACTGTTGTCCTTCCGACTCTCACGAAAGTTTCAGCCAGAGTATGCTCTTTCATGATGCCTCACACCAGATGGCGTTCCATCGTTGTGGGTGCTACCGTGAAAGAGAATTAGCTTTGGTAACCTGGTGAGGAAATGACTAGAACCCACATGGGAGGAACATTTGAGTTGTCCTAGAACTTAGGTCCCCACCTTCGTAGGACACAAGGGGCATACCAAATTGTGTGTTGCATCGTAATATAGACATGTTTTCAAAAAAGAGCAGGAGGTTTTTCAAATAAAAAGTAGAGAAAGAGCTGCCGTTGTAGCCTTTCTTCTGCCGGTCCGTACGAAGTGACATATGGCCCACTCTTTTCAAAAAAAGAGAGAACGAGCTGCCGTTGTAGCCTTTCTCTTACTATGGCCATGTGAAACCACGTATAGCCCGCATTTTTCAAAAAAAAACAAAAGGAAGTATCTTGCATCCTGCATCATTGCATCATTACATCATTGCGTCATTTGCATTAACTAAAGTTCCCATTTTGAAAAGAATCATTCATCTTGCATTCCCTTTCATTACATAAAGATAAAACAAAAAACAATTATCATCTGCATAGCATAAGCATTTCATTTATAATCATGCAAGAATCTTCGTCAAGTTCATCCAAGACGAGGCATTCATACATAAGCATTATTTCAAAAAAGACACGGTAGAACTACGTACGCTTTGATTCCTCATCACAGTGAGGATACGTAGGAGCGGGTCCGCCCCGTCAAGCATAACAAATGAAAAAAGCCATTTTGAAAAAGCATCATTCTTGCATTCAAAAATGCATTGAAATTTTGTATTTCATCTCGCACAAAAAAAAAAACAATTTTTTTTTTTTAGAATAAGTACACTTCTCAAGTGGTCATTTTTCCATGCATTTGCATATCATGATCTGTACAATAAAGGTTTTGATGAGAGACGAGACGATTTTGCAAAATAGTCATTCCCCAAAAAAAAAAAAAAAAAAAAGAAACTCAAGGTGTTCCAAAGTACCCAGTTCTCGAGTCAGCAGCTCATTCACATAACTTCAAAATTTTTGCATCTCATCCATCCCATGATAAAAGATTAAAATTGTTCATAAATTTTTTCTATCATGTGAAGCATTCTTCTAGGCATGCATGCCATGTGCAGTCGCCCCTGTCCGTGTCCGTCAGTCTCCCTGCTTTATCATCATTCCCCGTCCTAGTCTAGCCCCGCCCGTAAAGCCTAAAGTGTCGCATGCATTTGTTCAGTCATTCGTTCTTGCGCTTATGTTGTGTGCCCTGTTATCTCTAGAAAGAGGCCAACTGGTTTGCCGATGTCCGCTTCAGACTCAAGATTCATGGCGACCAATCAAGGAAACCTAATGATTGAGAATCCCGGCAATTCAGGTCTAGATAATCCGATTATGGAAGTCCTCAAGCAGCTAGTCCAAGAGAATCAGGCACTAGTCCAAGAGAATCAGGCGTTAAATAATAAAGTCGGGGTGATAGAAATGCAGATGGATGCGATAAGAATGCAGATGACTGAAATGATGGGCACCCTGCAAGCTTTGAAAAACGGGAACACTACCGAAGATACTGCTGTTGTAAACCCAGGTGGGGCCGCAACCATCCTTCCTACCTCGGGACCCGCTGAAGCTGTGACTGCTATTCCCCATCCGGGATCTGGGGTTAATTATCCTGCTCACGCCCTGGGAGGTGCTGATCCACATGAGGTTTCTCTTTTCAATATGGATAGTGATCCTCAAGGTCACCTATTTGAGAACTCTCAGCCCAGAGATCAGTTGCATGAGTTGGAAAAGCGTTTAAAAGCCATAGAGGATTCAAAGACCAAAGCTAAAGACGCCCGTGATCTATGTCTTGTTCCAGACTTGGTTATTCCCCCAAAGATGAAGGTGCCAGTCTTTGACCAATATTGTGGTACCAGCTGCCCAAATAGACACGTAACCATGTACGCCCGAAGGATGACCGCATACAATCACGACGACAAACTGCTCATCCACTACTTCCAGTACAGCCTAACTGGGGCATCTCTGGATTGGTACATGCAGTTGCAGCCTTCCGACATCCACAGTTGGAAGGACCTTTCTGAAGCTTTCTTAAAGGAGTACGAATACAACAAAGACATGGCTCCAGATCGGATTCAGCTGCAGTATATGAGCAAGAAAGATCATGAGTCCTTTAAGGAATATGCTCAAAGATGGAGGAGCATAGCTGTAACGCCCCGATTTTTATTAAAAATTATTTTGAATTAGTATTCGAAGTATGAATAATTTTGGAAGTTATTTTAGTTTATAGAGTTGTAAGAAAATATTTGTTGTGAAATCGGGATTTAAAAATGAATTAAAATGAGTTTTTACTATATTTATGCGCATACACCCCCCTGTTTTGCTATTCGCACCCCCCTGCCCACCGTACTTACCGTGTGCGTCGCCCACCCCAGAGAAACCCGGGTACTATTCATTCTTCTTCTTCCTGGCAACGCAGAAACGTGAAACCAAAACCCTCTCTTCTCCTCAATATTCGTTCTCCTTCCCTAGGCCACGGTTTGGCCTGAAAATTCATCTTCCCACTCGAAATCACGTTCTGAGTTCGATTTTGGCCTCAATTTAATCGATTGGTGCTTCGTTCAGCCAGTTTCAGACACGACCCTAAAACCCAACCGAACGGTTTTGCACCTATTCCGACCACCACAGACTCCGGTTGGAAAATCGGACATCATATTTGGATTCTACTCGTCGAGACCTTCAGGAAACACTAGTCCTTTGTTAGTTTCGGTGAAGTTGACATCGGACCTGTTCGTACCGTTAATTGCTCGTTTCCCGAGGAGCCCGTAGACTTCCGGTGCTAAGTTCGTTACCGTGGACGATTCGGCTCTGTGCTCGCTATCAATATTAATATTAAATTACCCAGGTTAGGGGGCTCTACTTTATACCTATAATAATGCTTGAGTTAGGCGATATATGTAGGATTGGTTGTAGGAGTTTAGATTGATGAATTAAGTTAGTTTGAATGTTAAATAATTGCTACTGTTTTGATTGTTTTGATGGGTTAGTTGAATTGTTAAATAATTGTCACTGTTGGATTAGTGTTCTAGTAAAATTGTTGCTGCCTGTTGTTCTAGTCGAATTGTTGCTGCCTGTTGTTCTAGTCGAATTGTTGCTGCCTGTTGTTCTAGTCGAATTTTTGCTGCCTGTTGTTCTAGTCGAATTGTTGTTGCCTTGTTGTTCTAGTGAATTGTTGTTCTAGTGGATTGTTAAATAATGGTTACCGAATTGTTAAATAAAATTGTTGTTAGGGTGTTGAAGTTGTGGTGCGTGTAATTGCGGGAAGTGTAATTGTAAAAATTAGATTACTAACCTAAGGATATAAAGCGGTGTGTACGGCGTTGTAATTAATTGGAGATGTGAAAGCGGTGAGGGACTCCGGTCCAAAGCGGTGCGATAACCTTAAGGCCTATATGTTGATGATATTAAATTGAGAAATGCAAAGCGGTGAGTCTAATAATTATTATGGTTTATGTGTGGTGTTGTGGTGCATAGTCATAGTGTCACATGACTCATGTTGCATAAAGCGGTGTGTCGGCTTCGGCCAAAGCGGTGCGGTGGCTTCGGCCAAAGCGGTGAGTGCCCTCCAGGCTAATAGCGGTGATGATGGATCCACATGCATGTTGCATTACATGCATTAGTCAAGCATTTGATGAGTTTATGGATGAATTATGAATATGATGATTGTTGTTGATAATGTGGTGAGTAGTTATGAATTAGTGTTGCTTGCTGCCTTCCTTATTATAACGCTTTTCTTAATTATTATTATTTGTGTAAAGAGACTCACCCTACTGCCTTTGTTGCTTCTTATGTCGGCAACGTGCAGGTGATAGCGAGTGAAGGTATTCACATGCCTTCTTATAGTCGGTTGTGTCTGCTCTGATACGTAGCACCGGGGGGCGATCAGTCTAGTAGCTGTTTTAATTAAAGTTGTTCAAAACTAGTTATTTGATAATGTATTCAAATATGTTTACGAAACATGTTATTTTCCGCTGTGTGGTGATTATGTGAACTGTGATGTAATTAAACGGATGTTTTTTTGGGGTTCGTCCCGATCAAGTGCTATGTATCGCATACTTTATTGTATTAAGAGTTTCAGATGTTGTTATATGTTTTATATGTTTAATAAGGTGAAAATGTAGCACCCTCTTGGGTTGCGCTGAAAGGTTTTTCGAAAACTCTGATTTTCATAAATTAAATATTAGTTTATTAGAAGGGGGTGTTACAATAGCTGCTCAGGTGAAGCCACCATTGACTGAAAAGGAGATGGTGTACATGTTTATGGAGACTCTCCCAGCTGTTTTCTATGAACGTCTGGTTGGAAGTGGGTCCTCAAGCTTCTCAGATGTGATCAAAATAGGGGCAAGACTTGAAGTCGGGATGAAGAGAGGAAGAATCCCCTGCAATCCTACTGGCGCCGACAATGCTAGTGATTTGCCTGCAAAAATGGAGAAATCAATGCTATAGTGGGACAAGGAAAGTCACGTCAGTACGACCCCATTCCTGTGTCGTACACTGATTTGTGCAGCTATCTAATCAACCATAGGTTGATCTCTCCTCGTGAGATGAAGCCAGTCCAACCTCCATTCCCAAGAAGGTATAATGCAAAGGCTACCTGTGAATTCCATTCTGGGGCAATTGGTCACTCTACTGAGAACTGTCATCCTTTGAAGCAGTCGGTTCAGGATCTTATTGATACAAAACAATTGACCTTTGATGAGGGAGATGAAGGACTAAACCCTTTGAGATCAGGGCTGTCAGGCCGGGATGGCAGTAGTTGAAGAGGATCGAGGTGTTGATCGTCAAGCATTTGTGTCTTCGTCATGCATTTTCACGTAGTTTTCAGTTCAAAGCAAATTTTATGTAATGCAATCCTCTGGCTCTGCCCAAGGCCTTAGGATATTTCCATAAGGGCACATGTTTCCTTTTCAGCATCGTCATCTATAAAAGTTACCCTTTTCAGTCACTTTTGTTCAAGATCGTCATTGCCCTGTTTTATCATAAGTCCATCAGTGCATATTTGACTTTTAGTTCAGTCTAACGCTTTAAGTCCTCCATGCTGGGGCAAGACTGTGATCACTAATTTTCCTTGTTAATATCATATTCCTTCAGTGCAAGTCTTTCAAAAGATAATAATAAACAAGAAAATAAGCTCGCTAGGTGGAAAACCCGCAAAGGGCGGCCTAGGCAGAAAAAAGCGCCCGATGGATCGAAAACCCGCAAAGGGCGGTCCAGGCAAAAGTTAGGGCATAAAAAAAAGAGAAAAAATGCAAAGAAAGGAGCAAACACATATAGATAGATGAACCGTTATCTTGTTTTACAAAAATAAATAAGCCATCGGGATTTGAGATGAAGTGTGGCCACCTCCCTATACCCTCAAGAACCCAAAATCCCAGAAAGTCCCTTTCCTACCTACCTTAAGCCAAGAAAAACCAAACTCAAAAATATACCCTCTAATCACCCTAGACAAGGATCACTTCAAATATCAAAAACAAAAATAGTGCATCAGCTCACTCAACTCAAAAGCAAAGAAAGAAGAAAAGTCCGAAAAATGAAACAAATGAGTCAAAAAAAAATCAAAAAGACAAAAAATAATAAGTTGTGAGCTGATACGTGTTGCCACAAAGCACAAGAGACCCTTGTCTCGATAAATCTTCCAACACCTGGTTCCATAAACCTTCAAACACTTCCTTTGGCCCCAACACCAAACCCCTCAGCCATTCTACCATGAGACACAAATTTGCCTTAACAAAGCCCAAATAAGCCCAATAACCATCTCCCTCATAGACCGTTAACCGTCAACCAACGCCGAACAAAACTCATCCTCCCATTAGCCTCAAACACTTCATTAAGCATAACTATCCTTCCTCCACAAAACACCACAATCCTGAAAAGTCCATTCCGATCAATGACCGATTGCTTTTGTTCTCTCAGATTCTAATCTTAGGACGAACAAGCTTATCTATGTACAATGTGTTTGCTCAAAAGAAAAAACAAACGATCAGAAAAAAGAAAGCTGATCAAGAAAGAATAAACCCTCAGAAAAAAAGAGAACTGAGGAAACAAAAACGAACAGTCAGAAAAAAGAAAGCTGACAAAATAAAAAAAAGAGGGACTTGCACTCCAAAACACACTCAAGTTGCATTAAAACAAGGTTTAGTGATCACCAAGTAAGATTTCTTTCATGCCAAAAGTTGAGACATTCACAGAGAACCAAAGATTTGCAATGAGAACACCACTCAGATCTAAAAGTTGGGGTATTCTCTTCATAACCTGCCCACCCTAGTCCGGGGAGAGTCTGTTCAGTGTCCATCCATGGCCATTCATCCTTTCACTCGGTGTCAGCCATGGCACTAGTTCCTGCGTATTTGCTCTTTCACTCCGCTTCCTTTCACACTCCGGACAGGGGCAAGTCATTCATTCACAGTCGCTGAAGGCCCGAATTGGGGGCAGTCTGGCATTCATCCTAAACACTCACCTGGCGTCTGCATGTTCATGTGTGTTCACTTGGCAATGTTTCATAGAGAAAGCACAAGATTGTTATTGAAGGTTCAGTTATCATGGAATGGAGGAAAACATAAATGGGTTTGCTTGTAAATAATAACCTTGAGAACACCGCGGTTTAAATCAAAACTAGTTTTTCCAAAGAAAAAGGATGATCAAATTCACCCCCACTTTTGCATCCAAAGTCTTGCGTCTCATCATTATGAAAGTATTCACAAAAAAAAGTATTTGAATACCCCAAAAAAATTTGTCATATCATGCATCAAAATACTGCATTTGCATCCTCACATAGCAAAAAGACAAATAGGAAAAATCCTTTAACCAGCTATCTCAGCACATGAGGGGGTCGCCTAAAGTTGGCCGCTTGTAGGGCTTTAGTGCTCGCCTTAACCCTTAGGGATTAGGTTGTTATCTTGTAGGGCTTCGGTGCTCGCCCGGATCCTTAGGGATTAGGTTGTTATCTTGTAGGGCTTCAGTGCTCGCCTGGATCCTTAGGGATTAGGTTGTTATCTTGTAGGGCTTCAGTGCTCGCCTGGATCCTTAGGGATTAGGTTGTTATCTTGTAGGGCTTCAGTGCTCGCCTGGATCCTTAGGGATTAGGTTGTTATCTTGTAGGGCTTCGGTGCTCGCCTGGACCCTTCGGGATTAGGTTGTTATCTTGTAGGGTTTTGGTGCTCACCTTAATCCTTGGGGATTAGGATGTTTACCTTGTAGGCACTTGAATTGTTGATCCTTAACCAAAATAAAAAGGAAGAAAATCAAAAATAGCATCTCATAGCATCCATCATTCCATTGAAATCATCACATCACATACACTTTTCATAACATACATTCACACTCCATTTACATAGATATCTGCATTCCATAGAAAAAAAGAGCAAATAAGAAAGGAGAGAAGAAAATCACAGAAGACGGAACATAAAAGAACACAACCTTTTCATATCATTCATCATTCTCATATCATCCATACCAGTCATCACTCCATGGCATCAAACAGTACATTACGCCTTCAAATTCGCATCTCAGAAGAGCGAAAGAATAACAAAAGGAAAAGAAGAGAAAAATCAAACAGAAAAGGCATCCCACCAAAGTCAATCATTGCATTCATGTGCACCCCAAACATCCAAGTGCACGCATTTCATGCACCATCCAAGAGAAAAGTTACTTCGGACCAGAGAATCCCAAAAATCTCATTTTTAGAAAATCATCAACCCCGAGTTAGTAAACTCCATCAACCCAGAGTTAGTGAACTCCCACAGAGTTAGTGAACTCCCACCGAGTTAGTGAACTCCTTCCACAGATCACAACATTGTGTACGAGCACGCAATGGATCCATCAGACTTCGTCAAGTCCTTCAGATTAGTTGTGTCAGCCTAAGGCATAGCGTAAATCCATTGATCAAATCAGTTCCGGACCTGATGTTGATCGGTCGCTCGAAAAGGCCACCCCCCCCCAGAGCTCGGACTCGACAAGAGTCCGTTAGAAGGTTTTAGGCAGCCTCCGAATTCCCAATTTACCGCTTTCTGCACGCCAAGTGCCCGTTTTACTTTTCTGTCTGCACGCCAAGTGCCCGTTTTACTTTTCTGTATGCACGCAAGTGCCCATTTTACCTTTTCTGTCAGCACGATAGTGTTCATTTACTGTTTTCGCATCGACACGAAAGTGTCTACCTTTCCAAAAAGAGGGAGAAAATTCGGGTTTCTCCAAATGGACAAAATTGGTATAATTTCTGAATTCTTTATTTCTATTTTACCTTCGAAATATGTCTCGCGCAATTCATATTTCTTGGTAAAATCCAAATAAAGAGGGGCAGCTGTCATACCCCAATTTTGTCCAGCTTAGATCAAAACCCTAATTTTCCACAAAAATAAATAAGTTGAGGAGTGAGAAGCATCATGCATTGCATTTTGAGTCCTAAAAGTCATTCCAAAGTTTCTAAAATCATTTTTAGAGTTGAAATGCACTTTTTGGGTAAATTAGGTTTTTTTGAGTCCAAAAGGGTATTTTGGTCATTTCACAATAAAAATGACAATTCCTCATGAAGGTCATTGAGCATGCATTCTAAGATTCTAGAGGTCATTTCTAGGGTTATAGATTCATTTTTGAAGTGGAAACGCATTTTTCGGGCAAATTAGGGTTTTAGCGTCAAAAAGGGTATTTTGGTCAATTGTAACGGTTTTTTTCAAAAAGGCTCAAAAAATATATATAATTAAAAATATGAAATCTGAAATCAAAAATGAAAAATGAATAATAAAATAATATTGGATGTTTATTGTATTTTTAGAATTAGGGCTAATTCCTTTTAGGTGCTTTTTGCTTTTATCCATTTTTGCCCAAAGTAAGTACCAATTTCACAAGCAAACCATCTCCCTCACTCCACCCTCAAGCTCCACGCCTCCCCTCACTTCAGCCCACATCAAGTCCACATCAAGCCTTTCATCAAGCACACCTTTGAATACACAACATGTTTTTACCTTCCTTCTCTCTACACCACTAAATACACACTAATTTCTTTACTTCCCTCACACAACCCTTAACCCATTAGACCTTTGGCAACTCACTCCTCTCCAAAAAAGAGACAAGGCCGTAGCCCCCCTTTCTCTCTCTCACTTGATCTTGTTTTCTTTCATCTCAAAGAAACCTTCCCATTTTTTCTCCTACACCAAAAAAACCCTAACAAACCACTCACTTCATTTTGCATTCCTCTTTGACATACTCCCTCCATTTCTCATTCAAAGTTCAAGCATCATCACCAACTCAAAGCTAAGGATCAAGGCAAGGGGCGCAAGTTTCATGGAGGTTTGTGGAGGATTTAGTTGATTTGTGGTCTTGTTCTTCATATCACTCCCTCCATAGCTTGGATTCAAGGTAAAACTTCAAAACTCTTGTATTTTCTTCATTTTTGCATAATCTCTCTTCTCCTCATCTCAACTCCTTCATATATTGTTGTTGTTGCTTTGAGGAGCCATCTCAAACACTATTGACAAGCACTTAGGGAGGCTTGGGTGTTTGAGGTGGCTCCTTGGCTTTGAAGGAGTTGTTCTTGTGTTTTCTTGCATTTGCTTGTATTTTGAATCTAGTTGCCTAATTTTCATCAAATGAAAACTCATTCTCATACTCCATGTGCATTCGGCCATGAACTCTATTCTAGGGTTCTTGTTCATTTTATGATTTGGGTTTAAATAATTGTTGATCTTGGACCATACATAGCTTTGGGTTTGGGCAAGAAAAATAGGGTTCATGTTGCTTGTTTTGTTTTCTTTAATTTTGAATGAATAAATGCATGATTTGGCTAGTGTTTGTTTTAGGAACTTGCATGATAGATTAGGTCCTCTTCTTTTGTGTTGTTTTGTGTGTTAATTTGTCAATTTTTGCATGAAATAAGTTGATGATTCCATGCTTGTATGCATTCGGCCATGACTAGGGTTTTTACCCCTTTGATTGCATGAAATGTGTCATTTTGATTGTGGTTGAGTAAATGCAAGTTGTGTCATTGTGTTTTTTAACTTTTTACCATTTCATTAACTTTTCACTTTTACCATTTCACATGTACCATTTCATTAATAAGTTACTTTTCACTTTTTACCTTTACAAATTTTCAAAAACTACTTTCTACTCCAAGTAAAATAAATTTACCATTTCACTAACTTTTTACTAAAAGTTTTCACCACTTGCATCTTTGCAAAAATACCCAAAACATTTTCACACTTTGCATTTCATCACTTGTGTGACACATTCTTATGTTTGCACATTAATACTTGCATACTTTCATATGCTTACATGTTCATGCATTCATATATGCTTATGCCTCTTGCATTCTCATACTCTCTTACATGTTCATGCATCCATTAATATCATGTCTTGCATTCATTATCATATGATCATGCATTCATTAACATGATATCATGCATCATTGCTCACATGTTCATTCACCTAACCTAGAATACTCTATGCCTATGATTAATTGTATTTCTTTGTTCTTGATGCCATTTGAATGTCTTGACTTAATTGTGCACAAACCCTTTTACACAATCATGTGCCCTTATAAGACTACCAACATGTGTAGCATAGAGGTATATGTGCCCCTCTTGAGATTGCTCCCAACTTGTGTAGCAATTCCCCTTCACACACAAACACAATTGTTTTGAGAACTTTGTCTCGCATCTTTGACAATTAAATCTCTTGATTATATCGGCATGCTTAATCTTAGTTGATGGTCAACATGTTCATGATTGCTTGATTAGTTGAATATGTTTGAACTTCATTCATTCATTTTGCATTTGGTTTTGGACATAGAATTCGATTAAAAATGATTTATTTATTTTCTAAAAAAACTCTTTTCCAAACCCATTAATTTTCGAAGCATTTTCAATAAACAAAAATAAGCAAGTAGTGGAGGTCACCCATAACCTTTGTTAGTTTGATCTCTATGAACGGTCTTCAATTTCGCATGAGTACTTAGCGATGATTACCCATAACCTTAGTTAGTTTAATCATTTGCTAATGCTCGTCCTACTTCGAAAACCTTTTCAAAACCAAAGAGCTAGAACTACGTCGCTTTGATTCCCATTTGGGATACGTAGGAGCGAGTCACGTCCTCGTCAAGCACAACAAACCAAAATTAATTCGATTGCAAAAGCCTTTTTTGATCATCTAAAATAAAAACCGATTATCATTAATGATCACTCGCGCCGTTGCCGTTTGGTTGTTAATGATAATTTCATTTTCAAAAGAGTTAGTAGCGCGGCCACTCTAAACCGTTGTTGTTTGGTCGTCGCGAACACTCGAATCAAAAGCAAAACCGATTATCGTTAATGATCACTCGCGCCGTTGCTGTTTGGTTGTTAATGATAATTTCATTTTCAAAAGAGTTAGTAGCGCGGCCACTCTAAACCGTTGTTGTTTGGTCATCGCGAATCCTCACTCCTACTGCGAAAACTCATCTAAACAGACTAAAAAACAAAAACCTTTTTAGGACAACCAAGAACTACGTAGCTTTGAATTCTCCATCGCACCAGGAGATACGTAGGAGCGAGAGGCCAACTCTCGTCAAGCGCCCAAAATAAAAATTTTCATTAAGTCTTCTCACTCCCTTTTCAATAAAGAGGCAAAATAAAAGCATTTTCAAATCAACACTTCAAACCACACATTTAATTAAAGGTTCCCTTTCGGTAGAAAGGAGGTACGGGGTGCTAATACCTTCCCCATGCCTAACCGACCCCCGAACCCATATCTCTAGTTTTCGAAAGACCATCCGCCTTGTCTAAAAGACCTTTTTTCAATGTTTTGGTCTTAAAATTAAAATATTGGTGGCGGCTCCATACCTTTTCCACGTTGTACAATGAGAAGTCCGAACCGGATTTTTTGGGGTGCAACAACAACAAACAGCTAAGTTATTGATTTCGTGTGTTCGGTTGGCCTTATCCGAACACGTTCGGTTGGCCATATCCGAACACGTTCGGCTGCATATAACCGAATGTGTTCGGATCTCCCTTACCGAGTGACCATTTGGAAAAAACACCCCCCAATTGCATTTATAACGTTCAGGTTGAGCCTAACGGAATCTATTCGATTGAGGTCAACCGAACCGAGCGCGATTTCAGAAAAAAAAACCCAAATGCAGCAACTAAATGAGATTAAAACGAAAAAATTTTGGTAGGGATAATAGTAAAGCCTTAAGCGCAGCACACAGTCCAAACTCAGTCACCATCGCCGCCCTACTACCGCTAACCACCGCTCTGCTCTGACAAACTTGTACCGCCGGCCGACGCAAACGCTAGTCATTCCTCACTTCTCAGATTCAGATAATCAGAATCATATCTTCACTAGTGGAAAAAAGACATTATTAAGCATCATTTAGCATCGGTTGTTTGAACAACTGAGGCTAAATGTCCACGCGGTGGCAATTTTGCAATTAAATGGAAGTTTTCAGTTTTCGCGCCTACATTAGCATCAGTTGTTTAAACAACCGATGTTAAAAGTAATTGCATCAGACATTTAGCATCGGTTGGTTAAAACACCCGATACTAAAAGTGTATCTCAACACATTTAGCATCGGTTGTTAAAACACCCGATACTAAAGGTCCAGTTTTATTTTTTCCAATTTTCCCATTCCAATACACATCTCGCATTCTCTACTCTCTGAACTCTCTCATTTCTCACTTCTCACGTGTCACTTCTCCTCTAACCCTAAACCCTCTCCACTCTCTGCCGCCACCACCCACTCCCACCACTTACGCCACCGCGTCTCCACCCTCACTCCCGACCACCACCCTTCTTGCTCCTCCTCACTTAAAACCCCAGTCACGCGTTCATCGGTTTCCTTCTTCTCTGTTTCTTTCTTAAACTCCCTCTCCCTCTATGAACTTCCCCTCACGCCGTCCCCCTCCCTCACATCGTCCCCCTCCCTCCGAGGCGCCTCCCTCACTGTGTCACTCTCCACCATCGTCGCCCTTCACAAAACCCCTAACGATGTGCTTCTCTCTGGTTCGTATTGAAGGAGATGGATCAGGTATTCAACAAGGTTGGATCTTATTGGTTCAACCAGAAAGCCAACAAGGAGCTTAATTCCGTCGGCAATGACCTAAATGTACGTACACAAAATCCCCCTGTTTGAATTTTGATCCGTTTTTTTTTCTTTTTCATATTAAATTTTACATTGTTTTTATAATCTTAAAAAAATAATTTTCAAGTTCAATTGTTATTATCGCAAGTTCTGAAAAATTGATTCAAAAATTATTCTTTTTTGAGATAGTTGAATTGAACCTTATGGAATTGGATCCAAGCGGTTACATTTGATCAAATTTTTGTTGTGTATGAAGTTAAAAAACCTACAACTGATGAAGTTTTAATTTTATAAAGGTGGGGTGTTGGTTTTAGCATGCAAGTTTGCCCCAATTAAAAAGAGGGGCAACAAAGAAAGAAAACCACACCACACCACTCTAAGAAAATCATGCAGGATATGAAGAAAGAGAAGCAGAAGCAACAATGTAGTGAAGAATCTAAGAAGAAGGAGCGTCACATTGTTACTTGGACTCAAGAGGTGTTCTTTTTTTTTTACTAGTTTGTATTTTATTTCTTTTTAATATTCTATTGTTTACTTATATTGGTTATGTGGATTTCAGGAAGATAATATACTTATGGAACAAATTGATATTCATGGAATTGAAAAGCAGTCACTCACTCCTCTTTTCTTTTAATCCTTTTAACATAAAAACTGTTGCTTTTTTATTCTCTTATACTAAAGGGATTTTTTAATTATATAATACAGTTGGGCAATTGTTGCATCTAAATTCAAGGATAAAACTACAAGACAGTGTAGAAGAAGGTGAAGTTTTCAAATTGATTTTAATATTTTGAATTTTGATCTTGAATAAGAATAAGCCAAGAGATCTTGTTATTCTTTTGTTCTTGAAAATTATCTTGGACTTTATTGCTACTGTTAATCTGATGCTTGAGTAACTTGTAAACTCTCAAATGGTACACTTACTTGAATTCTGATTTCAAGAAAGGTGGATGGACACCAGAAGAAGACAGGCTCTTATGTGAGGTAATTTCTATGCTTCTTTTGTTTCAAAGCTACACTTTCATGAGAATTTGACATGCTTATTTTCTAATTAATATGCATAGAAAAAAATCCATTGATACCAATTACATTTCACTTAAAAAGCTGTGTTGTGAATGTGGCTTTTGTGACATAGTTCTTTAATACTTCTTCTCCATAGTTCTTTATTGAATAAATGTAAATGCAGTCAATGTTGTTCTATTTGATTTCTATGTTCTTTCCTCTATAGGTCTTTTGATGAACTTGAAGCAAAGAACAATCACACATGGTGCATGCATCTCTCACATGGATGAAAACTGTCCAACTTGCTTGTCAGGAGAAAATCATAGGCAATCCTATTTTCGAGTACAAAACATAATCAAAGCTCAGAATTTGAATGAATCTCAGGAAGAGGTTGTTCTAAGCCGTGTCAACATGAAGAAGTGTAATCACAATGACCCTATTAAACTCATATGGGGTCCACCAGGGACTGGAAAAACAAAAACAGTTGCTTCCATTCCATTTTGTCTGCTTCCATGCTATCTGTTATTAAGTTTGTCTTATTTCATTTGATAACATGCTGGTTTTTTCTACCTTTTCTATAATAGATAAGCTCAAAATCGTTGGTTGGTTTAAGAGCTGATGGTGGTTAAAAATATAGTCTAGATGGAGTCTTGGAGCTTGAGCTAGTTGATTGAGGCCACGTTTGGATTCAAGCTTAGGAAGAGAATGACGTGTTGGCAAAGGAAAGTAAACTAGAGAAGATTTATTCATGTGTCCTTTTTGTGTTCCCTCTAAGTTTAATTTCAATTTTTAAGAGTTGTTGTATTCTAGAAATTGAATGTTTATGAGTTGTTGAAGTGGTGGTTGTTATGTGAATATTTGAGAAATTATCCCATATTGAATGAATGGCTTGAAGCTTGTATGAATTGATGTTGTAAGTGATGTTTGTGAGACATGTTTGAAATTAAATAAATTGTATGTTGATGTTGTAAGTGTACCGCTACAAAGACAGAACTGTCAGCTTCCAATTAAAAAAATAGACATTTAGCATCAGTTGTTTTAAACAACTGATGCTAAATGTCTATTTTTTAAAAAAAAAAAATTAGACATTTAGCATCGGTTGTTTCAAACAACCGATGCTAAATGGCATTTTTTTTATCAAAAATGACTTTTAGCATCGGTTATTTGGAACAACCGATGCTAAATGTCACTTTCAGGACATTTAGCATCGGTTGTTTGAACAACCGATGCTAAATGTCATTTTTTTTTTATCAAAAATGACTTTTAGCATCGGTTATTTGGAACAACCGATGCTAAATGTCACTTTCAAGACATTTAGCATCGGTTGTTTCAAATAACCGATGCTAAATCTCACTTTCAAGACATTTAGCATTGGTTGTTTCCAATAGCCGATGCTAAATATCACTTTCAGGACATTTAGCATCGGTTGTTTCAAATAACCGATGCTAAATGTCATTTGCAAACAGCAAAAACAGTGATGAAATGGACATTTAGCATCGGTTACCTGAACACCCGATGCTAAATGTCACATTTAGCGTCGGTTAAATAACCGATGCTAACGTCGGGGGATAACCGACGCTAAATGTCCAATTTAACCGACACTAAATGTCTTTTGTGCACTAGTGCTTTGATCTCTCATTCCATAAGTTTTGGGTTTCGCAAGTCACAACACTTATATTTTATACATGTTTTTGTGTTTTGTGAAGAAGGTGTTGTCTCTTTAGTGTTTGCAGATACGGTGGCTCGGTGAGAGAGAGACCAGTGTTGTTGTTTTGTTTGTCACGGATTCTAATGAGTTTTGTTGTTTCACTTTTTTTCTTTTTGATTAGATTTAGATGCTATTATTTTATTAATTCTTGTTTTGTGTTGCTATTATTTTATTTTTTTTGTGATTTTCGTGTATTAGTTCTGTTACCATTCTTCAATGAAGGCTCAATTGCTCATATAGGTTCTATAAATATTCAATAATAATACTTCTATTTTCTCTTCTCTTCAATTTTTCTTAATGTATCCTCTTCCTCTCAATTATCTAATTGGAGAACTTTTTTTGCTTTCCTTCTATTGAAATATTGAGTTTTAGGTTTTCAGCAGTTGAAGATTGATTAGGGCCCAAATTTTTATTTTTTTTGGTTTATAGATGGAGGTCCCGAATTCGAATCCAGGACATGGTATCGAGCCTGACAATTTCGATATTTATCAGTTGAGCTAGCCCTTACGGATTAGGGCCCAATTTTTAAGTTTGAACAGGATCTCCAAATTGTTTGGGACGGCATGCACAGAAGAAATTGGACGATAAATCATATATCATATAAAAACTGAAAATTTGTAGCCTTGGATAATATGAGAGCCAAAACTCTTGTAGCTTATGCAATGGGTGACCTATTTATTGTTTTGGTAGAAAACATGATTACTGATCTATTCTCTCAACGAATCCAATGGTTGCAGTTTCTTTGACTATAGTTGAGGCATATATTTAGCTAACTTCAATGACTCCACATTCAAAAAAAAAACCACAGTTGCATTAGCTAAAAAAAGATAAAATAGGACCTAAAATCAAAACAAAACAACAAAATAAATTCTTTTTTAGAGATTAAATAAATAAAAGCTCAAGTTTTGTCCTCAAAATAAATTCTTTTTTAGAGATTGTTAATGCGATTTCAAGGGCTCCATGGTCTCGTCAGCGAGTTGAAGAGACAGAGAAAGAGAGATTCTGGGGTTTTTTCAAGAGATTTCAGAGAAACAGCTAGACAACGAATGACAACGACAACGAAAGAGGTTTCTCGTCGTAGTGGTTGCGAGAACGACAACGAACGTGGGGCGGAGTGAGCACGAAGGCGTGGAGTGGAGTGGCCGGCCGAGGTGAGGATCGTGGTGGTTGAGAGAAGAGCGGTGGTGAGGGAGGGGGACAGATGAAATTGAGTAGAAAAACCGTGAGAGAGAACAATGAGTAGAAACAGATGAAACAGATGAAGCGTGAAAGTGAGTAGAAAGGAATTAGGTTTTTTTTTTAGAAGAGGGAAGATGAAATTACGCGAGGGAGCGTGAAAGTGAGAAGAGGAAAGCTGAAATTAGAAGGTTTTTTTTTTGTTTTTTTATTTTACATTTAGCGGGGGTTTTTCGTGACACTCAGCGGGGGTTTTTTAAACCTCCGTAAAATGAAACAACATTTTCGACTTGTTGACCGAGGAGTTCCTTTTTTATTGTTAAACTGAGGGGGTTTTTAAAACCTCCGCAATAAAACCCCCGCTATTTGATCCGTTTTTTGTAGTGAAATATGTAATTATTTGCAATAAGATTAATAGTTAAAACTAAACTTAGCTTATAATTAATTATGATTTGATTAACTATAATTTTTATATCTTTTTTCAAAAAAAAAACCACTCTTATATATCCCAGGGACGGCTACATGTGATGTTAATTGGGGGGCATTTTCCCCACTTAGCTCAATATTTTTAGTCTAAATATGCTTAATAAAATTGTTTTTCTCCCATCAAAAAATAGATGTTGCCCCCATCAGTTTTTATAAAAAACTACGTGAAAAAGTTATAAGAGGTAAAAGAGAGAATAAACTTCTATATATTTTCTCATTTTATTATTCGAATTTTGACTTCTCTTCTGACAATGAATACACAAAACGACACCAACCACATTAGATTTTGTGATTAAGTTTTTTCTATCAAAAAACTAGGTATTATGTTAAAATTTATAGCAATTTTCTTATATATAAAATATTATGGACCAAATTTTTGCCCCACTTATAAAAAATTCTGGATCCATTGATGTTGTCAGTACAACACTTCATGTGTTTTCTCGAGACAAAGTGTTGGTTTTGAGTTTCAAAAAGTATTTCAGAAAATCAATTACCGAAAAAATTACTGGGTTGAGTCGCGGACTAGGTCGCTCTCTTTAAGATGTTTCGTGGCATTGCTCAAAATTGTGCAAGCAGGCTATCAACCACGACGTCCCCAGAATAAAACAGCCCAGTCAAAACTGTTACGAAATATCACTGCACAGTGAAATTTCGCTCAAGAAATACACCTTCAATATGGTTAAACCACTCTAAATATGATTCGTAGACCACTCTTGAATATGGCTCGTAAGCCACTCTAAGGAGTAGAAGAGAAGAGAATTCTCGAGGGAGAGGAGAGAAAATCGGAGGAGAGATTTATCGTCCAGTGGTGTGTGGAATGAAGTGATGGAGGGTCCTATTTATAGGAGAGAATTGGACTTGCTGCGCAAGTAAGTTGTTGGAGAAAAATCCTCAACAAATAAGAACGAAGAACTTGCACTGCAAGTCAATAGCGGATAAGAATGACCATAATGGCTCTATCAGATGCGCATCAGTTAGTTCATCGTATCTGGTCAGTTCAACGAATCTGGACGAGCAACGTACCAAAATAAAATAAATTAATTATTTTCGCAAAAAAGAAATTACACCTCACAGCCCAAGCCCGGGCCCGAGCCGATCGGACGGACGGCGGCGGCCCTCACGCTTGTGTGGTGGTCAGTTTATGTGCATTCTCTCCATTTCACAAAATTGGGTACCCATTAGGCTCCAACCCAATGTGTGAAGTCCACACTTATAAACACTCTTAAAGTGTTTATTCTATCCAATGTGGGACTTTTTCAATTCACAACTACCAAAGTTCCAACAATCCCCACTTGAATTTAAAAAGAAGTTCCAGAAGTAACGTCAAACGCCTCCGTAAGATTGTGTATAAGCAGAGGTGTCATACGACTTGAACATTTGCATAGCGGTTAAGATTTAGATTCAACAAGAGTGACTCGTAGTCTTGAACTCTATCTCGAATCATCAAAACCACACACAACCTTTTCCATAGGTGTATTTTCATAAGCCCGTGTGTTTATGGCCCTGCACATCTATCCCAGTTTAGTGAACGCTCTAGGAATTTCTGCCAAGAATTCCATAGGAAGCGACCCCACTTCCACATTCACAAAGGTGAGTCTATCAAGAGTACTCCTGTAGCTAGGTACTCCACTCCACATAGAGTATAGATCTCATTAAGAGTTTCTATTACCTCAACATTACATCGCTTCAGGAATCATGCTTCTTTACTTATAGTAGCATGTTCATCTCCTATCACTTCACAACTTGTTATTACCCTTTGAACCTAATTCTTGGGATCTCCAGTCTTTTAGGTCGGGTTACCATCGTGAGTGACTCATGGTTCTAATGGTAGTAGTCTCATCTTTTGAGATGTATTTTGGACTTTCTTTTTGGCTAATCCTTTCGTCAAAGGATCACCTAAGTTCTAATGAGTGCGTACATGATCCACTCTAACAGCTCCTTTTGAGAGAATTTTTCTAACAATGTTGTTCCTACGACATATTTGTCGCCTTTTATCGTTGTAATAACAATTCTTTATTTTGCAATAGCCGTGGTACTATCGCAGTGGATCAACACAACTGGCGTCAGTTTTCCCATAAGGAATCTCTGCTAGTAAGCATCTCAACCAACTAGCTTTTTCACCGGCGGTTGCCAACGCTATCATTTCAGACTCCATAGTGGACTGAACCAAATTGATCTGTTTCTTGGATTTCCAGGAGACAATACCACCATATATACTAAATATATAGTCACTAGTTGCTTTGGAATCATCTGATAGAGTATTCCAATCAGCATTGTTGTATCCTTCAAGTACAGCTGGAAATCTCTGATAATGTGATCCGAGATTCATGGTCCTTTTAAGGTATCACATGACTCTCTCAATAGTGTGCCAATGCTCTATACTAGGTCGACTGGTAAATCTGCACAACAATCCCACGACATAGGCAATGTCGGGTCTAGTACATTCAGTGGCATACCTTAGGCTGCCAATAATGCTCGCATATTCCGTTTGTCTAACACTGTTACCAATGTTCTTAAAAGGTTTGACAATTGGATCATATGATGAGCAGGAAAGTTTACGACCAAAGTAGTTATATTTCTTTAAGATCTTCTCAATATAATGAGATCGATCAAAGAAATTCCTTTCTCGGATATAGTATTCCTAATACCAAGGACTACACTTGCTTCTCCGAGGTCTTTCATATCAAAGTTGTTGCACAACAGTGATTTCAATTTATTTACAGCATGCATGTTTGATCCAAATATGAGTAAGTCATCTACATAGAGACATATGATAGTGCAAATGTCATTCTCGGTTTTGTAATAAATGCATTTGTCACTTTCATTCACTTTAAACTCATTTGATATAATCAAATTATCAAACTTCTCATGCCATTGTTTGGGAGCTTGTTTGAGACCATACCGAAACTTATCCAACTTAAGACCTTGTGTTCTTGCCCATGTATTACAAAACCTTCAAGTTGCTTTATATAGATTTCTTCTTCTAATTCACCATTTTAAAAAAACGGTTTTTACATCCATTTGGTGTACTTCTAAATTATAAATAGCGGCCAGCAAAATTAGCACCCTTATGGATGTAATTCTAGTAACAGGTGAATATGTGTCGAAGAAATCTATATTCTCTCTTTGTCTAAAACCTTTGGCTACAAGGCGGGCCTTGTATTTATCAACAGTGTCATCGGGTTTTAGTTTCTTTTTCAAAGTCCATTTACAACCAATTGGTTTGCAACCAGGATGCAAGTCCACTAAGTGCCATGTCTTGTTAGACTCTAGAGAATCCATCTCATCATTTATGGCTTCTTGCCACAAATCAGCATCCAATGAAGACAAGCTTCTTGAATGTTATATGTATCCTCCTCTAGTTTATGGACCGTATAATAAGTTCCATATTCTTTAGCAACTTGTGCTTTCTTACCTCTTCGAAGTTCTATTTCCCTTTATTCGCTGTTTTCAACGTTCCTAGGCATAAAAATTTGACTAGTTCAGTGCCCCCACTATTTCATGATTTAAAAGAGAATTTATTTTCATAGAAGTCAACGTCATTTGACTCTATGATCTCTTTTGCATTAAGGTCATAAAACCTGTATGTTTTGCTATTTACTGCATACCCAATGAATACACATTCATAGGCTCTATTGGCGAGTTTAACTCTTTTTGAGATTATGACATAAGCCAAGTAATCCCAAATTCAAAAATAAGACAAGATGAGTTGTCTTCTCTTCAAGATCTCTGAAGGAAAATTTTTATTTCTTTAGATTCAGAGAATTTATTCATAACATAACCAACGGTTTACAAAAAAATTCACAAGAGAGATCAAGTGCTAGAATTCAGCAAAATAGCAAAAACCAATTCAATAAAGATTTTATTTTTCTATCTGCTTTACCATTCATTTCAGAAAAAATATGGTGCAGTCGTTTCATGTATAATTCCGTAAAATTAATGGGAATCCTACTCTGTTCCTCAATCGCTATAAAAACTTTTAACCTTTCTACTTAATTGATTTTCAAAAATCTGTAATGGAAAATTTTGAATATGTCAAGCGCTTCACTTTTATTTTTCACAAAGTATACTACAATGTGGTCAAAGCAATTATAAATAAAAGTGACAAACTATCATTTTCCATTTCTGGTTAATGTTTATCTATTCACATATATCTGAGTGAGTCAAAACTAATACTCAGATTTCCTTAAGTCATTTAAGAAAATAACTTTTGAAAAATGATATCTAGCTCTTATTGAAAAGAATAGTATAGTGTACAAAGTCAAAGTCAAACACGTGTAAAAGTCAAATACTGTGTAAAAAATCATTGTTTAAAGAAAACTTCCGATAGACGAAGTAAACACTCCGTGAAAAAAATCATTGTTTAAAGAAAGTTTTCACCAGACTCAACATCATTTTCTTATTTTCGTGTATGTTCAAAACATAGTCATTAACCATCCACCAACCTTCGCATTCACCAAAAGTGTTGATTTCAGAAATTATAGCAACAAATTACTATTCAGTCAGGTTAGCCTGCGGGGCAGAGCTTGGCCTGTTCATACACATGTGTGTCATATGATCTGGTCTCTCGCAATTGAAACAATTAAATGGAGTAGCAACGTCATTTCTATGTGGTAGTTCAAGTTTAGAATATGGGAAATTTGGGGGGTCCCATTCAAGTTGCTGTTCCTTTGAGCCTGATTACCGTTTTAAGTTTTGAAAGATTTTCTAGAAAATTATATTGCAATCAATATTATATATTGCAATATATCGTAAAAAGTATAACTTCAAAAATAATGTTATTGCTAAAAAGCAATTATTATGATTTAATATCATTAATCGTTAGCATTAACCACTAACGCCAACAAAAGATATGAATTTTCAAAATTGTTTGTTCGAGTAGGTTCCTAGGAAAGAGAGGTGAGTCACAATGGATACACTTAATTACCAAGTCTTTCCTAGCCAGAATTTTTCCCAAAAAATACAAATTAAGAAAATTCATTCTTATAGAGATGATTATTCTCTTTCTATAGAATTAACAATGATATAGAGATAATAATTCTCTTTCTATAAGACCATATAGAGAAAATTATTCTCTTTCCAATGATAAATTATATAGAGAAAATATTCTCTTTCTATCGATAAATAGTATAGAGAACCTTATTCTTTCTATAGGAATATTTCTTTAGCTATTTTATCTCTTTCTTTCTGATCAGCTGTTTTCAGTGAGCACTTGAATGTCATCTTTTAAATGTTGGCAACATTTTTCATATTTAATAAAAATTTATTTTGTTGCTTTTGTTTTAATTGACATTCTTGAAAATGAAACAATTTGTTGAAGTTAGAAACAGCAGAATCAGAGCCAGTAATGTCTTTGGTAGTCATGGCTAAATTTGAAACGTCTTAAAATTGTTGGTTTTGAGTTTCAGAAAGTATTTCAGAAAATCAATTACCGAAAAAATTACTGGGTTGAGTCGCGGACTAGGTCGCTCTCTTTAAGACGTTTCGTGGCACTGCTCAAAATTGTGCATGCAGGCTATCAACCACGACGTCCCCAGGATAAAACAACCCAGTCAAAACTGTTACGAAATATCACGACATAGTGAAATTTCGCTCAAGAAATACACCTTCAATATGGTTAAAAAAAGCCCTCTAAATATGATTCGTAGACCACTCTTGATGGCTCGTAAGCCACTCTAAGGAGTAGAAGAGAAGAGAACTCTCGAGGGAGAGGAGAGAAAACTGGAGGAGAGATTTATCGTCTAGTGGTGTGTGGAATGAAGTGAGGGAGGGTCCTATTTATAGGAGAGAATTGGACTTGCTCCGCAAGTAAGTTGTTGGAGAAAAATCCTCAACAGATAAGAACGAAGAACTTGCGCTGCAAGTCAACAGCGGATAAGAATGACCACAATGGCTCTATCAGATGCGCAACGGTTAGTTCATCGTATCTGGTCAGTTCAACGAATCAGGACGAGCAACGCACCAAAATAAAATAAATTAATTATATTTGCAAAAAAGAAATTACACCTAACGCCCGGGCCCGAGCCGATCGGACGGACGGCGGCGCTCACGCGTGTGTGGTGGTCAGTTTATGTGCGTTCTCTCTATTTCACAAAATTAAGCTCCAACCCAATGTGTGAAGTCCACACTTATAAACACTCTTAAAGTGTTTATTCTATCCAATGTAAAACTTTTTCAATTCACAACTACCAAAGTTCCAACACAAAGTAAATTATCTAATTATTTAAAATCAACCAAGAATTCATGTCAAGTTAAGAAAACAACTAACAAATTAAGAACAGACTTAGTCTAACAAAACTATATATAATTTTTTGTTTTTTGAATTTAAGTACGAGGAAGATATATGAAAATCTCGACTCGGATGAATTTATTTAGATTGACTGCGCACTAGATCCAAACCCAAATTTATGGTTTATGCCATATATTTCTTTTGTTACAATTTATGCCATACATCTAATGTAACATTTTTTTTTGACTCATACATCTTAGGTAACATGAATAGTTAAATTTCTTATTAATGATTTAACAAGCTGAAAACCGGAAACTCATTTTATAAAGCCAACAAGTAATCTATTTGTATTATACTGAAAAATCTGAAAGATAATAGCCACGAGAAAAAAGTGTGTATTTGTGGTGGTACGGAGATATGCGTAGCCACCATGACACGGCAGCGGTGGTGGCCTGTCCGGAATGAATGGAGGGTGGCGCTGTCCCCACAACCACAAGCGAGCCATGTGAAGTTTCCTTCTTGATGTGACTGAGGAGTATGTGGGGTCTACATGGGACCACCTTGTATTGTCGGTTGCACCTACCGGACAAATGGGAAGGGTTAGTAATTCGTATGTTGTTGTCGTTGCGCTCTCGCCTTTTGGAGTTGTGGACCTGTGAATAGAATAGTGATGTTTCTTACAAGCCACCATTCCTCCTCCTTTCTATTTTCTTTTACAATCACGTACTTTTTTGAGCGACATCACATTAATGTATTTCTCTTTTTTATATATATTTAATTTTTTTAAATAAGGTAACCCATTCATGCAACTATAGAGACTAATAATGAACTACTCAAGAGCAGATGACTTGAGTCCTTTTAGCTTAATCGAAGTTTGACTTCAAATCCACTCTTAGACATGCAACAGTGTTAAATTTTTTAAGGGAGAGCTTTATCGACCATCAGTGGCAGACCCAAGACCCTAGGTCATTTTTTCAACTATCCCACTCAACTTACTAAAATTAAAAAATCAAGTTGTCTAATTCCAAATTTATTTAAGAGTAAATCGTCAAACTAGTCTCTAAATTTACACGCCTATTTAAGTCCTAAAATATATGAAAATAAGTAGTCCGTAAAAGTATGTGCTAAAATTGCTAAAGTTTTATAAATAGCCATTTACAGAGATTAATAAGATATAGTTATTAAAAATTGAGTGCAAATTTAAGAATACTAGTACAAATTTTAAATTTCAGGGTTCAAAAAAGTTTATATAGGGGTACTAGTACACACTTTTTTCAGGGGGTTCAACTGAACTGCCTGAACCCAACCTGGGTCTACCACTATCGGCCAATGTGGTCCTACCCAGCTCGAAAGATTAGTCTCCGCATTTGTGAGCAGAGGATACCTGGTTTATATATAAAAAAAAGAGCCTAATCATCAATCAACTATACTAACAACCACCTGCAAAATACTAAAATACTCATTATTTAAATAACTTTGAGGGGAATTTACGGAAAATACCTTTATGAGGAGAGAGAAAAGAAAAAAAGGAAAAAGCCGATGGAGAAACAGAAAAGCTGACGTAGACAGAGAGAGCGAGAGAAAGAGGGTTGACGCCAATGTTTTTAAAACCGGACTGGAGATTGAATCGGAGAGACATTTGGTCATGGTTCAATTGGTTCACTCTGTTCAACTATGGTTGAACCGGATGAGTAATAATGAAATAAAAAATAAAAAAGTATTAAATTTAGGAGAAAATATAAATTAAAAAAATCAAAAAATGCATTTCCAGCGGTTTAACCCTGGCCAATTGGCGGTCAAAGTGGTTGAACCGCGGTTCTGTTAGTCTAGAATTTCGACAAGACTTCTGAGTGGTTATTTAATAAGGTTTGACTTTTCATTAAAGAACATTCATAATGCCTTCAAAGAGAATAAATGACATGTATGTCATCTCAGCATGTTTTCGACAGAAGAAGTCTTCACCATTTCGACAGGACAAAGTTTTCGACAAGACAGTGTATTCAAGATTTCGTCAAGCAGTTATTGGCAGACAGTTGTGTCGAATTCCAAGACTATGGTTAATACAACGTGGGCAGTTATGGCGTCAGACGTGGCATGAAATCCTTCATTGGTTATTGAGACGTGGCCACGTGTCCATAGCAGTTTACATTTCAGTCATTGTTTTCTGTATAAATAGTGGTTTTTACGTAGAAATCATGGTGGCAAATTATTATACCAAACACACAATTCTGAAACTCTAACTTCCAAGTCACAGCGAAAACAGAGCAAAAGAATTCTTGTACAACGTATGTGAATTTGTACACCACTCTCTTTACATTCAATGCAATTTATTGCTTTCAATACAAGTCATTTAATATTTCTGCGTCCCATTTTACCATTTCTTTCACTTTTACTTCAATGTTCATGGTGAATTGTTTCCCTTTTAAAATATATTTGTTGACAAAGTGTGGTGTTTAAAGGCAATTGCTTTAGAGATTTCTGGTTTAATCTCACAAAACTTTTCTAATAAAACCAGTGATTGTTTGCTAAAAACACCAGCAAACAAATTGGCACGCCCAGTGGGACAGTTTGCCTTTAATACATAACTTTTTCTATGTTCTCCGATGTGTTTGTATTTGCATGCACTTAAGAAGTGGAAAAATGGTTCGTCATACTAATAATGCGTCTAGCTCTAATCCTGTAGTTCCACAAGAACAGGGAACAATAGTAGACTCTGCAAACGTAAATGCAGGGGTGGTTGTGGGAACAATATCCCCATCATCATCAACAACCGTTCCTTCAGTATCAATGACTAACGTTGGATCAACGCAGTCAAACATGGCATCTATGCCTATGTCTTTGCCGTTACATATGGGACTTCATAGTCCTTATATGGCAATAGGAAGCGGTTTAAATCCACATTTTCATAATGTAAGTTTTCCTGCATTTCCTTCTGGATCATATGGCATGCCTACTGGAATGCCACATATTTCGACTATGTCTCCTATACATGTTTCTTCTGAAAGTGTAATGGGTCGAAATCCTACGGCATTAACCAATGAATCCTTGTTTGCCTTACGACAACAAGTTGATGAGAGCAATCATGATATGGTTAATATGTTAACCCAACAAATTGGTACAGTTTTTAATCCATTGATTCAAAATACTGATACCAGTTACCAAATGTTAGCAAAACAAATGGGTCGAATTGCAGATTTCTTTGGGGCTCCAAATACTAGTAATAGGCAGGTGCCTAATACAGTAAATAATGGATTACCTGTTCATACCCAAAGAACAATTCCAGTCGAAGTCCCAGTCAATGTAGGTGAACGACAGGGAATGGCAAATCATGTCCCTGAAGTTGTTCTGGTAAATCGAAATCAGAATGCTGATGAAGTTGTTCGACAAGTGCAACAAAATAATGTTGGCGCTCAAGATAACATAGCCACTTTAGTAGAAACTATATTGACACAAAATGGCGTTAATATAGGCTTACATAGGCCAAATTTCATATCACCATTGTGTGAATATGTGTTGCAAACTGAGTTGCCAAGGGGCTGGAAAGTTCCTAAGTATACTAAGTTTGGTGGTGATACAAAAGAATCTACTGTCGAACATATTGCTCGGTTTTTGACTGAGTCTGGGGATATAGCCCAAAATGAGAATTTGAAGATGAAATATTTCCCAAATTCTTTAACAAAAAATGCTTTTACTTGGTTTACTACATTACCCCCTGGTTCTGTTTTCACATGGGGGCAATTAGAAAAAGCGTTTCATGCGCAGTTTTACATGGGCCAGTCTAAGATCACCCTCAAAGAATTGGCCAGTGTTCAGCGTAAAATGCCTGAAACTGTTGATGACTATTTGAATAGATTTAGGCTACTGAAGGCTCGTTGTTTCACACAAGTGCCTGAACATGAACTTGTTGAAATGGCTGCTGGTGGCTTTGATTATTCAATCAGAAAAAAATTGGACACATCTCATTTAAGGGATATGGCCCAATTAGCTGACAGAGTTCGACAGGTAGAAAGGCTTAAAGAAGAAAAATCTACGTCAACTAGGTTTCATAAAAAAGAAAAAGTAGCTTATGTCGAAGAAGAATTCGACACCACATTTAGTGATATCGAAAGAGAGGAGATAGATGTGGCTGAACTCAAGCCTGGTCCTCCTTATACTTGTAAATTACTAAGGCCTGCTAATGGGAAAAATCCTGTCGAGCCAAAAAATGACAAATTTGTGCCTAAAACATATACTTTTGATGTTACTAAATGTGATGAAATATTTGATCTGTTGGTGAAAGATGGTCAGATATTGGTACCTAATGGCTTAAGAGTACCAACTCTTGACCAGAGAAAGAAAAAGGGTTATTGTAAGTTCCATAATTTTTTGGGACATAACACTGACCGTTGTGTGCTTTTCAGGGATCTTGTGCAAAAAGCAATCGAAGAAGGGAGACTAAAATTTGAAGATAGAAAGATGAAAACTCAAATGCAAGTTGTAGATAACCCTTTACCCGAAGCTGAAGCTATGTATACAGAACCGTTCGAAACAAGTGTAAACATGGTAGATGCTGAAATGAAAGATCCTCCAAAGAAACTTAAATCCTCCACCAAGAAATTGGAAGGTTTTATATATGCTGAAGGGAAGAAACAAGAGATAACCTTGAAAGAATATGATGGGAAGCTACATGCTGTGTTCCCAAAAGCTGAAGAGGAATTGATAGATTTCCTCAACAGATGTAAATGGAATAACTCTGAAGTCATGTTATGTCCTAGGTGCAGTGCTGTTTTCGACAAAGAAGCAGCCAAAGCTGTTGAAGGGTACCAGGATCAGGAACATCGAAAGAGGAAATGGCTTGACAATAGGCCATCTTTTGATTTTGGCAACACTGAGCTCCCTGGTTACAAGGCTAGTGTTATGACTAAGCCTTCATCTAGCAAGGCTAATGCTTCGACTAAGCCTTCGACAAGCCAAGAGCCAGGAAAGAAAGGATCCATAAGACTGTTTGGTAAATCCTTCGTTCCACAAATGAACTCCCCTGTTGGAAAATGGGTTCACAACAATGCAAACGCTCAAGTTGTCCATCAAGGTGATTCCAGCAAGTATAATTATTGGAATAATTATAAAGGTAAGAATCCCATGACTAAAACCCAATGGCGTCGTTTTCAGAGAAACCAGAAGAAAAAAGCTTCTTTAGACGTGAACAAGGTTCCTAGTCACTTTGGAATCAAAGTCCAGGTGGGTGATAAGAAGGTGGCTTCTAAGGTCGAAGCAAATACCAGTGCTGATGTGGCTAAACCTACAAGTGGGGTAAATAAGGCAAAAGGCAAGGATGCCTTGATGGAAAAACCTAGAAGGCCTGCACTTGAAAGAATCTGCCCTCCACCTTCGACATACAAAGGGAAAGAGCCTCAATCTGATTTTGATGAGGACGTAGGCTCTGGTTTTGATGATTCTGATGATGATTTTGACGTCGTCTGCAACGTGGTGTCAATATTGCCACTAGAGTATGATGTCATAACCGTGCCTAACAGTGAAGAAGAAGATTTCACTGAAGATATGGCTTGTCACAAACCCATGTGTTACTATGTGATGAATGATGGCTGTGTCGAAGATCAGATGGCTACTTTCGAGAGGCCAGATACGAGTATGCAGAATCACCTGAAGCCTTTGTATATTCAAGCTAAGGTTAATGGTATTGGCATCAACAAGGTGTTAGTTGATGGAGGTGCTGCTGTGAATCTTATGCCTGAAGTACTTATGAAGAAGATAGGCATATCCATCAATGACCTCAAGCCACACAATATTGTCTTAAGCAATTACGAAGGCAAAACTGGCTACTCTCTTGGAGCCATCGAAGTGGAATTGATTGTTGGAACTATCAAGAGGACCACTCTGTTCCTAGTAATTGCTTCCAAAGCAAACTTTAATATGTTGCTTGGGAGAGAGTGGATACATGGAGTTGGCGCTGTGCCTTCAACAGTACATCAAAAACTAGTGATGTGGAGAGAAGATGGTCTTGTCGAATACATTGAAGCAGACCAAAGTTATTTTCGTGCTGATGTAAATCACATTACCAAGGAAAATTTTGAGAAAAAATTGGCGAACATTGCGCCATGTTCATCTTCTAATGAGGCATACATTCCTGCTGATAATGTATTTGCTTCAGTTAATTTGCATCCAAACTATGGTTTTGTTTGGGAAAGGCAAATAATAGGAGATGCTACTGCCCAACCTGAAGGGTGGTATTCTGATTCTTGAAATGTTTCCTATGTCAGTTCCTAATGCATGGAACAAAATTACGGCTTATATGGCCGAGAATAAGTTAAAAGCGGCGATGGAAGCCGAATTAATTCATCAAACAATGGCTGTCGAAGCCAAAGGTTCTGAAGACGAAAATGGCATTATTATGAATGAAAAGCTTGATTGCATTTATGATAATGAGCCATTAGGATTTGAAAAAGATCCTAAAAATTCAACAAAGCGAATGCAGGCTCAAGATCCATTGGAGGAAGTGGATTTGGGAGATGGTTCAAAGAAGAGGCCAACTTTTGTTAGCGCATACCTGGATGTTGCATTGAAAACCCAAGTTATAACATTACTGAGGGAGTTCAAAGACTGCTTCGCTTGGGACTATGACGAAATGCCTGGTTTGAGTCGAGACGTTGTGGAGTTGCAGTTACCAATTCGACCAGAGAAGAAGCCAGTGAAGCAGATACCAAGAAGGTTTGCTCCTCAGATATTAACTAAAATTAAAGAGGAGATTGAAAGGTTGTTCAAAAACAAATTCATCAGAACTGCCAGGTATGTCGAATGGTTAGCTAATATAGTTCCTGTAATTAAGAAAAATGGCACTCTTAGAGTTTGCATCGATTTTAGAGATTTAAATAATGCCACTCCCAAAGATGAATACGCAATGCCTGTGGCAGAAATGTTGATAGATTCAGCAGCAGGATTTGAATACCTCAGCATGCTTGATGGTTATTCTGGGTATAATCAAATCTTTATTGCTGAAGAAGATGTTTCGAAAACTGCATTTCGTTGTCCAGGGGCATTAGGTATTTATGAATGGGTAGTAATGCCATTTGGTTTAAAAAATGCTGGTGCTACATATCAGAGGGCAATGAATTGTATGTTTCATGATTTCATTGAAAACTTTATGCAAGTGTACATAGATGATGTGGTAGTTAAATCTTCCTCAGAAAATGGTCATTTAGACCATCTTCGACAGTCTTTCGAAAGAATGAGGAAATATGGATTGAAAATGAATCCATTAAAGTGTGCCTTTTGTGTGCGTGCAGGAGATTTCTTGGGTTTTGTGGTGCACAAAAAAGGCATTGAAATCAATCAGAATAAGACTAAAGCTATAATTGAAACGAAAGCTCCTTCAACCAAAAAAGAACTTCAGTCGTTGTTGGGAAAAATCAATTTCCTACGAAGATTCATATCAAATCTAAGTGGCAAAACTCAAGCATTTTCGCCATTATTGAGACTGAAGAAAGAAGAAGTTTTCAAATGGGAATCCGTTCACCAAGCAGCTTTTGAAGAAATTAAGTCTTATTTGATGAAACCACCAATTCTAATGCCTATTATTAGAAACAAAGTGCTCAAATTGTATATAGCAGCATCTGAAAAAACAATTGGTAGCATGTTAGCTCAAGAGGATGATAATGGTGTCGAAAGGGCCATATATTACCTTAGTAGAATTTTAATAGATGCTGAAACTAGGTACAGTTCTATAGAAAAATTGTGCCTTTGTTTATATTTTTCTTGCACAAAGTTAAAGCAATATATAAAGCCAGCTAATGTTTGTGTTTATTCGCATTCTGATATTATTAAGCATATGCTGTCGAAACCAATAATGCATAGTAGAATTGGTAAGTGGGCTTTAGCTTTGTCTGAATATGACTTAACTTATCAACCTTTAAAATCAACTAAAGGACAAGTGGTTGCTGATTTTATAGTAGACCATTCTGTTGTCGAAGAAACGTTACATTTCGTAGACACATATCCTTGGAGGTTGTATTTTGACGGTTCAAGTCATAAAAAAGGAGTTGGGATTGGTGTTTTAATTATTTCACCAAATAACATTCCAACGAAATACAAGTATAAGATTCGAAATCATTGCTCAAATAATGAAGCTGAGTATGAGGCTTTAATTATAGGCCTTGAAATTTTACTTGAGCTGGGGGCAAGATGTATCGAAATAAAAGGTGATTCAGAATTGGTTATCAAACAAATGACCAAAGAATATAAATGTATTAAAGAACACCTTATTAAATACTTTATTATGGCCAATTCCTTGTTAAAAAGATTTGACTCTGTTCATTTAGAACATTTACCACGAGTTGATAATCAAGTGGCGAATGATTTGGCCCAAATTGCATCAGGTTATAGAGTTTCAAAACAAAGCCTTGAAGAATTAATAGAAATAAAAGAGAAACTCGTATCTGATGATATTTCTTCCTCATTATTGTCAACACCAAAAACTGGGGGGGCAACCAATACAGATGAGGAATGTATTAAACAACATCACATTGTTGATGAAGTTGTTTTAGCAGAAGTTTTTGCTATTGACAATATGGCCAATGATGATTGGCGAAAACCTATTGTAGAATACTTGCAAAATCCCACAGGAAATACCAACAAAAAGGTAAAGTACAGAGCTTTAAGCTATGTGATAATAGGAAATGAATTGTTTAAGAAAACTCCTGAAGGGATATTATTGAAATGTCTTAGTGAAAATGAGGCATATTTAGCAGTTTCTGAAACACACAGTGGAGCTTGTGGTTCACACCAAGTAGGCCATAAAATGAAATGGCTATTATTTCGACAAGGAATATATTGGCCATCAATATTGAAAGATTGTATAGAGTTTGCTAAAGGATGCCAAGAGTGTCAAAAGCATGCTGGAATACAACATGTACCTGCAAATGAATTGCATGCCATAGTGAAACCTTGGCCATTCAGAGGTTGGGCTCTGGATATAATTGGAGAAATAAAGCCAACATCATCAAAAGGTCACAAATATATATTGGTAGGAATTGATTATTTTACCAAATGGGTTGAAGCAATACCTTTAACCAATGTAGATCAAGAAGCAGTAATACGGTTTATCCAAAATCATATTATTTATAGGTATGGAATTCCAGAAACCATAACTACAGATCAGGGTTCTGTTTTCACTGGTCGAAAAATGGTGGAATTTGCTTCTGAAATTGGTTTTAAGTTATTAACTTCGACACCATATTATGCACAAGCCAATGGTCAAGTGGAAGCTGCCAATAAAATCATTATTAACTTGATTAAAAAACATGTTGGGAAAAAACCCAGAAATTGGCATAACACTTTAGATCAAGTTTTATGGGCTTGTAGAAATTCACCCAAAGAATCTATCAATGCTACTCCATACAGATTAACCTTTGGACACGATGCAGTATTGCCTATCGAAATTTGTTTACAATCAACAAGAATTCAAAGACAGTATGAAATTCCTTTTGATCATTATTGGAATATGATGCTTGATGAGCTAATTGATTTAGACGAAGAGAGGTTATTAGCTTTGGAAATGCTTATTCGACAGAAGGAAAGAGTAGCTAAAGCTTATAACAAAAAGGTTAAGTTAAAAACCTTTAATACAGGTGATTTAGTTTGGAAAGTGCTGTTACCTATGGATAAAAAAGATAGAGTCTTGGGTAAATGGTCACCCAGTTGGGAAGGCCCATTTCGCGTGTTGCAATGTTTTTCGAATGGCGCTTATGAAATCGAAGAACTAGGTGACGAAAATAGAATCTTCAAAATAAATGGCAAGTATTTAAAACAATATAAGCCAACATTAAACGAAGTTAGAATCGAGCAAGGATAAAACCATAAATCGGTTCAAAAATGGTAATGTATTCGATTAAAATAATTACATAGCCATTAAAAGAAATCCTATACTAGTACAAGTTACTAAAGGCTTTGAAGAGAATGCTTGAGCCTGTAGAGAATTTTGGTGCCCACAGCAATCGAAGAATCTAGAAAGCTTAACTCTTTATCCAGTTGAGCAATAGTGGCTTGATGTTTTTGAGCATCTTCAAAATGTTGAAGAGCCTCTGTAGCTGCCTTTTCAATTTTCGACTTGGGAGTCTCCATTCTTTGTTGCACCAAACCCTTTTGGTATTTAGCATTTGCCAGCTTTGATTGGAGAATTCTTATCTCTTCATCATAGTGCTGAATTTTGGAATTCCAGTTAGCAAGTTCTTGCTCATCCTTCGTCATCTGAACTTCCAATTCATCAATGGGGGTTTGAGAAACTTTGAAGGCATTCATTTTCTCTTGATGAAGTGCAGCCTCTTGGTTTTTTAACATAGAAGTTTCAGAGCGTTTACTGATGTGAAGTGCGAAAGTTTCAAAGACTGGCAAAAATTCAACCAAGAAAGCGAAAAGTTTCGCATTAGGCTCTGATTGCAGCAATTTTTGAGCGATGTCTTTAATTGCAAAGCTTTCTGATGGGTTTTCTTCAATCTTAGTAAAAAGATTGCCTTCCAAGACCTTAGTTTTTAATTGCTGAAGCAATTCTTCAGTAGACTCTTGAGTAACAGAGGTCAAGGAAGTAGTCGAAGCACTGGAAACCATAGCAGGGGAAGAAGAAGAAAGGCTCAGCAAGTGTTTAAGCGCAGCCAAAGGATTTGTCGCCTTCATTAACGAAAATTCCTGGTCACTCATAGCGCTACTAGTTGACTCCTTGGTAGAAGCCTGTTCTTGAGCATCAATTTCAATCGTTTCTTTGTTTGAAGCCTTAATGCCTGCCACATCTGGTGTGTGCTCAGTGGTGTGCTCAGGTTCTATTTCGACATTCGCATCAGTGGCAATGTTCGTTCCTTCAACGTCAACAACCATAGGAGAATTTTGGGTAGTTGGAATTATTGTGGAAATCTCCATAGGCGTTGGTGGTGCAGGTAAAATTTGCTCAGTCGAAAGGACAGTTGGGGCAGCTACAGAGTCGACAACAGGAATTTCAATTGTTGTGCGAAGTCTTTTGGGAGAAGGTCCCTGAGATTGCTCTTGTGGTTCCTTGATCACAATCCCTTTTCCCCTTGCTTGGGAATCGGGTTGCGTTCGCTTCCTTGACCGATGGATAAGAGGCATGTCATCGTCATCACTAGCAGTATCCTGTGAAAGAGAAGCATGAGTTGAATACATAATCAAGTGTTAAAAGAATCGAAGAAATTTGAAACAAAATTGAAGATATATTTGTTACCTCAGAACTGGAAACAAGTAAACTTTGCCCTATTGCAAGAGAACTTGTTGCTCCAGGTTTCTTCTGAAAGAGGAAAAAGAAATAAAGGTGACGAAATTTGGTCGAATTTTCTACTTTAAAGATCTAGTCAATTAACAAAGATATACCTCTATTTGGAGTAAATTAGAAGTAGATTTGACCACAAGTTTCTTTTTTGCTTTGGGTGGTGTCCTTGCTGTTGGCTTGCTTTGCTTTGGTGCTGCTTTGGTAAGTTTTTTCTGTGAAACAGTAGCTGTTCATAATGCAAAAATATTATCAGGTAAATGGTTTTAAAATTTAACTAATGAAGAAGTATGTTTCCAATTATCTGAGGATACCTGGGGGTTTGTTCTTCTCAGCAATTTGAGAAGGAAAAGCTGAATACAAAATTTCCGAAATTTCTGCATCAGTTTTTCCTTTAAGAGCTTTAGCATAATATCCACCCCACCAATCTTGGAATGCCTTCGTACAAGAAAAGTTGGGTTGAAATTTAGCAGGTTCAAAGAGTAAATCTCTGAAACGAAAATTCTTGAAGACTTGTTGATAAGCTTGCTCTGTTTCTGGAGTGTTAAATTCTCTCCTATGCAAGCAGACCGGAGCCGGTCGAAGTTGGCATAGCCCAAATTGTCTTGAAAGATAGCTGGGAAAATATTTGCTAATGCCAAGATTGTTTTTATTGTTGCTTGGAGAGAGCCTGATCGAAGGAAGGGAGGGCGAAAGATAGGCTTGCCAGATTTGGTTTATTTCTTCAGCATTTTCTGTTGAGTTAGAAGGAAATTCGTTGGTGAACCAAGATGGTCCAAAAGTGCATCTGACAAAAGGCGCCATAGCATCAACGAAAGTAGTGCACTTATTGAAGATGTCGAAGTACATGGAAAACGCTTCTTCATAAGACAAGTTTATCTCCCTATTCTTCAATTGTGCTAGTCGAATTCCTTGGGTTCTTCTAGTTGGTAAAGTTGGTCGAACTTCCTTAGGAATAAACAAGTTCAGCCTTGTTTCAAAAGTGGCTAAGAGCCAAAGTTGCATAAGCCACATAGGACCAGCAATAAGCAGTTTGTCAGTGGGTTCACCTTCTTTCAATTCGAGAGCAGCACCATCAAGATGTTGATAGAGATTCCCCAAAATCAATTTCGCTAAATTGATATTTTTGGCTTTATGGAGTTGAATGGCCAAAGGAACGAAAACTTTTGCTACTTGGAGAGAACGGGAGCAAAAGACAAAGCACGACAGCCACAGAGTAAGAAAAGCTATATGTTCTAGATCAGATACTTCAGCATTCTCAGTATCATGATGATCAGCAATATAAGCACTAAAAGTAGGGTTGTTAAATGAGAAGCCATAATCGTTGGTGGCTAGTTTAGGGTCAAAGATTTCACCCAATGGTTTCAGGCCAGTAATGGCAGCCACATCCAACAAAGTGGGAGCTAGCATGCCACACTTTAGATGGAGACTATGGGTAGATATGTCCCAGAACTGCAATGCTGCTAGAAGCATAGTGCTATCGTATTTGGGTCCATATTTCGACAGCTGGATAATGTCAAAAATTCCCTGTTCTTGCCAAATGGTTTCCTTTTGTTTTTGAACTTTGTCAAGCCATGCAATATAATCACTTTGTTCTACTTTGGGAGCAGACCTAAAAACTCTGTTGGGGTTTTTCAGAAATTCCAAATGAAAAGGAGTTTCTTCAAAAATTCTAGGTTGAAGTTTGCGGTGACTGGGAAAAATCGCTTTAATTTCTTCGCTTTCTATGGGATCAGGAAGAGGACCTAAATAAGCATGGGTAAAAGGTTTACCAGATGGAATAAGTATCTGATTAAAACAAGTTGGTAAAGGTTCTTCAACGAAACCTTCAAAGCCACGCACAGCAACTGTTTGTTTCTGAGTTTGAGCGCTGGAAGAAGCCATTTGTTGAAAATAATGAACAAAGAAGGTTGTGTTTTTAGTAGGGATGTCGAAACAATGAAAAAGTTTGAAGCTTTCGTGAAGAAGCAAGGTTAGCTGAGAAATTTCAGAATTTCAGGTTCAAAGGGAGCGTAAAAATGAAGAAGATGAAGTGAAACGTATTTATACGTTAGAGGTGCAACGGTTACACAGTTACGACGCTTCACACGTTTGAGGTTCTGAAAAGACGTGGTCTACCAACCAAATGACGTGGCCCAATGAAATGGTTCGCTTTATCTGCGTAAGGTCATAATTATTTTTGCCTATCACCATTTAATGTAAAGTTGTTGGAGGTGACGTTTCGAAATCTTCAAAAAATATTCTTTTTCTTCCTTAAACATTGTCGAAAAAGCTATTTTTTGGGGGGCAATTTGTTAGTCTAGAATTTCGACAAGACTTCTGAGTGGTTATTTAATAAGGTTTGACTTTTCATTAAAGAACATTCATAATGCCTTCAAAGAGAATAAATGACATGTATGTCATCTCAGCATGTTTTCGACAGAAGAAGTCTTCACCATTTCGACAGGACAAAGTTTTCGACAAGACAGTGTATTCAAGATTTCGTCAAGCAGTTATTGGCAGACAGTTGTGTCGAATTCCAAGACTATGGTTAATACAACGTGGGCAGTTATGGCGTCAGACGTGGCATGAAATCCTTCATTGGTTATTGAGACGTGGCCACGTGTCCATAGCAGTTTACATTTCAGTCATTGTTTTCTGTATAAATAGTGGTTTTTACGTAGAAATCATGGTGGCAAATTATTATACCAAACACACAATTCTGAAACTCTAACTTCCAAGTCACAGCGAAAACAGAGCAAAAGAATTCTTGTACAACGTATGTGAATTTGTACACCACTCTCTTTACATTCAATGCAATTTATTGCTTTCAATACAAGTCATTTAATATTTCTGCGTCCCATTTTACCATTTCTTTCACTTTTACTTCAATGTTCATGGTGAATTGTTTCCCTTTTAAAATATATTTGTTGACAAAGTGTGGTGTTTAAAGGCAATTGCTTTAGAGATTTCTGGTTTAATCTCACAAAACTTTTCTAATAAAACCAGTGATTGTTTGCTAAAAACACCAGCAAACAGGTTCAATCTGGTTCAATTGGCCTGCGGTTCAAATGGGTTGAACCAAACGTTAGAGTGTCCGGTTCCCGGTCCAACCGGTTCTTACAACACTGGTTGATGCAGAAAAAGAGAGCTGAAAGGCGTGTGAGAGAGGAAGGGTGAGAGAAAACGAAAAAAGTTGGGAGAAAATATAAAGACTCCTATAAATCTAGTATCTATAAATCTTTGAAGGTTGGGGGTTTCATCTTCAGAAACCGGAAATACACCCTGTTAGGATCCTCAGGTGTTGGCACATTGACTGGCTCAGATGGTTGTGGTTGAGGCATCTGATGCATCTGCTGCATTTGAGCCATTTGAGCCATCTGTTGCTGTTGCATTAGCATCATGTCATTCATCATTTTCTGCTGAGTCTCGATGACATTCTGCATCCATTCTTGATGAGGATCAATTGGTGGGTTTCTCCTACCTCTTCCAGCCATGATTCTGCGAAGTATGCACAAAGTGTTAAGTTGATCAGGCTCAATGTCTAATAGCATACTAAGAAAAATCAGACTTAGAAGACGTAAAAGACTCTTAACATCTAAGTCCGACTAGGTCGAACCGCTCTGATACCAAATGTAACACCCCGGTATTTCTAACAGGTAGAGACACCGAGCATGCACAACCGCAGATAGATCAGAGGACACAGTTCCTGTTTAAGTATTGGACGTACAAACTTTTTCCGAAATAGAAACATAATCGGAAGTCACATTACTTCATAAACAAGAAGTACATCGGTTCCATACCGAACGCAAAATACAAACTCCATGTCCGAATACTAAAACAGAATACAAAAACAGGTTCGTATAACTCATAACCAATACAAGTTTATACAACCAAAAGAACAACAAAAAGAACCAAGGACGAATATGACTAAGTCTTCAGCACCTCCGAGAGTATATCAACTACTCGTGCACAATAGTCTTCCTTTTTCCCTGCTTCTCTGAAAAACAACAAATATGGATAGGGTGAGATAACATTATCTCAGTGAGTCCTACCGTGCCCCCTCACTAACACTCGGTTCAATTATTAAACCGTTAGCAACGTTTAATTAGCTACCACTAGCTATAATCGAAATGCCAAGCAAATCGTGTTCTCAGATATGTTTTAATAGCTCAGCTTAAACCGACTGCACAACTGCTAATCCCGGTAGCTATAGCTTAACATTGTCCGACTGCACAACTGCTAATCCCGGAAATGTTAACTTATAAACAATAACTTAGCACAAGCCGACTGCACAACTGCTAATCCCGGCAACCCGTGAGTTGACCACACCAAAACACATTCAGGGCCTAGGTAAGGGGTCATGACTACCCTCCCTAGTATGCTACTTGTCAGGTCGTCACCCGACGCGATATATGTATGACAATACATAACGATTTCTCGAGAGTTAGATAATATATATCTTTCCGATCACTAAAGGATCAATCACATAATCTTTTTAGATAATTTATATCTTTCGATCACCAAAGGATCATTCACATAGTAATTGGATAAACAATATCCATATCGACCTATAATCCGTTTTGAGGAATTCATAAATTAGACCTCCGGCATTATAATCATATTCAATCGACATATATATATATATATATATATATATATATATATATATTCTGTCAGTCCATAAGTCGGTGTACCCACACGTATACTAGGGTTTCGGTTTTTCGATCAAATATGCCTTTCAAACTTCTTTTCAAAATCATGGGTTGAACAAGTTTGAAATAAGGTTTTCAGTATAGAATTTCCTTTTTAAAAGCCTGAGAAAGGAATTAGAAAAGGTTCAGGGTCAAACGGAGCGACGAAACGAAAGAACGGGAACCGGCATCAGAACCTCACGCACGACCCGTGCCCAGGGGCGCACGATCCGTGCGTGATGCACTACATAAAACTCTTCTATCAGAAAGATACGCACGACCCGTGCCCAGGGGCGCACGATCCGTGCGTCTCGTTTCTTTACCAACAAGACCCATCAGAATGTGACGCACGATCCGTGCCCAGGGGCGCACGATCCGTGCGTCTGTGTCTGATACCAATTTCCCAGTTTTTCTCGTTTTCGCTCTGCGTTTTCGCTCGATTCGATTCCTAATTCGAATCTCTCCTGAAACTCAGAAAATGTACAGACATTCCAGAACACCTTTCAAGTATGTAACTATCCTCAAAATCACTTCAATATGTCAATCAATTTCAAAAGCGTAATTTAATCATTTGTTCTAAAAACTCAGAATTCGGCTTTTCTTTTCCAAAACTTCAAGGACTCAGTTCAGGTCACTTTTCAGAATATAACCATGGTTCAAAACGTTCAATATATTGCCCTAATCGTGAGTAGAACTCACCCGTTGACGATTTCGCTCGAAATTTCGATCGGACACGCGAAGACCGAAACACCAAGCACACGAACTGGCACTTAACAGAATCACTAACAGAGCTGTAGCAGTAAATCCTTCATTGATCCAGCAATAAACAACTTCAAGACAGCAACTGAAGCAACTGGATTTCTTCCCAATTTCGAATTCTAAGGCACAAGGCTTCTAGGGCTTCAAAGCAACAACATGCAACTGAAGCAGATTCAGAATTCCATCTTCTTCAGCCTTAGAGCTTGATAAACGAAAATGGAGATATAGAGTTAGGAGGAGAATCAGAGGCTGAAAGTGGTACCATTGGATTCAGAAACGAAAATGGAGTAGGAATGGGTAAGAATCGCTTACATGCAATGGGATTTTCAGCTGGACCTTGCTCTTCTCCTTCCTCAAGCTCGCGACCCTCCCTTCTCTTTTTCTCTCTTCCAGATTTCAGTTTTTTTTTCTCAGAATGGAAGAAATGGCTGAGTGTGGAGTTTCAGGTTAAAAGGAATATATATATATATATATATATACTGAAGGTGTGAATTGACTAAGTTGCCCTTTAGCTTAAAATGTTATAACCAACCGTGGCCAAGCCACAATTAATTATGGAGTAGAATTTTCTTTGGACTTTTCCTCGAATAATAATCCTCGAGACACTACTAATTATTCCCACAAATAATTAATCGGCCTTAGGCCTTATAATACGAGTCTTTGAAATTTAGGGATGTTACAGAGAGAGAGAAGGAAATCAAATATATCAACTGTCAACTATACTATTAATCAAACGAGCCACCTGCATCAACTATACTATTAATCAAAACAATCACCTGCAAAAATACTGAAATACCCATTGTTGAAATCACCTTTTTGGTGGCATTTACGGAAACAGTCATTGTGAGGAAGCGGGAGAAAGAAAAAAAGGAAATCAACTATATCAACTATCAATTATCAATCAAATATACTATTACTCAAACCAACCACCTACAAAAATACTAAAATGTCCATTGTTGAAATCACCCTTTTGGGGGCATTTACGGAAACTGTCATTGTGTGTGAGAGAGAGAGAGAGAAAGGAAAAAGTTGATGGAGAAACAAAAGACCTGATGAGAGAGAGAGAGAGAGAGGTGTGAAGGGCATGTGAGAGAGGAAGGGAGAGAGAAAATGAAAAGATAGATAGTGGTCTTTATATTTTCCCCAACTTTTTTCCTTTTCTCCCTCCCTTCCTCTCTGACACGCCCTTCACCTCTCTTTTTCTAGATCAACCCCCCGCTCTCTCTCTGCATTAGGTTTTTTGTTTTTCCATCAGTTTTTTCCTTTTTTGCTCTTTCTCTTCCTCACAGTGACAGTTTTCGTAAATGCCCCTAAAAAGTGATTTCAATAATGGGTATTTTATTATTTTTGTAGGTGGTTGTTTTGATTAAAAGTATAGTTGACTATAATCTACTAATCTACTAAAACTAATCAATTTAACCATTTACAAAAATTCCAAACTAACCAATATTTAAAAAACACGTGACAAATATATGTCGCTGATACCTTAAAAAGGGGCAAATAACTTTCAGTGATATATAAAAAACACGAGACATATATTTGTCATATATAATTATAATACTGAACCAAATCAACCTGTTGATGAGGAGCCCGTGGTCATGTACACATCCTTCATCCATCAACAGATAAATATGGGGATACATCACATCATGTATCAAGTTTCTCAACAATTGACTGACCTAGTTAAACCTATGAACAAGTAGTATAATGATAAATAGAGATCGTTCCCATGAGGATTGGAGTCTAAAATATGTTTAATTTGGCTAGCAGATTAGTGAGGAAAAATAAATAGACACAAGTTTTTGAAAGCATTTTTAAATAACAGATTAAGTAAAAGGGTGTGAAAATCAAATTTGAGAATGAGTTGGAATGTGTTCACTATGAAAATCCATTTTAGTGCACTAATGCTGCATCTAATGCTGCAGCAATAGATGCTGCCGCAATAGTTGTTGTTTAGTCAAACACTTTCACTAAGGTTTCGCTACAAGAGTCTATGTCTAGACCCTAAATAGGTATGCCCTAGGCTTCTTACATACCCACAGTATTCATCTCTTGGATTTTGCCGTCCTATGTCTAGGGTTTAAGCAAGGAGCATTAAAGTGTCCTTTAATACTCACTATCCATGTTATCTTTTGAGATCTATTTGTAAACCATTTCTGAATTTACAAATGCTACTTAAAATTAGTTGGCCATTCCTAACTTAAGATGGAAATATTAAGTTGGCTCCCAAAGCAGCAAAATCAACAAGTATTGTTGGCTCTGTCGTTGCTGCAGCAACACTTTCAGCAATGATCTTCTTAATTTGGTAAATGGAAGGTAGCTTAGGTAAAAATGGTGGAAAGCTATTTCTAAACTTTCCCCTTCAGACCTAGCATGACATAAGTGACGAAGGAGGCTCCATATATATAGTACTAGGGTACATGATCCAAGAAAACCCTAAAATTGAGGCGCCCCTTGTCTTTTTGCATGACCAATAGTACTTGTGCCCAAGAGAAAGGTGGAATATTCCCTAGTGTTGACGTTCTTGATAATGCGCTTGTCCTTGGCTAACGGCTGTCATGCGCTCATTTTAGCGCTCCCAGCATTCTCTCTCATCTTGCGCAGAAATGCATTGTTGTGGCAACTATAGCTGCAGTAATTGAACACACAATCAAAGCACACAAAAAGGGCACCTAAGTGCCAAATATTTATAATTCGCGAGCCACCGTGAGCGCTCGTTGCTCATCCTCGTCGTCGTTAACACCCCTCGCGTCTTCCTCCTCGCCATTGCCGACCATGGATTGGCCAGTCAGTGTCAGTCTTCGCGCTCTGGCCGTCGTACTCCCTCTCCCTCACAGTCGGTTCTTCCACTGTAACCAGCATGCCACCGTCGCGTAGTACCTCACCTCTGGTGATGTTCCCCTACCATCGCCTCCCCCACTGTCATGCAGTCACCACCGTCGTGACTACCACTGTGATGGCTAGTCAACGCCGTCTGCCACCTTCGTCGCCGTCCATCACCTTCACCGTAACTCTCTCCATCTCATCCTCTCTCTCTCTCTCGTTCTCTCTCTTTACGCAGCTCGCTCTCTCTCTCTCTCTCTCCACAAATCTCTCTCTCTCTCACCGAAAATCTCGCGCCTTCTCTCTCTTTCCCCATTCTGTTTGTTGCGGCGCAGCTGGAGAGTGAAGGGAAGGAAATTAGGTTTAGGTTAAAGTGAAGTGGGCTTTTATATCCCTCAGGTTTTTGTTTTATTTTTGTTTTATTCAGATTACTGAATTCACCCCTGTGTTTCATCGCCGTGACCCCCACTGGAAGCCCACATTCTCGTAGGCCAGCTCACAAAAACGAACTGGGCTGCTGCTTTCCACACCACCCTTTTTAAAAATACAAAACCCCTACAGCTAATGACAACCCATTTTACCACTACACCCCTTTTTCGTTCCCTTTCTCTTTTTTTCTACAAATAAATAATTTCTCTCAGAAATCCATTTTTTTTCCTATGAAAATAGATATTCCTTTTTTCAAAAAATATAAATAGGGGACTAAGTCGACTGTACAAGGGGGGCATGGGATGAGTAGGGATGTGTGTGGGAAAAGTGATAGCCAATAAATTTTAGGCTAAATTATAGTTTTGGTCCCCCTATTTTCAAAAATTCAGACATTTGGTCCTCCTATTTTAAAACTCAGACATTTGGTCCCCCAATTTTAAAAAATCAAATACATTTAGTCCAAAGAGGGACCAAATGTCTTTGATTTTTTAAAATTGGGGGACCAAATGTCTTTGATTTTTTAAAATTGTGTGACCAAATGTCTTTGATTATTAGCCATAAAAAACTGAAAATTCCTCTTGACTAAATGTCTTTGATTTTTTAAAATTTGGGGACTAAATGTCTGAGTTTTAAAATAGAGAGACCAAATATCTGAATTTTTGAAAATAGGGAGACCAAAACTATAATTTAGACTAAATTTTATAGGCCCCCAAATTTATACCCACCCCAGCCCAAATACTAAAGCCTTTCTCCTTCCATCTTAAAAAAAAGGCAGAATAGCACTTTTGGTCCTTTATGTTTGCTCCAGATTTCACTTTGGTCCTTTATCTTTTTTTTGGTCCGTTTTGGTCCTTTATGTTTCATTTTCGTTTCATTTTGGTCCCTCACGTATTATTATATTCAATTAAAACATTAAAAACATTAAAACAATTAAAATAATTAAAACAATTACAAAAATAAAACATAAACCCATCCCCCCACCGTCCACCACCACCCACCACCACCCACCACCGTCAACCACCACCCACCACCTCCCCCCACCGTCCACCCCTCCCCCCACTGTCCACCCCTCCCCCCACTGTCCCCCCTCCCCCCACCGCTGCGCACCCCCTCCCCCCTCCCCCACCGTTCCCCCCTCCCCCTCCCCCCACCGCGAACCCCTCCCCCACAGCCACCCTCTGTGACCTCCGTGACTCCCCCATCCTATGCGATCTTCTGCTTCCGCTTCCGATTCGCGTGCACTGGTTCGTCTTCGCTGGATCTGTGCGCTGGTTCGTCTTCGCTGGATCTGTGCGTCGTCTTCTGCGTCGCGTCCTTCTCCGTCGCGTCCTTCTCCATGGATCTGTGCGCCGATCTGGTTTTCATCATCTTCGCTGTTCACGGTGGGGGAGGGGGTGCGCAGCGGTGGGGGGTGGGGGGGTGGGGGAGGGGGGTGCGCAGCGATGGGGGAGGGGGAGGGGTTCACGGTGGGGGAGGGGGGAGGGGTTCACGGTGAGAGAGAGAGACAGATCTGGTGGTGGGTGGTGGTTGACGGTGGGGGGTGGTGGTGGACGGTGGGGGGTGGTGGTGGGTGGTGGTGGACGGTGGGGGGAGGGTTTTATTTTTTTATTTTGTAATTGTTTTAATTATTTTAATTGTTTTAATGTTTTTAATGTTTTAATTGAATATAATAATACGTGAGGGACCAAAATGAAACGAAAATGAAACATGAGGGACCAAAACGGACCAAAAAAAAGATAAAGGACCAAAGTGAAATCTGGAGCAAACATAAAGGACCAAAAGTGCTATTCTGCCTAAAAAAAAGCCTCTCCTTCCTGCTGCCTGCGATGCAACCAACCTACCCCAAATCCACAAACAAACCCTTACGCGCAGCACACAGTCCAAACTCAGTCACCGTCGCCGCCCTACTACCGCTAGCCACCGCTCTGCTCTGACAAACTTGTACCGCCGTCCGACGCAAACGCTAGTCATTCCTCACTTCTCAGATTCAGATAATCAGAATCATATCTTTGATCTCTCATTCTGTAAGTTTGGGGTTTCGCAAGTCACAACACTTATATTTTATACATGTTTCTGTGTTTTGTGAAGAAGGTGTTGTCTGTTTAGTGTTTGTAGATACGGTGACTCGGTGAGAGAGAGACCAGTGTTGTTGTTTTGTTTGTCACGGATTCTAATGAGTTTTGTTGTTTCACTTTTTTTCTTTTTGATTAGATTTAGATGCTATTATTTTATTAATTCTTGTTTTGTGCTGCTATTATTTTATTGATTCTTTTTTGTGATTTTCGTGTATTAGTTCTGTTACCATTCTTCTTCAATGAAGGCTCAATTGCTCATATAGATTCTATAAATATTCAATAATAATACTTCTATTTTCTCTTCTTCAATTTTTCTTAATGTATCCTCTTCCTCTCAATTATGTAATTGGAGAATTTTTTTGCTTTCCTTCTACTGAAATATTGAGTTTTAGGTTTTCAGCAGTTGGAGATTGATTAGGGCCCAAATTTTTATTTTTTTTGGTTTATAGATGGAGGTCCCGAATTCGAACCCGGGACATGGTATCGAGCCTGACAATTTCGATATTTGTGTTGAGCTAGGCCTTACGGGTTAGGGCCGAATTTTTAAGTTTGAAGAGGGCCTCCAAATTGTTTGGGATGGCCTGCACAGAAGAAATTGGACGATAAATCACATATCATATAAAAACTGAAAATTTGTAGCCTTGGATAATATGAGAGCCAAAACTCTTGTAGCTTATGCAATGGGTGACCTATTTATTGTTTTGGAAGAAAACATGATTACTGATCTATCCTCTCAACAAATCCAATGGTTGCAGTTTCTTTGACTATAGTTGAGGCATATATTTAGCTAACTTCAATGAATCCACATTAAAAAAAAACCACAGTTGCATGAACTAAAAAAAAGATAAAATAGGACCTAAAATCAAAACAAAACAACAAAATAAATTCTTTTTTAGAGATTAAATAAATAAAAGCTCAAGTTTTGTCCTCAACCGTGGAAAGTTGACACCCAAAAAAGACGTGGAATTAAAATCACCACATAAACTGCCAAAACCTAACACCTTTGTGTGCTTCATGACTTGCCTATACTACCTACCATTTTTCCTCATGTGTTGAGCTGCACGGATCCGTAAGCTCTTCAATGTCTGAGGTCAATTCTGACACCCATATATGTAATACACTTTTGACCTTGTTATAGTAAGCATTTTTCCCTACGTAGCGAACCGTAAAAATAGTCGTGCGTGGTAGTGTATAAGAATACGTACGAAATTTCAATAGTTAGATAAACTACTCACTACAAGAATAAACCTATATTGCTACCAACGTTTCCCACGGAGAACTGCCCGTCGCTAATTTGCGACGGAGTTGCGACGACGAGTGAGATTGTGCATTGGCACTAAAAATTCCGCTCATAATTTACGACGGAAAGGCATGTTGGTCACTACTTTGCGACAGAAGCGGATATTCGTCGCAAGTTTGCGACGGATGGTTCGTCGCAAGCCCATCGCAAATGTTAATTGTAATTTTTACCCACGCGAACCCTATTATCTCTTCTCTCTCAGACAACAAACACAGAACACAACTCTCCACCACTCCTCTCGCGTTCTCCGCCCTGCCTCACTCCTCTCGCGTTCTCACGCCGTTCTCCGCCGTGCACTCCGTTCGCGAACTCGTCGCCACCACTCCACCCTTCGGTGCGCGTCACTTCTTCGGTCATGGCTCACAGTTTTGTCGCACCACTCCACACTGTCGCACCACTCCACCCTCCGGTCGTGGGTCTTCTTTACCAGGTAAATCACCTTCCCTTTTCTCTTAGACCTATAAATCTTCTAGTTTCTGTTAGGTTGGTTCATGTGATGCGTTTTGGGGATTCAAGTCATTTTATGGTTTTGAAAGTTTTTGATTTCTGTTTTATAATGCGTTTTAGGGTTTTTGATTTATGCATTTTAGGGATTCAAATCATTTTTGATTTCTGTCCAAATCATTTCTCATGAGTGTGTGGAACCCATTATTATTGTTGTGAAGCCAACATTGTTGTCAATGGCGGATGGCGGTTTATGGCGGCAAGACAAAAATCCGCCATAAACATATAGCGGATGGCGTAACGGCATATGGCGGACCAATTTTTTAAAAAAAATTAAAAATTAAAAAATATATACTAATACACATTTCAAAAACTGAAAAAAAACAAAAAATAATCCAATAACCTATAAATAAATGTCAAAAACCTTACACTTAATTGATTAGAAAATGTGACTTGCCTCCATCAAATTGTCATAAACAACTAAGTACTACTTCTAATTAAATTTAAGACATTAAAATAACAACTAAATTATAAAAAACAGAAAACACAATATTCTCTTAAAAGAATAGAATTTTTTTAAGAGATATGAAGTATACAAAAGAATAGAAACAGAGGCAGATGGAAGACCAGAAACGCAGAGAATAGAGAGCAAAGAAGTAGAGAAGCAGAGCCAAAACGCGTGAGCAGAGAGTTGAGGAAGATCGTGAGTAGAAAGCAGAGCAGAGGGCGACCCTAGACCAGAGGGCGCCGTCGCGAACGAACAGGAGGATGGGAGACGCCGTCGCGAAAGAACAGGAGGGTGGGAGGGAAAGGAAACGCAAACGAACAGGGCGAGGGAAGAACCAGAAGCGTGAGAGAGAGAAAGAGATGTTTGTTAGCGTGAGAGAAGGAGACTGAAACGTTTAAAAAATAAAATAAACTCTAATAAAATAAGTGAAACATTTTTACTCACAGTAAAACAAACTTTTACCCTAATAAAATAACTGGACTTTAAAATTTTACTAACCCTAAAAATAAATGGGTCACAAACTGGGTCTTCTTGACCCGTGTTTTCGCTTGTGGGTTGCGCAGCCAATGCGCTAAATAAGAGAAGCCATAGATGGCATCTGAGAAACCATACATAACGGTCAAACAACACACATATCTCTCGTTTTTCCGCTTTTCACCGCCACGCCGCCACGGCCGTTACCCTTGTGGCGCCCGCCATGGCGCCGCCATTGGAATTCCGCCATATCTCCGTTTTTGTATGGCGGCTTGCTCAAATTCCACCACGCCATACCGCCATGGCGCCGCCATAACCACCATTTGACAACACTGGAAGCCAACCTGATTAATAATGCTGCATTGCTGCTGCTGTTAGATTGTGAGTACAGATTGTGAGTACAGATATAATTCATACTGAAACAGCAATAGGAGTATATTAAAAATGATTCAGTACACTGATTAAAAATGATTCAGTAAAAATGATTCTGTTAGCATTATTTCTCTTAGACCTATAAATTTAGATTGTGAGTACAGATATAAACCTTGTAAATGTTTCAGTATTTACCAGAATTAAGCTCATTATCGTAGAGGGTATTAGGAGTATATTTACTTTAACCTATGGTTAATTAGCTTGTTAGCTAACATGTGCAGTTAGTTTACTGTTAGAAGTATAGTAGAATGATAGGTTGCCTTGTTAGTTTATTGTTAAAAATGGTTAGACCAGTTTTGCCTTGTATATACGCTGAATTGCAGAATTGTATAGTAACATTTAATTCATTTTCTTGGTCTTAATAATGGAGAATCAGTTTATTTTGTGCTGGTGTTGATGCTTGAAATTTGATTTTGTGTAATGTATCCTTGAAATGGTGAATCCTTTCATGTCTTAAATTGTGAATCATTAAAACAAAGTTAGTCCTTATTGAATAAGTCAATGTTATGCCTGATGTTGCATGTTATTGTTTGAAAATTGAAATTTGCTTTTGTTTGACAGTTCCTATGCTTTCCTCCCATAGCAACAAGCTTAGCAACAAGATCAGTAGCTCCATTGCCTTGTCGATTATCCGAGAGAAAACCCACTAAGGTAATGTTGTTTTTCATCATCAGAATGTCTTGAACAATTATTGTAATTTCTCTTCTAATAATATTGCCTCTACATGTCTCAATTAAATACATGCAATCCAGTTCAAAGAGCATCCAAGCAAATTTCAAGTTCACTGCAAAGGATAAGACCTCTCGCAAAGCTAGAGCTTGAGCAACCAAGGCGGAGTGAGCAAAGATCTTTGAGGTAATTCTGTGTACACAATTCATGTGGGGATGCGTTCCTTGGCTAATTAATTAATAATGAACTATCGAGAGTATCAAATGAAGCTTGTTTTGGGGTTTAATTGCATCAGGAAGTTCCATTTGGAGTGTTTGGGAGTTGTGGGTACTGCTGGAAATTCGTGGGACAAAAACCAATACCCTCCATGCAAAGCTGCCATGCCCATACTCATATCACAACATTAAAAAGATGTCGTTAACAATTTATTTAGTTCCCACTTAAATTTTAGTTTCTTTCATTTTGTTATTGTTGATCTCTTTCATTATGATCTTCATCTTTGCTTCAACTTTCTTACTTTATGTAGTTCCACTCCTTGATGCCATCCATTCTTAACAACTTAGTTGTTTCATTGACCTATGTTCCAGATTTTTTTCTTTTACATTGAGGTGGTTACTGACTTTTCCTGTTCTTATATTCAAACACTATCTATTTTTTAAGCACTATCCTTTTACAACATTGAGTCATTCTTTCCGTGTGTTTGTATGTGGTTCCTGCAGTATTTTTGCAATTTCCATTTTGATGGTTTTTGGATTTTTCACGGGTTTTTGTTTTGTTTTCGTTATAATCTCTTCCCATTATTCCATTAGTGCTTATGTCTTTTCTATCTCTTTTTGATGTATTTCATAGTTGGGAAATTTTCAACTTTGAAGGGTTATCTTATTTATCTACATTATTTCTAATTCATCTTTTTCAGGGTATTATTGGATTGGAATCTGAATATGGAACTCTTCACATAAAAGTAAGTGCTCACGCTTTCAAGGTATTATTTCTAATTCATCAATAAAAGCACTGGTCAATGGCATGGTCATTTTCCTGGAGTTCCAGAATGGTTTGACACTAGCCGTTTTGTGGCTTTTACCCTGGTACAATACTTTTGTTACCCATATTCAATGACACAGGGATATAAGAGTTCTATTACTGATAAAAAGCCATGGGAATCACATCTTAGAATCTATTTCTTATAATCTTTGTAGAATTAGGACATGTTTCCACTCTCCAGTGACCAAACTTAGACCTGAAATGTTTGACAATGAGCAACAAACACTTGTAGGACATGTTTCTTATAATCTTTGTAGAATTAGGATATAAGAGTTCTATTACTGATAAAAAGCCATGGGAATCACATCTTAGAATCTATTTCTTATAATCTTTGTAGAATTAGGACATGTTTCCACTCTCCAGTGACCAAACTTAGACCTGAAATGTTTGACAATGAGCAACAAACACTTGTAGGAAAAAGAAAAGTTAAAATGTTCTTGCAATAACGAGTCTTATAAATGGTAGCTTAGCTTCTTATATCTATATATGAGTTGAAATTAGTTTGCGCCTCTTAATTTTTTTAGAAGCTTCCTAATCTATCCTCTTTACAGACATTTATAAACTTATAGGAAATTTTTCATAATTTAGAAACCTACCTCAGTTAAGAAGTTCCAGCAAGTTAGAAGATAATACAAATAGTAGAATGCCTTTCTTGAGATAGTATGTGCATGCATAGCTAGGTTTCGGAATAATCATGTTGGTGCTTTCTTTATTAGGACAAGTGATATATTGGTTAGAACAGATGTAGAAGGAAACATTTGATCCTCTGCCTGTTTCTCACATGGTCTGAAATATAAGTTGAGCAGCTTCTGGACAAAAACCAATACCCTCCCTGCAAAGCTGCCATGCCCATACTCATATCACAACATTAAAAAGATGTCATTAACAATTTATTTAGTTCCCACTTAAATTTTAGTCTCTTTCATTTTGTTATTGTTGATCTCTTTCATTATGATCTTCATCTTTGCTTCAACTTTCTTACTTTATGTAGTTCCACTCCTTGAAGCCATCCATTCTTAACAACTTAGTTGTTTCATTGACCTATGTTCCAGATTTTTTTCTTTTACATTGAGGTGGTTACTGATTTTTTCCTGTTCTTATATTCAAAAACTATCTATTTTTTAAGCACTATCCTTTTACAACATTGAGTCATTCTTTCCATGTGTTTGTATGTGGTTCCTGCAGTATTTTTGCTTCATAAATTGTGAATCAATAGTTATTGCCTTATTTTGACAGTAATCTGTAACTGTGCAGCGTGTTTCTTCTTCCTTTCTCCATAATTTTTAGTACCTTTATTATATTATATTACAATAGTAAATTAGTAATGGTTGCAATGCATGTACAAAGGAAAGATAAAAATCTTAAATATAAGATGACATAAGATGACTTCTATTTGGTGGAGGGCAAACTCAACATGAAATTTTAATTTGTTTGAAGGAGTTGCTAACTGAAACTAATTTGTTTGAAGATCAATCATTGAATCGACCTGTTATTATTACCACAAATTAGCTGAAGTGTCTAGCACAAGAACTCTTATGCAAAGTATTGATAAAGATACATAATAAGGAGGATAGTCTAACTTTGGACAGATTTTGAAAACATGTTGGTGAGTCCAAAGCCAAGCAATGCGGGACTTCCCACTTTTGAAATATCCTTTGTTTTTCAATAAAACACAACACTTGGAAAGTTGATAACAATTTATTTGATGATGCATGTTTTGATCCATCATTATTTTTGGTATTCTTACAGATATTCTATTTGGTTGGATTTGGCTTGTTTTGCTGGGAGTCTCTTCTAAGCTTGTGGGTGCTTCAGGTGAGGGACCATTCAATTGATCTACTATTTCCTATGCACCTGTGAACCATAATGACTGGTGTGTGATATTGATAAATGGGAGTAATCATTTTCTTAATGAGTTTAGCTTGTTTCTGATTTAAGGTACTAGTTCGACAATCAAGTTTAATATGGTCAATTGTTTTTTAGCTTATACTACTAGGGAGTTGTTAAAATTTTACTTGGATGAATTGAAAACTATGCTACTGGTTTAGTAAGGCCAAGTTTTTACTCCAAATACATATCAGATTTCTAAATTCTTTATCCTTTTTGATGAAGAAATTGTGAATTGGATTGCATGTCAATAAAACATGAATAGACCAGACCTTTAGGGATTGATTGAGTTCAGTATTTGGGATTGATTTTGGAAGCTATTACTGTCTTTGTCTAAGTATTTGACCTAAGTAGCCGTGAGTTGTTTAAATATGTAGTTTCTTAGGTGCTAGAAGTGGTTGATTTTGTTTTTATTTTAGCATTTTAGCTTTTCACTCTCTCTCTCGATGGGCATCCATCGTTTACATTCTTGTATTGCTCTCTCTCTCTCTATGGACATCCATCATTCTCTCTCTCTCTCTCTCTCTCTCTCTCTCTCTCTTATATATTGACAATTTTAAATGTGCAGAATGGAATTTCCTCCTTCGCACCGCCTTTGGATGTATGATAGGTTGTTTCCAAAAAGAGCGGGTTTGAAACAATCTTTTGTAGATGGCGTGTGGGAGTTTATTCTTTTTGCAATCACACAAGAACAACTTAGAGTTGAAGGGGGGATTCGATGTCCGTGCATCAAATGCGAAAGGGTTTGATCACTTGAAGAAAGTTGGGTTTAGGCCTAATTATTGGATTTGGACGAGTAATGGTGAGAAAGGGTTTGATGTCGTCCCATTGGTTGGCGAAAATTGCAGGGGTGCTGCAAGTAATTCCGCAGATATATGATGTGGTGAACAAATCAACTTGATGCAGAATATGGTTTGTGACGGTCTTGAGGTGAATGTGTCCGAGGAGGAGCAATATGATAACATGGAAGAGGGGGGTGATGATGCGATACCTGATGTTGAGGGGGGTGATGATGAGGATGAGATTATTTTATGCGATCGGCGAGTTGTCATCCGTGTTGAGGATGGAGGGTAGGTAAAGTTTTTTATAACTTTGTTAGATTGATTGTTTTTTCATATATATAATGTGTTTTAATCGTTTCAATTGTTTTAACTTCGCAGGTTTCTTCCTTCAAGGCCAGCCGCAAATGCTATCCGACAGACTATTCGTGAGTTATACCACTATCCATGGACTAGTTGGTTAGATCTTAATGAAGCTGAGCGAACCCATTTTTTTAACGGTTTTAGAGTAAGTGTACATTTTAACACTTCACAATAATTGTCGTTTTTTTAGAATTTGTTAAGTTATTTGATTTTGTGTAACATTTGTTTTCTAAATGTTTTCACAATGCAGAAGAGAGTTGCATGGCGTAAGTCTCAGGAGGCCGCCGTTGAGGTTCTTTTTCATAGGAATGCTGCTCTCCGACTCTCTGATATTCTCAGACGTGTCCGCATGGGGAGGGATAGACCTCTTTGGATGGGGGATCAAGTCTATAATCACCTAAGAGATCACATCTGGAATGATCCAAAATTCAAAGCTAAGTGTGAGCGGAATAAGAAGAACAGAGCATCAGAAAAAGGTGGAAGCTTGCACACTGGAGGTTCTATCTCTATGTTGCAGCATTCAGAGAGATTGGTATATTCTTAAACGTATATTCTCGTAATGTCAATATAATTAATTATAATTTACCATTTACAAACTTAAGTTGTTAATAATAGGCCAAGAAGATGGGAAGGAAACCACATGTAGATGAGGTTCATCGCCACACTCACATTAGGAAGGACACAGACGAGTTTGTAGAGGATCGCGCTCGCATTACTCAGGTATAAAGAAATTGTCATATACACAAGTTAGTTGCATGTTCATTTTAGAAGAACTAAAATGTTACTTGCATGTTCATATGTTTCTTCATTGTTATGACTTATGATTTGTTAATCCAGAAAACTGTGAAATTTCGTTCTTTTATGCATAATTTAGAAAACTAGAAGGTTAATAGTAGTTGTTGGTAGCTTGTGATTGATTAAACTACCTGATTACTTTTGGAAATTGCATAAATTGGGTTTTAAAGCACATTCAAATGAACTAATGGGAAATAATTGAGACATTGGCCAAGGCCCAAGGGTTCTTCTGATTATTGCTTTTTGCATCAATTGGTATCTTTATTGACTAAATTACATTATTGCTTTTTGCATGTGTGTGTAAGTAAATGCAAATGCTTTGTTTGTGGTATGTGCAAAGGGACTTCTGTCATATGCTGCTCCTTGCCATGTGTAGTTATATTTGTATCATGATTAACCCCCCTTTGTTTCATGATTAACTCATTTTAGTTGAGTTTAGTTAGGTAGATTAGACTGTATTTTAGTTCATTTTTTCATTCTTATATTCAATCAATGAAATGAGTTGTTAGGAGGAGTTTCAGTTCATTTCATCTGTGCTTGAGCTGAATTTGTGATACTTCTGAATTTTGAGCTGAATCTGTGCTTGAGCTGAATCTGTGATACCGCTGAATCTGTGATACTTCTGGTATTAATTAATTCTTATATTCTTATATCCCAATTTATCTGTGCTTGAGCTGAATCCGTGATACTTCTGAATTTGAGTATGATTATAACTTGTGCATTTGATAGGAGAAGTTTCAGCGGCTGTTCTCTCAGTCAGATATACCAGTAGACCCCGTTGAGTTGGCCAAGTTGAAGCGTTTGTTGTGGGAGGAGGCTGCTGGAGGGCCCTATAAGAGTCGTGGTGTGTATGGGACAGGAGGCATAGTTGACAATATGGTAGACTCTGGAGCTTCGACGAGCGCGGGCCTGTCTCCTGAGGCCAGTAGGATCATCCAACAAATGTCACAACAATTTGAAGAGCGGTTTGCACGACAGCAACAACTAATTGAGTACGTATTTAACCATTTTGGAATTCAAATACCTCCACCTGATTGGCAGCCGCCCGAGCAGGATCAGCCCGCCCAGCAGGATGAGAGCGAAGATGCAGATGATGGAGACTGTGGAGATCACGGAGACCACGTTTATGAGAAGGGTTATTGACGAGATCTAGGTAATCTATGTTTTAATTAATGTGCAAAATATATTAGTTTTATGAATTAATTAGTAATCATTATCGTTTTTGATTTGTTAGGTATATTGTTCAGAGATGGACTTGAAGATGCTTCGTCAAAATTTTGAGTTTACTGGACATTAGTGTAGTTAATATATGTTTGACATAAACTAGTGGTATGTTTTGATATATTTTCATATTTGGTATGTTTGACACTTTTAACTAACTTGGTGGATTGGGTTGACACTTTTAACATTAGTGTAGTTTATGTTTAACTAAGTTGATGGTTTGGATTGACACTTTTGATATTAGTGATATGTTTTGATATTTGACACTTTTAACATTAGTGTAGTTTATGTATGTTTGAATTGGTGGATTGGAGACTGAATTGAATTGGCAGAGAATATTGCAAATAGGAATGACAATGTAAATGCCAAATTTTGCTAGAATTGTTTATATTTTTCTTTGCGACGGAATTTGCGACAGAATTTTTTGGTAGTTACTGAATTTGCCACGAAATTATTAACAATTTGCGATGGAAATTTCACATCTATTTATAAATTTTCAAATAATTTGCCACGGACTTTGCGACGGACTTGCGACGAATGTGCGACAGAAAGGTGTCAGAGTTTGCGATGGCTTTGCCACGGAAATTTGCGACGAATGATTTTTGACGGGGAATTTCGTCGCAAACACTTTGCGACGAGCTATTTTGCCACGACGCTTTATCGGTCGCAAATTCTGTCAGAAATTCAAATTTGCCATGGGAAAAGGTGTATTTGCGACGGAAATTACCGTCGCAAATGAGCGATTTAGTGACGGTTAACAACACCAATTTTGTAATTTTCAATTGAATTGTATTTTTCTAAAGTCAACTTAGAAGAAAATTTTAAATATGTAATTATTTGCTATAAGATTAATAGTTAAAACTAAACTTAGCTTATAATTAATTATGATTTGATTAACTATAACTTTTATATCTTTTTTCAAAAAAAACCTCTTATATATCCCAGGGATACATGTGATGTTAAGTGGGGGGCATTTTTCTCAATATTTTTAGTCTAAATATGCTTAATAAAATTGTTTTTCTCCCATCAAAAAATAGATGTTGCCCCATCAGTTTTTATAAAAACTACATGAAAAAGTTATAAGAGATAAAAGAGAGAATAAATTTCTATATATTTTCTCTATTTATTATTTGAATTTTGACTTTTTTTCTAACAGTGAATACACAAAACGACACTAGCCACATTAGATTTTGTGATTAAGTTTTTTCTATCAGAAAACTAGGTATTATGTTAAAATTTATAGCAATTTTCTTATATAAAATATTATGGACCAAATTTTTGCCTCCACTTATAAAAAATTCTGGATCCATCGATGCTGTTAGCATAACACTTCATGTGTTTTCTCGAGACAAAGTAAATTATCTAATTATTTAAAATCACCAAGAATTCATGTCAAGTTAAGAAAACAACTAACAAAGAACAGACTAAGTTAATTCTGGATCTATTGTGGTGGTCAGTTTATGTGCGTTCTCTCTATTTCACAAAATTAAGCTCCAACCCAATGTGTGAAGTCCACACTTATAAACACTCTTAAAGTGTTTATTCTATCCAATGTGGAACTTTTTCAATTCACAACTACCAAAGTTCCAACACAAAGTAAATTATCTAATTATTTAAAATCAACCAAGAATTCATGTCAAGTTAAGAAAACAACTAACAAATTAAGAACAGACTTAGTCTAACAAAACTATATATAATTTTTTGTTTTTTGAATTTAAGTACGAGGAAGATATATGAAAATCTCGACTCGGATGAATTTATTTAGATTGACTGCGCACTAGATCCAAACCCAAATTTATGGTTTATGCCTATATTTCTTTTGTTACAATTTATGCCATACATCTAAACCGAATCCCAACACTCTGAGCTACTGACCCTCAATGGCATACAGAATCACCGAAATTTGGCATAAATTCTAACATATAGAATCACCGAAATGCACTAAATGACATATATCAGAGTAACTTCCTGTTATTGAAAATATTGAACACAACTAAAACTTTCGATAATACATATCAAATGGTTCTCTGAACCTCATACACTTCCTGAAAATGCTTAAGTTTCAAAACTTAAGACTTGTACATAATCCTAGTGTTCAATACTCAAAACAGAATGTAGCGGAAACGATTTTACAACTTAAACAGTGAAAGTTATACAATTGGTGACATAACTAAATAAAAATACAAAGGGCTAAGCGGAAATCCAATTTCCAATAGTTTCATGAGTCGCACCATCTAACCGTGCTTAGTCGCCTTTGCTTTTCCTTGCTTCTCTGTAAAAACCACAAATATGAAGGGTGAGATAAACATTATCTCAGTGAGTCCTATCGAGACCCCTTACTAACTCTAGCGGTTCATTATGCTTTACCTTGAACTCGTGGCCCTAAAAGCAACCACGTGGAAATATTTTAAGTTCCTGTAACTTTCATGCTCATGGCCCTCCTAAGCGACACATGAAGCATACAATATTTTACCTCTTGTAATTTGTAGCCCTACTAAGCAACTACGCATTACATTTTGTTCCATGATTTTAGCATAACACCTCAGCCTACCTATTTTATAGGCACTTCTTTGGCTTTGGTGAACCCATCCCGCTATTTCTAGTGGGGGAAATATTCTTGAGTCTAGGTTTTGGGGATCATGACTTCCCCTCCCCTAGTATGCTAATCCTCTAAGGGTCGTCACCCTTTTTCCTCTTGTATTTATTATACATTATATATCCATGTACCCGCAATGGGCTGTCAGTGATTTCAGTCATGTACCGTGTATCCTTCCACGAGGGAAGACAATTTTACCGTGAATTAACATTTCTTAACTTATGTTTTCTCGCGTTCTCTAAGTACATTTTTCGGTTACGTTCATAACACACAAGTTTTCTATCAAACATGTTCAATCCCATGATATCAGTATCTTTACATTGTTGGGGAACCTCGGGGAATGGGTTAGAAGAAGTTTGGAATCATTCGGAAAGGACAAAAAGGTATCTTGAAGTTGGAAGTCAGAAGGTTACGCACGACCCGTGCGTATAGGCACACGATCCGTGCGCTTTTCAATAAAAATGTGGAAAGTTTCAGAATGATACGCACGATCCGTGCGTCTTGGCGCACGATCCGTGCGTAACTAAAAATCTATTTCGTGCAGTATCAGATGGGGGCGCACGACCCATGCGCAGAGGCACCCGATCCGGGCGTCTCCATCAGTTTTCCAGAAAACAGTATTTTCATGAGTAATTCCGTTCCGTTCCGATTCCAAAATTTCTCCCGATCGAGACCCAAACTTAAACCCACATTGAAACAGTATTTTACATCAACATAATCAATCCAATTCAGTACATCCAAACAATCAATCAAGCAATTCATAGTTCAAATCACAATTTTTTTGGGAAAACGGTTTTCGATAAATTTCCTTTCGATACCAGAAACACATGACAAGGGCTTTCGAAGAGTGGAGACTCAAAACACACACATATCCCCTAAGTGAGTTATAGAACTCACTGGTTGCGATGAAAATCGCAAAAATCAATGAATCCGCGAGATGGAACGATGAAATGACTTCACGAACGGTCCCCGTAACGGTTTCTCTTGCACCCACAAACACTCCGTCTTCTCTAAACCGAATCCCAACACTCTGAGCTACTGACCCTCTTCTCCAACTATTTCACACCACAATTTACCTCCCTCAACATTCTGATTTAGCTCTAGGATGACATGCAAACCACTAGTGGCATCAAAACTCCATCTTTTTGCTCTTTGAAGCTTTGAGAGGTCGTAAATGGTGAATGAGGGGGGAAAAGGTGATGATGCTGATTTTTATATCAGTTGGAAGAGGAGAGAAAATGGTGGAGTTTGGTGATCAAGGATTTGACATGCATCTAGGTGGGGATGATTTCTCTTCTCTTCAAACTCTCTCCCTCTCATGCGACTCTCCTCCCTTCTCACCCTCCCTCTTGTTTCTAATTTTCTGGAAGTGAATGGGTGTAGTGTTTCAGATTTTACCAAGTGGGGTGTGGGTTTAACTCATGTAGGTGACTCATCATTTAAGTGAGGTAAAGTACCAAAATGCCCCTTACCTCTAAAACTCTCTTAATACACTCCTAACACTTGATAATGCCATAACTTACTAATTTAATAAAACACTTCAATTATGCATGTCTAGAATTTCATTTATTCCTATACCACATAATATAATAGTTATGCCACTTAATCGATCTACGATAATCTATCGTGCTAAGTATTCCATTTCGGTAAAATCTACCTTGACCTTTTCGCTAATTTAAATTATGTAAATTAGCTAATTAGGGGATGTTACATATAGGGGTACTAGTACACACTTTTTTCAGGGGGTTCAACTGAACTGCCTGAACGCAACCTAGGTCTACCACTATTAGTCATTGTGGTCCTACCCAGCTCGAAAGATTAGTCTCCGCAGTTGTGAGCAGAGGATACCTGGTTTATATAAAAAAAGAGCCTAATCATCAATCAACTATACTAACAACCACCTGCAAAATACTAAAATACTCATTATTTAAATAACTTTCTGAGGGGAATTTACGGAAAATACCTTTATGAGGAGAGAGAAAAGAAAAAAAGGAAAAAGCCGATGGAGAAGCAGAAAAGCTGACGTAGACAGAGTGAGCGAGAGAAAGAGGGTTGACGCCAATGTTTTTAAAACCGGACTGGAGATTGAATCGGAGAGACATTTGGTCATGGTTCAATTGGTTCACTCTGTTCAACCATGGTTGAACCGGATGAGTAATAACGAAATAAAAAATAAAAAAGTATTAAATTTAGGAGAAAATAGAAATTAAAAAAAATCAAAAAATGCATTTCGGGCGGTTTAACCCCGGCCAATTGGCGGTCAAAGCGGTTGAACCGCGGTTCAATCTGGTTCAATTGGCCTGCGGTTCAAATGGGTTGAACCAAACATTAGAGTGTCCGGTTCCTGGTCCAACCGGTTCTTACAACACTGGTTGACGCAGAAAAAGAGAGCTGAAAGGCGTGTGAGAGAGGAAGGGTGAGAGAAAACGAAAAAAGTTGGGAGAAAATATAAAGACTCCTATAAATGTAGTATCTATCTTTTACTATCTACTATAATTTACTAATCATCATCTATCAATCAAAACAATCACCTGCAAAAATACTAAAATACCCATTGTTGAAATCACCTTTTTGGGGGCATTTACGGAACCGATCATTGTGAGGAAGAGAGAGACAAAGAGAGAGAGGAAATTAACTATATCAACTATCAACTATAATATTAATCAAACCAACCACTTGCATCAACAATATCAACTATACTATTAATCAAAACAATCACCTGCAAAAATACTAAATTACCCATTGTTGAAATCACGTTTCTGGGGGCATTTACGGAAACAGTCGTTGTGAGGGAGTGAGAGAGAGAGAGAGAGAAGGAAATCAAATATATCAACTGTCAACTATACTATTAATCAAACCAGCCACCTGCATCAACTATACTATTAATCAAAACAATCACCTGCAAAAATACTAAAATACCCATTGTTGAAATCACCTTTTTGGTGGCATTTACGGAAACGGTCATTGTGAGGAAGAGAGAGAAAGAAAAAAAGGAAATCAACTATATCAACTATCAAATATCAAATATACTATTACTCAAACCAACCACCTACAAAAATACTAAAATGTCCATTGTTGAAATCACCCTTTTGGGGGCATTTACGGAAACTGTCATTGTGAGAGAGAGAGAGAGAGAGAGAAAGGAAAAAGTTGATGGAGAAACAAAAGACATGATGCAGAGAGAGAGAGAGAGAGAGAGAGAGAGAGAGAGAGAGAGAGAGCGGTGTGACGGGCATGTGAGAGAGGAAGGGAGAGAGAAAATGAAAAGATAGATAGTAGTCTTTATATTTTCCCCAACTTTTTTCCTTTTCTCCCTCCCTTCCTCTCTGACACGCCCTTCACCTCTCTTTTTCTAGATCAACCCCCAATCTCTCTCTCTGCATTAGGTTTTTTGTTTTTCCATCAGTTTTTTCCTTTTTTGCTCTTTCTCTTCCTCACAATGACAGTTTTCGTAAATGCCCCTAAAAAGTGATTTCAATAATGGGTATTTTATTATTTTTGTAGGTGGTTGTTTTGATTAAAAGTATAGTTGACTATAATATACTAATCTACTAAAACTAATCAATTTAACCATTTACAAAAATTCCAAACTAACCAATATTTAAAAAACACGTGACAAATATATGTCACTGATACCTTAAAAAGGGGCAAATAACTTTCAGTGATATATAAAAAACACGAGACATATATTTGTCATATATAATTATAATACTGAACCAAATCAACCTGTTGATGAGGAGTCCGTGGTCATGTACACATCCTTCATCCATCAACAGATAAATATGGGGATACATCACATCATGTATCAAGTTTCTCAACAATTGACTGACCTAGTTAAACCTATGAACAAGTAGTATAATGATAAATAGAGATCGTTCCCATGAGGATTGGAGTCTAAAATATGTTTAATTTGGCTAGCAGATTAGTGAGGAAAAATAAATAGACACAAGTTTTTGAAAGCAGTTTTAAATAACAGATTAAGTAAAAGGGTGTGAAAATCAAATTTGAGAATGAGTTGGAATGTGTTCACTATGAAAATCCATTTTAGTGCACTAATGCTGCAGCAATAGATGCTGTCCCAATAGTTGCTGTTTAGTCAAACACTTTCACTAGGGTTTCGCTACAAGAGTCTATGTCTAGACCCTAAATAGGTATGCCCTAGGCTTCTTACATACCCACAGTAGTCATCTCTTGGATTTTGCCCTCCTATGTCAAGGGTTTAAGCAAGGAGCATTAAAGTGTCCTTTAATACTCACTATCCATGTTATCTTTTGAGATCTATTTGTAAACCATTTCTGAATTTACAAATGCTACTTAAATTTAGTTGGCCATTCCTAACTTAAGATGGAAATATTAAGTTGGCTCCCAAAGCAGCAAAATCAACAAGTATTGTTGGCTCCGTCGTTGCTGCAGCAACACTTTCAGCAATGATCTTCTTAATTTGATAAATGGAAGGTAGCTTAGGTAAAAATGGTGGAAAGCTATTTCTAAACTTTCCCCTTCAGACCTAGCATGACATAAGTGACGAAGGAGGCTCCATATATATATTACTAGGGTACATGATCCAAGAAAACCCTAAAATTGAGGCGCCCCTTGTCTTTTTGCATGACCAATAGTACTTGTGCCCAAGAGAAAGGTGGAATATTCCCTAGTGCTGACGTTCTTGATAATGCGCTTGTCCTTGGCTAACGGCTGTCATGCACTCATTTTAGCGCTCCCAGCATTCTCTCTCATCTTGCGCAGAAATGCATTGTTGTGGCAACTGTAGCTGCAGCAATTGAACACACAATCAAAGCACACAAAAAGGGCACCTAAGTGCCAAATATTTATAATTTAGGAATGCAACTTTCTCTACTCAAAACATAGTATTTACAGTCATAAACTAACTAATTAATTGAGAACATACAATGAATTAAACTCAAGAATGCATAAATAACTCTTATAAATAAGAGTTATTAGTGACATCTCGTTTTCAACGAATCAAAGTGGAAAAGCGATGGTTCTCTAGGCAGTACTCATTACTCCCTATAGCTATCAATAGTCGTTCTCAATTCTCCCAACGGTTACTTTCGCTCTTATCGCTCCAAACTATCTAACCGTCCTCACTGCAAACTTCTCTCATTCTTCGACCCTCTCCATACACAACCATGCCTGGTCATGATCAAGCTGCTTCCTCTTCTGGTCACGACCAACAACCACCATCATCCATTTTAGTCTCTTTTCTGAATTGGATGACTCGACTGTCCTCCACCCCTGTACTTCTGATGCCGACCATGACTACAATGCTTTTGTCCAACGTTTCGGCTTCATCGGTGTACCGATTGTCAATTCTTGGTGAACCGTGGGAACTACACACCAAGACCTCAAGGGATGGCCGAAGTGCTCCACAGGTTATGCCGAAAGGGCTAAACGAGTGTCTCATGAGCTTCTTGTCGACTACCCTCAATGCGTTAATTTTTCCCCAGGGGATTCTCACTCCTATCGTTCTTGACATTGCCGCCATCTTGGCCCTTCCTGCCGGCGGGTGTGATGTGCACGCTGACCCAGACTTCTCCGGCGTCCAATGATCATGGCTTTATATTCTGCCTAATTATTGGATGCTTGATCCTTTATCCTGCACATGAACTTCCATGTTTTGCCACATGGGATAGATATGACTATCTCCACACCAGCCCCCGTTAGAGTGCTTGTGCCATCAAACATGAGGACCTAAGGTTTTTAAGCGATGTAATTAACAGGTTTGGTTGGGGGTCATGGCTACATGTAACGCCCAAATATTTAATTAAATTATTTAATTAAATATTTAGGTATTCAATTATTTATTTTATTTATTTTAATGGTGTAAATATATTAGCTTTGACTAAGAGGCGTATAATTGGATTCAGGAGGCGGTGCTAGTGATCGGGCTTAAGTTAGAGGAATGCCCGTGATCCATATCCAAGGCCTAGGCGAGGTAGTGAGGGTTAGTGAGGGTTGGAGGCATTTCGCATTTTGAGAGGAAAAGAAAGGAAGTTTGCGAAGAGGAGAGAAAGAGAGGAGAGGGACGGCGCATCCAAGAGAAGAAAAGGAGGAGGGTTTTGCGAATTCAAGGAGAGGAAGGGAGCTGTGTTGCTGTGTTCTGTTGGTGACTTCTCTCCAGGGTCTTCTAATCCTAATAATTAAGGTAAGGGTGAGACCTCTCTTTCACTATAATGGTGGGTATGATGGGTATTAGGGTGGGGGCTTAGACCTATGTTGCCATGATCTTGCTTGATTTGTTGAATTGGTTGTTGATTGATGAATTAAATTGATTTCGGTGGTATGAATTGCACATGTGTTATTTGGTGAATTGTTGTGTTGCTGAAATTCTGAGTCCCTAGGGCGCCATGGGCGCCAAGTGTGTTGCTGTCCCTGTTGCAGAAAATGGCGCCCTGTGCCTGGGCGCCAACCTTGGCTGTGTTGCGTTTGGTGTTGGTGTTGCAGGAAATGGCGCCCTGTGCCTGGGCGCCGTGCTTGTCCATGTTGCCTAGAAGTTCTGTTGCTGTTTTTGGCGCCCAGTGCATGGGCGCCGTGTCTGGGTGTGTCTCGCGTGCCAAAGTGCTGTGTGCGTGTGTTGCTGGCTTGGCGCCCTGGGTGTGGGCGCCATGTGCCAAGATGTGGTGTTGCTGTTTTTGGCGCCCCGGGTGTGGGCGCCGTGTGCCAGGGTGTGTGGGTGTGTGGCTGTGCGTGGGTGTGTGTATGTTGCGCCCGAAAAAGTCCCCGAGGGAGAACCTTCCTCGTTCACAACTTTTCCTAAGACAATGAAGCCGCCACCAATATTTATTAAGGAAAATATTAGGAAAACCTTTTTTGGAAAGCGATTGGTCTTGCGGAAACTGAGAGGTTTGGGTTCGGGGGCCGGTTACGCGCGGGGAAGGTGTTAGCACCCCACACGTCCTCTCTACTGAGAGGGAACCTTTAATTAAATGCGTGGTTTTAGTGTGTTGACTAGAAAATACTTAATTTTGCCTCTCTACTTCTTATTGAAAAATTCTTAATGAAAATCTTTATTTATTATGAAAAGGGAAAAGGGGGAAGAATGGGCTTTTAGAAAAAAACGCTTGACGGGACAAGGCCCGCTCCTACGTATCTCCCGGTGCGATGGAGAACTCAAAGCTACGTAGTTCTTCTTTTTCCTGAGAGGCCCGCTCCTACCTCATAGTGTCAAGCTGGGAATGCTAAGGATCGATAATGATTTTCTGGGCAGCATCAGAGAGGCGCAGAAATCAAATGTTAAGTTGGTGGATTTAATGAATGGGATTGGTCAATCTGAGAATGAAGATTTCAAGTTGGATTCCCAAGGTGTGTTGAGGTTCCGTGGTAGGATCCGCATTCCGGATGATGTAGAAATGAGGAAAACAATTTTGGAAGAGGGTCACCGAAGTAAGTTGAGTATTCATCCTGGAGCGACAAAGATGTATCAAGACCTGAAGAAGATGTTTTGGTGGCATGGCATGAAGAGGGATGTAGCACAATTTGTGTATTCCTGTTTGACTTGTCAGAAGTCGAAGGTGGATCATCAGAAGCCTGCTGGATTGATGCAACCATTGGAAATTCCTGAGTGGAAGTGGGATAGCATTTCGATGGATTTTGTGACGGGATTGCCAAATACAGTTAGAGGTCACGATGCTATTTGGGTGATCGTTGATAGGTTAACGAAGTCTGCTCACTTTGTTCCTATTAATATCACTTATCCGGTGTCGAGGTTAGCAGAAGTTTATGTCAAAGAAATTGTGAAGCTTCATGGAGTCCCCAAGAGTATTGTTTCGGATAGAGATCCGAGGTTCACTTCAGATTTCTGGAAGAGTTTGCAAGAAAAGATGGGGTCTAAGCTGAGGTTGAGTTCGGCGTATCATCCTCAGACAGATGGTCAGTCAGAGAGCACAATTCAGTCATTAGAAGATCTGTTGAGGGCTTGTGTTTTGGAACAAAGAGGTTCGTGGGATTCCTACCTTTCGCTGATTGAGTTCACGTACAACAATAGTTACCATTCTAGTATCAGGATGGCACCTTTTAAGGCATTGTATGGTCGGAAGTGTATAACCCCGTTGTGTTGGTATGAGTCTGGAGAGAGTGTGGTGCTTGGACCAGAAATTGTTCGGGAGACAACCGAGAAGATAAAGTTAATCCGTGAGAAGATGAGGGCTTCGTAGAGTCGTCAGAAAAGTTATCACGACAAGAGGAGAAAAGATTTAGAGTTTCAGGAAGGTGAGCATGTATTTTTGAGAGTCACTCCAGTGACCGGTGTTGGCTGTGTTTTGAAGTCGAAGAAGCTCACTCCTAGATTCATTGGTCCTTATCAGATTTCCGGGAGAGTTGGGAATGTGGCGTATAGAGTGGCTTTACCGCCAAATCTTTCGAATTTGCACGACGTGTTTCATGTGTCGCAACTTCGGAAGTATGTTTCGGATCCGTCTCATGTGATCCACATGGATGACGTGGAGATGCGGGATAATCTCACGGTGGAGACTATGCCTGTGCTGATTGACGATCATGAGGTGAAGGTGTTAAGAGGCAAAGAAATTGCACCGGTGAAGGTGGTCTGGCTAGGAGCTGCCGGTGAGAGCATGACTTGGGAGTTGGAGAGTAAGATGCGGGAGTCCTATCCAGAGCTGTTTGATTCAGGTGAGTTTTCGAGGACGAAAACATTCTAAGTGGGGGAGAGTTGTAACGCCCATATATTTAATTAAATTATTTAATTAAATATTTAGGTATTCAATTATTTATTTTATTTATTTTAATGGTGTAAATATATTAGCTTTGACTAAGAGGCGTATAATTGGATTCAGGAGGTGGTGCTAGTGATCGGGCTTAAGTTAGAGGAAAGCCCGTGATCCATATCCAAGGCCTAGGCGAGGTAGTGAGGGTTAGTGAAGGTTGGAGGCATTTCGCATTTTGAGAGGAAAAGAAAGGAAGTTTGCGAAGAGGAGAGAAAGAGAGGAGAGGGATGGCGCATCCAAGAGAAGAGAAGGAGGAGGGTTTTGTGAATTCAAGGAGAGGAAGGGAGATGTGTTGCTGTGTTCTGTTGGTGACTTCTCTCCAGGGTCTTCTAATCCTAATAATTAAGGTAAGGGTGAGACCTCTCTTTCACTATAATGGTGGGTATGATGGGTATTAGGCTGGGGGCTTAGACCTATGTTGCCATGATCTTGCTTGATTTGTTGAATTGGTTGTTGATTGATGAATTAAATTGATTTCGGTGGTATGAATTGCATATGTGTTATTTGGTGAATTGTTGTGTTGCTGAAATTCTGAGTCCCTAGGGCGCCATGGGCGCCAAGTGTGTTGCTGTCCCTGTTGCAGAAAATGGCGCCCTGTGCCTGGGCGCCATCCTTGGCTGTGTTGCGTTTGGTGTTGGTGTTGTAGGAAATGGCGCCTTGTGCCTGGGCGCCGTGCTTGTCCATGTTGCCTAGAAGTTCTGTTGCTGTTTTTGGCGCCCAGTGCATGGGCGCCGTGTCTGGATGTGTCTCGCGTGCCAAAGTGCTGTGTGCGTGTGTTGCTGGCATGGCGCCCTGGGTGTGGGCGCCGTGTGCCAAGATGTGGTGTTGCTGTTTTTGGCGCCCTGGGTGTTTGGGTGTGTGGCTGTGCGTGGGTGTGTGTGTTGCTGTGTCTTGGCGCAAGGGCGCCTTGGCGCCCTGTGCCTGGGCGCCAGAATCCTGTTGTTGCCTGCTGGGCGCCTCCCTGGGCGCCAGTTTCTGCGTTGTGTTGCCTATGGGCGCCATGGGCGCCAAATCCTGTGTCTGGTTGCGTTCCTGTGTTGCCTGGGCGCCAAGGGCGCCAGTTCCTGTTGCTGGCCAGTTCCAGCGTGTTCCCTGCTAGGCGCCCAGTGCCTGGGCGCCATTTTCAGGATGTTGCTCAAATGCTCCCCGGTTTTGTTTTTGACATATCTTTTGACTCGGGTGTCCGTTTTGAGTGTTTCGAAGTGCGTTGTGAAGCTTATTCAGTTTCCTGCCGGTATATTCTACTTTAAGGTAAAAAATTATTATTTTTCTGGGCGCCTCAAGTGGCTGTCCCCGGTGGTCGTTGTTGTTGGCGTTGTAAAACTATTTCGGTGTTTAAAATCCCTTTGGTGTCCTTTTTGGTGTAATCGGTAATCTTAGTGTCCTGGTGTCAATAATGATGTGTTGATGGTGTTGACGACAATGCCCTAGTGGCTATTATTTTTATTGACGATGGTATTGATAATGAATAAAAGTTGTGGCCTTATAAGTGACGATGATGCCATAAAGGCTACTAGCGATGATGATATTAATGATGGTGAATGTTAGTGGCAATGATATGTGTGACGATAACCTGACAGGTGATGTGCCTTTCTTTTTGGCAAATTGGTAAGTGATAGGTCACTAAGTTGATTGTGATTTGTATGTGACTGTCTCCGGTGCATATCATGGTGCTTCATACATCTCATGTGCATAAACAAGTGACGATGACGCCATAAAGGCTATTTAGTGACGATGATGCCATAAAGGCTATTTAGTGACGATGATGATAGGTACCACATGCATACGCCCGTTGTGGTGGGTTGCACTTCATACATGTTCACGACATTGTGATGACTTGCAGTGATGACTGATCTGATGTTGAGATGTGGTTTATATAGCGTTGTAGCTCTAGCATAATACTTATCATATGCACTATTATATTGTTAGATGAACTCACTCCTTCTGTTTGAATGTTACCCATATGCGGTAACGTGCAGGTGATCTCGAGTGAATGCTTAGGTACCTTCGTTAGCTGAGTCGGGTCGTCTGCTCTGATACGTAGCACTCAGTGGGGAGGGAATGAACCTTAGTTATTTTGATTATTTGACTGTTGTAGTTGATGTTTTTATGATTTTCCGCTGCGTAAATGCTGAGTTTTACTATGTTGATTGAATTGAGCGTTTTGAGCTCACCCCAGTGGTGATGTGCTATGTATCGCTTTATTATTGATGATGAACTATTTTAGATTGATGCATGATGTGATGTGGATTTATGTGTGGCATCTCTTTTCGAAGTATGAATAAAATTTTGAAACTCTGATTTTATTAAATAATTACCGGGTAGAAAAGGGGTGTTGCACTACACATGGGTGTTGAGCGAGAAAATCAGCAAGGACGTGTCCTTTGACGGCCTTTAAAGGCACATACGATAAAAGATATGCATTTAATTTAATGTCCCAATTGAATGTCCACCTTGCAAGACAGGCCGATTAAGAAGGTACCTTACAATGTCAACTTTGCATACAACTAGAACCTCATCTATTTTAGAGCTTGTTCTGGCTCGGTCAGATGTGCCCTAAAACACTTGGACTTGACCACCACATCATCAATATATACTTCCATTCTTTTACCGATTAAGTCATGGAATATTGCACTCATCGCCCTTTTATAGGTGGCTCCCGCATTCGTAAGGCCAAAAGGCATGACCCAATTCATAGATGCCTAAGGCACCGGGGCACCTAAAGACAGTGTTGTGGGTGTCCGCCTCGACCACTAAGATTTGGTTAAATCTAGAGTAACTGTCCATAAAAGTAAATATGGTATTATTAGCCGCGACATTGACTAGCATATCAGCCACTAGCATACCAAACTCATCTTTTGGTGTTGCCAAGTTTAGGTTTCTGTAATCAATGCAGACCCTCACTTGTCCATTCTTTTAATCACTTGCATTAGACAACCAATCCACATACTCAGGGGTTCTTATAAATCCTACCTTTAGTAGTATCTCTATCTCATCTTTGATCTGCGGCATCAACTGAGGATTGAACCTCCTCGGTGGCTGCAGCAGACTCTCTGGTCCATTCACAAGACTCTACTCTCCATCCTAATAGCTTCTTGGTATTTCAATAAGGCACATTTGAGTAGAGTAGAAGATAGCCTCAAACATTTTAACTTCAATAGGAGATTGGTTCGAATCAGCCTCCACTATTTCCACCCTATCACCAATCCATATCATCAACTTCTATTAGAAAGTGAAAGGAACACATTCACTGTATGGATCCAGTCCCTACCGAGGATCACATCACACAACGACTTCCCTTATATAACAAAGAAAGCCGATCGCGTCACCTTTGACATGACAGTTACGTCAGCCACCAACACACCCATGGCATGAGAAGGATGACCCATGAAACTAGTCATGGTCATAGTGGTTGGGATAAAATCCTCTCCGTTCTTGTTGATCTTTTTCATGATGGCCAATGGTATGATATTCAATACATTCCCAGTATCTACAAAAAAAACTCTATTAAAGAGCTTCCCGTTCAGATGTGCTCTGATGTACAATGGCTTCAAGTGTTTTACCATGTCCGTCGTAGGCTTCTTGAAAAGCATACTCTCAGGGTTGTCTAATTCTGTCAAGGCAGCCCATTCGGCCTCCTCGGCAAAGACATCACCCTCAAGTTCCTTGGGTTGTCCTTATGTTCCCCAAAACTCTAGTGGTAACAATCCTACCATCTCAATCTCTGCAACAAAAAACCTCATTTTCCTTATTCAATATATCATCCAAGTTAGAACCGCTCATTGACTCGTCTTCCAAGATGAGCGGTCCGAATGGGTCTTTTTCTTCCCTACCCATACTTATGTCAAACATATCTTCAACTAACAGCTTCTGCTCGACCTTGGAAGGGGAAATCTCAGCATTTGTCATTAATACTTGGTGTTCTATATATACCTTGCTTTCAGGATTGGAATCTGAGGTTGCAGTTGGTAGAGTTGTTTGTTGAAGTCATCCCTTCCGAGCTTGAGGTTGAACTGGTGGTGTGTACCTGCAAACACTCTGATGCCAAAGTCAGCAATCAAAAGTGAAAGGGAGGTACAAATGAGTGAAGCGTACCTGACTTCTGGGTGGGGTAGTTCCCTATTTATAGACGTGGAGAGGGTGTCGCCCTTAGCTTTGGTTGGATATAGGCTGTAGGATCAGGCGAAGCCAATCCTAGCCGTTGATCTCGCTTCCACTCCTGCGACTGGTGTTTGAGCCGGATCCAATGCTTTTGGCACAGTTTAGAACAATTGTCCCCCAAGTTGAGGTAGGTCACAGTAGTGCAGCCCCGACTTAAGTTGTTGCAGTTGATTTCTCGAGGGTGAGGCACTGGCTGCGACCAAAGCAACATCAGCCTCATCATGTCGATTTTACCCCCAAGTCGGTCGTTATGATTTTTCAAATTTTCGCGAAGTGACGTGTCATGGTGGCGCATTGTCGTGACGTTTTGTTCGAGCGAGGTGCCTCTGGGCTGTGACTCTTCTTCTTGCTGGTCGGATCGCGTTGAAGTAATTGCAACGTCCATCTCGCGATAGTTCGTAGAGGGCAAAGCATGTAACAGAGCAGGGTTTCAAAGGGGGTCTTGGCAATAAAAATCGCTTTAATCAAGTTTATCAACGGCGGAGCGTTGGGTCGAACTCGTAGCATAGGTGATTAAAGGGTCGCGTTAGAACTGAGGTTGTAAGTGAGTTAATATCCTCTTTTATTCAGTTCACCAAGGGCAGGGTGCTTGATCTAACTCTAATTAAAGGGGATCGGAAGGTCGCATTAGACCCGAGGTTGTAAGCGAGTGAATATCCGCTTTAATTCAGTTCACCAAGGCCGGAGTGCATAGTCGAACTCGGATTAAAGGAGATTGGAATGTCGCGTTAGACCTGAGGTCGTAAGCGAGCAAATATCTGCTTTAATTCAGTTCACCAAGGGCGGAGTGCTTGGTCAAACTCGAATTAAAGGGGATTGGAAGGTCGCGTTAGACCTGAGGTCTTAAGAGAGTTAATATGCGCTTTAATTCAGTTCACCAAGGGCAGAGCGCTTGGTCGAACTCGGATTAATGGGGATTGGAAGGACATGTTAGTGTTAGACCCGATGTCGAGAGTGACCCTTCTCTCTTGCCCCGATCCGGTTTTCCAAGTGATCATCTTGGTTCGCTCGGACTAAGGAAGTCCTATGGAGTCGATCCCAAGGTCGTTGGTGTCTTGGCGTATCCTTTGGCTTAGTTCACCAAGCGATTGGCTTAAAGTGAACATGGAGTGAAGTCTGGTAAGGTCGTTGATGTCTTGGCGTATCCAACTTTGTTACATCTGAACAAGTCGTTGTTACATATCAACAGTAATATCGTCTAAGTCTCGATTTGTTCCAGGTCCGTGGAATCGTCTTCTTTTTCAATGTTTCGAGGTGGTGGGCGCCTCTTCCAATTTTAGCTAAAAATTGGTAGGGGCTTTCCCAGTTCAGAGCCAGCTTTCCATGGGATGCATTCTTCCCTCCGACGTTGGCCCATCTCAAGACGACGTTCCCAGTCTCAAAGTCGCGAGGGACAACCTTAGCATTGAAGTGCTTAGCAATTCTTCGTTTAACCATGACTTCAGCAATAACAGGCTGGTCTCGGACTTGTTGGGCGAGGTTGAGTTCTTACCGAATTTCTCGCTATTTCTTTTCTTTGTTCAAGGGGTGCAGAGTCTTCCGTGTCAGCTCGCCAGCTTCGACCGGGATGACAACTTCGGTCCCGTATGTCAGGCGGAAGGGTGTTTCACCTGTGGTGTGTGGCATGGTCTGATATGCTCCCAGCACAGAAGGAAGTTCCTCGACCCAAGCGCCATTGGCCTCGCCTAGCATTTTCTTCAATTTGTGTAAGATGTCTCATTTGGCAGCCTCGGCCTGCCCAGTGGTGTGCGGGTGCTCGATTGAGGTGAAGTGATGCTTGATGTCGAGGTCTTTAATGAGCATTTGGAACCCCTTATCTACAAACTGGGTCCCGTTATCTATGACGACGACCTCAGGGATGTGGAATCGAACCATGAGACTCTTCTTGAAAAATTTGATACAGGTCTTGACAGTAATGGTTGTGAGTAGCTCGACCTCGATCCATTCGGTGAAGTAGTCTACTGCTACAATCAGAATGGTTGTGAGTAGCTCGACCTCGATCCATTCGGTGAAGTAGTCTACTGCTACAATCAGATATTTGACTCCCCTTGGTGCAAAAGGGAAAGGGCCAAAGAGGTCGATCCCCCACCAAGAGAAAGGCCACGAGGCCGACGGCATTGTTAGTTCGGATGGAGGAGTGAGATGTACGTTGGCGTGGCATGGTGGGCCAGTAGTATCATGACCTGAGCGCCTTCATGGCTAGAGCTCTTGCACCCAGATGGTGCCCACAAACTCCTTCACGAATTTTTGTGAGAACGCACTCGACCTCGTCCCCTTTGATGCATTTGATCAAAGGTGCTGAGTACCCACGTCAGAATAGAGTTCCCTCATTCACCGAATATGACGCATCTCATCTTCTGATGAGGGCGGCCTCCTTTGGATCGAGGGGTTCTCTGATTGGGAGGATCCAACTTTCCTTTGGTTCGGCAGCGCAAATGGCCGAGGACATTCCTACAGCAAAATCCACACTCGTTTGGTGATTAACGAAGGGTTTGGTGCTGGCCAATTTGGCTAGAACACTGGCTCTGGAATTTTTTGTCTGGAGCACGGAATTCACCTCGGCTTGGGTGAAAAGTTGCAACAACTCCCTTACTCGGTCCAGATATTGTTTGAGAATGACGTCTTTCAAGTTGAAGTCTTCCTGAATCTAGGACACCACCAACATGGAGTCGGTGTTAAGCTCAATCCTTCTTGCATTGAAATCCCAGGCTAAGAGGAGTCCGACAACGCATGCTTCGTATCCAGCTTGATTATTTGATGCCTGAAACAAGAAACTGAGGGAAATTTCTACCCCCAAATCTTCGATGTTTCTAGGATGAGACCGGCACAGCTCCCTTTGCTGCTGGAGGAGCCGTCCACATGGAGTTTCCATGTCAGGGTCTCGGCCTCAGGGGAGGGCGGCGTCATCTTGGCGATGAAGTCGGCCAACATCTGAGACTTGAGGGCCTACCTGTATTCGTATTTGATGCCAAACTCAGAGACTTCTTTTGCCCATTTTATGATTTGGTCGATGAGGTCGGGTTGATGTAGGTTTTGTGTGATAGGTCGCTTGTTGTGTTAAAAACACACTTAGAGCAAGTGTACTCTATCGCAGAAGTAGTATAAAAGATTATCGTCTCCACAGGGATCAATTAACAAGTACCAAATTAGTCAAGATTGTTTATTGTTTAAACGAACAAATAATTTGATGGTTATAGAAACTGTTCTGGAGTGGGCTCGAAGGCCAATTTCGTCCAACAGGCCCATCGCGGCCCAATACCTGACTTGCTCCGCAAGATGCGGCCGGCCCCGCAAAAAGCGCAACGGCTAGAACGCCTGCGCAGCCAACATTATAAATACCACACCATCATGTGGCTTCAGGTACTTTTTACTCACCTTGTGACCCTGCCCGTTGAAGCACCTCTGACTTGAGCGTTGGAGTGCCTTTGCAGGTACCACCCGCGTGCGGCTCAGAACTCGGTCCTTCATCCCAACGACCGAGCAACACCATCAGGCAGCAACAACTCATCGTATTGATCAGGTATGATCAATTGGCGACCACAGTGGGAGGCCCGAGTGCTATTCCACATCAAACCATGCCGCCACGTCAGAAACACACTTCTTCCAGGCTCAACACCTCTGGAAAGAACCGACCTCAACGGACCCCAGATGGCATGCCTGTTACAGTTCACGAATCACAAGGCGAGCCTCGCCAAGAACCCTCAGTGCAGGGTGGCCGCGGGCCAGTTACCCAACCAGCCCAGCAACTACCAGCCGAGCTGGCCGAAGCTGGAATCCCAGAAGCATTGCCAGAGCATGTGACCCAAGCACTCATACAAATTCTGGAGCAAAAGAATCAAGTGATTGCTGATCGGGACGAGCTGATCGAACGCTATGAGAGAGGGTCGATCTCGATCCGCCCGCGTGCGGATAGCGGTCACCGAGGGCAACCATCTCGGCCCCATCGTTCACCACAATGAAGAGAAGCTCCTCCTCGTCGAGGCGTATCCCGACGCAATCCCTCAAGAAGGGCGATCGTCCACAGGTCGCCCCCTCATCGAGGAAGTCGCCATCGTCGTTCCCCTGTGGAAGATTATGACTATGCTGACTCGAGCTACAGTCCAAAGTCAGAAAGGTCGCCAACAAGATACTCGTCCAACGAGTCCTCAGGATCCCGCCGATCAAGAAGCAGGTCGTGGGACTCGTATGAGGAGTTTAACGACTACCGCAACGGGGAGATTAGAGATGTCTCCCGTGCCATCAGCCGACCAAGAAGGAACTATTCAGAGCGGCCTAGAAGACGGTCACCGTCGCATGCTCCACAATATCATGGACCTCCTCCAATTGCTGACAAATTCCTTGGTCAGCCGGTCGGCCTTTACGGTTTGCCCGTCGACCAAACTTATGCCGCCACGCAGCCCTACAGGCAGAATCTCATCCCGACCGGACAAGGGCCTTTCACCAGCGAAATCAGGCGTTATCGCATCCCAAGGGACCTGAGGAAGCCCCCAAACCTGAACAAGTTTAACGGCCGCGGGGATCCAGATAAACACCTCATGTACTTCAACAACTACTGCAGCTATAGGGAGCTAGGACGAACGATGAAGTGCAGACTTTTTCCTCAGTCGCTCGAAGGCCGAGCGTTAGAATGGTGGGAATCCCTACGTCCCAACTCTGTCTCTTCTTGGGAAGGTCTCGTGGCAATGTTCTTGGCCAATTATACAGCCAACCGTTGTCAGTATCGTTATGAAGAGCACTTGGACTCGGTCGTCCAAGGAGAGAATGAACCATTGAGGGAGTTTATCGATCGGTTCATGACAGAGGCTGATACAGTCCGCAACCTATCAGACACGGACAAATTGAAGTATCTCAAATGTGGTATAAGAAAGAACCACAGATTTGCTGAAGAGTTCTCATTGAACCGCTACTACGACCTCGGCCTGTTCCTTAGAAGGGCCAACGACCATATGGGCTATGAAGAACAATTGGCTTCCGACAAGGGCGCCCGCGCGCGTCCCAAAGAAGAGAACAGCAGGCCGGCCAAGGGGCAAGATCGTGACAGTAAGCCCGAGTACCGGCCTAAGAAGTACGAGCATCGTACAAAGTTGAACACCCCGATCGCACAGATCTTCACGGAGTGCCAAAACAACGAGTTCACTGGTGTGAGGCGACCGGATCCTCTAGTATTGAAGAAAGGAGGTCGGCCTACCAAGATATACTGCAGATACCACAAGAGTAAGGGGCATGATACCAACAACTGTATGGCCCTAAAAGATGACATAGAAGATCTCATTCAGAAAGGCAAGTTGAGGCAATATGTCAGAGATGAAGGTAACGATCGCCCCGAAGAAAGAGCCGTTGGCCAACCCGCCAATGACAGGGGCAAAGCGATCGTCAACTCAACGGTCGAGCAAGCGCGTAACAATTCTGAGGAAGATCGCGACCCCAGACAGTCGAAGGGCCGCAATGTAGCCATGGTCATCCATGGAGGTAATCCGTTGGATATCAGAGAGTCCAACAAGGCAATGAAGAGGAAGTGGAATGAACTTATGATGGTCGGCTCAACTTCAACCCCACGGCCGGCCTCTAATAGGCCGCCCATTTCCTTTGGGGACGAAGACTTGCTCGATGGCAAAGTCAATAATTACGTTCCTTTGGTAGTATCAGCCGTAATGGCCAACACTGAGGTCAGAAGGATACTGGTTGACCAAGGGAGCTCGGCCGACATCATGTTTGAGGAACTGATTGACAAGTTAAACGTGGATAGGAGCGAAATTATTCCACAAGCAGTACCAACCCCATTGACCGGGTTCAATGGGGCGACCACCTACCCCCTGGGGACGATAGAACTACTTGTTACTTTTGGAGATGATACGAACGGCAGCACGTCGTACAGGACGGTCAGAACGACGTTCTTAGTTCTGCCAATCAAATCGTGTTACCACTGCATCATTGGCCGCCCAACACTGGGAAAGTTGGAGGCCGTAGCCTCAACTGTACATTTGAAGATGAAATTCTACAGTAAAAGCGACCAAGTTGTGACAGTAATGGCCGACATGGAAGCGGCCATGAGGAGCCATTTCCTCTATCAAGAGATTTGTGATATGGAGGCGGTAAATGCTAAACCACAGAATCTCGGAGAGGGGCATCAGGTCAATGTGGCCGACCTGGATGCTCGATACGACCCAGATAGCGACCCTGAGGACGACGACGACGATTTAGCCCGCGAGCTAAAGAATAAACTGAAGAGGCCCGAGCCCCACGGGGAATTGATCAATGTTCAGTTATCGGACGACCCAACCAAGACAGTTAAGTTGGGGAGCGACCTACCTGAACAAGACAAGCAATATCTCATCACCTGCCTCAGGGAATACGCAGACCTTTTTGCATGGCAGGCATCATACATGCCCGGGATCCCAATAGAAATTGCTTGCCACCAACTGTCCGTCGATGAGACAGCCAGACCGGTCGCTCAAAAGAGACGCACTCAGAGCGAAGAGAAAGCATTGGCGGCCGAACAGGCTGTTGACGACCTCATCAAGGCCAATTTCATTGAGGAGATTAAGTATACAACTTGGCTTTCCAACGTCGTGTTAGTGAAGAAGAAAAATGGTAAGTGGCGCATGTGCGTCGACTATACCGACCTGAATAAGGCATGCCCGAAGGACGCCTTTCCCCTGCCAAACATTGACAAACTGGTCGACGGGGCTGCGGGCTACAAACTCCTGTCTTTTTTAGACCCCTATTCAGGTTACAACCAAATCACTATGTACCCACCCGATCGGCATAAGACCGCGTTCATGACCGATCGTGGAAACTTTCAGTACAAGGTGATGCCTTTTGGTCTGAAGAATGCCGGAGCGACCTATCAAAGAATGATGAGCAAGGTCTTCAGGAGGCAGATCGGTCAGATATCAGAGGTCTACTTGGAAGATATGATCATTAAAAGAAAGACCGACCGAGACCATATTGACGACCTAAAGGAAATTTTTGAGGAAGCAAGGAAGAATTCCTTGAGGTTGAATCCGGATAAGTGCACCTTCGGAGTAAGGGCGGGCAAGTTCCTGGGCTTCCACTTAACAGAGCGAGGGATCGAAGCAAACCCTGACAAGTGCAAGGCGGTCGCTGACATGAGGCCGCCCACTACGAAAAAAGAGATTCAGCAATTGAATGGCATGGTCACTGCCCTGTCACGATTTATACCTCAATCAGCGTGCAAATCTCTTCCACTGTTCAAGCTCTTGAAGAAGGAGGTCGAGTTTGAATGGACCGACCAATGCCAGCGAGCATTGGACGAGCTGAAGGCGGACCAAGCCGCAACCAGGGGAGACGCTTTATTTATACTTGGCCATAACAGACGAGGCCATGAGCGCTGTTCTTGTAAGCGAAAGCGACCTGAAACAGAACCCGGTCTACTTCATCAGTAAGGTATTTCAAGGCCCAGAGATCAGATACCAGAAGATTGAGAAGCTAGCCTTAGCGTTACTTGTGGCCACCCGTAGACTGCGCCCTTATTTCGTGGCCCATCAGGTCGTGGTGAGGACCGACCAGCCTATCAGGCAAATTCTTCACCGACCTGACCTAGCAGGGCGTATGATCAAGTGGGCTGTAGAACTCAGTGAGTTTGGGATCAAGTTCGAATCTAGATCGGCCGCTAAGGCCCAAGTGTTGGCTGATTTCATTGCTGAAATGACTCCAATACCAGACGATCATTCTCTGATGACCTGGACTTTGCACGTAGACGGATCCTCCAACAGCAAAGGAAGTGGGGCCGGTCTGATACTTGAGAACTCGGAAGGACTTACAGTTGAAGTGTCATTAACTTTCGCATTTCACACTTCAAACAACCAGGCCGAGTATGAAGCGTGCATTGCCGGGCTACAGCTGGCCAAAGAATTCAACGTCGACCATGTTGAACTCCACTCTGACTCTCTACTGGTAGTCTCCCAAATTCAAGACCTTTACGACGCAAAGGACGATGTCTTGAAAAATTATTTGGCCAAGGTAAGGGATCTGCTCAAGCAATTCGACCGAGCAGAAGTCAGGCACGTCCCCAGGACAGAGAACGTTCAGGCTGACATCCTATCAAAGCTAGCTAGTACAAAGACTCCTGGGAACCACAGAAGTCTAATCCAAGAAACGTTGACGCGGCTGAAGGTATCAACCAAGCCTGCGCAACCATTATCCATTCTAGCGGTCGACTTAGATAAAGACTGGATCACTCCTATCTTGCAATATATTCTCAATGGAGTAGAACCTTGCGACCAGAAGGCAGCGAAACTCCTGAGGTTGCGGGCGACCAAGTATTCAGTGATCAAAGGAAGACTGTACAGAAGGGGCTTTTCATCCCCATTGCTGAGATGCCTTACGTCGGTCGAGGCCGACCATGTACTGAGAGATATACATGAAGGAGATTGTGGTAGCCACCAAGGTGGTCGGTCGATTGCTAAGAAGGCGCTCAGGGCCGGCTACTATTGGCCGACCATGGATGAGGACGCAAAGATACTTGTTCAGAAGTGCAAGAAATGCCAAATCCATGCCGACGTACATATAGCGCCCTCATCAGAACTACACAGCTTAAACCCACCATGGCCGTTCGCTTGGTGGGGCATGGACCTGCTCGGCCCCTTTCCACCTGCACCAGGTCAGTTGAAGTTTCTCATCGTTGCGATCGACTATTTCACTAAGTGGATAGAAGCAGAGCCGCTTGCAACCATTACCTCAGCGAAGGTATCTAAGTTTTTTGGTCGAAATGTGCTCGCCCGCTTTGGAGTGCCCCAACAACTGGTGACTGATAATGGAACTCAGTTCGCAGATAGAAAGTTCAGAGAAATGCTGGCCGGCCTAGGCGTGAAACAGCGTTTCACCTCGGTCGAGCACCCACAAACCAATGGCCAGGCAGAAGCGGCCAATAGGGTAGTACTACGCGGACTGAAAAGGAGGTTGGACGAAGCCAAGGGCAATTGGGCAGAAGAACTACAGTCGGTCCTTTGGGCCTACAGAACGACCCCTCACTCATCGACCGGGGAGTCACCTTTTAGACTTGTCTACGGAACTGACGCTGTCATCCCGACTGAGATGGGAGAGCTAAGTTGGAGGACGACCAACCCACCAACCCCGGCCGCAAACGAACGAGCAACAAGAGAAGAGCTCGACCTGGTTGAAGAGCTACGAAACAAGGTGTCACTTAGGGAGCAACTCATCAAACAGAAGGTCGCTGCCAGGTACAACGCCCGCGTCCAGAAGAGGGAATTCTCCATTGGACAGCTAGTCCTTAGGAGGGCCGACGTAGGGAATAAGAACGCTCGCCAGGGAAAGCTCGCCCCCAATTGGGAAGGACCATACCGTGTCATCAGCAAGACTGGAAAGGGAGCTTACGAGCTGGAAACCATGGAAGGGGCGACCATCCCCAGAACATGGAATGCTGACAAGTTGAGAAAATATTATGTTTAAGTTGTAAACAACAATTGATCAATAAAGAACAGGCGGTCGCTCTTTTTCCCCAGAGGGGTTTTTTACCGAGGACCGACCTTAAAGTTCGACTTGTGTACTTTATTTTCATGCAAATTGTATGCACGGTCGCTCACCATGCGAGTAGCAATCGAGCGACCAGTAGAGTGCCATCGAGTGGCCCAAACGAAAGCCGCCGAGCGGCCTAAAAAGAGTGCCATCGAATGGCCCAAACGAGAGCCGCCGAGCGGCCTAAAAGAGCGCCATCGAATGGCCCAAACGAGAGCCGCCGAGCGGCCTAAAAAGAGTGCCATCGAATGGCCCAAACGAAAGCCGCCGAGCGGCCTAAAAAGAGTGCCATCGAATGGCCCAAACGAGAGCCGCTGAGCGGCCTAAAAGAGCGCCATCGAATGGCCCAAACAAGAGCCGCCGAGCGGCCTGAAAAAGTATTACCGAATAAAGTGACACATAAAAAATTCAAGGTCGCGACCGACCGTAGTAAAAAGAATCAAATCGAATTACAAAGCAATTAAACAGGCCAAATTCATGGAAGAATTGTCATTGATTACAAACAAAGACGCCTTGGTCGAATCCAGGGCGCCCAGTCAAACACCGCTCGCAGGCGGGCAAAGATTACAATTCAAAAAATTACAAGTTAAGAGTCGCTGGGGGCCTGGTAGATGACCGCCTCTTCTTGAAGGACCTTCCCCTTCAGCATCTTCTTGGGGCGGACGATCTGCTGATCGATCGCACGATGTGTGCTTTGCACAATCTCGCGATCGACCTCCAGATCAGGGTAGAGGATCTTGATCTGGCTGACCGCATTTTCAAATTGACCCTCCGCAGCTCCCTTCGCCCGGTCAAGAACATCTTTGTAGCGACCTCTAAACTTGTTCTTTTCCTCCTCCACTACATTCAGCTCAGTTTTTAGCCCAACGACCTGGCTCGACAGCTCTTTATTCTTGGAAGAGAGGCGTTCGACCTCTTTCTCAACTGTTTCCTTGTCGGCGACCGCCTTGTCCAGAGTAGACTCGGCCGCAGTTTGAGCAGAGACAGCAGCCACAAGTTGGCGTTCTGCTTCGACGAGCTTCCTCTCATTGTCAGCGATCGCTTCGACTCTCGGTTCAAGCTCCTTCAATTTCTTGAGCAGGTCATCTCGCTCACCCCTCATTTCTGCGAGCAACGACAAGGCAGAATTCAATTTAAAATTTTTATCGACTAGGTCGTCTTCAAGCAATGAATATCTATGGGCAAGGCGCCTACCTTCCAGGCGATCTGATTCTTCATCTTGGTATTTCTTGAACAGAATACCAGCGCCCTTCATTGCATCGGCCATCACCTCTTTTACGGTTCCTCCTTGAAACGAGCACAGTCTTCATCACCCAATCCAAGCAGGTCGATTTTGGGCGACCGGTTGTGCCCGTGGCTTTTCCCACTCTTATGCTTCTTTTTCTGGCCCCCATCATCGACCGACCTATTCCTTTTGGACCTTCCTTGATTTGTGGGTGGGCTGCTCAGGTCAATGGCTTGGTTTGGTGTGCCCGCCCGAGGAGTATGACGACCGGGCTGAGACCCAGTTTCGGCAGGTTGGGGCGTGCCTCCGGGTTGAGCTTTAGGAATTCCGCGGACGGGCGAAGCATCACCATCCTCGGCCGCCCATTGTTCCAAGAGGTCAAAGTCATTCATGTTCGTCATGTCAACTGCAAATGCAAAAGTAGATGGTTAGAAACAGTTAAGCAAAACAAAGTGACAGAAAATAAACTAGGCGAGCGGCCACCGACCAAGAGCGGCCTTGACTTTTTTCTTGCCCCGAGCATCCACAACGTTCTTGACCTTGATGCGACCCTCAGTGACCAGGGACACAATCTTTCTCAGCCTTTGGATTGTCCCCCTGTCCAGGTCGTCAAGTTCTGTTTCTTTAAAAGCATACTGGCCCAGTTTCTTCGAGAAATGGTTGAAACTCCACACTGTGGGAAACAGGGCGTCCCTTCCTGATCATCCTTGGACATTTGGGCGATCCCTCGGTGGGCCTCGGCCGAGTTAGGGACAACCCAAAAGAATTCCCTTTTCCACCCGGTCGTCAATGATTCCATATAAGGCTTGAAAAAGTTATATGTTGAGCGGTTTTTGAATGAGACCGCTTCCTTGCGGGCGCCCTGGGAGCCTTTCTCATAGATATAGCTCATTTCAAACAAAGTGAAAAACAGTCTTATGGAGACCGGCCGTCTCAGAACCACGAGAACATCTTCGTATGCCTACAGGAACGCCCAAGCGTTCGAGTTTAGTTGAGAGGGGACGACCTGAAGATAGCGTAAAACTTGGCGTTGAAACCTGGTGAACGGCTGAATGATACCCATGCGTTCGAAAACGATGCGGTACATCGTGAATTTCAGCACATCTGTCCAGGCCGCAACATCTTCCCCTTTGGCCATACCTTCTACTCTCCAACCTTCATTTATCCCGGTCGCCAGATACTCTAGGTCCTGGCTCCCATGTTGAATTTTGCTGCGTTGACTTCTCAGGTTAAGAGAAACCCAGGACATGTCCTTTGCAGCCGCGACCTCAGGATCTTCTCGATGGTCGCTCTGCTGGCCTCTATCGGCCGTCTCAGAACCGTCGGCCGCAGCCTGGCCAATACCTTCGTCACAGGCAACCCGTGCGTTGCTTTCTGCGGTGTCATCGACCACAGCCTCGGTGAACGGCGCCCCACTTCTGTCCGGCCGAGTCCCGGATTTGCTAGAGGAAGTCCAGTTCTGGGTCGAAGACTCAGAGGAAGGCTCGTCGTTAGAAGAAGACGACCGGGGGTGCGCAGGACTTTGCTCCACTGGTCGGGTCATATTGTGCGCAAGAGAAATGGCCGGGATTCCCAAGATACGGCGGGTTTGTTTGGTCCGCGCCAGAATGAACCTGTGGAGGGGAATAACAGTCAAGGTCTTGCTCGCGCGTGGGAAGGGGTCGACGTGGTCGTCCCCAGACCTGACACCCCCTCCACCAGGTGAAACATAAATGGAAATAAAGAAAGGGCGGTCGTAGTTACCTGGAATTAGAGCGTGAAAATGGGCGAGCTTTGGCAAGAGCGAGCGAGCTTCGGTGGGAGCGAGCGAGCTTTGGCAGGAGCGAGCGAGCTTTGGTAAAAGCGAGCGATCAACGAGAGCGGAGAAATCGGAGAAACGTGCAAATGAGGCACCCCTTGAACCCTATATATAATGGGCCAACCATCATCATGGGCCGGAGGCGAAGAGGCGCCACTCTTCGCGTACCATCATTACTTAAACTCCTCGAGTCCCTAAACGTCACCTCACTAAAGTAACTGTTGCCTCAGTATTCACGACGATTGATTGTCAGGCATCACCCCCGAGACGGCACCTGGCCCCGCGTGACCAGGTCGCGTGGCAGCGACCACGCAGTCAACCAATTAGCGATCGACCAGATTACGTTCGACCAGTCGTCGTTCCAGAACGGTCGTTTGTGGCCACGCTGGGGGGCAAGGAATCAAGCCTTAGCCCGCCCCCAGGCGACCTAGGCTTGGGGGGCAACTGTTCTGGAGTGGGCTCGAAGGCCAATTTCGTCCAACAGGCCCATCGCGGCCCAATACCTGACTTGCTCCGCAAGATGCGGCCGGCCCCACAAAAAGCGCAACGGCTAGAACGCCCGCGCAGCCAACATTATAAATACCACACCAGCATGTGGCTTCAGGTACTTTTTACTCACCTTGTGACCCTGCCCGTTGAAGCACCTCTGACTTGAGCGTTGGAGTGCCTTTGCAGGTACCACCCGCGTGCGGCTCAGAACTCGGTCCTTCATCCCAACGACCGAGCAACACCATCAGGCAGCAACAACTCATCGTATTGATCAGGTACGATCAGAAACTAATAAAAAGAAATAAATAAAAAGAATTAAAACTGCAAGATATAATTAATGGAGAGAGGTATAGGGTCACGGTTTCACTTGCAAACTTTGATTCCCTTAAGTCTAATTCTACCTGAATTGCCTTATTTTATTTAATTATCAGTCCCTTTACTAAAGCTATTAATCTGTTTGGTCATTCGCGATTAAGATTCTTTTTCCTAAACTAACACTCGTTTGGTCATGCAAGAATTTAAATTTAAGAAAAGCTTAAAGAACAAAAATGTTGAATGATTGGAAGACTAAATTAAAGTTTGGTCATGCATTAATTATAGCTCCAATTATCCTATAGGTCCACCAACTAATTGCAGTACGGCCGCTGATCAACTAATTGATTATGAACATGCAAAGGGTGATCAATCCTAAGTATGTGATTAAAACAATAGGACAATATTAATTGAAATAAAAATAGGAATTCAAGTATTAAATTAGAACATAAAAAGGTCTCTAATCATGCAAGCTTCACCTAAGACCCTAGAAGAGGATTTAGCTATCCAGAGTTATCAAAAACAATGAAATAAAATTAGCAGTCATAAATTACAGAGATAAAAATAACTCGGAAGATAGAGAAATTTCTGATGAGTATTTAGTCTTCTTCTTCTGCTCCATAGCTCTCTCACGGTATCAAAAACGGACCCAAAAACTTCTTTTCTCCTCTCCGCCGTCAGCGTGTTTTACTTTGAAGTGCGGCTTCCTCCTCTAATTCTTTTGTAACTCCCCTTTTTATAATGCAAGACATAGGGTTCCGTGCATTGCCTTTTTTTTCAAAATCACATACTCCTACTTTCCTTGTACATGTTTCCGTAGGTTCATGTTTCCTTTGATTCATGTCAGGTCATAGTGAATTGTTTCCTTGCTATTGTCAATTGAGCACCTCTTTGAGCTTTATAAATACATTCTAAAGCTCAATCTAACTTCTCATGATGTGCTAATTTCTAGAACATGTTCTTCTTGAGATGTAACAATATGTTCCTATCTATAAGGTGTCATACCCTAATTTTGTCCGCATAGGTTTAAAACCCTAATTTTCCGCAAAAAATGAATAAATTAAGATGTGGCATCATTTTGAAGAGTGTGAAGAATGTTGTGCATGCGTTCTAGAGTTCTTAAATTCCTTTTTGGAGTGAAAATGCATTTTTGGGCAAAAACAAGGTTTTTAGGGCAAAAGGGTATTTTGGTCATTTTACAAAATAGGATAATTTCTCATAAAAAAAAATCATTGTCCAAGTTTAGAGAAATTTATTTGAGGCAAAACGTTTTTGGTCATGTGCATGTATGTGCATGCATGCATTGTGCACAAAAAAAATTCAAATTCAAAAAAGACATCAAAAAGGAATATTCTACAAAAGTTTCAAGATGAGATTTTTATGATATTTTTGGTCATGGTGATTTCATAAAATGGCATATTCTTAAGATTCCTAGTATGTGGCCTAAATTGGGTGTATTTGTGTACAATTATCCTAAAAAGAATAATCAAAAAATGAAGAGATAATGGAATGGTCATGTGATAGTACAATTGTACAATTGACAACTTGCAAATTCCCTCCCATTTCTCCCCTCATTGCCGTCACACCCTCTCCTCACTACTACTCTCTCATTTTGTGCTTTCTCAATATCCCCAATCCATGTGAACTTCAATCCTAGCCTTTGATTCAAAATTAAAATCAAATCCTAGAGCACTTGCTAATGCATAAAGACCTAAATGCCCTTAACCCTAAACACACTCTATAAATACCTTCACATTTCCACCTTTCAAAGGACCCTTGGCCTCATTTCTCACTCTAAAACCCTAGCACACAATCAACTCCTCCCTCTTCCCTCCCTTGGCCGAAGCATCTATTCCCTTCTCCTCCATCCATTTTTCATTTTTTCTTCCACCAAAACATCACTATCTCACATCATTTCCATCCCCATTTCGTATATCTTCTCCCTTTCCTATTCAAGTTCAAGTTTGCATCATCAAAGGGGCTTGTGACCAAGATTTTCGTGGGTCCTTCCTTGGAGTTCATTGAAGATCTAGTTGATTTGTGGTCTTGTTTCTTCATATCATTCATTTCGTAGCTTGGATTTGAGGTAAGCATCTTAAAACCTAGCATCATCTTCAACCCTTTTGCATCAAAATGTAAAAATCATGTTTCTAATGTTGCGTCCCATCATATTCATGTTGTTATACTATTGATTTGTTGATTGTTGTTGGTGAGAAGTGTCTTAAACACTTTGACAAGCACTTAGGGAGGCTTGGGTGTTTAAGATGCTTCTCACCCTTGAATAAATTGTGATTTGTGTTGTTTTGATCTTGTTTGTTGCATTTTGTGAAATAAAATGATGATTTGAAGCTTGTTGCATTTCGCATATTAGGAAAAATTAGGGTTCATGTGATTTTTGTGCATTCCTTTGCTTAATCATGTGAATTTTTGTCAAAAAGATTAATCTATGTTGTTTCTCTTGCATTATTTTGTTGTTTTCATGAATAAAATGAAGTTTAGAGTCTATGTTCATTTCGCATTTTTCAAATAAAGTAGGGTTTAGAGATTTGTGATGGGTTTGGTTGTGTAATCTTGTATTGAGTTTCAAAACCGGAATTTACCGTCAGTTAATACCCACCACTAAATCTACTACGCAACTGACGGCATCCTAACTTTCCATTGCGCGCGTGTAGTTTCCCACGAAGTCCCAAATTTTCTCTATGCGCGCAAACTGCCTCCCAAACCCATCTTCCCCGCTCAGATTCTTTCCCCCAAATCTCTCAAACGTAATTTTTTCCTCTGCGCGCAAACTGCCTTCCAGAACTCAGATTCAGAATCGCTCACCGCCGGTCCCAGCTTGTGCCGGTTTCTTGCTCTCCTCCGTTGTTCTTCACCATCGGTAACTCTCTCCCCCTCTCTGTATCTCTATCTCTTTCCCCCTCTCCATTTCATTCTTTTATAAACCTTCAAGAAATTAACGATTACGAAGCCAGTGTTCTAACGATTTCTTCTTCTTCTTTATAGAACACTGTTCTAACGATTATTTTCTCATCGTGAAGTTCTTCCTGAGTCTTTATCACTATTTGGAAGCTTGATTTTGATGAATACAAGTGATTGTGGACTTGCTGCTCCGCCGCCGCCAGCAGCACTTACTTCCTTTTCTTGAGGTTGGTTCCCTTTGGTCCTTGCTTTCCTATTTGTTTTGTTTATCTTTCTTGAGATTTCTGTTCTTGACTGTTTTTATGAAGAGTGTAATGTTGTACTTTTAATCTATTAAATTTTTGTGGTTTAGTTTTAGTATTTGAGACCTAAGTAAATTTTTGCTGGAGGATCAATGGAGATCTAATTAATTTTGTGGATTTTGACTTATGAATTGAGGCAATACACCTTTCCAATGTATTATTTGTCATAGAAGAATTTCTATCTGGCTGGTCATAAGGAGTTTGGGTTCTATCTGGCTGGTCATTGGTGAACTATTGAAATCAATTCAATACAAGTGTGTGCAGTAATCTAGATATTGAGTTTTATAATATAACGAATGTGCCTTGAAAAATTTGGAGAAAATTTTGATTTCTAATTAGTCATAAAACAAACCATGTTTGTCTCTGCAGAGAGTGCTGAGCTCTAAAATTTTGAATGCTGCATTGCTATTAACTTGTTTAACACATTTGATGGATAGAATGGAAGCATTTTGAGCTGTCATTTTGAATGCTGCATTGCTATGACAAATACTTACGTTTATTTTCCCCTTGTGCAAGCATTTGTTGTTGCAATGCTTTCATGTTTGGTAGTTGAGGGTTTACCCTACTTACTTTGGCATACAAATATTCAATTATGAGTTTATGATAGTTTTTTTAAGTCTTTCACTATCCTACTTGGCATTATCATAGACCTAAATGATTATTCGAGAATTTCCATTGCAGCTCCTTTTCAGCGGACCTTATTCTTCCAACTATTATATCTTTATTGGAGATTTCTTGAAAATATTCCTATTTATGAATTATGTAATGGTTTAGCAAGTCTTCTGATATGACAAAAAGCATTTGGTCACCCTAAGTGAAATTTATTAATGGTATTGGCTTTGGCTCTGGATAATACTGTGCTGTATTGATCAGAATGTTACATATCAGCATTTACATCAGTATTTTCATGTGTTACTATGTTAATGACAATGCATGCTTTAATCTTATTACTTCTCCTTACCAAAAAGGTGACTGGGCAGTTAGATTGATATCTTCATATCTTCATAGAATACAAAAATCAGAAAGGTTTCAGCGTGAAACTTCATAATTATAAATAAATTGCATCAATTAACCGCACATTATATAGCATCTTTTGAGTTTTTCAGTTTGGTAAAAAAAATTGTGAATTATTCTTCATAGAGCTTAAATGTTGAAAATTTGGTCAAAGTTTGATCCCTATATTTCTTTAATTTAAATTTTTGCATTTTTAGTCAACTATTTTTCTAAAATTCACAATATTTAAGGAGTAAACTGCAAAAGGCTATCTTAGGCCTTGCTTTCTTGGTGACTTCCTTTTCATGGTTTACATTTAGCTCATATCATGTGTAGTCTACATCATATACCTATCCTTAAAGCTGATTTCACAAGTAAATGTTTCCATGGTTTTGCCTCATTAGTATTGGTTTAGATTAGTGCATTGCATAATGTGGGATGAATTTTCCTCCTCGAAATGTCATTTTGATGGATGGTGACATTATTGTCTGCGAGTTGCCATGTGCATATGGTCTATGGATTGCCCAAATTGCAGTTTTGTTTTCTGCTGCTCTAACACATTAGGACCTACCTTAATACGAGTATTTTCCCATGCCTCTATTACACTCCTCAGCTTGTCCTTAGTCTTTAAACAAATACTGTATCCGTTGATATCCCCTGCCACTTAATGCATCAATTAAATTTATATTGTTGCGTTGCCATTTTCTTAAATAAATTGAAAGCTGGTGCAATACAAGATACCAGTATATAATATGATGACAGACAGCTAATATATGTTGGTGAACTATTGAAATCAATTCAATACAAGTGTGTGCAGTAATCTAGATATTGAGTTTTATAATATAACGAATGTGCCTTGAAAAATTTGGAGAAAATTTTGATTTCTAATTAGTCATAAAACAAACCATGTTTGTCTCTGCAGAGAGTGCTGAGCTCTAAAATTTTGAATGCTACATTGCTATTAACTTGTTTAACACATTTGATGGATAGAATGGAAGCATTTTGGGCTGTCATTTTGAATGCTGCATTGCTAGGACAAATACTTACGTTTATTTTCCTCTTGTGCAAGCATTTGTTGTTGCAATGCTTTCATGTTTGGTAGTTGAGAGTTTACCCTACTTACTTTGGCATACAAATATTCAATTATGAGTTTATGATAGTTTTTTTAAGTCTTTCACTATCCTACTTGGCATTCACATCATAGACCTAAATGATTATTCACATCACTATCCTACCTTACTAGCATGTAGTAAACATAATTATATTTCTCATGATAATTATATTTTGAAACATTCTGTTCAATTAGGCACTAATACTCATTCTATATCTTTGTTATTGGTTATTCTCTAATTGATTGCATATGCTTATAGTTAGAGATGGATAAGTCCTGGATCAAATTGCCACGCAATACACCGGAGTATCAATTGGGAGTGCGTGGCTTTTTAGATTTTGCCTTTCAACACCACTCCAGTGCGGGTACAATACTATGCCCATGTAAAAGTTGTGGTTTTAAGCCGAGAACTCGAAAAGAAGTGTGGGACCACTTGACAAGTAAACAATTCCCTGAAGGTTACACGTTTTGGTGTTTCCACGGAGAGAAAGAATCTGGGGAATTTGATGTTAGCCCTCCTATAATTCAAGAGAACTTGGTAAATGAAGATCTTATGTCAAATATACCACATGAAGATCCAATGCAGACAATGATAAATGATGCATTTGAATTCTCTAGAATGCGTGCTAACGAAGAGCCTTTTCCATCATCAACTGAACATAGAGATGGGGGTGGAGGAGGTATACCGGATTCACACCATGGACCAACTATTGGGGTCAAGGATTTTTATGATTTACTAAGAGATGGCGAGCAACCGTTGTATGATGGTTGTACCAAGTATTCAAAATTGTCTTTCTTAGTGAAATTATATCACATTAAGATCTTGTGTCAATTTAGTGACAAAGCAATGTCAATGATCATTGAATTGCTGCATGATGCCTTTGAACATGCAAAGATCCCCTCATCTAGTTATGAGGCGAGGAAGCTCATAAACAAGCTTGGTCTTGATTACACTAAGATACATGCATGTCCTAATGATTGTATGTTATATTGGGGGGAAGATGAAGGTAGAGAAGAATGCAAAATATGCCAGACATCTAGATGGAAGGAAAGTGGTAAGGATAATGCAAGTGTTCGTGGTTCAACTATTCTAAAGTCGCGAAAGAAATTGCCTGCAAAAATTTTGCGATACTTTCCATTGATCCCAAGGTTGAAAAGGATGTTTATGTCTTCACAGACAGCTAAGAGCATGATTTGGCATGCTGAGGAGAATAACAATGATGGAATGATGAGACATCCAAGAGACTCTGAGGCTTGGAAGAATTTTGATCTAAAGTATCCTAACTTTGCCTCAGATCCTCGAAATGTACGATTGGCCTTAGCAAGTGATGGCTTCAATCCCTTTGGATCGATGAGTACCAATTATAGTATTTGGCCATTGATTCTTATTCCATACAACACTCCCCCGTGGTCGTGTATGAAGCCAACAAACTTTATTCTCTCAAGCCTGATCCCTGGAAAGCGTATGCCTGGTAATGATATTGATGTATACATGCAACCTCTTATAGCAGAGTTGCAAGAGCTGTGGGAAAAAGGCGTTGAAACATTTGATGCTTCAAAGAATGAAGTGTTCATGATGCGAGCATGTCTTTTATGGACCATTAGTGACTTTCCTGGACTTGGATTACTTTCTGGATGGAATACTTATACCGGGTTAGCTTGTCCATCCTGTAACTTTGATGCAAGTCCTCTTCGCCTGCCATTTAGTAAAAAATGGTGTTTCATGGGTCATCGTCGTTTTTTGTCTAGAAGGCACAAGTTTCGATTGAACCGAGCCCGCTTTAATGGAAAAACTGATGATAGGAATCCTCCAAAGCAATTGACTGGTTCAGAAATTTTGAGACAAGTAGAGAATTTAAATGTCACTTTTGGAAAAAAGCCACAATCATTAGATAGTCGAAAGAGAACTCGTGGGAAGAACACCAATGATAACCAAACTCAACAATGGAAAAAGAAAAGTATATTCTTTCAACTTCCATATTGGGAGTTTAACTTGTTGCGACACAATCTAGATATGATGCATATTGAGAAGAATGTGTGCGACAATGTAATCTTCACATTGATAAATGACAAAGACAAAAGAAAAGATCACGTAGAGGCTCGAAAAGACTTGCAAGCAATGGGTATTAGAAGAGATCTTTGGCCTCCCGATGATGGGAAAAAGTTCCCCGCTGCTTTGTTTACACTAGCAAAGGAAGAGATTGATGTTTTTCTAAACACCCTGAAGAATATTACTGTGCCAGATGGTTACTCAAGCAACATTTCAAGATGTGTTGATACAGTTCAACGGAAGATCTTTGGTTTGAAAAGCCATGATTCCCACATTCTTATGGAGCAATTGTTGCCCTTAGCAGTTAAAAACGTGTTGCCTGTCCAAGTTGCATCCGTTTTGGTTGACTTATGCACGTTTTTCAAGCTATTGTGTGCCAAAGTGTTGACCCAAGCTGATCTAGACAAGCTTAAGGAACAAATTATTCTTACACTGTGTCATTTGGAAATGTTGTTTCCACCATCATTCTTTACCGTTATGATTCACCTTATAGTGCATCTAGTTGACGAACCATATATTCAAGCTTCTGAAGCTCAATTGGTGTATTACGTGGAGGATAAGATGGACAAAGGATGGTGTACCCCGGTTCATCTAAAACCAAGAGACTTGTTTGATATGGGTGATGATAATACGGAAATAGCTTATGAATGTGAGCCTTATCGAAAACAATTGACGTCGCTTTTGCCAGATGACGACTCGGAAGCTCAATTGTCAAGGCCTGGAGTACATGTAGAATTTGATTAAGTTTAGAATTGGCATGCATGTTTAGAATTGGCAAGGATGTTAAAAATAAACTTACCTCCTTGTTCTTTAGTCTTTAATTCAAGTTAGATTTTACTCATTGTCATTTATGTTCCTAGCTTTTATTATTTTCATGTAGCTCATTTACGTTGACAATGCTTCATTCAATTCATTCAATTCCTTTTTTTTTTTCAAATGTAAGGATCTTAGATTCCATTTGATTTTTTGTGAAATACCTTTTGTTTATCTTTTTTTTTTCTATGTCCACTGTATCCTAACAACTCTTTTATTTTAAAGTCCACTTGAGTTGGCATTATTTCGCATCAAAACTTTGTTATGCCACATAGAGTTCCACATGCTTTTAGGTGCAATGTAAGTAGTCGTTAATTCTGTTAGAGTATGTACTGATTCAAATGTTAAGTCTACTGTCAGTTAGAATATGTACTGATTCAAATGTTAAGTCAAATGTTAAGTCCTCTGTTAGAGTATGTACTGATTCAAACTCATCAGCAACTGAAGTCCTTTGGTTAAGATCTCTCCTGCAGGAACTCTCTGTTTCAGTACCTCCTCCAGTGATTTACTGTGATAATCAGAGTACCATTGCCCTAAGTCATAATCCTGTGTTACAATTCATAGAGATTGCAGATATCTTAACAAAACCTCTCAGCAAAAACCAGTTCTGCAGTTTAAGGAACAAGCTCAAAGTACTAAGTACTCTTGAGCTTGTGGGGGGGAATGTTAGAGTATGTACTGATTCAAATGTTAAGTCTACTGTCAGTTAGATAGTTATAGTCTTATCTGTATTTCTGTTACTGTTCAGTTGCTGTAACTGACAGTTAGTTGTATAGTTAGTTATATAGTTGCTGAGCTGTTATTGTAATCAGCATCTATATATATAGCCTATCTGTTTGTATCAATCACATATATGAAATACAATGAGAAGTTCAATTCAATAACAATCTCTATGAATTGTAACAAATTCTAACTTTGTTATAATAAAAACTAGATAATATTTTCTGGAAATTTTTTAATAAGCATATTTGAAAACAGATACAGTATTTCCAGAATTGCTGAAAATGCCAAAAAAAATTGTTTACTGTGTTTCCAAAAATGCTTTTAATCTTCTTTCTGTTACTGCAGATTCTTGATCAAACTCTCATTCACAACAAGCTTCTCCAGCAACTCCTTCTCACTGAATTTGGCCTTGTTCATCACAAGACCCCTTTTGGCCATTCTTGATGTTGATGATATTGGAATCTGTTTGGTCATGGCAACACCTACTATATCAGCACTGAAATAAAGATTCCAGAACCAGTAATTGTAAACCGCATCCCCCCTTCCCTTCTTCACTTTATCCTGCTCCAAACACACAATCATAACATCTAAACAAATTAATCAGCTTTGTCCAGTTCCTATTAACTTATCTGATATCACTTTATCTAAACAAATTAATCATCTAAACAAATTATCCTGCTCCAAACTAAGTCTTACCAATTCCTATTAACTTATCTGATATCACTTTGTCCACTATAAATCAGCTTACACGCTAAAAGTGTTCCAGGATAAGGTAAACAATTGTCTCATATGGAGCAACACCAGACATCTGAAGATGAGTCTTTTCTACGTGATGAGCTTGAGGACATCCTACATGAGCCCCCAATTGATACAGAACTTCGTGTTGCTAAAAAACCCAAAAGAACTTGTTGGATGGTTCGAGTAAGAAGTAAGTCATTTAATGTTCATGCATTTTATTGATATATTTGTTCATGCATAAATTAACATATCTGATATAAAATGGTCGGTTAATGCTTTCTTTTTATAGATGATAAAGGAGAAGAAGAAGAACGTGCTATGCAAATTAGAGATGTTTACCAACTTCCACGTGGAGTGAGAGTTGTCGTTCCTTTTGATGGAAATACACCAAGTGCCACAGATGTCGATGGGCTTTTAGGAGGCTTTTTAGGTCGATTGGCACGAGAGCATAAATGGTTTCCTATTGGATTTGATAGTTGGAAAAAGGTAATTGGTGACATCAAGGATAAAGCTTGGGATAATGTTATTAAGGTATTAAGTGCTGTTTTTCTTGTTTTTATCCATAAAACCTTGTTTTTATTACCATGTAATGTAGTGTTATAACTAACAACAATAAGTTATTTTAGGCTAAGTTATGGTGGGAACCGGTCCATGAAGCTAAGGCAAAAACATATATCATGAAAGACATTGGCAGGAAATGGAAAGAACACAGGTTAGATTTGTTCAATACCTATTATGACCCGACAAAGAGTCGTGATGAAAATACGAAGAATCCTCCATTGTCAATTACTCCAATTGACTGGGCAACGTTTTTGGACTATAGATTGAGACCAAAAACTAAGGTATTTTACTTTTTATTTAAACTGGTTGATGAACATCATATAAGCAATTTTTTCATCAAAAAATCACGTTAATAATATTTTCTTTATGTTTGTAGGAAATAAGTCAAAAGAATGCTAAAAATAGATCCAACCTTAAAATTAATCATACAGGGGGAGCTAAAAAGCTCAAACGAAGGAAGGTGGAGATTGTGAGTATTTATGAACATTTTAGCTTTAGTGTATTGTTTTTATCTTATAGTTAACATTTGAATTTGTGATTTTCATGAATAGATGAATGAAACTGGGAAGGAAGTGAGCAGAGGTGTTTTGTATATCGATACTCATAAGAAAGTTGATGGGACATATATTAGTGAAGAGGCGAGAGTTATTTGTGTAAGTTATATCGATATTTGTATGCCTTTTGGTATCATGTTGTTCTTCTTAATTTTTTAGTAACATCATATAACTTAAATATTGTAGGAGAAAATTGCTGAAATTGAGAGCCAAGGAACTGCTTCTGTGGCAATCACGCCTAATGACTCTCTTGGTCAAGTATTAGGAAAAGAGCATTCAGGCCGAGTACGATGTGTGGGAGATGGACTTTGCCCTTCTCAAGTGTTTGGATTAAGTAACCCGCAATTTTCTGGCCCTTCTACTGATACAGGTGAGCAATGGTTTTTACTTTAGTATATTCTGCATTTATGTTTTTCTGGCACTTCTGGTATAGGTGAGCAAATAATTTAGATAACACTGAATAGGATGATACATTTAAGCTCCTAAATGAGCTTTCCATCTCACATTTAATCAATATTTTACATCTTAGCCAAGGTTGTCAGAATCGAGATTCTAGGTAGAATCGGAAGATCATAACACGAATCGTAGTCATAACATAGTCATAAATTCCAAAAACGTTACTATAGTTTGGCTTAGCCATTGTTAACCATCATATTTCCAAGCTATAAACATCTGATTTTCTTCTTAATTGTCCTGAACTAGCATACTCTGGAGCTAGATAACCCCTGTTAGTTGAACAAATTAAAGAGACCCCATTACTATTAATTAATTATTAGTCATGAATAAAAAGGTGTTAGTCAAAAATAATTAATTACTAGGTGACTGACTTACAATGTGCCAACAACTCGAGTGCTGATGTAAGATGTTTCATCTCTCATTAACTAGGTGACTGACTTACTAGGTGACTGACTTAAGAGATAATATTAGTAATTAGTTAGTACCTAAGAAAGCGTGGTGGAGGCTGTTATTTTCCATAGAAATTAAGAGATAATATTAGTAATTAGTTAGTAATTAGTTAGTACTTAAAAGTATTTGTTCTGATATATATTCCAGGAATTTAACACCTTAGTCCTTAATAGGTTCTTCTAATAATTTGCCAGTAAGGAATGCCATTATCCAGCTTTTATGCAGTAAGAATAAACATATTGAGGTTTCAAGTCCTAAAGTTTGACATGAAGCTTGTGGGTTTCTTTGCTATAAATTCTGCATATTATCTTGTTGTTTAATAAAAGACCTTCAACCTTTATAGCAGTTAAATTCTCTAATTAGTAATCAAGTTAGCATTTTCCTTTATGTGTAATGTATGTTATGATTTTGAAGTGAAAGTATATACCAGCACCAATTCAGCTAAGTATCTAGATAAAAAGAAGTTACACATACATGACAGAGCCCGATTAGCCATCATCTTTGGATTAAAAAAGAAATATATGTTTCAGGTTTGATATATATGTTATGATACTGTCTAGATGCTTGTCTAGATGCTTTGTTGATGGAAATTTGTTTATAATCTTCATTCATTCATTTTAATGAGCAGGTGAAGTGCAACAACTTAAAAATGAAGTGCAACAACTTAAAAATGAAATTGTTGAGTTGAGGAGTGAATCAAAGATAAAAGATGAAACCATGAAGATGATGGCATCAGTACTTGCTGGACTTCTCACAAAGTCATCAGAGCCCGTACCTGTTCCACTTCTTAATTTTATTGTAATATGCTTTCACTTTTACATTATTTCGTTTAATTATTTTATAAATTATTCTTTAATAAATTATTTTACATGACAAATTATTCTTTTGTTTCTATTGTAGCAACAACAAAGTGCTGGTGGTCACTCTTCATAATCAACTAACAACAATAGCCAGCCTTGAAGTGACTTTTATGTTTAATGCTTATTTTGCAATGTAATACATACTTTATTTTGATATGTAATATGTGAGATCTACTTGTGCAATTGTTATTTTGTTAACAAGAGCTACTCTAGAAAGCTATTTGATAAATTTTTATCTTGTTATAACAAGAGCTACTTTATAGAGCTATTGTTATTATTTTGTTAGGACTACTTTGATATTGTAAAACTTCTACTTATACTCATATGATACCAATGACATTGTTATGTGCTATTATTCAAGAGCTACTTTGAGTTATTGTTAGGACTACTTTGAGTTATTGTCTTGAAAACAAGTTTTTTTATTAAAAAATAGCAGCTGTCAAAAACAAAATAGCATGGCGGCGGTTGAAACTCACCGTTAAAATAATTACTAAAAAACAATGCTTCTTGGCGGTTCAAATCGCCACCAAAGTAAAAGAAAAATGACTGTCAACTTTTGGATTTACCGTCGGTTGGAACAGACGCAAAAATTGAAACAACGTCAGTCGACTTTCACATTTACCGTCGGTTGTCACTGACGCTAAAGAAAAAATAGCGTCAGTCAACTTTCATGTTTACCGTCGGTTGTAACTGACGCTAAAGTAGAAATAGCGTCAGTCCACTGTTATGTTTACCGTCGGTTGTAACTGACGCTAAAGTAGAAATAACGTCAGACACCTTTTACATTTACCGTCGGTTGTAACTGACGCTAAAGTAGAAATTATGTCAGTCAGCTTTCACGTTTAGCGTCGGTTGAAACTGACGCGAAGTTGACTACCGGCGGTCGCATAAACCGACGCGGTTCGGTCTAGTGGCGCCATATTTAGTGGCGGTTTTGAAACCGACGGAAGTCCACTTCGCGTCGGTTGAAACCGACGCTAAACCCCATTTATAACCGACGCGAAATCCCGGTTTTCTTGTAGTGATTCTTAAGATTCCTAGTATGTGGCCTAAATTGGGTGTATTTGTGTACAATTATCCTAAAAAGAATAATCAAAAAATGAAGAGATAATGGAATGGTCATGTGATAGTACAATTGTACAATTGACAACTTGCAAATTCCCTCCCATTTCTCCCCTCATTGCCGTCACACCCTCTCCTCACTACTACTCTCTCATTTTGTGCTTTCTCAATATCCCCAATCCATGTGAACTTCAATCCTAGCCTTTGATTCAAAATTAAAATCAAATCCTAGAGCACTTGCTAATGCATAAAGACCTAAATGCCCTTAACCCTAAACACACTCTATAAATACATTCACATTTCCACCTTTCAAAGGACCCTTGGCCTCATTTCTCACTCTAAAACCCTAGCACACAATCAACTCCTCCCTCTTCCCTCCCTTGGCCGAAGCATCTATTCCCTTCTCCTCCATCCATTTTTCATTTTTTCTTCCACCAAAACATCACTATCTCACATCATTTCCATCCCCATTTCGTATATCTTCTCCCTTTCCTATTCAAGTTCAAGTTTGCATCATCAAAGGGGCTTGTGACCAAGATTTTCGTGGGTCCTTCCTTGGAGTTCATTGAAGATCTAGTTGATTTGTGGTCTTGTTTCTTCATATCATTCATTTCGTAGCTTGGATTTGAGGTAAGCATCTTAAAACCTAGCATCATCTTCAACCCTTTTGCATCAAAATGTAAAAATCATGTTTCTAATGTTGCGTCCCATCATATTCATGTTGTTATACTATTGATTTGTTGATTGTTGTTGGTGAGAAGTGTCTTAAACACTTTGACAAGCACTTAGGGAGGCTTGGGTGTTTAAGATGCTTCTCACCCTTGAATAAATTGTGATTTGTGTTGTTTTGATCTTGTTTGTTGCATTTTGTGAAATAAAATGATGATTTGAAGCTTGTTGCATTTCGCATATTAGGAAAAATTAGGGTTCATGTGATTTTTGTGCATTCCTTTGCTTAATCATGTGAATTTTTGTCAAAAAGATTAATCTATGTTGTTTCTCTTGCATTATTTTGTTGTTTTCATGAATAAAATGAAGTTTAGAGTCTATGTTCATTTCGCATTTTTCAAATAAATTAGGGTTTAGAGATTTGTGATGGGTTTGGTTGTGTAATCTTGTATTTAGTTGAAATTAGGCTTTAATCTTGATGGTTGTTTGCTTGAAACTTGTTATTCTCATGAACGTGTTTATAAATCACGCACCATGTTGATGATTGGCAAGAGGACTCTCACTTGTGCCTTGTGCACTTTACTCTAAGTGATGAGGATTGCCTAAGATGATTCAACCTCTTTTGAGCTTATGAGTTTGTTTGTTCTTATGAATGGGTTTGTAAATTATCTTGTGTTGATGATTGGTAAAATGATTCTCACTTGTGCTTTGTGCACTTTACTCTAAGTGATGAGGATTACCTAAAATGATTCAACTTCTTTTTGCAATTCTTAATGAACAAAAATGCAAGTTTTAAGTTTCTTTTCTTGTTAATTAATCTTGGTCATAAAAATAACTTGTAAGTGCTTTCATTTGGTCATTTGTAGTCTTGCAAATGTGATATTCATTCTAGGTCTATAATTTGTTTTAGCGTTGATGATTTGGTAAAAGGACTAGACACTTATGCACTTGTGCATTGTTCCAAGTGTCAAGGATTTGGTAAAAGGGATTACCAAAAGGGATTGATTTGAATTTTTGCATCACCATTTTGTGTACTCTTTCTTGCAAGTTATGTGGTTAATGTTGATCTTACATATGCATGCCATTAAATGTTGGAGACTAATTGTCATCCTTGTGCGCAAATGTTGTAATTGGTAATGTGTATGCCTATGCTTGCATTGATGATTGCTTTGCTTGCAATTTGTTAAAATTCGCACTTTGGTTCTTGACTTGGAAATTGATTGAATTCTCTACTTCTTTTTCTTTTGGATGCCACGCCATCCCGACAAACTCTTTGTGATCAATATCACCCTCAAACTCTCTTCCCCTTTCTTCAAATCAATTCTTTTCCAAAGCTTTTTCCAAAGCTCAACTTTTCTCAAGTTGTTTTCATAAGACAATCAAATTCTTTCTAAGATCAATAACAAACCCTTTTGAAAGCTCATAAGGAGTCAAGTCGGACGTACGGCCGGTGTTGACTAGTGTCCTAAGATCGGAGTTGTACAACTCAAACATCTTGGGATACTTATGAGAATTAAAGCAAGTAATTAACAACTTGAACCCTATTTCAAAAATGAGTAAGGAATCAAGTCGGTTGTACATCCGAGTTGGTTAGTGTCTTAGGGTTAGCAAGCTGTACAGTTCGTGCGAGCCTAAGTTACTTGCTCAAATAAAAGCAACCAACCTCACAACAAATCTTTTCCTCAAATAATTTAAATCATTTTCAATAAGTAGGGGGCACGTCGTCTGTACAGGCGGGGATGTCTATGTTTTAGGGAGAGTGAGCTGTACAGTTCAAGCCCGAGAACCCCTGCAATAAAAAACACCAACACACCAAAGTTTCTCGACAGAGGAGAACTACGCAAGCTTTGAATTCTCCATCGCACCGGGAGATACGTAGGAGCGGGTCACATCCCGTCAAGCATAACAAATAAAAATCATTTTCACAATAAGTTTTCAAACAATTATTTTCAAAAAGAACCGAGAACTACGTAGCTTTGATTTCCTCATTGCATTTGAGGATACGTAGGAGCGGATTCGCCCCGTCAAGCACACTTTCAAAAAATACCAAAAAGATTCTTCTTTCCCCCGTTTTCAAAAATGCTTTCTCAAAAAAAAAAAGAAGTAGAACGATCGTTTCAAATCAACTCCGTCAAAACCACACATAAAGTTAAAGGTTCCCTTTCGGTAGAAAGGAGGTGCGGGGTGCTAATACCTTCCCCGCACCTAATCGACCCCGGAACCTACATCTCTAGTTTTCAAAAGACCATCCGCCTTGAAAAGACATTTTTTTCAATGTTTTAGTCTTTAAATAAAAATATTGATGGCGGCTTCATACTTTTTCCACGTTGTATGATAAGTCTATTTTTAGAGTCTTTTTAATAGTTATTTTTCTTAAGTTTATTTGGTATTTTAATTATATTTTTGAGCTATTTTACTACAAATGTTTACTTTTTATTTTCAGGTGTTATTTTGAAGCAAAAGAGAAAATATGAGGAAAAATGAAGAAACAAAGAAAATATTTGAGGAGGAACAATTTTTAAGACCGCTTGGCACTCAACAGGGCGCCAAGCAGCAAAATTGGCGCAGCACAGGGCGCCAAGCAGCAAAAACTGGCGCAGAGCCTGCGCACGACCCTGGCACATAGGCGCACGACCCTGGTGCAAAACTGGCGCAGAGCAACCAAAATTGACTGGCCAGGGCGCACGACCCTAGCACATAGGCGCACGACCTTGGTGCAAAACTGGCGTAGAGCCTGCGCACGACCCTGGCACATAGGCGCACGACCCATGCTTGCCAGCAACGCAGAACAGCTGTTGCCAGCACAAGGCGCACGACCCAGGCACATGGGCGCACGACCTTGGCGCCAGACAAGTCAATTTTGGCTGCACCCACTTGCTGAAGGCTATCTTTGCCAACTTGATTTGCCACTTTTTTTTGGACCATTTTGCCCCTCCACTCAAGTGCCTTGGCCCTCATATTTTCCTATAAATAGGACCTTGATCCTCACTGGTAACTAAACTTGAATTTTGTGAGAAAAATCCATGACAAGGTTTCCTCTAAGATTCATGACTTCACTTTACTTTCTCGCTCTTTACTTTCTCGCTTTTTAATTTCTTGCTCCTTTATTTTCTCGCTTTTTAAATTTCTTGCTCCTTTACTTTCTCGCTTTTTACTTTCTCGCTTTTTACTTTCTCGCTCTTTACTTTCTTGCTCTTTAATTTCTTGCTTTTTACTTTCTCGCTCTTTACTTTCTCGCCTTTTAATTTCTTGCTCCTTTACTTTCTCGCTTTTTAAATTTCTTGCTCCTTTACTTTCTCGCTTTTTACTTTCTCGCTCTTTACTTTCTTGCTCTTTAATTTCTTGCTTTTTACTTTCTCGCTCTTTACTTTCCTGCTTTTTAATTTCATGCTCCTTTACTTTCTCGCTTTTTAATTTCTTGCTCCTTTACTTTCTCGCTTTTTAATTTCTTGCTCCTTTACTTTCTTGCTTTCTACTTTCTCGCCCTTTACTTTCTCGCTCTTTACTTTCTCGTTTTTTTAATTTCTTGCTCCTTTACTTTCTCGCTTTTTAATTTCTCGCTCTTTACTTTCTCGCTTTTTAATTTCTTGCTCCTTTACTTTCTCGCTTTTTAATTTCTTGCTTTTTAATTTCTTGCTCTTTTACTTTCTTGTCATTTACAATTCCGCTATTTATAATTTTGCAACTAACCGCTTTCTTTTATTTCTCGCTATTTAACTTTATGTTTTCTTTTCCTACTTCTTTCAAATCTTTTTCTACAATGATCATGAGTGAGTAGACTTTCTTAGTCTTGGGGTTTTTGGGAACAACCAAATGATGGGTTCCTACTAATTAATTCCCGAGACTATTCTCCACCTTAATCGCTTTGTATTTCTAAATCTAATTTCATCGCATTTTATTATTATTTTAAAACACCACACGATGTACCGAAAGGGGAAGTGTGGTTGTTGGATCTATGAAATTAGACAATAAAATCAACACATGAAAATAGTTTTGGTTTTATTGAGACACAAAAAGGTCTTTGCTTAATGAGTTCTACTAATAATCAACCATGAAAATAGGCTTGATAATTAGTTTAGAACACGCGTTTGTATTCCGAAAGGAAACTCTTGCTACAGCCGTCGCCTTGTCTTAAGAAATATATCGTTCTTTAAAGTTGGAAAATAGTCGAAAGGATTAATAACGGAAACTTTATCATTTCAATGTTGCTAATACCCCAAGTCTCTTTTTATCATTAAAACATCAGCGAAAACATTCCTTCTTTCTAAAAAGACTTTCTCTTCAGTTAATCAACTTTGGAAAATTAAATTGGTAATCACCTAGGCTCTCCCTGTGGATCGATAACTCTTTTATTACGCGATACGACTCGTGCACTTGCGAGGCTATCAAGTTTTTGGCGCCGTTGCCGGGGAGGAAGTGATATTAATCAAGTTTTTCGAAACCGGTTAGACCGAAGTTTTATTTTCTTTATTTTTACTTTTTCTTCTCTTGTCCCTCGAATGCGAAGAACCAGAAGTTTCGGTGAAACTGTTCAACAAATTCCCGAAATCGAAAGGTTCTTACATAGAAGGAGGAGAGAAATTCCCAATATCCAAATGGCGGCTAATGAAAATCGTGCTCTCAAAGAGTACGCAACACCTTCAGCGGAACCATCGGCTGTCATTGTACATCCAAATGTGGAAGCAAATAATTTTGAACTCAAATCATCTCTGCTTTCAATGGTTCAACAAAACCAATTTTCTGGTTCTCCCACGGAGGATCCAAATCTTCATATTTCAATTTTTCTAGAATACTGTGGAACTCTCAAATTAAACGGGGTACCTCAAGATGCCATAAGACTAAAGCTCTTCCCTTTTTCATTAAGGGATAGAGCAAGAGCATGGCTACATTCTTTGCCTTCGGAATCCATTACCAGCTGGGGCCAATTAAAACAAGCCTTTCTTAGTAGGTTCTTTCCCCCAAGTAAAACAGCTCAAATGAGAAGTCAAATTACTCGATTTTCTCAAAACGACGGGGAATCTCTTTATGATGCTTGGGAACGTTTCAAAGAAATGTTAAGGCTATGCCCCCATCATGGACTAGAGAAATGGCTCATTGTTCACACATTTTATAATGGATTACAATATGCAACTAGAATGACTGTTGATGCAGCTGCAGGTGGAGCTTTGATGAACAAAAATTTTACTGAAGCTTATGCACTCATTGAAGATATGGCTCAAAACCATTGTCAATGGGCAAGTGAGCGAGCCATAGCAGATAAACCAGCATCATCAAAAGAGCCAGGTAAGTATGAAATATCTGTTGTTGATCATCTTGCCTCAAAAGTGGACGCACTTTTTCAAAAATTTGAAAAATTAAATGTAAGTGCCGTTTCACAAACTTTTTCTCCTACTACTCCACCATGTGAATTATGTGGGGTTGTTGGCCATATTGGAGCTGAATGCCAGCTTGAGGCATCTAGTACTGGAAATGAGCATATTAACTATGCTCAAAAAGAAGATCCGTTTTCAAATACTTATAATTCTGGGTGGAGAAATCATCCAAATTTTTCTTATAAAAATCCTCCACCCAATCCAGCACCTAGACCACCTCCTGTCTTTCAAAATCAAAGCATTTTTAACAACCACAAAACAACCCGCAAAAGTCGAACTTGGAATTTTTGATGGAAAAATTTGTGTCATCTCAAACAAAACAAAATGAAGAATTCAAAAATCAAACTGGTTATTTGAATGACACACTTATCAAATTAGAATCAAAAATCGACTCTATTGCCGCTCATAGTGAGATGCTTGAAAATCAAATAACTCAAGTGGCAACACAGGTGGCTTCATCCTCTAAATCTTCGGGGGTATTTCCCGGACAGCCTGAACAAAATCTAAATGGCCAAATATATGCCGTCACCCTTAGAAGCGGAAAACAATTAGAGGAACCAAGAGCAAACCAAGGAAAAATTGTGAGTGAAAAACATAAGTTGTTGTTTCTTAAGATGAGAAGTTGCTTCTTCAAGAAGCTTCTAAAGATAAAGAAGACACTAGCTTATTGTTTCTCAAGATGAGAAGATGGTTATCTAAGTGTATCAGAAGATATGTCAAGAAATCAAAGGCTTGGTGGTTTAGAAGATACTTCAGAAGGTTCTTCAGAAGGCACTACAGAAGACATAACTCAGAACTTCTCAAGCATAAAATCGCATGGTCATATCTTCTCAACGTTAAGAGTAATTTATGAAGGTTAACATTAGCCTTAGAAGATATGGGATCAGTTTAAGAAGCTTTCAAAATGGTGAAAATCAAGTTCAGAAGGTATAAGTGAGTTGTTGTCAAAAGGGCTGCAGAAAGGATATAAAGTACAGTAGAAAGTACAGAGTTGTACGGAAAGCACTGCAGATTGTGCCCAAAAGCGTCCAACGACTATAAACAGCTATATTGAGTATTAAGGCCATTTCCAACGACTCTTTTGAGTTTTGACCCATATAAATACATGGCGAACAACCTCATTCAAGGTGTGAGAGTATGTGAGAAGCTTGAATCAATATTTCCTACCTTATGGCTTCTAAAGTAGCTTCTCAAGCTGTAAAGAAACTTATGAAGTACTTCTCTCAACAATACTCAGTGCATTACAAAGTTTTTATGGGAACATTTGAGTATGTAATAGCTATGAAAAGTGTATACCGTGAGATATCATGTAAACATCCAAGCTAGTGTAATTCCCAAACCAAACCCAGACACTACCTTATCATTGTACCTTCTTAATAAGACATTGGTTGCCAGATTATTAATGAAGATGCCTAAGTAGGTTCTTAGGGATTAGTTGTAACATCCCGATTTCGTATTAGTACATTTTAGTTATGAGAGATTATAATATTAATTTTGTCGATATATTGTGCATTTTAGTAATTACGTATTTTAATAAAGTGTATTATTTTAAATGAGTTTATGTATATAATTATGTGTGTTTGAATTATCAAATATATTGAAATGATACTAAACCATATTTTATCCTTTGTTAGTACTATAATTTTGTTATCATTCAATTATGTCGTTTATAGAGTATTTATATTTGAAATATTATTGTTTTAGTTGAATATTTTATTTTATAAAATATTAGTATTTGAGATGTTATTTATAGAGAACTATTTTAGCCTATTGAGGTGTTAAAATAATAGGTATAGCGAAATTAGGCTTTCAAAATGATATAAAATTGATTTTTGCCTTTTATTACTCGCACGCACCCCCTTTTTTCACGTTTGCACCCCCTTCTCACTAAACTAATGTGCACAGCAGCACAAACCCAGCCCAGAAACGCGCGACCCGCTCCTGAGGCCCACGACCCGACCCGCTGCAGACTCCATCTTCTTCCTCGCGACCTGCAACTCACAGAACCGAAAACCCTAAGACACCTCTCCTCCCCTCATTCGCGTTCTTCTCCCTAGTCCGCGACCAGACCCCAAAACTCATCCCCCTACTCGAAATTTCCTTCTAAATCCGATTCTGATGTCCTCTTAACCGATTGCAACACCAATCTCGCGTTCCAGTGCACCTCCATCCTCGCGAATCCGCCATTGACAGGCGCGATTCTGGCCATGAATCGGTACAACCACAGAGAACCGAAGTACTATGACAGCCGCAACTTGTGGTGAGAGCCATCACAACACCAAACAGATCAGCTCTTGTACATATATGCTTCGTATAGTTAACTAAAGGTACGTTGCAACAATGATGAGATTTTGAAGCATCACCTGAAAGAATCTAGACAAGTTTGCATCCTTTATTGACAAAGTCAGTTTGTATTATGGGAAGTTCTATGACGATAAATTTTAGATGATTTCATATTTGACCAAATAATGGCTGGGCTGCGACAGAATCGCACCGGAGTTGATCCAACCACATTCGATTTGATGAAATACCGAAGCAACGCGTTCTATGATATGTGTCCTGTGTCCTATGGGCACCTTGGTCCTGTGTCCGTGTTGTTCCTGTTTTCCCTGGGCGCCATGGGCGCCGTGTCTGGTGATTGTGGTGTTGGCGCAGGGGCGCCATCGGCGCCGTACTGCCGTTTGTGTTCTGGCGCTGGCGCACTGAGCGCCATGGGCGTCGTGGTGTGTGGTTCTGTGTTGCGTGCCTGTGTCTGTTGCTGTTGAAGGCGCCCTGCTCCTGGGCGCCAGTTGCTGTTCTGTTGCTGATTGTTGTAGGCGCCCTGTCCCTGGGCGCCATACCTGTGTGGTTGCTGATTGTCGTAGGCGCCCTGCTCCTGGGCGCCAAGTCTGTTTCTGTTGCTGTGGTGTTAGGCGCCCTGCTCCTGGGCGCCATGTCTGATGTTGCTGCTGTTGCCCTAGGCGCCCTGCTCTTGGGCGCTAAGACTGTTGTTGCTTCGGTTGTGCTAGGCGCCCTGTTGCTGGGCGCCAAATCTGTTGTTGTTGCCAGTTGTGCTAGGCGCCCTGCTCCTGGGCGCCAAGTCTGTTGTGTTGCCTGTTGTGCCAGGCGCCCTGCTCCTGGGCGCCAAGTCTGTTGTTGTCACTGTTGTACTAGGCGCCCTGTTCCTGGGCGCCATGTCTGTTGATGTCATTGTTGCACTAGGCTCCCTGTTGCTGGGCGCCAGTTCCTGTTGTGCTGCTGTCTCTCTTGGCGCCCTGTTGCTGGGCGCCAGTTTCTGGTTGTTGTTGCTGTTGGTGCCTTGTTGCTGGGCGCCAGTTTCTGTCTGCTGTGCTGTTGCCTGTCTTGGCGCCCTGTTGCTGGGCGCCAGTTTTTGTCTTGTTGCTGTTGCTGTTGGCGCCTTGTTGTTGGGCGCCAGTTTCTGTCTTGTTGCTGTTGCTGCTGGCGCCTTGTTGCTGGGCGCCGGTTTCTGTCTTGTTGTTGTTGCTGTTGGCGCCTTATTGCTGGGCACCAGTTTCTGTCTGCTGCTGTTGCCTGTTGGCGCCCTGTTGCTGGGTGCCAATTCCTGCCATGTCTAATAAATGTTGCTGTCTTCTAAAAATGGTGTTGCTGTCATTGTAAAACAAATGTTGCTGTCTTCTAAAAATGGCGTTGCTGTCACTGTCTAATAAATGTTGCTGTTGCTGTAAAATAAATGTTGCTGTTTGTTGTAAATTCTATTGGTGTTTTTGGTGTCGGTGGTTGTTGATGTCACAGTCAAGTTGTTAGACTGTATTATAGGTGTTGGTGTTATCGGTGATGATGTAACAGGTGATGTGCCTATTTCATGGGCTAAGGTGATAGGTGATGGGTCTATGACCATTTGTTGATATTGGTGTTGATTGTGTCACATAGATGACTATTGTTGTTTATTGTCTCTGGTGCATTGTTCATGGTGTCTCATACATTCCATATGCATTGTTTTGGTGATGAAGGCTTCGGCCTTGGAGCTATAGGTGATGATGGTGATGCTCACACAGGTGATGTGCCCTTATTGGCTAATTTATTGGTGATGATTGGTACCACATGCTTATACCCGTTGGTGTGGGTTGCATCTCATATACGTACTTGTGATGTTGATGATAATTCTTGGTGATTTGTAATTTGATGTTGTTGTGAAGTGGTAGATATAGTTGTCGTAACTCTAGCATATTGCCTATCATATATGCTATTATAATGTTAGATATCTCACCCCTTCTGTTTGATTGTTGCCCCTATGTTGGTAACGTGCAGGTGATTGCGAGTGAAGGCATGTCTACCTTCGCTAGTTGAGTTGGTGTCGTCGCTCTGATACGTAGCACTCGGGGGGATGAACGCTAGTTTTTATTAGTTGTCTTTATTATTTAATTTCTGAAGTTTATGGTGATGTTATAATTATTCAATTGAACCTTGATTTTTATTCCGCTGCGTGGTGATGTTATGACGTGCTATGTGTCGCACTAGAACCCAAGTGAGAACCCAAACGACTCATTTTCCTTAGAGAGAATTTTTCATAGAACTTGTTCTATTCTTTAGGTCGTCAGTTGTGTGTCTAGTATGTCCTCTTTGGTGTGAACTATGTATCTTTTGTTTTTGTTTGTAACCTTCATATTGTGTGAACTTTGATTTAGATAGTCTAAGCTTCTATGATTTGCTATTTATTTGCCATACCTAGTAGGGTTAAATATGTTTTTGGTCCCTATAAAATTTGGGATTTCGTTTTTAGTCCCTACATTAACGAAATAGGCGCTTTGGTCCCTACATTTTTTTTCCGTTTTCATTAATAGTCCTTGTCGTTAAATCCATCTGATTAGGCTTTTTTTATTTAGGGTAAAATATGTTTTTGGTCCCTACAAAATTGGGTCATTCTAAGTTTAGTCCCTACATTAACGAAATAGGTGTTTTGGTCCCTATAGTAACAGCCTACAGTAACTGCCCCGTCACACTTCCGTTGCCTATTTAACGACAGGGACTATTAATGAAAACGGGAAAAAAATGTAGGGACCAAAACGCCTATTTCGTTAATGTAAGGACTAAACTTAGAAGGAGCCGATTTTGTAGGGACTAAAAACATATTTTACCCTACCTAGTATTTGCGTAATGCGGATAATATGATTTAAGAACAAGCGGTGTACCAAGATTGTTTTGAATTTTTGTTAAATTAGTTTTAATTTTGATTATTCATATATGTATTTTATGTACAATTAATTTAATTTAATTAATTTAACTCAATTATTTAGCATTGTATATTGTTATAACATGTTTTTATTTCTTCCGTTGATGCTCTAGGCTGTGTTTTGTGGAATTATTTCACTAATTATTTTTAGGTGCTATTACTTTACTAATATGCGGTAATTCTTGAATATAATAATATTCTTAATTAAATGATGCAATTATTGTGTTATTTTATTTTCATGATACCTACAATTAGTTGTAACGATTTTGAACTATTGAATATAATTATATGTCATTATTAGCCTCGTTTTCTATACGTTATTTTGAACAGTTGAAACTTTGCTAACCAATGTGTTAGTTACTTCTTTAGAATCCGAAGAAAATTGTTATTGAGGTTGCTTTGAATTGTTCTTAACTCGTTTTGATTACTTCTGTTGATGTATATATGTATTTAATTTGATTAGTTTACTAATAAAAAGTCTTGTGTTTGTACGACTTATGCATATCATAATTGTTGTTCTTGCATGGCTTCTACCTTCTTGTTACTTTTATTTTTATTTTCGTGTTATTATTCGGCTAATGAGTTTGTAGGATCTCCATCTTAATTGACCCTTTTGTTTTAAGATGTGTCAATTGTGTGACTGTTGTTCTGTCTGAATTTTGTACTATAGTGTTTTCCGTGTGGATGTGATAACGTAATTATACTTTGTTTATGCTATTTTATTTGTAGTGAGCCTCATCTAATATTATTAGGATTGATTTTTATGCTTGCTGGTAAATGCTTAGTTTAAGAGTTTATGACAATTTACTTTGTGACACGAGTTCAGAAGTTACTCTTATAGCGACTAATGACCCATGATTTTTGGGGCGTGAGTCTCTAAAGTCTCAAACTCTACTTTCAATTCTTCTTCTATACTTTTCACTAAAAGGTTGTCAAGACTCGATCATGTAACTCTTCCTTTCGAAAATCTCTAAGTTAGTTTGTTGACATTCTAGCTTTATTTTCCTTGCAGTTTAAATATTCACTATCCTCGGTCATAAAATTTTCACCGTGCCTCGTCTTTTGTTGATACCTTCAGTTTCTTCCCTTGAATGTCGTTGACTTCTCATCTTTTGTGACTTTTTGAGGGTTTGGGATTTTTCTCTTGTGTGTTTGAAATCTCGAAGTAATTATTATTTTAGTTTGTCTTGAGCTTATGAAATTTCGAGGACGAAATTTCTTTTAAGGGGGGTTGAATTGTAACATCCCGATTTCGTATTAGTACGTTTTAGTTATGAGAGATTATAATTTTAATTTTGTCGATATATTGTGCATTTTAGTAATTACGTATTTTAATAAAGTGTATTATTTTAAATGCGTTTATGTATATAGTTATGTGTGTTTGAATTATCAAATATATTGAAATGATACTAAACCGTATTTTATCCTTTGTTAGTACTATAATTTTGTTATCATTCAATTATGTCGTTTATAGAGTATTTATATTTGAAATATTATTGTTTTAGTTGAATATTTTATTTTATAAAATATTAGTATTTGAGATGTTATTTATAGAGAACTATTTTAGCCTATTGAGGTGTTAAAATAAGTGGTATAGCGAAATTAGGCTTTAAAAATGATTTAAAATTGATTTTTGCCTTTTATTACTCGCACGCACCCCCTTTTTTCACGTTTGCACCCCTTCTCACTAAACTAATGTGCACAGCAGCACAAACCCAGCCCAGAAACGCGCGACCCGCTCCTGAGGCCCACGACCCGACCCGCTGCGGACTCCATCTTCTTCCTCGCGACCTGCAACTCACAGAACCGAAAACCCTAAGACACCTCTCCTCCCCTCATTCGCGTTCTTCTCCCTAGTCCGCGACCAGACCCCAAAACTCATCCCCCAACTCGAAATTTCCTTCTGAATCCGATTCTGATGTCCTCTTAACCGATTGCAACACCAATCCCGCGTTCCAGTGCACCTCCATCCTCGCGAATCCGCCATTGACAGGCGCGATTCTGGCCATGAATCGGTACAACCACAGAGAACCGAAGTACTATGACAGCCGCAACTTGTGGTGAGAGCCATCACAACACCAAACAAATCAGCTCTTGTACATATATGCTTCGTATAGTTAACTAAAGGTACGTTGCAACAATGATGAGATTTTGAAGCATCACCTGAAAGCATCTAGACAAGTTTGCATCCTTTATTGACAAAGTCAGTTTGTATTATGGGAAGTTCTATGACGGAAAATTTTAGATGATTTCATATTTGACCAAATAATGGCTGGGCTGCGACAGAATCGCACCAGAGTTGATCTAACCACATTCGATTTGATGAAATGCCGAAGCAACACGTTCTACGACAGATTTGCAAGACACTCATCCCAAACCTCAAAACCCAATTTCCCTTGAGTTGAATTCGTGTAGGAGCCGTGATGTTATCAAACCGATCACGTTTTAATTCCATGTGCCTTGTTAATTACTTCTCCCACTCACTGCTTGGTGTCCAATTTTATTGACTTTGATCACCAATGCTACTAGTTAGTGGTAAGCTCCTTCGTTGCGTTTCTTTTTACACTTACACTAGTCCATTAAATAAGTTATTATATATTCCTAATAATTTAATTGGATAATCTCTTTGTTGTCTATTTGTACGAGTTCGAGTTATCCGTCGCGCCCGTCGAACTCAGATTAGGATCATGGGTTCGTGACTGATCCTTGTCGATTCGCTATCAAAATACAACTCGTTACCAGTCGAGTCAAACATTGTCTTGCCGGAATTGATTCACGCTTGAGAACTCGTAAATTGCCTCCGTAGAGATTTGCCCTTGGAAGACGCTTCGATATCAGGTAAGGGTGGGTTCTACCTTATAATAGGGTGTATGATGGGGGTTATGTGGGAGATAGGCTCTATGATTGCCCTTTTGATGTTGTGTGATGATTGATAGATAATTGTTTGGTGATTTCGTATGTATTAGTGATTTATTGCAATTTGGTGTTGGTGATTTATCACGGTGAAAATCTGAAAAATATGTTCTTAGGCGCCATGGGCGCCATTGGTGATGTTGTGTTTGCATATGTGGTGTTTGATGGTTGTTGCGCTGTTGTTGTCTTGGTATTGGGCGCCATGGGTGCATGAGGTTTGTTTTTGTTGCGCGTGTTCTATCCCCTGGGCACCATGGGCGCCTTGGTCCTGTGTCCGTGTTGTTCCTGTTTTCCCTGGGCGCCATGGGCGCCGTGTCTGGTGATTGTGGTGTAGGCGCAGGGGCGTCATCGGCGCCGTGCTGCCGTTTGTGTTCTGGCGCTGGCGCACTAGGCGCCATGGGCGCCGTGGTGTGTGGTTCTGTGTTGCGTGCCTGTGTCTGTTGCTATTGAAGGCGCCCTGCTCCTGGGCGCCAGTTGCTGTTCTGTTGCTGATTGCTGTAGGCGCCCTGTCCCTGGGTGCCATACCTGTCTGGTTGCTGATTGTCGTAGGCGCCTTGGTCCTGGGCGCCAAGTCTGTTTCTGTTGCCGTGGTGTTAGGCGCCCTGCTCCTGGGTGCCATGTCTGATGTTGCTGCTGTTGCCCTAGGCGCCCTGTGTAACACCCCTTTTCTATCCGGTAATTATTTAATTAAATCAGAGTTTCAAAATTTTATTCATACTTTGAGAAGAGATGTCACACATAAATCCACATCACATCATGCATCAATCTAAAATAGTTCATCGTCAATAATAATGCGATACATAGCACATCACCACTGGGGTGAGCTCAAAACGCTCAATTCAATCAACATAGTAAAACTCAGCATTTACGCAGCGGAAAGTCATAAAAACATCAACTACAACAGTCAAATAATCAAAATAACTAAGGTTCATTCCCTCCCCACTGAGTGCTACGTATTAGAGCAGACGGCCCGACTCAGCTAACGAAGGTACCTAAGCCTTCACTCGAGATCACCTGCACGTTACCGCATAGGGGTAACACTCAAACAGAAGAGGTGAGTTCATCTAACAATATAATAGTGCATACGATAAGTATTATGCTAGAGCTACAAACGCTATATAAACCACATCGCAACATCAAATCAGTCATCACTGCAAGTCATCACAATGTCATGAACATGTATGAAATGCAACCCATCACAATGGGCGTATGCATGAGGTACCTGTCATCATCGTCACTAAATAGCCTTTATGGCATCATCGTCACTAAATAGCCTTTATGGCGTCATCGTCACTTGTTTATGCACATGAGATGCATGAAGCACCATGATATGCACCAGAGACAGTCACATACAATCACAATCAACTTAGTGATCCATCACTTACCAATTTGCCAATAAAAGGCACATCACCTGTCAGGTTATCATCACACATATCATTGCCACTAACACTCATCGTCATTAATATCATCATCGCTAATAGCCTTTATGGCGTCATTGTAACACCCCATTTCTACCCGGCAATTAAATTAAATTAGCAGAGTTTAAAAGAAAAATTATTATTTGTCAACTCATCCAAACGGGATGCTACATTTCTTCGAACAAACATCAACAACATAATAACACTCTCTTTTATAAATCAAAGAAAATACGCAACACGTACAATGGAATGGGATTCTCAAAAACATATTATTTCAGTCCACATAACAGGAACTACAACGTCTTGCAGCGGAATGAAAATAAATCTCATCACACATAACGCAGCCTCAACAATAACATAAAAATCTTAATAAAATTATCCAACAACTCAAATAAACAGACAAAAGAAAACTAGCGCCCATCCCCTGAGTGTTACGTATCAGAGCACTAGACCGACGCAGGAATAAAGAATAACAACCTTCACTCATGGTTACCTGTAGTAATAAACAACAAAGGGGTGAGTCTAAACCGCATAATAAGGCTTATAATAAGCAGTATGCTAGAGTATAAGGACTACACCAATCACAGCAACGCATTTAAATTTTTATTTATTTATATGTATGTATATAGCAACCTTTACAATACATATATGTACGCATAAAACCTTCCAAAAAATTACACATATAACATCTTCCACAATATATATATATATATATATATATATATATATATATATATATATATATATATATATATATATATAACAACTTGTAACAACTTTAACAATTCATATGTCTATTTCTTTATATTATACATACGACAACTTCATAAATTTATGTACAACAACTTTCAACAGTTTGTATATATATAATTATTTGTACATATATTAACCTCAGCAAGTCATATATATATATATATATATATATATATATTTATATATATATATTTATATTTTCATACATATACAGCAACGTTTCCAACTTATAAAGATATATCAACATCCACAATATATAAATGTAACATTTCTCACAACTTATATATATAATTGTCACACAATCATACTGTACACCAAACAAAGTAATTATCAATGATGAGTATGTATGTATGAGATGCAGAATGCATGTGGTACCATTATCACTTCTCATTAGCCAATTGGGCACGTCGCGACCGCAGCCGAAAAATAACGTCAAGACCGCAGCCTAAAAATACATCGTCAAGACCGCAGCCTAATGTATGCATGTGACTCCATGAACAATCAATAAGCATAATTTTTTCACAACCCCAAGTCACACACATCATCATTATAAATCACAACGTCAAGACCGCAGCCTAAAATCATCACCACATTTTTGGTCCGTAGACCCACCGTCACTTTACCACATCACTAGCAACATACAAGTGTCCAGAAACTTTCAGCCAAATTAATTATTTTCCACATTACAGTAGCATACACAGATATAGGACTGAACGAGCTTCGAAACGCACTTTGAAGCACTTAAAAACGACACCCGAGTCAAAAGATACGTCAAAAACAAATTTGGGACAAAACTGAGACACGTGCTGAAAATGGCTCCCAGGCGCTGGGCGCCTAGCAGGGAACAACAGCACACAAAAACTGGCGCAGGGGGATCCTGGCGCCCACAGAAAACTGGCGCAGGGCGCCTAGCGCCCAGACACAGAATTGGCGCAGGGAACACCAAAAACTGGCGCAGGGGGATCCTGGCGTCCACAGAAAACTGGCGCAGGGCGCCTAGGGCGCCTTCCCAAACAGCACTGGAAACATGGAGACTTGCTGGAACAACTTAGTATAATTTGGCAAGGTATTTCACACTAAGACAGCAGCTGAAACATTAAGCAAAACACAATTGGCTCGGCGCCTTGGCATAGGGACCCAAAAACTGCAACAGGAAACAAGGCAGGCAACATGGCTAGACAACACTGGGCGCCATGGGCGCCACTGGCAGCAACACACGCAACACAGAATATTCACAAGGTGCCTTGGGCGCCAAACCAGCAACAACCAAAACGAAATTCATGGACTGGGCGCCTAAGGCGCCACTGCCAGCAACAACAAAACGCAACAACCTTACCTGGGCGCCTAGGGCGCCACATCCTGCGCAACAACCAAACAGAAAACCATGACATGGGCGCCTAGGGCGCCATGTCCAGCAACATCAAGTCAGCAACATAGTGGCTGGGCGCCTTGGGCGCCACTTCCAGCGCATCAAACATAAATTTCATCAAAATCATGGCAAACACAATAGCGATTCAAGGGCATAGGGAATATCAATCTCATAACACAATTATTCAAGATGTGACACACATATGATCATGAATACAAAGGTTATTTATAAAGGTATTTGACACACACAGAGAAAATCAATCTTCACACAATCAATCATGTATCAAATTCAACAATAGAATTACGAGACAAATGGTATAAACCCTAAGCCCTCACATATAACCCATTCTAAGCCCTATTATAAGGTAAGACCCACCCTTACCTTGATTACGCCGAAGACGAAGTCCTTCCTACGGAGTCACCAACAAAACCACAGCAACACGAAGTTCTCCTTCTCCCTTTCTCCCTATCGATCGCGCCCTTCTTTCTTTCTTTCTCTCCTTCGACTTCTCTCTTCTCTCTTCGTCACTCTCTCTTTCTTTTTTACGTTTTCTTTCTTTTTCTTTTCTTGCACAAATGATGCGAATAGCATCATACCCCAAGCGCCTAGAGGCCTTAGCTAACGGGCTTGGGCTTCTTGGGCCAAATTTGCCATCCCGAATTTATTAATACCACTCTCTTCAATTATAAAAATAAAATAACATATTAATAATTTTAATATATTAATAAATATGCAACACTTAAATAATTTAATCAAATAATTAATTAAATTATTTTGGGTGTTACAACTCTCCCCCACTTAGGAAATTTCGTCCTCGAAATTCTTACCTGATTCAAACAACTTTGGATAAGACTCCCACATCTTACTCTCCAGCTCCCAAGTCATACTTTCACCAGCAGCTCCCAACCAAACCACTTTCACCAAAGAAATCTCCTTCCCTCTCAGAACCTTCACTTCTCTATCTTCAATCCGCATAGGCATAGTCTCCACAGTGAGATTATCCCGTACCTCCACTTCATCCATCTGAATCACATGAGACGGATCTGGAACATACTTTCGAAGTTGTGACACGTGAAACACGTCATGCAAGTTCGAAATATTAGGCGGCAAAGCCACCCTATAGGCAACACTTCCCACCCTCTTCGTAATCTGATACGGACCAATGAAACGGGGAGTCAACTTCTTTGACTTCAAGGCACGCCCAACACCAGTCACCGGAGTGACTCTCAGAATTACATGATCTCTATCAGATACAATACTAAGCGGAACGCCATGCAATTTCACAATTGTCTTGATATAAATCTCTGCCAACTTTAGAACTGGATAAGTGATACTAATTGGCAAGAAGTGAGCAGACTTCGTCAACCTATCCACAATCACCCATATAGCATCAAACCCCCTCACGGTATTTGGCAAACCAGTCACAAAATCCATGGAAATGCTATCCCACTTCCATTCCGGAACTTCTAATGGTTGCATCAACCCCGCAGGCTTCTGTTGCTCAACCTTTGACTTCTGACAAGTCAAACAGGCATACACGAACTGTGCCACATTCTTCTTCATACCAGGCCACCAGAACAACTTCTTCAAATCTTGGTACATTTTTGTAGCCCCTGGATGAATACTCAACTTGCTCCTATGGCTCTCCTCAAGAATCATTCTCTTCATCTCAGCATCATCAGGATTACAGATCCTATCCCTGAACCTCAATACACCTTGGGAATCTAACTTGAAATCTCCATTCACAGCTTGATCATTCGCAACTAACAAGTCCACCAACTTTACATCTGACTTTTGGGCTTCTCGAATACTAACCAAAAATTCATTGCCAATCTTCAACATTCCCAATCTGACACTCTTCGGTGTCACTTCACAAACTAGACTCATATCCCGGAACTGCTCAATCAACTCTAATTCTTTAACCATCATAGCCGACATATGTAGGGTCTTCCGACTTAAAGCATCAGCCACGACATTAGCCTTGCCTGGATGATAGTTCAAGCCGAAATCATAGTCCTTCAGCAATTCTAACCAACGTCTCTGTCTCATATTTAGCTCCTTCTGATCAAACAAGTATTTCAAACTCTTATGGTCACTAAACACTTCAAATCTAGTACCATACAAATAGTGCCTCCAAATCTTCAGCACAAACACAATCGCAGCTAGCTCCAAATCATGAGTAGGGTAGTTCTTCTCATGGGTCCTCAACTGTCTAGACGCATAAGCTACTACCTTACCTCCTTGCATAAGTACACCTCCCAAACCCATCTTGGAAGCATCACAATACACCACAAATGGTTGATCCGGAACAGACAAAGTCAAACGGGTGATGTTGTCAACCTCTTCTTCAACTCATTGAAGCTCTCCTCACATCGAGCATCCCACACAAATGCTTTTCCCTTACACGTCAATTGAGTCAACGGAAGGGCTAACTTAGAGAAACCTTCAATAAACCTCCTGTAATAACCAGCTAACCCCAAGAAGCTTCTAATCTCAGTAACTGACTTCGGGCTCTCCCATTACAACACAGCATCAACCTTGGCTGGATCCACAGCTATACCATTACCAGAGATAATATGACCAAGGAAACCTACTTCATTCAGCCAGAACTCCCACTTAGACAACTTCGCATACAACTTCTTTTCTTTCAACACTTCTATTACTAACCTCAAATGTTCTGCGTGCTCCTCTTCCGTCTTAGAATACACCAGAATGTCGTCAATAAACACAACTACAAACCGATCCAAGTAACTATGGAAGGTACTGTTCATGTACTCCATAAATACTCCCGGCGCGTTGGTAACACCAAACGGCATCACAGAATACTCATAGTGCCCATATCTAGTTCTGAAGGCTGTCTTCTGGATATCTTCATCCTTCACTTTGATCTGGTGATAACCCGACCTCAAATCGATTTTGCTAAACACTTTAGCACCCACCAACTGGTCCATCAAATCATCAATTCTCGGGAGCGGATACTTGTTCTTTATTGTCACCTTGTTCAATTGCCTATAATCGACACAGAGTCTCATACTCCCATCCTTCTTCTTCACCAACAACACAGGAGCTCCCCATGGAGACACACTTGGCCTTACAAATTTCTTCTCAAGTAGATCTTCTAGTTGCTTCTTCAATTCAGACAACTCTGATGCTGACATCCGGTACGGTGCCATAGACACAGGCCTTGTACCAGGTACGAGATCAATAGCAAACTCAACCTCCCTCTCTGGCGGAACACTCGGAATTTCATCAGGGAACACTTCAGGAAACTAACACACTACTTGCAACCCTTCAATGATAGCCTGATTCTCAGCAGACAATGACGCCATCAAAGCAAACAGATGAACTCCCTCCTTCATTACCTTATGCAATTGACCAGCAGGCAACAAAACGGATTCTTCTTCTTCGGGAAGAAGGAAACTCACAGATCTACGAAAACAATTAATATGTACATGGTTATCTACTAACCAGTCCATACCAAGGATGACATCCAACCCTCCCAACGGCAAACAAATAAGGTCAACAACGAAATCTCTGCCGAAGACCGACAGAGGGCACTTAGCACACACGAGAGAGGTAGTTACCGAACCCTTAGCTGGAGTATCAATAACCATCTCTCTCATCAAAGAAGACAATGCAAGATTCAACTTCTTAACACATAAGGCAGCAATAAATGAATGCGTAGCACCGGTATCAACAATAGCAATCAAAGGGGTGCCATTAATAAAACAAGTACCTCTAATCTCATTAGCATCCTCTGATCCTGCGAGAGCAAACACTTTTCCACCGAACTTCTCTTTCTTCGGCTTAGTACACTTGGTGCTAATATGACCTACCTCACCGCAGTTGTAACAAGTCACATCCTTGCGTTCACAGTCAGACGCCATATGCCCCTCTTTGCCACAACGGAAACATACTCTCGTCCCCACCTTGCAATCGAAACTCTTGTGACCAGGCTTTCCACACTTAAAACATACAATATTAGCGGGAGCATCTCCCCCACTTGGCTTCTTACCCTCAGCAAACCTCTTATTATCAGCATACCTCTGCTTACCCCTACCAGCAGGAACCTCATATGGCTTACCCCGGTTCTGAAACTTACCCCTCTGATCTCTCATGACCTTGGAGTGAGCAATACTATCTTCTTCGAATATCCTGCAACTGTCGATCAAATCGGCAAATACCCGAATCTTCTGGTACCCTATAGCTTTCTTTATATCAGCCCTCAGTCCATTCTCAAACTTAATGCATTTTGAGAATTCAGAATCAGCATCAGCATAATGGGGATAAAACTTAGCCAATTCAGTGAACATGGCAGCATACTCTGTCACCGACATGTTTCCTTACTTCAGCTCAAGGAATTCTATTTCTTTCTTCCCCCTCACATCCTCTGGAAAATACTTCCGTAAGAACTCTCTACGGAAAACAGCCCAAGTTATCTCCTCATTAGCAGTCTCTAACCTCTGCCTAACCTCCATCCACCAATCATCAGCTTCTTCTGCCAGCGTATGAGTGCCATACCTGACCTTCTGCGCATCATTGCAGTCCATGACACGAAATATCCTTTCGATTTCTTTCAGCCATGCTAGAGCACCATCCGGATTATACTTGCCCTTAAAAGTGGGCGGATTCTCCCTCTGAAACGTGGCTAAACTGCGAGTCCCAGCATTTTCAGCACCATTTTGCTGGTTCCCAACAGCCTGAGCCATAGCCTGCAGAGCAGCAGCAAGAGCAGCATCGTTTCTCCCAGCCATTTCAAATTATCACTGCAGCACAAACCAAAATTTAGAACTAATCTAACAACTTGTAATTGTCATAAGACACTATGACAGGACAACTTGGCCGGACAGACCGAACTGCTCTGATACCACTAATGTAACACCCCATTTCTACCCGGCAATTAAATTAAATTATCAGAGTTTAAAAGAAAAATTATTATTTGTCAACTCATCCAAACGGGATGCTACATTTCTTCGAACAAACATCAACAACATAATAACACTCTCTTTTATAAATCAAAGAAAATACGCAACACGTACAATGGAATGGGATTCTCAAAAACATATTATTTCAGTCCACATAACAGGAACTACAACGTCTCGCAGCGGAATGAAAATAAATCTCATCACACATAACGCAGCCTCAACAATAACATAAAAATCTTAATAAAATTATCCAACAACTCAAATAAACAGACAAAAGAAAACTAGCGCCCATCCCCTGAGTGTTACGTATCAGAGCACTAGACCGACGCAGGAATAAAGAATAACAACCTTCACTCATGGTTACCTGTAGTAATACCTTCAAACTTCATAAATTTATGTACAACAACTTTCAACAGTTTGTATATATATAATTATTTGTACATATATTAACCTCAGCAAGTCATATATATATATATATATATATATATATATATATATTTATATTTTCATACATATACAACAAGGTTTCCAACTTATAAAGATATATCAACATCCGCAATATATAAATGTAACATTTCTCACAACTTATATATATAATTGTCACACAATCATACTGTACCCCAAACAAAGTAATTATCAATGATGAGTATGTATGTATGAGATGCAGAATGCATGTGGTACCATTATCACTTCTCATTGGCCAATTGGGCACGTCGCGACCGCAGCCGAAAAATAACGTCAAGACTGCAGCCTAAAAATGCATCGTCAAGACCGCAGCCTAATGTATGCATGTGACTCCATGAACAATCAATAAGCATAATTTTTTCACAACCCCAAGTCACACACATCATCATTATAAATCACAACGTCAAGACCGCTGCCTAAAATCATCACCACATTTTTGGTCCGTAGACCCACCGTCACTTTACCACATCACTAGCAACATACAAGTGTCCAGAAACTTACAGCCAAATTAATTATTTTCCACATTACAGTAGCATACACAGATAGAGGACTGAACGAGCTTTGAAACACACTTTGAAGCACTTAAAACGGACACCCGAGTCAAAAGATACGTCAAAAACAAATTTGGGACAAAACTGAGACACGTGCTGAAAATGGCTCCCAGGCGCTGGGCGCCTAGCAGGGAACAGCAGCATACAAAAACTGGCGCAGGGCGCCTAGCGCCCAGACACAGAATTGGCGCAGGGAACACCAAAAACTGGCGCAGGGGGATCCTGGCGCCCACAGAAAACTGGCGCAGGGCGCCTAGGGCGCCTTCCCAAACAGCACTGGAACAACATGGAGCCTTGCTGGAACAACTTAGTATAATTTGGCAAGGTAATTCACACTAAGACAGCAGCTGAAACATTAAGCAAAACACAATTGGCTCGGCGCCTTGGCATAGGGACCCAAAAACTGCAATAGGAAACAAGGCAGGCAACATGGCTAGACAGCACTGGGCGCCATGGGCAGCAACACACGCAACACAGAATATTCACAAGGCGCCATGGGCGCCAAACCAGCAACAACCAAAATGAAATTCATGGACTGGGCGCCTAAGGCGCCACTGCCAGCAACAACAAAACGCAACAACCTTACCTGGGCGCCACATCCTGCGCAACAACCAAACAGAAAACCATGACATGGGCTCCTAGGGCGCCATGTCCAGCAACATCAAGTCAGCAACATAGTGGCTGGGCGCCTTGGGCGCCACTTCCAGCGCATCAAACATAAATTTCATCAAAATCATGGCAAACACAATAGCGATTCAAGGGCATAGGGAATATCAATCTCATAACACAATTATTCAAGATGTGACACACATATGATCATGCATACAAAGGTTATTTATCAAGGTATTTGACACACACATAGAGAAAATCAATCTTCACACAATCAATCATGTATCAAATTCAAAAATAGAATTATGAGACAAATGGTATAAACCCTATACCCTCACATATAACCCATTCTAAGCCCTATTATAAGGTAAGACCCACCCTTACCTTGATTACGCCGAAGACGAAGTCCTTCCTACGGAGTCACCAACAAAACCACAGCAACACGAAGTTCTCCTTCTCCCTTTCTCCCTATCGATCGCGCCCTTCTTTCTTTCTTTCTCTCCTTCGACTTCTCTCTTCTCTCTTCGCCACTCTCTCTTTCTTTTTTACGTTTTCTTTCTTTTTCTTTTCTTTCACAAATGATGCGAATAACATCATACCCCAAGCGCCTAGGGGCCTTAGCTAACGGGCTTGGGCTTCTTGGGCCAAATTTGCCATCCCGAAATTATTAATACCACTCCCTTCAATTATAAAAATAAAATAACATATTAATAATTTTAATATATTAATAAATATGCAACACTTAAATAATTAAATCAAATAATTAATTAAATTATTTTGGGTGTTATAGTCATCGTCACTGATAAAACCGCAACTTATATTTATCATCAATACCATCGTCAATCAAAATAATAGCCACTAGGGGCATTGTCGTCAAAAACATCAACACATCATTATTGACACCGGGACACTAATATTACCGATTACACCAAAAGGTTTTACTCCAGCTCACGACACCAAAAAGGACACCAAAAAGGGTTTTAGACACCGAAATAATTTTACAACGCCAACAACAACGACCACCGGGGACAGCCACTTGAGGCGCCCAGAAACCATCAGAAAAATAATAATTTTTACCTTAAAATGGAATACACCAGTAGGAAACTGAATAAGCTTGACAACGCACTTTGAAACACTTAGAACGGACACCCGAGTCAAAAGATATGTCAAAAACACAACCGGGAAAAAATTGAGCAACATTCTGAAAATGGCGCCCAGGCACTGGGCGCCGAGCAGGAAACACGCAACACCGACACAAGGCGCCCTTGGCGCCCCTGCGCCAAGACACAGCGCGCAACACACACGGAAAACTGGCATCCATGGCGCCCCTGCGCCAAGACAGCGCGCAACACCCAGACACAGGCGCCCAGGCACAGGGCGCCAAGGCGCCCCTGCGCCAAGATACAGAAACACGCACCCACACACACAGCAACACACTCACACGCCTTGGCACACGGCGCCCATGCACTGGGCGCCAAAAATAGAATGGCAACGACTTGGCACACGACGCCCACACACAGGGCGCCAAACACAGGAACCCACGCACAGCACACTGGCACACAGAGACACACCCCTGGGCGCCAAAAACAGCAACAGAACACCAGGCCAACACAGACATGCACGGCGCCCAGGCACAGGGCGCCATTTCCTGCGACACAAACACCACACGCAACACACTTAAACACGGTGCCCATGCACTGGGCGCCTAAAACAGAACATGCACAAGACATCCAACGCAACACAATTGGCCACAGCGCCCATGCACAGGGCGCCAAAAACAGCACCACGCCAAGACACCAAAACGCAACATCCTTGGCCACGGCGCCCATGCACAGGGCTCCAAAATCAGCACACTTAGACATGGCGCCCAAGGCGCCTAGGTTTCACAAATTCTTGTTTCATCAGCAAATTAAAACACCAATTCAAATCACCAAGGTTAAATCACCAACATGAACATCAGTTATCATAGTCCACCCAATTAACATCAATTGAAGACACCATCAACAAATATTCAAGCACTTGGCATGCAAATCATGGATTTTCAATCACAAGGCATTTTTTTTCTCCAATTAGCACATTCATGTTATCTCTATCATCTAATCAACATCACATCAAATACTAGGCATCATAGGTCTAAGCCCCTACCCTAATACCCATCATACCCACCATTATAGTGAAAGAGAGATCTCACCCTTACCTTAACTATTTGGATTAGAAGACCCTGGAGAGAAAGTCACCCACAGAACACAGCAACACAACTTCTCTTCTCTTCTCCTTGATTTCGCGAGTTCTCCCTTCTTCTCCTCTCTTGGATGTCGCCGCCCCTCCTTCTCTCTTTCTCTCCTCTTCGCAATTTCTTTCTTTTGCACAAAATGAGCCAAACTCTAATTTTTAGGTTTAAATATGCACCTAGTCTAGTGGGCCTGGATCGCGGGCTTTCCTTCAGCTTAAGCCCAATTTAATTAGTGCCACCACTTCCTAATGAAATACCACACCTTAATATAACTTATAATTTTAATTATACCAATTAAATAAATAAATAAATAATTGAATACCTAAATATTTAATTAAATAATTTAATTAAATATTTGGGCGTTACACCCTGCTCCTGGGCGCCAAGACTGTTGTTGCTTCGGTTGTGCTAGGCGCCCTGTTGCTGGGCGCCAAATCTGTTGTTGTTGCCAGTTGTGCTAGGCGCCCTGCTCCTGGGCGCCAAGTCTGTTGTGTTGCCTGTTGTGCCAGGCGCCCTGCTCCTGGGCGCCAAGTCCGTTGTTGCCACTGTTGTCCTAGGCGCCCTGTTGCTGGACGCCATGTCTGTTGATGTCATTGTTGCACTAGGCGCCCTGTTGCTGGGCGCCAGTTCCTGTTGTGCTGCTGTCTCTCTTGGTGCCCTGTTGCTGGGCGCCAGTTTCTGGTTGTTGTTGCTGTTGGTGCCTTGTTGCTGGGCGCCAGTTTCTGTCTGCTGTGCTGTTGCCTGTCTTGGCGCCCTGTTGCTGGGCGCCAGTTTTTGTCTTGTTGCTGTTGCTGTTGGCGCCTTGTTGCTGGGCGCCAGTTTCTTTCTTGTTGCTGTTGCTGGTGGCGCCTTGTTGCTGGGCGCCAGTTTCTTGTCTTGTTGCTGTTGGCGCCTTGTTGATGGGCGCCAGTTTCTGTCTGCTGCTGTTGCCTGTTGGCGCCCTGTTGCTGGGCGCCAGTTCCTGCCATGTCTAATAAATGTTGCTGTCTTCTAAAAATGGTGTTGCTGTCACTGTAAAACAAACGTTGCTGTCTTCTAAAAATGGCGTTGCTGTCACTGTCTAATAAATGTTGCTGTTGCTGTAAAATAAATGTTGCTGTTTGTTGTAAATTCTATTGGTGTTTTTGGTGTCGGTGGTTGTTGATGTCACAGTCAAGTTGTTAGACTGTACTATAGGTGTTGGTGTTATCGGTGATGATGTAACAGGTGATGTGCCTATTTCATGGGCTAAGGTGATAGGTGATGAGTCTATGACCATTTGTTGATATTGGTGTTGATTGTGTCACATAGATGACTATTGTTGTTGATTGTCTCTAGTGCATTGTTCATGGTGTCTCATACATTCCATATGCATTGTTTTGGTGATGAAGGCTTCGGCCTTGGAGCTATAGGTGATGATGGTGATGCTCACACAGGTGATGTGCCCTTATTGGCTAATTTATTGGTGATGATTGGTACCACATGCATATACCCGTTGGTGTGGGTTGCATCTCATATACTTACTCGTGATGTTGGTGATAATTCTTGGTGATTTGTAATTTGATGTTGTTGTGAAGCGGTAGATATAGTTGTCGTAACTCTAGCATATTGCCTATCATATATGCTATTATAATGTTAGATATCTCACCCCTTCTGTTTGAATGTTACCCCTATGTTGGTAACGTTCAGGTGATTGCGAGTGAAGGCATGTCTACCTTCGCTAGTTGAGTCGGTGTCGTCGCTCTGATACGTAGCACTCAGGGGGATGAACGCTAGTTTTTATTAGTTGTCCTTATTATTTAATTTCTGAAGTTTATGGTGATGTTATAATTATTCAATTGAACCTTGATTTTTATTCCGCTGCGTGGTGATGTTATGACGTGCTATGTGTCGCATTATTTTAATGGTGAAATTTTATTATTGGCGTGTGATGTTTAACGGTGAAAATGTGGCATCCCTTGTGGGTGTATTGAAGAACGTTTTTGAAAACTCTGATTTTTGTCAAAAATTTTCCGGGTAGAAATGGGGTGTTACATTAGTGCCTTCTTAACATAAGCCTTGGTTGCTGGAAATGTTAATGAAGATGCCTAAGATTCTTCTTAAGGGTAGTACAGTTGCTAGTGTTGTAAAAGAAAACTAGTGAAAGGCTTCCGTCCACTCCATTGTTTACCTTTCCTTTACTGTTTACCTTACAACCTGTTTTAAACGAAAGGCTTCCGTCCACTCCATTGTTGGAATCATCCTACAATCTCAAGCCAAACCATATTGAGCTAGCTTTTCAATACACTACAGCATTTCTCATCTTCCTAACCAAGCATTATCATAACACATCATCACTAGTGTAAGAAGCAAAAGACACACTCATATCACCTATCAAAGTGTCTTCTTTCACTGTCCAGTATCTAAGAAGATACAATATTCATATTCTCCAACCCTCTATATCTTCTTAGCTCAGTGACTTAGCTATCACCAACCGTTGATATTCTTCAAAGCTTTCAAAGTTTTATTATCTTGGAAGTCTATTTGATATCTTCCAAGTGATTCAGTTAGTTAAGCAAAAAAATTTAAAAGAGTAACAATTCAAACCCTCCCCCCTTTCTTGTGACTCCAGTTGAATTATATTTACTTCATAGGCATCACACGATTATTGGAAAACTAACCACCTGAAGCCAAGTCACCAAATAACGAAGGCGGAAGTTTCTACCACACAACTCTTGTAATGTGCCCCTATGAAGTCCATGGATTTATCACAGTTGTCTCTTATTATTTTGCAACATCTCCATATGTTAAACCTTTTCTTCAGCGAGATCCGCCCCGAAATTTATAAGGCATCGGAAGGTGTCTTGTAAAGCCGAGTTGTCTACTCATGAAGTTTGGATGATAGAATTCGGTAAACACGTTGTTGTATTGAGATGAGCCTTTATAATTGGTGAGCAAATGTTTGGGGGTTAGGACTCGGAACCAATTGTCTTTCACAGCTTCGTAGTCAGCTCGAGGAAGTCTTGTGTAGGGCTTCAGCGCATGAAAATTCAAATTGGGACCAACTTTTAAGTGGCATTAAGTTGGAATTTCATGTTTTTTTTTTATCTTTTTCTATCTTTCTGCAAAATAAAGAGCAAATTAAATCAGTAATTTGTATAATTAGTAATAATTGCTCTAAACAATACCTGAAAATACCCCTAAAAATGCACTAAATTGGAGTTTATCATTGGTCTATTCTTTCAACCAAATGGTGGTCTACAAAGTACGGCCTCAGTCGCTGAGCTTCCATTACTAGTGCCAAGGTTACCTTCTCGACCCTCTGGTACCTTGTTTCTAGACTTTGAAGCACTCTGCTAACAAAGTAGTTGATCTTTGTCCGCAACACTGTGCTCAGAGTTTCCTCTGCCACTGCCAAGTAGAGGTACGGGGCTTCTCCCCCTACCGGTCTTGTGAGGATTGGAGGTTCGATGAGAATCTTCTTGAGCTCAGAAAGGGCATTTTCACACTGCAGAGTCCATTGGAACTCGACCCCTTTCTTCAATCAATGATTTGTTTGCAGCTTTTGGGACGAACCTTGACAGAGCGACAATTATACTTGTTAACTTTTGAACTTCCTTCTTTAAGGCCAGCGGATGCATATCTGTTACAACCCTGCACTTATTCGGGATCACCTCGATCCTCCGCTCTGTCAGGCAGAAGTTAAGGAATTTCCTGGCCACGACCCCAAAATTGCACTTTTCTGGATTGAGCTTGAGATTTTTCTTCCTTGCCTTGATTTCAGTGAGGTCGACCAGATTGCCCTCGTCAGACTTGCTTTTACGATCATGTCATCTAGGTAGATCGCCACCACTCGGCCGATCTATTTTTGGAATACCTTGTTCATCATACACTGGTAGGTAGTGTCGACGTTCGTCAGTTCAAAGGGCATAACTCGGTATCAATAATTGCCTTGTTCTGTCGTGAAGGCAGTCTTTTCCAGGGTTGAGGAAAAAGGGGGGAACAAATTTAGAGTGCTGAGGCGAGCCACTAGACCAAATCTCAGGAGATAATTGCCAAAGGAAAGAACTCAAGAGAAACCCTCGGGGCGTACCACAAGACAACTCCCCGAGGAAGGGGTTAGCCCGAGGGGCAACAAGCAAGGCCGAGGGAGGGTGAAACCTCAGCCTATAGAGTACCACAGCCAGGGTATGCTCGGGTGCCTGAGTCAATGTCCGAGGACGAAGGCTAGCCGAGTAAACCAAGTGGCGGAGGTACGGCAGGTTTTGCTTGGAAGACAAGGAAGAGAAAGCACGAAGGAGTTCACCCCACTAACCGTGCTAGTGGGATCGTGGGTAGTTACTCCGCCTCTTTAGGGCTTAGGAACAATGGCAATCGTCGATCTTAGACCAATGCAACGGTTGGCAAGTGTTGGCTATAGAAGTGGCCGATGAGGGCCTATGTATATAAATAGGAGAAGGATAATTGTACTGAACACACACAATCAATCAAACTCCACGTTTATTTCGATTTATCTTCTTTATCGCATTTTTATCTTTATTTTGATGCATTAGGCGACTAGAATAATTCAACCCTCGCTTCCCATTCACTCAACCTGACCCTTTCTAGAGGAGTCAGGATACCCACAGTCAAGGAGCAGAGTTCCCTCCTTGGCGCAATTGCTTGAAGAACAGAAGAATCAAAAAACTGTCCAAACATCTGGCCGATACCACGGCTAGGACCTAAGAGTTTGACGAAAACAACAATTGGTACGCCGAGTGGGACAGGAATGGGTGAATAGACCTCTGTGTTAGGCTCCGGCAAAAACTTAAGTTTGGAATCACCTTCGGCATCAAAGAAGGCAACTGCTTCCAAAGGCAAAATCAATGAACCAGTAGGTGTTTCGGGGAATACTGCCTTAACGGTTACTGCTAAGTCGAATGAACCACCTCACCAAGGTGAGGAACCCATGCTCATGACCACGTCATTCATTCGGCAACAATTTGATATGGGGATACATGACATAATGTACCAAGTGTCCCAACAATTGGCTAACATAGTTAAACCTATGGTGCACTTTGAGGTGCAACATGCCAAAAAATTGGAACAAAGGCACACGACGCAAGGTAGCAGCGCTACAAACCCCATTTTACCCAGCCAATCACGGGGAGGAAAACCTTCTTCTATGGGAGGCACGCATCAGACTTTGCCATACGCCAATCTTGTTGGACCTCAGTAGGCATCTTTCTGTAATTTTATGGGAGACATGCATCAGTGTCCACCGAGTGGGAGTGTGACTAGTGTTAGACTATCTGATAACCTTAGAGGGGGGGGGGTGAATAAGGTTATGTGCAAAACTTGAATTCTTTTTAATTTTAAGATAATGCTAGTTTAAATTAAATGCGGAATCTGAGATTTAAACTTATATGATGTATGAAAGTAGGCAGATCAGGCACAGTAAGATGTTACTATTTAATATTCACTGTAACCAATTATTTATAGCTAAACAGGCAGATCATGCAAAGAGTACTATTACGCTATTTTCAGAGTTCAGGGTAGACAGATATTATAAGCTGCGTAACAATAAATAGATCGGCGCAGTGATAGTATAATTATAACCAGATTATAACCAGACAGATCTAGATGCGGTGATGTATTATGCTAACTACACTATGATTGGTTTTAACAATAATCAGATATTTATGTTTAGCGCAGTATAACAATAAACAAACACAAATGACAAATAAAGTAAAAGAGTAGGGATAGAGATACACCAGGAATTTAGCGAGGTTCGGGATAAAAGCCCTACGTCATCGGCCTCCGACTTTGCAACCTTTGGACTTGCTAAAACCCACTATATGAAGAATTGTTTACAGACAGGCAACTTTCAAATAGCAAATCTCAATTCCCCCGAACTGAGAACCCGAGCACACAGCTAAGGATTTCAACCCGCTTCAATCTCCTGATTGAACGACCCAAGAGCACCTCCCAGGATTTCAATACCACTTCAATCTTCCTTGATTGAAAGACCCAAGATCACCTCCAGGGATTTCAAACCAACTCAATCTCCTGATTGAGAGACCCAAGAACGCTTCCCAGGATTTCAAAATGACCCCACAAAAGTAGATTACAATATAGAAGCTATGATCTAATCACCTCAGATAGTATGACAATATAATAGCTGTGAGAGATGAGTAGATCTATAAAAATGATATGAAAGTGATAGCTCTATTTTTCTTTTTCTTAGATCTAGAAATTTCGTATGAGAGGAAGAGAGAATTGTTGAGAAGTGTGGTGTTTTGAGAAATGAAATCACACTTGTATTTATAGTGTTAGGAGAGGTTTGAAAAAATGAAACTCATTTAATACATAGTATAATCGATTATGTTAGAAAACAAAAGAATTGAGATAATCGATTAGTTTGATGGATATGGAAAGTTTGAAAGACTTGATAATCGATTATCATATGAAGTTATAGGAGTGCATAATCGATTATTGTTGTCAATCAGGACAACAGGAAGTGCAATAATCGATTATGTGATATGGTTATATGAAGGAGCAATCGATTATTGGTCTTAAAAAGGAAGGTAAGCCAACACTATAATCGATTATGATGTATAATGTGAATGAGGTTCTAATCGATTATAGTTGTAAAAAAGGAAACAATTCTTGGCTTGATAATCGATTATTTGTTTTAGATTATGTGCTCTGAAACATTCAGGCACCTAATCTATTACCATAATCTATTATCTTTGTAAAAATATAGGATTTTGATTTCAAGCCTTCAACCAAAATAGTTTTAGTGTTTATGGTGCCACCTTATGCATGCATGCAATTTTGTAAAATATTTTTCAAAGATCATTTTGATGCATCATGCATGTTTAGAAAAGTCATCTCTCTCAACTACTAAAGTGCCATATACTTTAGGTGATAGGACCTTACAAGGTGTCCTAAAGAAGGCACATAATCAATTTTGGTCTTGAGTTTGCTTCTTCTCCAAGCTACTCCACTTTAGTGTCTTCTCCTCTTTAATTTTTGTCCTGCACTTTATTCAACTTGAACCATTAGTAGATAAGATGTAATTTGTTATCATACAAAACAAGGAGTGTTTGCCCCTGGTTCAACAACTAGGACTCAGCAGGTGTCCATTCATCAGGTAAATCCTACTCCTGTAATTCCTCAGCCTGGTACTTTTGCCACTGCCAACATTGGGGGGCAGTTTATGGGGAATGTCACTAATACGGCTTTTCTTCAGCAGGGACAAGTGCAATTGGCTAGAAGGTCGCCCGAGGCAACAAACTTGGTGGGTCTGCCGCAAGGACCATCCTATGGATGTTCTGCCGCGGCTAACTACCCGGCTTATGCATGGGTCCAAAGCCCACCTGGCTCAACAAACCTACCTCCTAGTCAACCGTTCCCTGGAGCATTCAGTACCTACCCGGCGGGTTCCTATATACAGACATAGATGAATGTTGTCCCGGTCGAGCAGCCATGGAATCAACTTCCACCTCACCGAGGCACACATGCATTTGTACCAGGAATTGACCTTGTTAACCTGGCCCAAGTAGTACCTGGGCAGCCATGGACAGATGCTCCACCTCAGGTACCGCCGCAGCCAGGGGCGCAGGGTCCCCCAGATACAATGTGGCGACCAACGCCTCCACCTGAAAGACCATCGGGGCCCCAACTCCTGGACCCTAATCTAATAGCTGACACCATCAGGAAGTTCTTTGGTGTTCAGTGGAAACCGCTCGACAGGCTAGTGTACAGGAAGTCTTACCCCGAATGGGTGGACTTATTGGTGCCTCTTCCCAGAGAATTCAAAACCCCTAACTTTGCCACATTCTCCGGGGGTGATGGCAAGTCCACTATGGAGCACATTGGCTGACTCACGGCCCAATGTGGGGAAGGAAACCAGAATGAGTTCCATAAGCTGCAGCTGTTCCCTTTGTCTTTGACAAGAACTGCCTTCTCATGGTACTCTTCTCTCCCACCAGATTCTATACAGACCTGGGCAGGCATGGAAAGGTGCTTCCATGACAGATTTTATTGGCCACGGCCTGAAGTTACCGCAGCCGATCTCATGAATCTACGACAAAAGGTGGATGAGGCTGTGACAGACTTTATTGAAAGATTCAGAAAGATGGCCGGAAAGTGCTCAGTACCTTTCCCAGAATCTCAATTTACTTCCATGGCCATCTCTGGAATGCACCCTCAATTGAAGGAGAAGCTTGTGGGACAAGCTTGCAGTGACCTCAATGGCTTGGCTTCTAGGGCAGTTCAAATTGAGCAGTTCATACAAGAGAGGGAAAGGAAGCGAGCTTCTATGGGTCGAGGGCCTCCGTTGGTGTCAGTAGTTGATGAAACAGAGGACTCTAATTATGATGAATCAGTCGATTACATGGCAGACATCTTGGTTGCCGAGATAGTTAAGGGTAAGGCCTACCTCTGTCCTGCTCTTAAACCTGCCAAGGGGAAAGAGAAAGACGATGATAAGGTTGAGTATTCCTTTGACATCACTAAGGCTGGCCAAATTTTTGACTACCTCCTTAAAGACAAACAGATCAAACTCCTCGACGGCCATAAGATACCTCCTCTTGATGAGATAAAAGGGAAGAAGTACTGTAAGTGGCATAATTCTTTCAATCACGCTACTTCCAACTGCATTATCTTCCACCGAGCTATTCAAGAAGCTATTAGAAAAGGAAGGTTCAAAATGGACGACAAGGGGACATCGGGGATGAGTATTGAAACCGACCCTTTCCCCAACATGAACATCAACATGGTTTCCTTCTCAGGGAGTGACGGAGGGAAAGGGAAGAAGAAGTATATGTGGGTTCCCAAGCAAGAGGTCTCCCCAGAAAAGAAAACATATGTGTTTGACCGGTTGGGGTCACCCCCTTGGGGATCCACAGTGGCAGAACGTATGACCCTCGTACAGGAGAAATTGCAGCTAGGGGGACCGAGTCAGCCTCAAGGACCTCAGAAGAAGCTCCCAAAGCCAGGGAAGCTTGTCCATGATCTCAGCGAATTACCCTTATCCAATCTCAACCCTGAGAGGCACATCCCTCGATCCAGAGACTTGAGAGAAAGACTTCAGCATGTCTCACCTAGGGGGCATGGTCGGCCTGCCGATGATCCCATTGGACAAGCCACCATGCTAAACTCGGGGAAAGAATCTCATCCCAGAGAGGAAAGAAGGGTAGCGCAAGTCACTGAGGCTCAAGGTTCAACATCGGTGGACATCACTGTTTTGAATGACCGTGAATTAAGGGCTATTAAAACTGTGAAGCCACCTTCAGAGGTGCCACAAAATCAGTGGATGACGCAGAAAATAGTGGAAGCACCAACATCCAGGGTGGCTCCCAAATCACGCTCACAAAAAGGAGACAACAAAGGGAGAGAGCTTTTAACAGAATGAGGGAGACACTTTAGATGCTCACCTCGGCCAGAGAAGGGAACGCCCAGATCATCCCCGCAGCCACTGTTTCTACGGCGTTGGAATAGGCCTTCCAAAAACCGGCCGAGGGCACAGCTCCGGAGCAGCAAACCCCTGACGTAGCTGGCCCTAATGCACCCACTGAGAAGGAGGAAGAACCCAACGCCATGATAGGAATGATGGATGCGCCCCATAGCCCACTCACCAAGGCAGTAATAGAGTGTCTGTATGGGCCCAATAGCCTGAAACCACCACAGCCAATCAATGCACCCCAGGTTGAAGGAACTATGACAGAGGAAGAACTTGCAGAGGACGGTCTTTTGGGGGAAGATGAAGAGAACCCCTTTGGTCCATTGAATTTTGACGGGGATTCCTTGACAGGGTCAATCCTCGATGACATTATGGGCGAGGCCGATAGGGAATGTTATGCTGACAAAGAGATGGTGAGCCTTCTCCCACAAGAATTTTGGGGAAACAAGGATTAGCCAAAAGCTCTCGAGGGAGATGTCTTTGCCGAGGAAGCCGAATGGGCTGCCTTAACAGAGCCTGAGGGAGCAGTCACGGAAGAGATGTTGTTCGAGAAACCCACGGCAGACATGACTAGACCCTTGAAGCCACTGTACATCAAAGCCCATCTGAACGTAAAGCTGTTTAATCGGGTCGTCGTAGATGGTGGTGCTGTGCTGATCATTATGCCATTAGCCACAATGAAGAAATGCTGAGGATCTCATTCCAACCACCATGACCATGACCAGTTTCATGGGCCACCCATCTCATGCTTTGGTAGTGTTGGTGGCCGATGTAACAGTTGGGTCTAAGGTCACTCGTTCGACCTTCTTCATCATAGAAGGGAAGCCGTCATATGCAGTGATCCTGGGGAGAGACTGGATTCATACCAGTGAGTGTGTTCCTTCCACCTTACATCAAAAGCTAATGATATGGATAGGAGATAAGGTGGAAATAATGGAGGCAGATCCCAATCCTTTCCCTACAGAGGTAAAAATGTTTGAAGTTGTGTTCTACTCCCCTCACTTGCGTCCTATTGCAATTTCTGGAAGTTATGAGGAAGGTGACATAGAATCATGTGATTGGACTAAGAAGGATTTTTAAATCAAGATGTTGGCGACCCACGGCCTAGTAATGAGAATAATGATTAATCTCCCAACAGAAGTCCAAAGCCTGCTGGATCGGCTACACCTGTTCCAAATCGAATCTAGCTTTGAAGAGGCTATATTTGGTGTCGTGTATGAAGAGGATGGATGCTCGGAATACTCCTCCCAAGAGGTTTCGGATGACCCTGATGATGGGACGTTGGCCGAACCTCCCTGCATAGAACCCATCTAGAGGAGAATACCCACGTTTGAGGCTTAAGACCCTCTAGTGGAAGTAAATCTAGGGAGTGAAATTGAACCGAGGATGACCAAGGTCAGCGGCAAGCTTCAGCCTCAACAACGAGATCAGGTGGTAGCTTTGATAAAGGACTACCGTGACTGCTTTGCGTGAGACTATCATGAAATGCCAGGCCTTGATAGAGCCTTGGTAGAGCATAGGTTACCCATCAAGGAAGGTTGCAAGCCCCATAAGCAGCCACCAAGGAGGTACATCCCGCAGCTAATGCCACAGATCAAAGCAGAGGTTGAGAGATTGCTCAAGGCAGGATTCATAAGAACTGCAAGGTACGTAGAATGGCTGTCTAATATAGTCCCTGTGATAAAAAAGAATGGCCAGGTCAGGGTTTGTATTTGTTCTGGAGTGGCCCAATAGGCCCAACGAGACAGTCCAGCGCAACCTGCTGCAAGGGGGTGCTGCGCGCAGCAACCAGGTGCAACATGGGCCAGCGGCCCATTCGACCAAGGCCGGCCCAATTCGGCCCACGCAAGGCGTGCTCTGCAAGACACGCCAACGGCCTGGGTGCCCCTATCACTATAAATACATGGCAGAGCTCCATAATCAGGTACGTTATCTCACCTTGTGAATCCTGCCCGAGCGTCACACTGACTAAAGCGTCGGAGTGTCATTGCAGGTACCACCCGCGTGCGGCCAAGACCCCAGGTTCCAGCCAGGTCCTCAACGACCGGGCCAGGTCCTTCCCTGGTTCCAGCCAGGTCCTCATCGTCCAGGCCAGGTCCTTCCATCAGCGACCGAGCCAGGTCCTTCCGTGCGGCCAAGACCCTTGGTTCCAGCCAGGTCCTCTACGACCCAGGTCCTCAACGACCCAGGTCCTTCTATTGGTCAAGGTACGATCAATTGGCGACCACAGTGGGAGGCCCGAGCGCTGTCCTACTTCGACTATGGCTCCACACGGAAGACCGCCCCAGACGCGGGCATCGACCATGCTGGTTCAGTGACCTAAGATGTTGGACGACCTAAAGAGCAGGGACGATCCAAAGACGCTTAAACGAATTTAAGCACAAAAGCTGGTCGCCCGTGAGCGACCCAGAAGGTCTGCCTAGCTCGGAGACCATAATTTCGTCCACGTTCACCCGATGGGGGCGTGTGAGCATGCGTTGGAAAGCTGAGAAGTAGAGCTACAGTTTTCGTGTTGAAGTCAAAATCAGATTCGGGCGTTCTACACCCTTTTCTCGTCGTTCAAGTGGGACGCACAAAAGCTGGTCGCCCGTGAGCGACCCAGAAGGTCTGCCTAGCTCGGAGACCATAATTTCGTTCACGTTCACCCGATGGGGGCGTGTGAGCATGCGTTGGAAAGCTGAGAAGTAGACCTACAGCTTTCGTGTTGAAGTGAAAATCAGATTCGGGCGTCCTACACCCTTTTCTGGTCGTTCAAGTGGGACGCACAAAAGCTGGTCGCCCGTGAGCGACCCAGAAGGTCTGCCTAGCTCGGAGACCATAATTTCGTCCACGTTCACCCGATGGGGGCGTGTGAGCATGCGTTGGAAAGCTGAGAAGTAGAGCTACAGCTTTCAAGTTGAAGTCAAAATCAGATTCGGGCGTTCTACACCCCTTTCTGGTCGTTCAAGTGGGGCGCCCGACCTACAACGAGTGCCACCGAGTTGGCCCAATCGAGTGTCACCGAGTTGGCACAATCAAGCGCCATCGAAGTGGCCCAAGGGTTTGAATAACCCACAAAGCGTAGGTCGCCGAGCGACCTACATCGAGCGCCATCGAAGTGGCCCAAGGGTCAGAATGACCCACAATCAAACGTAGGCCGCCGAGCGACCTACATCGGGTGTCACCGCATTGACACAAGCGATTGCCACCGAGTTGGCCCAAAATAGATCACCGTGTTGATCAAATCGAACGTAGGATCCCGAGCGACCTACAACGAGTGTCATCGAATGGCTCCAAGGTCCCGAGCGGCCTACTAAGAGTGCCATCGAATGGCCCAAAGCGAGCGCCATCTAATGGCCCAAGCAAAGTGAGTGGCCGCGACCACGTTCCAATAGGAGTGGCAACGACCATGTTCCCATACGAGTGGCAGTGACCACACCCCCAACGGTTTACGCTAAGTCGCTCCCTGTAGGTCGGCCGAGCGAGGCTAGACAGGGGGCAACGAGTCAAGCCTCGAATAGGCTGCGCTAAGTCGCTCCCGGTAGGTCGGCCGTGCATGACTCCAAGGGGGCAGCGACCCCTGGATAGGTTTTGGTCCCGAGCGACCCAGTGCCTAGACTTCAAGCCAGACCGTGACTTGGTGTGGCGGCGACCACACACCTCAAGAGATGGAGACCGAGTGCGCAATGCAACCCGGCCGCTTACGGCATTACTCGGGGTCAACGACTCAAGCCTCAGCCCGCCCGCTGGCGACCTAGGCTTGGGGGGCAACTGTTCTGGAGTGGCCCAATAGGCCCAACGAGACAGTCCAGCGCAACCTGCAGCAAGGGGGTGCTGCGCGCAGCAACCAGGTGCAACATGGGCCAGCGCCCCATTCGACCAAGGCCGGCCCAATTCGGCCCACGCAAGGCGTGCTCTGCAAGACACGCCAACGGCCTGGGTGCCCCTATCACTATAAATACATGGCAGAGCTCCATAATCAGGTACGTTATCTCACCTTGTGAATCCTGCCCGAGCGTCACACTGACTAAAGCGTCGGAGTGTCATTGCAGGTACCACCCGCGTGCGGCCAAGACCCCAGGTTCCAGCCAGGTCCTCAACGACCGGGCCAGGTCCTTCCCTGGTTCCAGCCAGGTCCTCATCGTCCAGGCCAGGTCCTTCCATCAGCGACCGAGCCAGGTCCTTCCGTGCGGCCAAGACCCTTGGTTCCAGCCAGGTCCTCTACGACCCAGGTCCTCAACGACCCAGGTCCTTCTATTGGTCAAGGTACGATCAGTATTGATTACAGAGATCTGAACTTGGCCACTCCAAAGGATGAGTACGGTATACCTGTGGCCGATATGCTTGTCGATGCCGCGTCGAACAATGCCATCTTGACTTTATGGATGGCTATTCTGGTTATAACCAGATATACGTGGACGAAGCTGACACTCATAACACCGCCTTTAGGTGCCTTGGCGCCTTAGGCATCTATGAATGGTTGGTGATGCCTTTTGGCCTAAAAAATGCAGGAGCCACATACCAAAGGGCCATGAATGCTATTTTCCATGACCTCATTGGTAAAATTATGGAGGTATACATTGATGATGTGGTGGTCAAATCCAAGAGTTTCGAAGCCCAGAGAGTGGAGCTTGAACAAGCTCTAAAACGGATGAGGCACCACAATCTCAAAATGAACCCTGCTGAATGTGCTTTTGGCGTATCTGCAGGCAATTTTCTAGGTTTCTTAGTGCACAACCAGGGCAGTGAAGTAGACAAGAACAAAGCTCGAGCTATTCTAGAGGCTAGGCCCCCAAGAACTAAGAAGGAGCTGCAGAGTTTACTAGGCAATATCAACTTCCTAAGGAGATTTATCGCCAACTTGGCCGGAAAGATGAAAGCTTTCTAACCTTTGTTGAGGATAAAGAGTACTGAGGAGATGATATGGGTACTCGAACAACAGGAAGCCTTTGAACAGATCAAGGCTGCCGTAACAAACCCCCCTGTCTTTGTGCCTCCGCATCCTGGGAAGCCTTTGAAATTATATATTGCGGCCAAAGACCAGGCTATCGGCTGCTTGCTAGCCCATGATGATGATAATGGCACTGAGCGTGCTATATATTATCTTAGCAGGATTCTCAATGATGCTGAGATCAGATACTCTCCTATTGAGAAGTTGTGTCTGACTTGTTTTATCTTTTACCTAAAGAGCTTTTGGTTGTGTGCAAAGTGGATATAATCAGGTATCTCCTTAATAGGCCCGTCTTACAAGGAAAACTAGTCAAATGGGCCATTTAGTTAAATGCGTTTGCCCTGATTCATATGCTTCTGAGAGCAGTCAAAAGACAAGCTTTGGCCGATTTCTTGGCTCAGCATCCTTGTGTAGAGCTACACAATGCTCCAGTCAAATCTGTCAACTATTTGGGCCTGAAGCCATGGGTCCTTATGTTTGATGGTTTTAGCACCCAAACAGGGGCAGCTATTGGTGTGGTCATCACCAGTCCTTGTGGTCAAACATGGAGGTTCATGTGCAGGATAGGAGATCAAGCCTCCAATAATCAGGCCGAATATGAGGCCTTGATTATGGGACTTGATATCTTGGCCGCCATGACGGCCCAATACATGGAAATAAAGGGTGACTCACAGCTGGTGATCAAGCAGATCACTGGGGAATACAAGTGCTACAATGCAAAGCTCAAACAGTTGAGAGCCTCGGCGCACAACTTGCTGAAACTGTTTGCCGATGCTGTCATCATGTATGTCCCCAGGAATGAGAACCAAGAAGCAAATGACTTAGCCCAACAAGCCTCAGGTTACAAAGAGCTAGTGGTCGAGGTACTGCAACAAGATGCCTTGGCCCCCACCTTGAAGGATCATTCCAATGCTTGGATTGAAGTATTGACAGAGTACCTCCGTAACCCAACGGCTAATACTGACTTCAAGGTCAAACAAAGGGCTCTAAAGTATATCTTGATAGGGGACGACCTATATAAGAGAAGCGCCAATGGGGTGTTGTTAAGATGCCTCAAAAGAAAGGATGCTTATGTGGTGATGGCACAAATCTATGCAGGGATTGGTGGTGCACATAGGTCTGGCCCCATCATGAAATGGCTGATCTACAGACATGGATATTATTGACCAACGATCACGGCCGATTGCTTCCAGTTTGTAAAGGTATGTGAGGCTTGCCAGCTGCATGGACCAATTCAGAGAGTACCTGTAGATGAGCTTCATCCCATTGTCAAACCTTGGCCATTCAGAGGCGGGCCATGGATCTAATCGGTAAGATATACCCTTCAAGCTCAAAGGGCCATAACTTCATTATTGTGGCCACCGATTCCTTAACTAAGTGGGTGGAAATTGTGCCTTTAGGGAATGTCAATCAGGCTGTGGTGATCAAATTCTTAGAAAACCAAGTCATATACATATTTGGCATTCCTGAAACCATCACGGTCGATCAAGGAACAATGTTCACCGGGGAACAGGTAGTAGCCTTTGCTCAAGAATACGACATCAAGATGAGACACTCGTCTCCTTATTAAGCTCAAGCTAATGGATAAGCAGAGGCTACCAACAAGATCATCATTGAGCTCATCAAAAAGAAAATAGAGGATAAGCCTTGACGGTGGCACGAGACCCTTAACGAGGTCCTTTGGGCCATGGGAAATTCCAAGTCCACGGCCACGAGGGCGACTCCTTATCGTTTAGTCTATGGGCAGGATGCCGTGTTACCATTGGGAATCAGTGTGGTGTCATTAAGAGTAGCTCGGCAACACTCCCTCGGCTTGGATGAGTACCAAGTCATGTTAATGGAACTGGACTCGGTAGATGATGACAGACTGGCTGGCCTTAGCAAAATTGAGATGAATAAAGCCAAAACAGCTCGAGCCTACAACAAACGTGTCAAGCCAAAGAAGTTTGTTGAGGGTGACCTCGTGTGGAAGACTATTCTGCCACTTGGGAGGAAAGATCCCCAGTTTGGCAAGTGGTCCCCGAATTGGGACGGGCCCTACATCGTGAGTGAAGTGTACGACAGTGGGGGCATTCCGTTTGATTACGCTAGACGGAGAAGAGTCCGAAACGAAAATTAATGGCAAGTATCTCAAAGCATATTATCCTACTCTATGGGAAAGTATGAAAGGGAAATAAAGTTGGTAATTAAACAAAAAAGAAATTGTCATAGTGGCTCGCCACACACCGGCAGCCTGGTGGTGAAAGCAAAGATTATAATACTACCCAACATTTTCCTCACTCGTGATAATTGGAACTGCAGAAGTATCAACATTGGCCTCGGCCTCCACTAAGATTTCACCTACAACAACCTCCGCCCCCTTAGCCGCAAATGCATCTGTCACAATCTCAACCACCGCAGCAGCAATATCATTTGCTATGACTTCATCTATCTCAGCAGCTGCAGCATCACCCAGCATCTCCAAACCCTCATATGGGGAACTCATTGACGGGAATGTTTGTCATACTGGCTCCCCCATTTCATTGGCAACGTCGTCCCTGGGGTTTATAATTACCTCGGCAGTAGGGGCGTTGCTGGGATTTGGAAGATGAGGAGAAAGTGGTGGCTCACCTGTCACGACTTCAGCAGTGGCATGGGCTTCAGCAATCTCTTCAGCAGTGGCGAGGGCTTGCTCATAAGATGTTCTTAAGGCCCCCCATCCCTCGACAGCTTGCCGTAGAGCAGCACGACTCTTGTCTAGATCTGCCTCCAGACCAGGTCGTAAGGGAATGAGGTGTGTGAGGGGAGGATCCAATGCAGAATTGCGGTGGAAAATTTGAACGATATCTGAGGAGATTGTAGTAAGTTTATCTGCGTCTGCCGAATGTTGAGGGGTAAGAGAGGCCAGCTTAGCTTGAAGGGAAGAGATTTGGTTCTCAATAGTCTTGATCCTACAGGCAATTCTTTCCTGTTCTGCTAGGGTACTCTGCTTGGTTTGACTGAGGGAGATAAAGGCAGCCCGATAACCATCCTTCTCATCACGGAGGGAGTCCAGCTGTTGCAAAGAAGTTAAAGCCCGATCCTGAGTAGCTTTGGCTCAGCCATACAAGCTGGAGATGTCCCCGAGTTGAAGAGCTATCTCCTGCAAGACATCCTCTTTGATTGAGGGAACATCAGAGGAGTTAGAAACCCAAGATAATGAAGCCCTGGGGGCCGCCACTTGATCAGGATCGGTAGGGATCTCCCCGGCCAAGGCTGCCTCCACTTGAGCAAGGTCAATCTCTATGGAGGAAGCGACCGACTCTGGAGCCTCGAGACACAGAAAGTAGCGCTGCAGTTCCTCGTCAGTGATCGCTGGTGAGGCAAGGCCCTCGGGTTGATGATCAACATGGGGAGTGGCTTCCTCAAAGGTGGAGGGATCGACCACCACAGTGTTACCAGCAGGTTCCTGCAGAGAGGAAAACAATGAGAAAGAAGGACAATTGTAGTGAACACGTTGGACGACATAAAAGAAATAACTTATGGAGGTGGGAATTGGACTGCCGTAGACTAGAGCTTGAGAAGACTGAGGTGATTCGACTGGAGTGCGAAGCCACTGTGGAAGTATCCAAAATTTGATGAGAAAAATAAATAAACGGCAGAGCGCCCGTGGTGCATTAAAAGAGGACTTACCCGAAGCCGTTTGAAAGGAGGGGATGGCATTTCAGTATGTTGAGCAGTATGCGAAGGAGAATTGTGGGCAAGCAAGTCTCAAGTTCTTTTGCGTTGAAGGATGGGAACATTGTCGTCTTCATCATCATCATCATCTTTGTCATCATCGTCTTCGTCATCCAAGATAATTGTGGCAAGGGGTTGAGCTATGCAAAGATATCGGTCAATGAGCTCGTGTCAACAACATGAATAAGTAGGCAAAGGCCAGAAACTTACCGGTGGTAGAAGAGGGTTTCCTAATAGACTTCAGGCGAGGGGAAGAGCGTGGAGGAGGATCAAAAATTAACTACCTTTTCTTCTTTTTAGCCTCTGTCACCTTACCCGTTGATTGGACAGTCGTGTGGGGTGGTGGACTCACTCGGGTGGCCATCAAGATGGGCTGAACAGGAAGTCCCTCGGTTGAGCCCAAATAGCGTTGAAGGTATTCAATGGTGGGAGAGGAAAGACATGTGCCCGAACCTGCGACCATCAGGAACTGTCGCTGCTGGTTTCACTGACTTCTCTACGATTAACGCCCCAAGAAAAGGAGAGGAACTTCGCATTCTGATCCGCAAGGAGCTTGTTGAGATCGAAAGGCAGGATTCTCGCTTGGTGACGTCCAACGGCCACAGAGAGTCTGGCTCCAGCGACCAAGTCACGAGAAACGAGCACACGGCTCCAGTGGATGATCATGTCATAGTTGTCACGAGAGTAGGGGTCCAAATCTGCAGGAGTAAATATCCACCGAGGACCAAGACCTTTCTCCAGAACTGGACACCAACAGAAGCGTTTAGAAGGGTCCAGATCTAACTACGCTCGGAGCACTTCTGTATGCTCCAGAGGCAGAGTGGGGGTTGCAGCAAGAGCGCACCCGAGGACTTCGATGGCCTCTATGGACAGGTCAGGAGCAAAATTGGGGAAATAGAGTTGTGCCCAAAGTTGTAAAAACCAGATAGGGCCTTCAGCCTAGGAATAGGAGACTTTTTCCTTGACCTCTGCCACAAAGCTCTCCATGCTTTTGTAAGGGAGAGCAAGGAAGAAAGGGCCCCAGGCATACTTCTGGCCCGTTTGTAACAGCTTGATGATTCCGAAGGACTTGGTATTAAAAAAGAACTTGTTGAAGAAATACACTAGGAATGCATGGTGCTCTCCATCAGCAATAGACTCACCAATGAAATCGGGATTGGCATGAACCTCAAGGCCACCAGCAAGAAGCCCCAGAATGGCGACCACGTCCAAAAGAGTAGGGGTTAGAATCCCCCAGGGGAACACTAAGGCATTAATGGCGATTGACCAAAAAGACATTAAAGGAAACAGAAGGTCAGCGGTGTGCGGAATCTCTTGAGTTGACACCATAATCATGTCATAGATACCCCATTCCTTCCAGGCAGTGCCCTTATGATCAACAAATTGGTTCACCCAGGCGTTGTATTCGGCGTTGGTCTCCGGACATCCCCGGAGATCAACGAACTTTGCCTCGGCGTTGTACTAGTTAGACTTGAGAGGGAGGTAATAGGAGCCAAACCTCTGTTGGAAGAGCGCGAAGCTGTGGTCACATTGGCGGTAATAGGGCGTAAAACAGGAAGGGGACCAATGGAGGAGAAAATAGAGGGGTAGACACTCTGGGAAGAAGAAGCTTGGGTGTGGGCGACCATGGTTAGAAGGAGAAAGTGGAAAGGGAAATGCAGGGGTTTACTGTTAAGAGATAAGGAACAAAGAGGGTGCAGGAATCTTGCAAAATATGCATCATTGCTACTTATAATCGTAGAGTGCCACCTGCGTGTCCTAGGGAACTGTTCCGCCGTCGTTTAGATTAACGCGAAGCGCCAAGTGTCATAATAGCAGGCCAATCTTTTCAAAACGTCACATCAGGTCATATCAAGGGTTTTGTAGCATCAGTCACGACCTCGCGGCCATACGACAACACAAAAAGGGGGGGCAAATGTTAACACCCAAAAATAACTAACTCGTAGGCCAGGGGTTGAGGAAAAGGGGCAACAAATTAATTTAGAGTGTTGAGGCGAGCCACTAGGCCAAATCCCAGGAGATAATTGCTAAAGGAAAGAACTCAAGAGAAACCCTCGAGGCGTACCACAAGACAACTCCCCGAGGAAGGGGTTAGCTTGAGGAGCCACAAGCAAGCCCGAGGGAGGGTGAAACCTCAGCCTATAGAGTACCACAGCCAGGGTAGGCTCGGGTGCCTGAGTCATTGTCTGAGGACAAAGGTTAGCCGAGTAAACCAAGTGGAAGAGGTAAGGCAGGTTTTGCTTGGAAGGCAACGAAGAGAAAGCACGAAGATAGAACGTGGGAGCAGTTGAAGATCAAGTGAAGGAGTGAGGCCGTGAAAAGCGGAGCGAGGGAGTTCACCCCACTAACCGTGCTAGTGGGATCGTGGGTAATTACTCCGCCTCTTTAAGGCTTAGGAACAATGATAATCGTTGATCTTAGACCAATCCAACGGTAGGAAAGTGTTGGCTATAGAAGTGGCCGATGAGGGCCTATGTATATAAATAGGAGAAGGATAATTGTAGAGAACACACACAATCAAACAAACTCAATGTTTATTTCAATTTATCTTCTTTATCACATTTTTATATTTATTTTCATGCATTGGGCCAGTAGAATAATCCAACCCTCGCGTCCCATTCACTCAACCCGACCCTTTCTAGAGGAGTCACGATACCCACAGTCAAGGAGCAGAGTTCCCTCCTTGGCGCAATTGCTTGAAGAATAGAGGAATCAAAGAATTGTCCAAACATCTAGTCGATCCCACCGCTGGGACCTAAGAGTTTGACGACAACAACAGTATCTTATTATATCCTAAGTAAGCATCCAAAAATGACAACAAACGGAACCCAAAAGCACTATCTACCAACTTGTCTACGCACATCTGCCATTTGCCATTTCTCTTTTTAACAAGGAAAACATTTGAGATCTTAGTCGTGTACTTGACTTCCTTGACGAATCCCCGGCAACGGCGCCAATTTGATCAGCGGTCGTACGCGGGTCAAAATAATTAAAAAAAGGTAAATATAGTATCAAGGTAAGAGACCTTGGTCGTCTCTCGAGGACCTCTAAATACAGAAATTACCAAAATCAGGAACCAAAATAAACAATAAAAAGGGGGGGGGTTTTGAAGAAAAGCCAATTAAAGATAGACAATCAATCCATTGGTTTCAGGTGCGTTTCTTGAATTTCTCATCGGTTCTAAAATAAAGATTTGTGCAAGGTTTGATAATTCTTGATTGATCATAAACTAAGTGAACAAGGGCCAGTCAGTTTATACGAATTCACAGCGTTTTAAAGCAAGCGTCAAAACAGTGTGTTCAATCAACCGTGATAGCGAACAAGTGCCAGTATCACAATTAACATCATAACTGAATTCTATCAATCCTATAAACAAGCGTCATAGACTCTATCAATTCCTATCCAAACTAAATTAAACAAGCGATAAAATAGTTTGTATAATGAAAGTTGCAAAACAGAATCATGATTAAGTAATTAAGCAAAACTGAATCATAAAACGAATCACATAAGCAAATCACTGAGTTTGAGTAATTAAGCAAAACACAAATCGAATTTGCAGCAAGAATTACGAAGATGAAATTGATAGAGAAAGAATTAAAACCATAAAAACAAAATAAACATTAAGCACTGAACCTCAAAATCCTTACAGCAACACCCTTCACCAATAGATTGATCTAGGGCTTTAAGCTTCCATGGAGGTTAGGGCACAAAACGTAAAGTTGAAAGTAGGAATGAGTAAGAGAGCCCAGTCGACTCTGAAAAGTGTATCTTATAAGACTAAAAACGAAAACCTAAATCCCTAAATGGGTAACTAGATAAAAGCCCGTTAACAAATTAATATTCGGCCCAAAACCCGTAATACACAGTACTGCTTCGGTAATTCGCAGTTTTCGCCTTCAATACATCAGAACTGGGTTTCGAGCTCAACAGAAGAATTGTAGCTCTGTTCCTTAGCTTTCCAACGCATGCTCGCACGCCTTAATCGGATAACCACAGACAAAGTTATCACTTGCAGAGTAGATAGGGGTCAATATGCAATAAAAACAAGAATTAATCGTGAAATTACTATATTGCTCAAATAAGACCCAAAATCTAGAAACGCGCTAAGACTTAAATATTAGACACAGAACACAATCAAAAATACCAAGTGCAAAGCTATAAAGAGTGCATTAAAATGCACTGATCAGGGGCGGATTTTGCGGCAGCCTCACCCTTTTCTTATTTTTGAATCTGCCGCCGTTGGGCAACCCATTTTGCTTTAGGGTTCACCGCGAGATGGTGGCAGGCAACCTCGGCTGGAATACCAGGCATGTCAGCTGCGGCCCATGCGAAAAGATCGGCGTGTTGACGAAGGCAAGTGATGAGATTTCTCTTTACATCATCGGGGAATGCAGCGTCGAGCTTCAAGGTCTTTGCTGGGTCGCCCCCCAGTGGTACTTCAATAAATTCTCCGTCAGGTTCAGGCCGCTTAATCCTCTTCTTCAAGTCTTTGTACCTTGACAATGCTTTGTGGCCGAGATTGGCCTCCGGTAGGTGGTTGACCTCGAGGAGCCATAGGAAGGAATTTGAGTCTGGTAAGAGCTAATGATGAGCTCCCACTATGGTTGCCAATGTTCTGTACCTTGCTTCCAAGATTCGAATCTGAGGTTACAGTTGGTAGAGTCGTTCGCTGAAGTCGTCCATTTCGGGCTTGAGTTCGAACTAGTGGAGTGTACCTGCAACCACTCTGATGCCAAAGTCTGGACTCAGAAGTGAATGGGAGGTACAAATGAGTGAAGTGTACCTGATTTCTGGGGGGTAGTTCCCTATTTATAGATGTGGAGAGGGGGGGTTGTCCATAGCTTTGGTTGGATCTGGGCTGCAGGATCAGGCGAGGCCAATCCTGGCCATTGATCTCGCTTACGCTTTTGCGGTTGATGTTTAGGCCGGACCCAGTGCTAGATTTAGGCCATGCCTTGTACGGATTGGGCTTTTGGCCCAGTCCGGAATAACACATATTAATAAGAAAATTAGGGCGTTACGGTTCTACCCCCCTAAAAAGAAATTTCGTCATCGGAATTTGAATGAGGTCGAAGAACAAAATAAAAGAGTAACTACTTAGAAGAGCTGGAAACTTATAGGGATTGTCAAGATATTTTTGGAGTTGATGAAAGAGTGAATATCAACAACTATTCCAAAATTTGGGTTAAGTAATTCTTAACTAGTTCACCAAAAGGAAAATACTTTTTAACTATATACCTCCTCCTAAAGTTAACATCAAACTTCTCTACATACTGATAGGGTGGAACTAAGAAACTGGTATTTCGAACTCGCCTAGGAGGTAACTCATTAATTCCATCGGGTCCTTTAGTTGGATTTTGCTATTGCTACTCACTAATTTATGGCAATAGGTTATCGACGTCTACCTACAAGGCAACTCGTACTCACAATACATCTCACGCACTCATGAATCCCAAATGCTAAAACTACCCATCTAACATATTCATCGCTGCTTAATTACCGGCGAAAAGTAATTGGGTTGATCAATCCTACCTACCCTTCAAGCCAGGTGACTTAAGCAATAATAACTACATAAATCGCTGGGAGCTCTATATACAAGATTCATAGGGATTGAATGTATGGATGTCTGCGTCACATCATTACTCCCGAGCTCTACGAAAAATTCTCTTTAAGGATAAGTGGTATTTCGGTTCTCACTTGGGTTCTAATTACTTTGTATCCTCTCTAACCTTGAAGATTCGTCCTAATCAAAAGATTACCTAACACTTGTCCCATTTACTATAAAACTAAACCTGCTCGATTGGTCAACAACACGACTATCATGAATGAAACAGGTAATGCATGCAACTCTATTCAAAGTTCAAACATCATAAAGCACAATAGACCCCAAATATAGTCCGGATTAGACTGAACTGCTCTGATACCGCTAAATGTGACACCAGCTACCCCGTTTGGAAATAGTTGCGTAATTAAAGTAACTTTTAGAAAATACATCTTTATAAAAAATTTCAGTCAAACGAAATAACAAGTATCACAAAGAAATGCGAAAATACAAATCAAACAAATAACATAAGTAAAGTAAAAACTCTATGGAACCCCTATGTCACATGTGAGAGCCTTTACCACTTATTACAACTTCTATGAACAAAAGAATACTCAATACATGATATAAAAAATTCTTCGTTTCACGCGAGACTACTTCTCGGCCTCCACATTGACAAATTCATTACCATCTGCTTGCTCATCACCTAAAAGTGTACAATGACACACGAGTAGCCACAAAGAAAAGTGAGGAAATAACACAACAGAGGAAACAATAAACGGTAGCGGACACAACATACATAACACGTATACACAAACAATCATCAATTAATCATCACCTACTCCTCAATGTCGCAACCTCACGTACGGTTCTAGGACTACAACGTCAACGCAATCATAATACCCACTACTCCAACGCCATGCTCAAAACGTCAACTACTCTGTCAATCATCTGGATCCATCTAACTCTGGGTAAGCGGATACAAGTGTCCTCACATCTCGAGATATAGATATAGTCTACTCAGGGTACCCTAGTGTTTTGTGGAACGCCCCAGTAGTGCCCCACTTAGGACCCCCCTAGAATCACAGATATAGTGTACGAAATAAGGAATAATTTCTGTCTATGATGACCAAAATAACGCCATAAACAGATTCAATAAGTGATTTTATATAGGACTGTGAGGTTTGGTAATTTTTGGCAATCAAATAAGAGAGGAGAAGGATTGAAAAGAAGATGAACAGTGTTTTCAAAGAACTAGGTGACGACATATAAGAATGGAACATAACCGAGAGCTTTCTTTTAAAGACATGAGGGTGTGCGACTATGAAAAGGTTTGGTGCATGATGAACTCTAATTTAGTGCATTTTTAGATATATCTGTTGTTCCTTGGTTCAAACTCTTAGGTCCTAGCCGTGGGTTCGGCTAGAGGTTTGAGCAGGTTCTTTGATTCCTCTGTTCTTCAAGCGATTTTACCAAGGAGGGAACTCTGCTCCTTGACTGTGGGTATCTTGACTACTATAGAAAGTGTCAGGTTGGGTGAAAGGGGACTGCGAGGATTGGATTATACTACTGGCTAATGCATAAAAGTAAAGATTAGTGCGAGAAAGAAGATAGATAAAAAATAAACGTAGAGTTTGATTTGATTGATGTGTCTCTATTCTGTACAATTGCTCTCCTATTTATATACATAGGCCCTCGTCGGTCACTACTCGAGCCAACACTTGCCTACCGTTGGATTAATCAAGATCAACGCACTACATTACATCTAGGCCCTAAAAACTAGGAAGCACTCTTCCACTCTTCCACCTTCGACCGTAAATTCATGAAATCGGTCACTGCCTCATCCACCTTCGACCGTAAATTCATTAAATCGGCAGCGGTAACTTCAGGCTATGGCCAATAAAATCTGTCATGGAAGCACCTTTCGATGTCTGCCCAGGTCTGTTTAGAATCAGGTGGGAGAGAAAATATGAAGAGAAGGCAGTCCCCGTCAAAGACAAGGGGAACAACTGCAACTTATGGAATTCATTCTGGTTTCCTTCACCACATTGGGTCGTAAATCGGCCGATGTGCTCCATAGTAGACTTACAATCATCCCTGGACAATGTGGCAACGTCCGGAGTTTTGAATCCTCTGGGCAGAGGCACCAATCTGTCCACCCATTCGGGGTAAGACTTCCTGTACACTGGTCGGTCGAGCGGTTTCAACTGAACACCGAAAAACCTCTTGATGGCGTCAGCTATCAAATTAGGGTCCAGGAGGTTGGCCCCCAATGGTCTTTGAGGTGGAGGCGTTGGTCGCCACAGTGTATCTGGGGGACCCTGCGCCCCTGGCTGCGGTGGTACCTGAGGTGGAGCGTCTGTCCATGACTGCCCAGGCACTACTTGGGCCAGGTTGACAAGGCCAGTTCCTGGTACAAATGCTTGCATGCCTCGGTGAGGTGGAAGTTGATTCCATGGCCGCTCGGCCGGGGCAACACCCATCTGTGTCTATATATAGCAACCCGCCGGGTAGGTATTGAGTGCTCTGGAGTACGGCTGACTAGGAGGTAGGCTTGTCGAGCCAGGTGGGTTCTGGGCCCATGGCTGCTGACTCGGACAATACCCACTGATCCAGCCATTCCCTAATTCTGGGGCAAAGCGTAGGCCGAGTAGTTAGCCGTGGCAGAACATCCATAGGATGGTCTTTGCGACAAACCCAACGAGCCTACTGCCTCAGGCGGCTCGGGCCAAATGCACTTGTCCCTGCTGAAGAGAAGCCGTATTAGTGACATTCGCCAAAAACTCCCCCCAGTGTTGGCAGTGGCAAAAGTACTAAGTTGAGGAATCACAGGAGTGGGGAATACCTGATGAGAGAGCGCCTGCTGAGGCCCAGTCAAACTCCCACTAGGTGAACACTGATGCATGCCTCTCATAGAAGTAAAGGAGGATGCCTGCTGAGGTCCAACAGGGTTGGTGTATGGCAGAGACTGATGGGTGCCTCCCAGAGAAGTAGGATGTCCTTCATGCGTTTAGCCAGGGAAAATGGGGTTAGTACCATTGCTACCTTGCGCTGCATGCCTGTGCTCCAATTCCTTGGCCTGTTGCACCTCATTATGCACCATAGGTTTAACTATGTCAGTCAATTGTTGGGACACTTGGTTTATATCATGTATACCCATGTCTATTTGTTGCTGAATGAATGATGTAGTCATGATAACAGGCTCTTCCTCTTGATGAGGCGGCCCATTCGACTCAGCAGTAACCGTTACAGTAGTATTCCTGATAACTCATTTTTACATGAGTTATTTATGCCTTTATGACTTAAATTCAAGTGACTTCTCAAGCAATATGTCCTCTCTATTTAGTAAATATTAGTTATTTAGAGAAAAGAAGGGTTAAGATCTAATTTGTTATCATTTGGCACATTTGGTGCCCTTGTGAATGTTTTAATGTTTTGTTAGTGCTGCAGCGTTAGGCGCTATAGTGCTATATTACGGTGGGCCAGCTGGACATCACAAAGGAAAGTTACATGTTGGAGCTTCATACTTTATGTCAAGTCAAATCCTGACTTCCCTGTGCCTAGGACTGTGTGGGAGCTTCCAAGTGGCTAGCTAGGACACTTGGTGCATTTTTATTGAAGGATTGCTTTTGGTTGGTGAGAAGTGTCATAGTCACCTTTTTGAAAAGCTACTTTATGAGATTAGGATAATATCTATCCATCTTCTCCACCCTTGCACCTAAATTAGAATTGCAAGGAGAGTTTTTGGGAGAAAAACTTGACACACATTTCCTCTATTAAACCTCCATCTTCAAGCTTTCATTTTTAGTTTATTTTGTTATCTTTCTGCGCTGTGAAGCTACGCTACAGAATCATCCTGCTGTGCATGACTTGGAATAGAGGGAGTGCATCTTTTGTAACCCTTTATTCCTTATTCTTTTACGGTAATATGAGCATTTTGTCTTGTATTGTGTTGATGATGCTTGTAATGAGCTGAACACTTAGTAGTTGGATTGCTTCTAGTTTGTAATGAACCTTTAGTCTTGTTAATATAATATTGTGATGTTTTGCGTTTCAATACTTGTATTTTAATGCTTTCAAACTTGTTTTGGGATTGGCCAACTGAAATGAGTAGAGTTGTGGGTACAGAAATGGTCCATGATTTGAACTCAAGGGTTGATATGAATGAAAGGTTGTTTAAAGACATTTAAACAACTTGTGCTTAACTCTAGACATAGGGGAGTAATAGTTCATAAGGTGAATACTGTGGGTTCTTCATTATATAGGGGTGGACTTATTTAGAACCTAGACATAGGAGTCTTGTAACAAAACCCCGGCGTCAGTGACTAAAAGGCATAGCATCATATGCTACAGCACTTAGCGCTATAGCGTCCAATGTTATAGCGCCTTACTTTTGGGGATTTATACAACAAAGAGCAGTCCAACTCATTTTATAAATTCTTGAACTTTCTTACTGTTTAGCAATATCTTTCTTATTTTCATGTCCAAAAACTTGTTATTTTTACTTTGTCCATTTCACTAAGTTATTAACTACTTAAACTCTTAAATTAACATCAATCCTTGTGGGTACGATCCTTACTTTATCATTATATTACTTGTTGCGATTGTGTACACTTGCACAAACTACTTTTCGCACAACAATTCCATGAAGCACCTACTAGCTCCATGATTTTGGCTTTGGCAGCAGTTGCCTTCTTTGATGCCGAAGGTGACTCCATGCTTAGGTTTTTACCCGAGCGTAGGTGCATACGCCAATGATAATCCAGTCCAGGCGAATCAAACGCAATGGTCTGTTCACCCGTTCTAGTCCCACCGGGCGTGCCAATTTGTTGTTGCTTGGTTCAAACACTTAGGTCCTAATCGTGGGTTCGGCCAGAGGTTTGAGCAAGTTCTTTGATTCCTCTGTTTTTCAAGCGATTTCGCCAAGGAGGAAACTCTGCTCCTTGACTGTGGGTATCCTGACTACTATAGAAAGTGTCAGGTTGGGTGAAAGGGGACTGCGAGGATTGGATTATACTACTGGCTAATGCATAAAAGTAAAGATAAATGCGATTAAGAAGATAGATAAAAAATAAACGTAGAGTTTGATATGATTAATGTGTCTCTACTATGTACAATTGCTCTCCTATTTATATACATAGGCCCTCGTCGGCCACTACTCGAGCCAACACTTGCCTACCGTTGGATTAATCAAGATCAACACACTACATTACATCTAGGCCCTAAAAACTAGGAAGCACTCTTCCACTAGCACGGGTAGCGGGTCAAAATATCTTCGCTTCTACTTCTACGACGCTTCTCCGCGATGTCTTACCCGCTCCAACATCTACATGTGTCCACGTGCGTTGAATCATTGCTCCCAATGCAAGACCCTCCAACTCGGCCAACTTCTCATGCCCACTACCCATCTAAATAGCTCGGTGAAAGACGATGCAATTAGAGGTGGCATGATTGTAGTGGTTATGCCACTTGCAGTACTTCTTCCCTTTCAACTCATCAGGGGGTGGTATTTTGTGGGCATCAAGCAGCCTGATTTATTTGTCCTTGAGCAAGTACTCGAATATATGACTAGCCTTAAATATGTCAAAGGAGTACTCAGTTTTGCTTTCTGACTCGTCCTTCTCTTTGCCCTTGGAAGGCTTTAGAGTTAGAAACGAGTAAGTCTCCCCTTTATCTCTCTCGACCACCATGATGTCTGCCGTGCGTTCGGTAAATCCTCTTAGGCATCAACTACTGCCACTAAGTGGGGTCCTCGACCCCTATAGCGCTCCTCTTTTTCTCTTTTTCCTATATGAGCTGCTCTATTTGAACAGCCCTAGACGCTAGGTTGCTGAGGTCGTTGCTAGCTTGCCCCACAAGCCTTTCCATCAATTGCGGGTGCATTCCAACAATAGCCATGGAAGTGAGTTGCGATTCCGGGAATTGAACCGAACATTTTTCGGTCACCTTTCTGAACCTTTCAATGAACTCGGTCACTACCTCTTCCACCTTCTGCCGTAGATTCATGAGATTGGCAACGGTGACTTCAGGTTGTGGCCAATAAAATCTGTCATGGAAGCACATTTCCAAGTCTGCCCAGGTCTGTATATAATTAGCTAGAAGAGATGAGTATTAGGTAAACGTAGTCCATGTCAATGACAAAGGGAACAGTTGCAACTTATGGTATTCATTTTGGTTACCTCCCCACATTGGACTGTGAATCGGCCTATGTGTTCCATTGTTTACTTGCCATCATCTTCGAAAAATGTGAAGAAATCTGGTTTCTGGTATACTGGCATGTCGAGTGGTTTCAGCTGCACACCGAAGAATTTCTTGATGGTGATAGCTATCAAGTTTGGGTTCAAGAGCTGGGACCCCAGGGGCCTAGGCTCCGGCGAAACAATCAGACTCCAGCATCAGGGGGACTTTGCATCACTGGTTGAAATGTTGCCTGACGTGGGCTAGTTACCCATTGCTACCCAGGCATTCCTTGGCCGAGGTTTGCAGAGCTAGATCCTTAAGCAAAAGTTTGGTTGTTCTGGCAAGGTGGAACTGATTCCATGACTGCCCGATAGAAGTACCAGTCATCTGTGGATATGGCTACGAACCCACTGGAAACAGCACAGGGCTTTAGGGTACGTCAAACTAGGTGGCAGACTACCCGAGCCAGGTGGGTTCGAGACCCATGGCTGCTGATTTGGGTAGTTTCCGCCTACCCTACCAAGCAAGGAAATGCAGGATCGTTAGCCGTCGAGGAGCACTCAGAGGATTATCCATGGGGTAAACATATCGACCAGTCATACCCTAATTTTGTCCGCCCAAGTCAAAACTTTTTTTTTTCAAACAAAAATGGAAACAATAAGGGTAATTCATAATTTGTGTAGGTTAATGGACTTTCACATTTATGTGTATTTGTCCCCTATCTCGCATTTTTATTTGAATTACGCGCACGCGCCAGTCGTAACTGCGTGAGCTTCCCTTTTTCCCTTGCCATTCGGCATGCATTTTAATCTTCAAAAAGGCCATTTATTGATCGTTATTAATTTTTGGCACAAAAAAAAAACATTTTTAGTAATTTTTGAGAATTTTAGGGAATAAAATAGTGCATGTTTCAATATCTGTGGGCATTCAAATGAGAGCAAGTTAATTATTTTTGAACTAAACCAAGTCAAGGATGAAAAATACAATTTATTCTATCAAGGATAATTTTCGTATAATTTTTTGGAAGAAAATCCTTGTTCAAAATAGTTAAAAGACATTTTTCCCATTTTTATTGCACAAGAAAGCTGAAAAAGGACCATTAAATATTCCCCGATTATTAAATGACAACTTTTATTGTCATGAATAATTAGAGGGATATTTCTATGGTGCCCAAAAATATGTGACACATTTTCAATAGGTGCACTATCATTTGCATGCCCAAAAATTCAAAATTCAAATAGAAAGTACAAAGTGTCCTCAATAAGACAAAACACCAAAAAGGAGAAGCAATTTTCCCTCTCCATTTTTGTGCCTTGGCCGAATTCCCTCTCTCTCTCTCTGTCTCCACAATTTCTTCCACACTCTTCTATTGTACAATTATTCCTTAAGAATATTCTTGTACTATCCTTAATCCTACCCATTTCATACACATCCCTAATTCCCACACACTCTCATGTAGATTCATACCCTTTTTATTGTAAATGACACCATCCTCTCACACTCACTCCTTCATAAGAAATTGCAAACTTACTTAAAATAGAACATCCCATTCCTATTCTACCATTAAACCTAATTTCACCCAAGACCATATATGAGCCTACTCTCCCAAAATACAGGGAGAAGTTCATTTTTTGCACTAAAACCTCTATCTCCTCCTCTCCTTGGCCGAATTCTCTCTCTCTCCCCCACCTCATCTTTTTCAATTTCTTCACTCAATCATCCATTAAAACACCTTTCCTACACTAAATCTTCCATCCTTCTTGCATTCTTCTCAAAGATTCACCTTCAAATTCAAGGATCAAGTTCAAAGTTGAAGATTGAAGAGTAGATTAAAGGGGTTTTGCATTCATTCATCTCATTTCCTTCCTTATTTTAGCTTGGAGTTGAGGTATACTTTAAAACCTAGCATCATCTTCCAATTTTAGCATCAAAGATGTAAATCATCACTTCATTTTGGCATCCCATTGCATTTTAATGTCATAATGTTAGCATAGTTGTTGTTGTTGGGTGAGAGATGTATTTCAAGTATCTTGACAAACAATTTGGGAGGCTTGGGTGCTTGGAATGCTTCTCTCCTTTAGAATAAATTGTGTGTTGTTGTTATTTCACTCATTTCTTGTTGTTTTCATGAATAAAATGATGAATTGAAGCTTATTTCATTTCGCATATTAGAGGAAAATTAGGGTTTGTGTGATTGTTATGCATTTCTTTGCTTGATCATGTGAATCCTTGCCAAAAGTTTAATCTATGTTGTTCTCTTGCATTATCTTGTGTTTCCATGAATAAAATGAGATTTAGGGTTTATGTTAGTTTCGCATGTTTCAAAGAAATTAGGGTTTTTGAGATTTTTGATGAGTTGGTTGTCTAATATTGCAATTACTTGGAATTGAACCTTGATTATGATGTTTGTTTGCTTAAAACTTGTTGTTCTCATGAATTTGCTTGCAAATCATGCCCTATGTTGATGATTGGCAAGAGGACTCTCACTTGTGCTTTGATGCACACTTTAAGTGTTGAGGATTGCCTAAGAGGATTCAATTTCTTTTGTGATTCCTAGTGAACAAGAATGCAAATTTAGGTTTCCTTTCCTTACCAATTGCTTTGATTACCAAAAACAACTTATAAATAATTTTGAAATGCTCTTGGTCTTGCAAATAAGTAATTGTTTTGAAACAATTTTTGGTTTTGTGTTGACGATTTGGTAAGAGGATTTGACACCTATGCACTTGTGCATATCCCAAGTGTCAAAGATTACCTAGAGGGATTCAACACCCTAATTGCCTAAACTTGTCAATTTAGTCTTAAGACTTGCCTATGATCTTGCATGAGGCAAATGCCCCTTTTAATTTATTCCTTCCATGTGGTTGATTGAAGAAATGTATTAGACATTGATGACATCAAAAGGATACCACATGGGTGCTTATGTCTAATGTTGATGTGAAATCCTTAGGGTTTTGCAAGTGATTCATTAGAAGTTTGATATCACTTGTGCTTTGAAATGCCTTTGCCTATTCACATATTGTGTCATAAATGCCTAGTTAGGTTCATCCCATTGCCTAGCATCTTCAATAAGATGTGCAACTTAGGCTCATTGTAACACCCCGGTATTTCTATCGAGTAAAAATACCCAAGTGTACCAAACCTAAATCATCAGAGATATATTTCCTGTTTAAATACTGAACACCACTATAAAATTTTCACTGAATAACAACAGAACAGTCTTAAACATAAATAAGACCATAAACCATCAGTGAAATACAGTGTTCAATATCGTACAAGAAAGCAGAAAATAAAATACATAACTAACAAGGGAAAACATAACTTAAGCATAAAAGCTAAGTCTTCAGCAACCATCCGAGTACCACCTACTCGTGCCTCTTGGATTTCCACTTTCCCTGTTTATCTGAAAAACAACAACATATAAACAATGAGATACAATCTCAGTGAGTTCTACCGAGACCCCTATCTACACTCTCGGTCCATTTAAAACATTTTTATACATTCGTAGTTTACTTTATAAACTACATTCTTTTTAATTTAGCACGACACCGACCCCAGCTTTGGTAATCCCGGTGAGCTCGTACTAGTCAACATAGTATGATACCAGCCCCAGCTTTGGTAATCCCGGTAACCATACTATAGATATCTTTAGAATGACACCGACCCCAGACATGGTAATCCCGGTGAACCGTATTATAGAACTTTCTTTCTTGTAGTTTAATTTATAGACCACGCAATTTAACCTAGCACGACACCGGCCCCAGACATGGTAATCCCGATGAATCGCACTACATAACACGGCACCGACCCCAGACATGGTAATCCCGATGAACCGCATTGTTTAATCTTTGACACACCACCGACCCCAGACATGGTAATCCCGGCGAACCCCATAACCAATAGTGTCTCCTAATGGCACAGAGCCTAGGGTAAGGGCTCATGACTTCCCCGCCTAGTATGTCAACATGGGTCGTCACCCATACCACGTAAATATATTAAATATATCTACACTCGATGACCTGTTAGTTCACCTATACTCAATGAATAGTTAGTCCATCTACATTTGACCGTTAGTCGAACATAATACCCGCATTGGGCCGTTTCCCATAGTCGATATAATATATATATCGTGAATCGTAGACCGGTTTAGACAATAAATAATAATCGTCCCGCGTCAGTTATACAATACCACATCGGAACTATAGTTCGTTTTCCTTTCGATAAAACCATTAAGTCCACATTCGCTCTCGCATACTAACTCGACACTTTTCAACATAATTTTCAATATCAAAAGCAGTTCATTTTACCTTAAAAATAGAATATTCAGTTAGGCCTCTGAATAAGCTTTCCAACGCATCTTAGAACACCTCAATCGGGTTCCCGGATCAAAAGTTATCGCAAAACGAAAAACAGTGTTTGGTTGCTGAAATTCTGTCAAATGGCGCTGGAGTCGCGCCTGGCGCGCAAGTGGCGCGCGAACTGGCAGCAGGTTCTGCCAAATGGCGCTGGAGTTGCGCCTGGGGCGCAAGTGGGGCGCGAATTGGCAGCAAGGGGGTCTGTGGGGTGCAGATCTTGCGAATTTCGCGAAATCCGCTATTCCGCTCAATTCCGATTTTAGTTCCGATCGAAAACAGATTTGACGACCAATATAATAGACCCAATACAAACCACACAATCAATCAATCCAATCAAAAACATAATCAAAACGGATTGTATCAAAAACGACATATTTTCCAATTAACGGTTTTTAAGTCAAAATCTTTCGAAATCAAATCACCAACAATTCCGTTTCAACACAACTCAACCCGAGACTCGCTCCGATTAATTCCTAACTCGAAACAGACAATATCCAGAAATATTCCAGTCCAGCGAAAGCGATAAAACAGTTAATTAATTAATTCGAAACATAAAATCCTAAACGTGAGTAGAACTCACCCTTGAAGCGTGAACCACGATCGAGCCGAATTCACCGAGTAGCCACACGAACATTCCCCGCTCCGGCGACATCCAATCCGCTTCCAAAGCTTTCCACTCGATCGCGAAACCTCATTTTGACCGAAATACCGATTTCCACGAAATCTTCCACGAACACTATTCATCATCCCTAACCTCCAAAAGCTACTATTCACCAAAAACCCCAAATTTGATTTCTCAAATCTCACCCAATCAAACCTTGATTCTTTCACTCCAAGCTAGTACCCAAGCCTCCATTCGAACTCCCTTAGCCTTCAAACCGCTTTATTGACGAAGATAGCTTTCAAAAACGCCACCTTGAGCTTCAAACCGAAAATGGCAAAGTGAGAGAGAGTGAGTTGATGATGAAGATCTTGGTACCAAATCGAAGAGGAAGGAACGCCGAACATTTTTCGTGTTGGAAGGAAGTCGTTTTAACGAACCGAGACCTTCCCTTTTTCCTCTTCTTCCTCCTCCCCCTTTCTTTCTCTTTTCTCTCCTTTCCTTCTTTTCCTTCTCTGTTTCTCGCCTCCCCTTTCTTTCCTTTCTTTCTTAATTTAATTCTTTCATTTCTTTTTAACACACACACACGGTTACACATATATATATATATTTAATATATAATTGGTAACGTGGTCCAATTACCATATTGATCGAAGTCTCCTATTTCGATTCCAAAACTTCCTTGGTCCGTATTATCCGGTTAACGATCCGCTGACAACAATTAAATAATTTTAGCACTCGATAAATTTACCAGTTAAGTACTAAATTAATTTAATTGGGTTAACATCCAAATAATTCGGTTAATTATTTTGCGGATGTTACACTCATTTTCTTGCCTATTCATGCATTTTTGCCAAAATGTTCAACTTGGGTTCATTCCTTGCCTATCTATGTATCGTGTCATAATGTGTGTAGTCTAGGTCCACTTTCAATCAAAAGCTTTTTCAAGCATGAAAATCATTCCCTAAACAAGAATCAATCCAATTGTGAAAACTCTTCAAAATCAAACTTTGTTAGTAGTCTTTCGAAGCCTTTGCTTGCATGATTATTAACAATGAGGTACTAGTGGCGATAACTTGGAGCCTTTGCTCAATTGATCATCATGAATGCCTAATTTTCCTAAAGATTTTCACTAAATCAAAAATTGTTAGTAGTCTTGCGAAGCCTTTGCTTGCATGATTATTAACAATCGAGTGCTAATGGTGGTCACTTGGAGCCTTTGCTCAATTGATCATCATGAAAGCTCAATTTTCACAATTAAACAAGGTAAAAAAAAACAAAAACCTTTTTCTAGACAACCCAGAACTACGTAGCTTTGAATTCTCCATCGCACCGGGAGATACGTAGGAGCGGATACTCTCCGCCAAGCACAACAAACCCAAAACATTTTTCCTTTCAAAAACCAAACACTTTTCCAAAATAAAACATTTTTCAAAAACAAGAACTACGTTGCTTTGAATTCTCCATTGCACCGGGAGATACGTAGGAGCGGATACTCTCCGTCAAGCGCGAAAACTAAAGATTTTTCATTAAGTCATTCATCAACAAAAGAGGTAAAAACAAAGCATTTTTCCGAATCAACTTTGCAAATCACATATTTAATTAAGGTAACCCTTCTTTGAAGGGACGTTATGGGGTGCTAATACCTTCCCCATACGTAATTAGACCCCCGAACCCAAATCTAATGGTTCCAAAGACCACTGCTTTTCAAAAAAGGTTTTTCCGATGTTTTACCTTTAAAAAATATTGGTGGAGACTCTAAAATCCCGTTGTGCGAAGAAAAATCCCTCCAAGGATTTTTCGGAGTGCGACACGACCCCGTAGCCTCGGGTGCCCTTCTGGCCATCTGCACTACAAGGATGAGGAAATGCAAGATTAAGAATTACCTGATGAGAAAGTGCCTGCGGAGACTCAGCCATATTACCACACGGTCGTCCCTATTGTATGCTTCCCATGGCAACATGAGAAGGTGTCTATTGAGGTCCTGCCACAACGGCATATGGTGGGGAGTGTTGCACGCACCCCATTTAACTATGTCAGCGAGTTGTTGGGAGACTTGGTACATAATATCAGGAATCCCCATGTCTATCTACTTCCAAATGAATGATGTGGTCATAACTATGGGTTCTTCCTCAATCGGCTATGATTGATCATGAAGCTCAATGGCTACCATATGAGCTGTGGACCCTGAAGTACCGATTGACTCCGTGTTTTTAGCTTTCGCTGTAACCGTGTTTTTAGATATAGACTTCGGGCCAGAGCGTAAGTAGATACGCCAATGAAAATCTGGGACAGGCGTACTAAACTCGAAGGTTTGTTTATCTATGTCTGTCCCATTGGGCGTGCCAATTTTGTTGTGCTCAAACACTTTGGTCCTAGCCATGTGATCGGCCAGAGGTGTGGACAATTCATGATTCCTCTTTTCTTCAAGCCATTGCGTCAAGGAAGGTACTTTGTTCCTCGACAATGGGTTCCCTAACTCCTCCAAAGAGTGTTAGGCTAGGTGTGAGAGGGACATGTGGCTTGGATTATCTACGAGACTATGAAAACAAAAAGAAAACAGTAAAGAAAAGATAAAGTAAATACTTGTGTATTGTTTGATGTGTGTTGTTCGAATGTACAAGTGTTACTAAATATATACACAAGCCTTCATTGGCCACTATGCGAGCCTACATCTGCTCACAGTTAGCATAACAAAGATCAATGGTCATAATGAAGCCTAATCCTAGAAACTTGGAGTCCACTTTTCCACGACCTCGCTAGCACGGGTTAGTGTGGCAAAACCCTAGTCCCTCCTATTTCAACGGAGTCTTATGTTCATTGATCTTAACCGCTCTAACGTTGTATGTCCATGTGCATTGAGTTCTTGTGCTCCAAGAAAGTTTTCCCTACCTCGGCCACAACCCTTCTCGGCCATGTCTTACCGTAGACCTTCGACCGTAGATGCCTCAGCCGGGTCACCCTCTAGTTGAGGTACCCTCTAACCGAGTCTCTGCTGCGCCCCGGTGATTCTTCTTGTTCTCCCAGGGCTTCAATCTCCTCAAATATTTGTCCTTATGCTTCCAAATTAAACTTCCCCAATGCCACGTCAAGTCTTAAATTGTCTCCGCCTTAGTGCTCTTATGGGTGCCTCGGCCTTGTCCTAGCCTTAAACTCTCATTTTTTCCCTCGGCCAACAACTTAATTAATTTTGGGTGTTAATATATATATATATATATATATATATATATATATATATATATATGAGTAGGGTTCAGGTTACTCCAAGACTAACTTTAAATGAGTTACTCCATATCCTTACCATTGATTTGGATCTAATCTAATGACAACAATACATCTTTACTTAACGATGTATTATTACGATTGAATTACACCCAAATCAACGGTTAGGATGTGGAGTAACTCTATAAAAGTTAGTCTAGGAGTAACTTGAACCGTACTCTCTCTCTCTCTCTCTCTCTCTCTCTCTCTCTCTCTCTCTCTCTCTCTCTCTCTCTCTCTCTCTCTCTCTCTCTCTCTCTCTCTCTCTCTCTCTCTCTCTCTCTCTCTCTCTCTCTCTCTCTCTCTCTCTCTCTCTCTCTATATATATATATATATATATAGACACACATACATACATACATATATATATATATATATATATATATATATATGTCTATTTCTCACTTTTTAAATATAATTTGGCTAATAATTAGTGAGTTGTCATTTTGTTACCATGTTATTGGTGCGCCCATCAGCTTTGCCTGTGACTAGTTTTTTTTGGGGAATCTGGCTAGCCACATATACTTGGCGTCCGTGTGATATTCTGCCCTCAATAGAGTTTTTGTCACACCCAATATTCAATAATGAAAAATGTCCTAGCCCTAAACTCTCATTTTTTTCCCTCATGAGGGCTAAATTAATGAAAAATGTGCAACCATGGTAGACTTCAAAGCTCAAAATTCATCATACTTACATTTATAAAAATAAAAAGACTCCTCATTTTTAATGTTTCATTTTTGTTACTTAATTCTATGCGTGTTTAAATCTTTTGGTATAATATTCATAATATTTTTAGTAACATAATACTCTTTAATTTAAACACCTTGAAACTCCAAAGTATATATTCAATTAGTCTGTAATACCTTAATTTCTCATTTGTTGGAAACTAAGATAGTGATATATATAATATTCATAAAACTTCAATATTCAGAAGGTTGGGGGATCAGAGGATTGTGGGGTGGATTGAAGGCTCACTTGGAGGAGAGGTTTTTTAGCCCAGGAAGCAATGCTCCTTGGGGAGTTGATGGTTCTTTTATCGTTAGTGGTCCTTTCACCTTTTAGGGTGTGTTTGGGAGTTTGGAGGGGAGGGGAGAAGTTGAGACTAATAGTGTAAATTCTTTAGTAATTGGGAGAAAAATTATTCCCCTAAACCCTCCAAATCTCTCTCCTAGTTTATTTTTGGAGCCCCTCCAAACTCCCTCAAATATGGAGGGTTTTGGAGGGGCTCCAAAAATAAACTAGGAGAGGGGTTTTGGGGGGATAATTTTTCTTCTCATCACTAAAGAATTTACACTATTAGTCCCAACTCCTCCCCTCCCCTCCCCCTCCAAACTCACAAACAGACCCTTAAGGAATGAGAAATCTCTTCATCTCGCACTCCTAATTAGGAATGCTTAATGCTAACTTGCGAAATATTCCTTTCTTCCTACAAAGTTATATTGAGTGTTATACTTAGGTTTAAATAGCACTTTTGGTCCTTTATCTTTTTTTTGGTCCGTTTTAATCCTTCATCTTTCACTTTCGTTCATTTTGGTCTCTGCCGTCAATTGAAGTTAACGAACGCCACACTGACAGTTAACTGTTGACGTGACGTTTTAAGTGTCATGTATGACATGTCATTCATTAAATGATGTGGCATTTCTTGACTTCTTTAAATAAAAAACAAAAGACACGTAAGCATATATGTTTTTTAAATTATAAAATTACAAAATACAAAATCAAATAACACTTAAAAGATTAAAACATTAAACCTAAAACTAAAAAAACTAAAACTAAAAATGATTATTCTTCCACATCGCATGCTATCTCCATGGTAAAGGACAATCAAAGAAACAACAATCCATAAACAACACAAAACGCAGAAAAGGTAGAGCTGTGACGAGGAAGCAATTGGTTTCTGGTTCCCTCTTCTCAACTAGTAAACCCACCCCCTCGTCGTTACCTCCGGCATCCTTTTCCTCTACATTGAAAACGAAATTGAAGTGAAATCCAACCCTAAAACAGATCTGGAACCCTAAAACCCAAATCGACGTCAAAACGAAATTGATTTTGAAATCGAACCCTAAAACCCAAATGGAAATCAAAACTAAGTGGATTGTTGTTTCTCGGATTGTTGTGGGTTTGTGTTATGGGTTTTTGTCATGGGTTCTCGAAATCGAAAAGAAGATTTCTGGAGAATATTTCAAAATAGAAGGAGAAGATTAATGGTGGTATAACGATGAATGGAAAGTGGAACATGTCTACAGAAAATAAGTTACACACATGAACTCATATGATTCTACTAAAATAAAGGAAGTTGAAGATTAATTTGGGCGAGAAAACAAACATGTCAAAGAGAGACCTCCTACGTCTCCCCAATGGATTTTGACATGAGAAGATGATATAGCAACTACATATCAAGCACTCGACATAGTGATGTCTAACGCCACGTCTTTGCCAAAACTTTATTTATTAATAATACACTATGCTCCATATTTCCTTGCCATTGCCACTTGTCACAATCCATTTGATTGCTGACGTGGCAGTGGTGACATAGTGATGATGACATGGTGTGTCTGTGCCACGTGGCACAAATGTCCAATAATATGTTGACATGTCATTAATGATGTCAAGCTGACGTTATCTTCATTTGCCATCACACCTCTTTTGGACGGAAAGTTAAAAAATGGACCAAACTGAAAGTGTTTTGTTTTTGCAGTGGAATTTTTTGAACTTTTTTTATGCATGAACTAAACTGGATAGTGGTGATATTTGCAGGGACCAAACATTTATTTAAGCCATCTCTTTTTGGTTGACTTTACGAGATTCAAAACTTGATTACCATCTCTTTTTTGCCTGTGACCGGGTGTGCTAGGCGAGGCTACCATTTAGCTAGTTCCAACTCTACAACTCATTTGATTTCCTCACTTTTATTTGTTGTTTGACAGTTTGGATAGGCCGTGTCAAATTTGCACACCATCAAGACACACTGTAAACCTTAAATCAACGTACTTGAACTTTCACACTGAAAACAATCATTATATGTATATGTATATGTATATGTGTGTGTATTTGTGTGTGCAACTTTGAATCTGTAGAATTGAAGAATAAAATTTCCAAATGTTAGAAAACTCTAGACGTACATTTGCAATATGCCACCCATTTCAAAAAACAGATTTTGCATATAGCCTTCAACCCCTGTCTCGATAACATGCAAAGGCACCAGGAACAACCTTTTCCTCAAAAGATTTAAACTTTCCTTCGAGCCTTTATCCACCTTTTAACTGTTCTCGTTGCCCCTCACTTGAAAAATAAGATATAGTTCCAATCAAAAACTCTTCAATTAAGGCTTCGTCCACTAGAGCACCACAAAGAGACACTTTGATCCACCTTGTAACCTGCATCACCATTTCCCCTTCACTTTCAATGAAAGACACACTACCAATCAACGTCTCTTCAACGATGCATCCACCAAAGAACGACTAAGAAGAAGTAGAATTGTGGAAGAGGCGTTTATCTTTGGTCTGGAAGGTCGGACCAATTTCATGAAATATCTCGTCCTAAACCCTAATTAGGAACCCAACGCAACCACCACGATTGTTGACTACATATTATACCAGAATTTTCTCAAAGATCAAAATTTGGAATGTGTGTGAACCAAGTGAGAACAAACAAAGAGGTTAGTTAAATTAATAAAATTCGAGGGGGATGACGATCCCAAGAGGTTAATGTCACACTTGGAGGAGGGAAGTCATGAGCCCGAAAACATCTCTCTGGTTGTGCTACGAGGAAAGATAATTAACGAAAACATAGAGAGGTTGAGGTAAGGGGTCAAGAAGGAACTCATTGTGACCGTAGTTTCATTGTTTATTTATGTGGTGTTTTTCAGATATGCAGGGCCAGAGTAGACAAGACCAAGAGAAGTAGCCACTGGTGTATTTCATTGCGACTGTTATGGATTTTGGGTTGTATTTTGATAATTGTATCAAAAGACGAAGTTCTAGGACAACCGTTTTATAGATTTGAGTCATGTTCATGTAAAATTTGAGGTTTCATCAAGTCGTACTTGACGTTCATGTATATTATGGTACTTGTACCCCAATAAACTAAGTTTAAGTTTAATTCTAATTTAAAGTTCCAGAAAAATCTCAAATCCATATTGGTTAATAATATCTGAATTATTATCAATTGTCGACTACCATATATTTTTTAGTTAGTGGAATAATGGGATGTTACACAAACCATCATTTCAAAAATGGATAATCATCACGATTCTCACAAGTGAAAACAAAGTCCTAATACATTTACAATATCACTTTGAAAAGCCACAAACATAGAGTTCATTAGAAATATATTTTTTAAGTAAGACTTGTGCCATTAGAAAGGTGAGAGTATGCCTATAATTCTTATGAACGGAATTTAGCCAACTAATGTTGTTTTAAGGGTCATATTAATGCTTAAAGTATGCTATTTGATTATATTGAACGCTTGAGAAATGTCACATTCAAGAAACTCTTTCAACCTTACTATCAACTGCTCTTTGAGCTTCACGTGGAAAAAACTCTTTGGGAGCTATCTTGGATTGCTCCTCTAGCTTCAAACATGGTAGAGCATGCGGCTAGGATTGCTAAGATTTTTAAATATGAGAGTTTCTAGGAAAAGAGTACAGAGTGTAGAAATGTTGTCACTAATGGTTGGGCCTGTAATAATCCTAGTAGTCACTGAGGTACATTCCAAGATAAAGCTTGGAACTGTAAAAGGGCTTTGATGGCTTGGTATAATGTGACTTTAGAAAATGCAGCAATTGAAATTTCTAAATTAAAGATCAAGCTCCAAATCTTATGGAACAAAGGAAACTCATCTGATAACTGTGAAGAGAACAGAAGAACTAGAAGGGAAATTGATGGGCCGTGGAAGCAAGATGAAGTGTATTGGGGTTAAAGATCAAGACTGAAATGCCTAACTTGTGGGGACAAGAACTCAAAGCTTTTCCATGCAACTACTGTAAGAAAGAGACAGAAACAAACTACAAACACTGCTAGACAAAGATGGGAATTGGGTTGAGGGACAAAGTAATATCGTGAAATCCATTGAAGACTATTTCAAAGAAATCTATGTGCATGCTAGTGGTATTATCTCTCATGTGTGCTTATAAGTTATCCATAATTGTGTTTCTCAATCCATGAATGATTCTTTGGGTGCCCATGTGACTTATGCTGAAGTGGAGAAAGCTTTCTTCTCTTTGGGTGTGAAGTTGCTTTCTTCTCTTTGGGTGTGAAGTTGTGAACGAGTTTTTCCTTTCTGGTATTATTGATGAAGTTAATAATGATACCTTAGTTTCCCTCATTCCTAAAATCCCTCACCCTGAGTCTATTTGCAATTGAGACCTATTAGCTGTTGCAATTACATCTACAAAATCATATAAAAATTCTGGTGAGCAGACTCAAACCATTCCTTAAAGAAGTTCTGTTGTCCTTTGGGTTCAATATTTATTGGGCCTCTCTTGTCAAGTCTCTTGTATCTTATGTTAGATATATTTATCAAGTCAATGGTGCTAGAAGTAGTAGAGTCATTTCTAACAGTGGTGGGCTTAGGCAAGGGGAACCTCTATCTCCATACCTTTTCATTATGATCTTTGATGTTCTCTCTAGGCTTATTATTCGGGAATGCTCTTTAGGTAATATCCAGGGGTTGTGTTTGGCTCCTGGCGCTGCTATGATGCTCTTATATTTGGCAAAGCTAGTGTGAAGAAAATTTACCAATTGGTCTCTATATTGAATATTTTTACTCAGGCTTCAAGTCAAAAGATTAACCTTCAGAAGTACGGGCTTATTTGTGGGAAAGGCATCTCTCCACTTCTGAAGCTCTCTCTCTCTCTAGGCTCTACATATCCTACCTTGGGACTCCCCAGGGAAGTATCTTGGTATTCCTGTTGAATGGGGTAACTCTAAAGAGCAAGGTCTCCTTTGGATCAAGGAAAGAGTGTTATCTAAGCTTGATGGGTAGAGAGAACAATTTTTATCTTAGGCTGCTAAGGAGGTTCTTATTATATCTGTCATTCAAACTATGTCATGGCTATTTTTAGGCTTCCAAAGATTTTTTGTCAATCATTGTGCTATGTTGTTGCTAACTTTTGGTGGAGTTCCAAAGTTAGGAGCAAAGGCCTTCATTCGAAAAACCTGGGAATTTATGTGTAATAATAAGAAGAATGGAGGTATGGGCTTTAAGGATTTTGCCTCCTTGAATTCTTTTCTATGTGACACCCTTTACCCCAAAAGTAATTAGAGTAAAAAGTACGAGAAACGAGTAAAATTGTTTTTTCAAAAAATATTCGCAATTCTTTTTCGGAAATACTTTTTGCAAGTAAAAGATGTCGCATTCCTTAAATCCGGTAGACACAATTTATCATAATATTAAGAACTAAAGTGATAAAACCTTTCTTCAAATATAATAGAAAGAATGATCGTTAATTAAAATAAAAGAGTACAACCCAAATCCCAAAGTTACATTATCAGAGCAATTAACCTTTAATCCAATAAACAAAAAAAAAATGTAACATCTGCGCGTAGTATCAAACTGCAAGTCAATTGTTGAACCAAGGACAAACGCTCTTTGTTTTGTATGATAACAAATTACATCTTGTCTACTAATGGTTGCAGTTGAATGAAAGTACAGGGACAAAATCAAAGAGTAGGGACTAAAGTGCAATGGCTTGCAGAAGAAGCAACAATGAAGTTGAAGACCAAATTGTTTATCTGCTTTTGATAGGACTCAAATGTAAGAAGAGAGATTATGTTTTTAAAAATGTTTTGAAAAATAAAATTGTTGTGTTAAAAGCCTTTGGAAAATATTTTATTCATATGCATGCTTGCATGAGAAAGACACATAAAAGGAAAATGTTTTTAAAGCAAAAATCGATTTCATGCTTACTTTACAATGTTCATAATCGATTTTGCCCTTAGTTGGTTAGAGCACACAATCGATTTCATGCTTCCTTTTTGAAGCAAAGAATCGATTTCTTCTAGAGTATCTGAAGCAAAGAATCGATTTTAACATCCTTTATTTTGAAGCAAAGAATCAATTCCTTACTTTTCTTACTTTCCTTTTTTGAAAACAATCGATTACATGCCTATGTGGTTTAGGTTCAGAATCGATTATGTGCCTGATTATTTCAGAGCACATAATCGATTTCATACTCCTTGTTTTAAGCAAAGAATCGATTACAATATATTCCTTTTTAAACAAAGAATCGATTATGCCATTTACACTATCAGAGCACATAATCGATTCTTGTTTCTTGTGTTTTAGTCCAACGGTCAATTTTTTACATTTTCTATAAATAGGGACCTTGGATCTCAAATGAAAAACACACCACTACACTTCTCTTCTACACACATTTTCAAATCACTAGAAAAGAGAAAAAGAGCTTTCATTGTCAAATCTTTTGTTAAAGTTCTTCATTTCAAAACCAATCATCTCTCTCTCTCTCTACTATATTGCTATTCTACTGGAGTGACTGGTTCATAGGTTCTCAATTGTATTGATCTGTATTCGTGGTGGCTTTGAGATCTTGGGACGTGTTCTTGGGTCTCTCAATCTGGGAGATTGAGTTGGCTTGAAATCCTGGGAGGTGATCTTGGGTCGTTCAATCGGGGAGATTGAAGCGGTTATTGTGAAATCCTGGGAAGCATTCTTGGGTCGTTCAATCAGGGAGATTGAAGCGGTTGTGAAATCCTTAGCGGGGAGCTCGGGTTCTCAATTTGGGGAAATTGGGATTTGCTATTTGAAGTTGCTTGTTTGTAAAACATTCTAAATCATATAGTGGTTGTCAGCAAGTCCAAAGGTTGCAAAGCCTGAGGCCGAGGACGTAGGGCTTTTATCCCGAACCTCGTAAAAATTCTGGTGTATCTCTATCCCTCTCTCTTTACATTCTTTACAGTTTATATTTTGTCTATTATTATCATTGCGCTGCATATCTGTCTATCCTGAATTTTGATAATAGCATAATATTACGCTGGGCCTGATCTGTCTGCTTAGGTGCATCATATTAGGTGCATCATACAGTTTAAATCTCAGTTTCCGCATTTGATTTAAACGAACACTGTTAATGCTTTAAATCTTAGTTTTCGCATCTGACTTAAACAAGCATTGTAAAAATTTTGAAAACCGAAAAGAATTCAAGTTTTGCACATAACCTTATTCACCCCCCTCTAAGGTTATCATATAGTTCAACAATTGGTATCAGTAGCTAGAAATTGCATATAGAGTTTAACATCTCGCAATTTTATTATATTTATTTATTTTTGATCATGGGTTCTTTTATGAAAGAGGGGATGTCCTTCTATATGCCACCCCTGTTTGATGAGACTAACTATGACTATTGGAGTAGTCGAATGAAATGCCATGTGCAGGCTATAGACTTCACCCTATGGAGGATTATTGTTGATGGACCACTGATTCTGATGAAAATCAAAATTAAAAAACCTGGTGGTGCTGTTGACGGAGATACTACAAAAATTCAAGATACTAGCAAAGTAGAAGAAGTTCCAGTTGAAGACATCTACACCATTGATCTGAGCGAGCTGAGAAAGTTCGAGTTAGACAAAATCTCTCAGAATGCCAAAGCTATGAACATTCTTCACCTATCTCTATGTGAAGAAGAATATGGAATAGTAAAAGGGTGTCAGACAGCAAAAGAAATCTGGGATTGTTTGGAAGCAACACATGTCGGTACAAGCCAAGTGAAGGATACAAAAATCAGAATTCTCACTTGAGTATGAAGCCTTCAAAATGAAGGATGGTGAATCTGTTGCAGCTATGCACCAGAGACTTAATTTGATAGTGAACAAGTTGAAGGCACTGGGGAAGAAGTATTCAACAAAAGATCTAAATGGGAAGATTCTTGCATCCTTGACTAGTGAGTTCTTTCCTAAAACTTGTGCAATCACTGAAGTCAAAGATATTGGCACTTTTCCCCAAGAAGACTTGATTGGGTCACTTCTTGCATTTGAGGTGGTATTGGCTGCTAACAAGGTTCAAGAAAAAGAAGTGGTAAAAGAAAGGAAGTCTCTTGCTCTTGCTGCTACCTAAGGTAGCAAGGAAAGAGGCTGAGTCTGATGAAGAATCTGATGATGAAGACATGGCTAAACTGTTTGAAGAATTCATGGGATTCAACAAGCTTGGGGAGGGTGACTACACAAAGCAATCCAAACCCCTTGATGACTAACCCACAAGGACCCAAAGAGAGTTGGGTACCAAAATTTTCTACTTGATTTTAGTGCAGGTGTGCTACAAGGTATGGGGGTCAGATCAGTACCTTGATAGCAGAGACTCAAAGCTCATGACTAGAGACGCAATTTTTTTTTCTCTTAATACTCAAAAAGCAGTCATGTGACTTGTGATAACAACAATAGAGGAAGAATCACCGGTGAAGGTTAGATTGGTAAAGTTTTTATTCACCTCTATTGAAAATGTGTTATATAGAAGAACTTAAGATTTTTATCAAGTATTAGACACATATGTGAGATAAAAGTTTTTTGTGTGTGCATCAAAGTTTTTTTAAGTGTTATTATGCTGGATCTTTGATGCAACCTTTTTTGAAGATAAATATGGTACCTATATTGTTGAACCAAGTATGACATATCTCATGGCTATCCTAGTTTCTATAATATCTTTTTTAAACTGTGATGGTCCACCTTCTTCTGGCTAAGCTTTGCATTCTACAATCAATCAGAGGGATCATCAAGTAAGGGGGAGAAAATATATGAATGATTACGTATCTATGTGTTCACCCCCCTCCGTGTTATTAAACTGTTTTTGATATATCTTATGCTATGTGCTACTGTTGCGTGATTTTGCAAGTTTATAGTATGATTACGTATCTATGTGTTCACCCCCCTCCGTTTTGATGAAAACCAAGGGGGAGAAAATATATGAATGGGGGAGAAAATATCTGCTTATAATGTGATTATGTGGGGGAGAAAATATCTGCTGCTATCTGTGTTTATATTGTGATTAATTATATGTTTGGTTTAGTTGAATATTTTTATGCTTATGCTTAGGGAGAGCTCTTTGAAATTTTTTCATTATTATCACCCCTTTATGCATAATGTAATTTGTTATCATCAAAAAGGGGGAATTTGTTGAACCAAGGACAAACGCTCTTTGTTTTGTATGATAACAAATTACATCTTGTCTACTAATGGTTGCAGTTGAATGAAAGTACAAGGACAAAATCAAAGAACTGGGATTAAATCAAAGAGCAGGGACTAAAGTGCAATGGCTTGCAGAAGAAGCAACAATGAAGTTGAAGACCTAATTGTTTATCTGCTTTTGATAGGACTCAAATGTAAGATCCTATCCCTTCAGCTTTATGACATTTAGTAGAAGAGAGATGATGTTTTTAAAAATGTTTTGAAAAATAAAATTGTTGTGTTAAAAGCCTTTGGGAAGTATTTTATTCATATGCATGCTTGCATGAGAAAGGCACATAAAAGGAAAATGTTTTTAAAGCAAAAATCGATTTCATGCTTACTTTACAAGGTTCATAATCAATTTTGCCCTTAGTTGGTTAGAGCACACAATCGATTTCATGCTTCCTTTTTGAAGCAAAGAATCGATTTCTTCTAGGGTATGTGAAGCAAAGAATCGATTTTAACATCCTTTATTTTGAAGCAAAGAATCAATTCCTTACTTTCCTTACTTTCCTTTTTTGAAAAAAATCGATTACATGCCTATGTGTTTAAGGCTCAGAATCGATTATGTGCCTGATTGTTTCAGAGCACATAATCGATTTCACACTCCTTGTTTTAAGCAAAGAATCGATTACAATATATTCCTTTTTAACCAAAGAATCGATTATGCCATTTACACTATCAGAGCACATAATCGATTCTTGTTTCTTGTGTTTTAGTCCAACGGTCAATTTTTTACATTTTCTAAAAATAGGGACCTTGGATCTCAAATGAAAAACACACCACTACACTTCTCTTCTACATACATGTTCAAATCACTAGAAAAGAGAAAAAGAGCCTTCATTGTCAAATCTTTTGATAAAGTTCTTCATTTCAAAACCAATCATCTCTCTCTCTACTATATTGTTATTCTACTAGAGTGATTGGTTCATAGGTTCTCAATTGTATTGATCTGTATTCGTGGTGGCTTTGAAATCCTGGGACGTGTTCTTGGGTCTCTCAATCTGGGAGATTGAGTTGGTTTGAAATCCTGGGAGGTGATATTGGGTCGTTCAATCGGGGAGATTGAAGCGGTTATTGTGAAATCCTGGGAAGCATTCTTGGTTCGTTCAATCAGGGAGATTGAAGTGGTTGTGATATCCTTTGCGGGGAGCTCGGGTTCTCAATTTGGGGAAATTGGGATTTGCTATTTGAAGTTGCTTGTTTGTAAAACATTCTACATCATATAGTGGTTGTCAGCAAGTACAAAGGTTGCAAAGCCTGAGGCCGAGGACGTAGGGCTTTTATCCCGAACCTCGTAAAAATCCTGGTGTATCTCTATCCCTCTCTCTTTACATTCTTTACAGTTTATATTTGTCTATTATTATGATTGCGCTGCATATCTGTCTATCCTGAATTCTGATAATAGCATAATATTACGTTGTGCCTGATATGTCTGCTTAGGTGCATCATATTAGGTGCATCATACAGTTTAAATCTCAGTTTCCGCATTTGATTTAAACGAACAATGTTAATGCTTTAAATCTTAGTTTTCGCATCTGTTTTAAACAAGCATTGTAAAAGTTTTGAAAACCGAAAAAATTCAAGTTTTGCACATAACCTTATTCACCCCCCTCTAAGGTTATCAAATAGTCCAACAACTGGGTAACCATGGTGATCACGTCTCTCTCCCCGCACGACTGTAGAAGGCTTCTTCAGTGACACCTAGAACTGAATCTAAAAAAGGTGGTGCATGGGTGAGAAATAGCATCCAAACCATATAAGAAACATAAGACCGAAACTAAAGCAACAAAGACTATCACAATCCATCAAATCAATGTCAAACAATCAGGATCCATATAACTCTTGGTAAGCGGATGTAAGTGCCCTCACATCCTGGGAAATAGCTAGAGTCTAGGCAAGGTACTCCAGTGTTTTGTAGACCGCCCCAGCGGTGCCCTCTTATAACGCCCCCACTAGGCCTACCGCAAGGTCGGGTCATGGCCGTCTCTATGACTACTCCCATCGTCGTCTGCTTACCACCCCACCTATCATCATCACCATCCTTTGAGGTACGACTCATCCATACTGCGACGAGTCCTCGCCCATACTGCGACAAGGTTCCTCCTACATATTTCAACTATTGAGGTGCGGCTCGCCCACGCTGCGACGAGTCCTTGCGCATGCAGCGACAAGGTTCCTCCAACAAATCTCGATCATGAAGATACATCTCGTCCATACAGCAACGAGTTCTTGCCCATTGTGCAAAAAGTTTCCCATAACAATACACGTAATACCAATACACACAATACCAACCAGCAATCCCAACAAAACATGAACGAAAAATCACTCAATAGTCTTAACGATTACGTGTCAATTTTAGCTACATTAATCGATGCTATGGTATCGGTCTAGCTTAAACAATATTAACTTCCTATCACCTAGACTTACCTATCACTCTAATTTATTAGCACATTAGATATTAACTCTTCCTTTAACTTTTACAACTAATCGTTCCTTCTCATTTTAAGTGAGGTATAACTTAATTATGAGCCATGCTCAGGTCATATCTACTCAACTATGTTTCGGGACTATTATCCATCGTCTATAGCATAATTAACTTCATTAAGTATATCTAACTAGCACTAAGTCGTGATTCATCTATGGACACCTCACTCTCTTTTATTATCTTATGTCACTCGTGACTAACGACTGATTCGACATGTCTTTCTGTCCCTAAGAATTATTCTCAAAGTCAATTATATATATATATATATATATATATATATATATATATATATATATATATATATAGACACACATACATACATACATATATATATATATATATATATATGTCTATTTCTCACTTTTTAAATATAATTTGGCTAATAATTAGTGAGTTGTCATTTTGTTACCATGTTATTGGTGCGCCCATCAGCTTTGCCTGTGACTAGTTTTTTTGGGGAATCTGGCTAGCCACATATACTTGGCGTCCGTGTGATATTCTGCCCTCAATAGAGTTTTTGTCACACCCAATATTCAATAATGAAAAATGTCCTAGCCCTAAACTCTCATTTTTTTCCCTCATGAGGGCTAAATTAATGAAAAATGTGCAACCATGGTAGACTTCAAAGCTCAAAATTCATCATACTTACATTTATAAAAATAAAAAGACTCCTCATTTTTAATGTTTCATTTTTGTTACTTAATTCTATGCGTGTTTAAATCTTTTGGTATAATATTCATAATATTTTTAGTAACATAATACTCTTTAATTTAAACACCTTGAAACTCCAAAGTATATATTCAATTAGTCTGTAATACCTTAATTTCTCATTTGTTGGAAACTAAGATAGTGATATATATAATATTCATAAAACTTCAATATTCAGAAGGTTGGGGGATCAGAGGATTGTGGGGTGGATTGAAGGCTCACTTGGAGGAGAGGTTTTTTAGCCCAGGAAGCAATGCTCCTTGGGGAGTTGATGGTTCTTTTATCGTTAGTGGTCCTTTCACCTTTTAGGGTGTGTTTGGGAGTTTGGAGGGGAGGGGAGAAGTTGAGACTAATAGTGTAAATTCTTTAGTAATTGGGAGAAAAATTATTCCCCTAAACCCTCCAAATCTCTCTCCTAGTTTATTTTTGGAGCCCCTCCAAACTCCCTCAAATATGGAGGGTTTTGGAGGGGCTCCAAAAATAAACTAGGAGAGGGGTTTTGGGGGGATAATTTTTCTTCTCATCACTAAAGAATTTACACTATTAGTCCCAACTCCTCCCCTCCCCTCCCCCTCCAAACTCACAAACAGACCCTTAAGGAATGAGAAATCTCTTCATCTCGCACTCCTAATTAGGAATGCTTAATGCTAACTTGCGAAATATTCCTTTCTTCCTACAAAGTTATATTGAGTGTTATACTTAGGTTTAAATAGCACTTTTGGTCCTTTATCTTTTTTTTGGTCCGTTTTAATCCTTCATCTTTCACTTTCGTTCATTTTGGTCTCTGCCGTCAATTGAAGTTAACGAACGCCACACTGACAGTTAACTGTTGACGTGACGTTTTAAGTGTCATGTATGACATGTCATTCATTAAATGATGTGGCATTTCTTGACTTCTTTAAATAAAAAACAAAAGACACGTAAGCATATATGTTTTTTAAATTATAAAATTACAAAATACAAAATCAAATAACACTTAAAAGATTAAAACATTAAACCTAAAACTAAAAAAACTAAAACTAAAAATGATTATTCTTCCACATCGCATGCTATCTCCATGGTAAAGGACAATCAAAGAAACAACAATCCATAAACAACACAAAACGCAGAAAAGGTAGAGCTGTGACGAGGAAGCAATTGGTTTCTGGTTCCCTCTTCTCAACTAGTAAACCCACCCCCTCGTCGTTACCTCCGGCATCCTTTTCCTCTACATTGAAAACGAAATTGAAGTGAAATCCAACCCTAAAACAGATCTGGAACCCTAAAACCCAAATCGACGTCAAAACGAAATTGATTTTGAAATCGAACCCTAAAACCCAAATGGAAATCAAAACTAAGTGGATTGTTGTTTCTCGGATTGTTGTGGGTTTGTGTTATGGGTTTTTGTCATGGGTTCTCGAAATCGAAAAGAAGATTTCTGGAGAATATTTCAAAATAGAAGGAGAAGATTAATGGTGGTATAACGATGAATGGAAAGTGGAACATGTCTACAGAAAATAAGTTACACACATGAACTCATATGATTCTACTAAAATAAAGGAAGTTGAAGATTAATTTGGGCGAGAAAACAAACATGTCAAAGAGAGACCTCCTACGTCTCCCCAATGGATTTTGACATGAGAAGATGATATAGCAACTACATATCAAGCACTCGACATAGTGATGTCTAACGCCACGTCTTTGCCAAAACTTTATTTATTAATAATACACTATGCTCCATATTTCCTTGCCATTGCCACTTGTCACAATCCATTTGATTGCTGACGTGGCAGTGGTGACATAGTGATGATGACATGGTGTGTCTGTGCCACGTGGCACAAATGTCCAATAATATGTTGACATGTCATTAATGATGTCAAGCTGACGTTATCTTCATTTGCCATCACACCTCTTTTGGACGGAAAGTTAAAAAATGGACCAAACTGAAAGTGTTTTGTTTTTGCAGTGGAATTTTTTGAACTTTTTTTATGCATGAACTAAACTGGATAGTGGTGATATTTGCAGGGACCAAACATTTATTTAAGCCATCTCTTTTTGGTTGACTTTACGAGATTCAAAACTTGATTACCATCTCTTTTTTGCCTGTGACCGGGTGTGCTAGGCGAGGCTACCATTTAGCTAGTTCCAACTCTACAACTCATTTGATTTCCTCACTTTTATTTGTTGTTTGACAGTTTGGATAGGCCGTGTCAAATTTGCACACCATCAAGACACACTGTAAACCTTAAATCAACGTACTTGAACTTTCACACTGAAAACAATCATTATATGTATATGTATATGTATATGTGTGTGTATTTGTGTGTGCAACTTTGAATCTGTAGAATTGAAGAATAAAATTTCCAAATGTTAGAAAACTCTAGACGTACATTTGCAATATGCCACCCATTTCAAAAAACAGATTTTGCATATAGCCTTCAACCCCTGTCTCGATAACATGCAAAGGCACCAGGAACAACCTTTTCCTCAAAAGATTTAAACTTTCCTTCGAGCCTTTATCCACCTTTTAACTGTTCTCGTTGCCCCTCACTTGAAAAATAAGATATAGTTCCAATCAAAAACTCTTCAATTAAGGCTTCGTCCACTAGAGCACCACAAAGAGACACTTTGATCCACCTTGTAACCTGCATCACCATTTCCCCTTCACTTTCAATGAAAGACACACTACCAATCAACGTCTCTTCAACGATGCATCCACCAAAGAACGACTAAGAAGAAGTAGAATTGTGGAAGAGGCGTTTATCTTTGGTCTGGAAGGTCGGACCAATTTCATGAAATATCTCGTCCTAAACCCTAATTAGGAACCCAACGCAACCACCACGATTGTTGACTACATATTATACCAGAATTTTCTCAAAGATCAAAATTTGGAATGTGTGTGAACCAAGTGAGAACAAACAAAGAGGTTAGTTAAATTAATAAAATTCGAGGGGGATGACGATCCCAAGAGGTTAATGTCACACTTGGAGGAGGGAAGTCATGAGCCCGAAAACATCTCTCTGGTTGTGCTACGAGGAAAGATAATTAACGAAAACATAGAGAGGTTGAGGTAAGGGGTCAAGAAGGAACTCATTGTGACCGTAGTTTCATTGTTTATTTATGTGGTGTTTTTCAGATATGCAGGGCCAGAGTAGACAAGACCAAGAGAAGTAGCCACTGGTGTATTTCATTGCGACTGTTATGGATTTTGGGTTGTATTTTGATAATTGTATCAAAAGACGAAGTTCTAGGACAACCGTTTTATAGATTTGAGTCATGTTCATGTAAAATTTGAGGTTTCATCAAGTCGTACTTGACGTTCATGTATATTATGGTACTTGTACCCCAATAAACTAAGTTTAAGTTTAATTCTAATTTAAAGTTCCAGAAAAATCTCAAATCCATATTGGTTAATAATATCTGAATTATTATCAATTGTCGACTACCATATATTTTTTAGTTAGTGGAATAATGGGATGTTACACAAACCATCATTTCAAAAATGGATAATCATCACGATTCTCACAAGTGAAAACAAAGTCCTAATACATTTACAATATCACTTTGAAAAGCCACAAACATAGAGTTCATTAGAAATATATTTTTTAAGTAAGACTTGTGCCATTAGAAAGGTGAGAGTATGCCTATAATTCTTATGAACGGAATTTAGCCAACTAATGTTGTTTTAAGGGTCATATTAATGCTTAAAGTATGCTATTTGATTATATTGAACGCTTGAGAAATGTCACATTCAAGAAACTCTTTCAACCTTACTATCAACTGCTCTTTGAGCTTCACGTGGAAAAAACTCTTTGGGAGCTATCTTGGATTGCTCCTCTAGCTTCAAACATGGTAGAGCATGCGGCTAGGATTGCTAAGATTTTTAAATATGAGAGTTTCTAGGAAAAGAGTACAGAGTGTAGAAATGTTGTCACTAATGGTTGGGCCTGTAATAATCCTAGTAGTCACTGAGGTACATTCCAAGATAAAGCTTGGAACTGTAAAAGGGCTTTGATGGCTTGGTATAATGTGACTTTAGAAAATGCAGCAATTGAAATTTCTAAATTAAAGATCAAGCTCCAAATCTTATGGAACAAAGGAAACTCATCTGATAACTGTGAAGAGAACAGAAGAACTAGAAGGGAAATTGATGGGCCGTGGAAGCAAGATGAAGTGTATTGGGGTTAAAGATCAAGACTGAAATGCCTAACTTGTGGGGACAAGAACTCAAAGCTTTTCCATGCAACTACTGTAAGAAAGAGACAGAAACAAACTACAAACACTGCTAGACAAAGATGGGAATTGGGTTGAGGGACAAAGTAATATCGTGAAATCCATTGAAGACTATTTCAAAGAAATCTATGTGCATGCTAGTGGTATTATCTCTCATGTGTGCTTATAAGTTATCCATAATTGTGTTTCTCAATCCATGAATGATTCTTTGGGTGCCCATGTGACTTATGCTGAAGTGGAGAAAGCTTTCTTCTCTTTGGGTGTGAAGTTGCTTTCTTCTCTTTGGGTGTGAAGTTGTGAACGAGTTTTTCCTTTCTGGTATTATTGATGAAGTTAATAATGATACCTTAGTTTCCCTCATTCCTAAAATCCCTCACCCTGAGTCTATTTGCAATTGAGACCTATTAGCTGTTGCAATTACATCTACAAAATCATATAAAAATTCTGGTGAGCAGACTCAAACCATTCCTTAAAGAAGTTCTGTTGTCCTTTGGGTTCAATATTTATTGGGCCTCTCTTGTCAAGTCTCTTGTATCTTATGTTAGATATATTTATCAAGTCAATGGTGCTAGAAGTAGTAGAGTCATTTCTAACAGTGGTGGGCTTAGGCAAGGGGAACCTCTATCTCCATACCTTTTCATTATGATCTTTGATGTTCTCTCTAGGCTTATTATTCGGGAATGCTCTTTAGGTAATATCCAGGGGTTGTGTTTGGCTCCTGGCGCTGCTATGATGCTCTTATATTTGGCAAAGCTAGTGTGAAGAAAATTTACCAATTGGTCTCTATATTGAATATTTTTACTCAGGCTTCAAGTCAAAAGATTAACCTTCAGAAGTACGGGCTTATTTGTGGGAAAGGCATCTCTCCACTTCTGAAGCTCTCTCTCTCTCTAGGCTCTACATATCCTACCTTGGGACTCCCCAGGGAAGTATCTTGGTATTCCTGTTGAATGGGGTAACTCTAAAGAGCAAGGTCTCCTTTGGATCAAGGAAAGAGTGTTATCTAAGCTTGATGGGTAGAGAGAACAATTTTTATCTTAGGCTGCTAAGGAGGTTCTTATTATATCTGTCATTCAAACTATGTCATGGCTATTTTTAGGCTTCCAAAGATTTTTTGTCAATCATTGTGCTATGTTGTTGCTAACTTTTGGTGGAGTTCCAAAGTTAGGAGCAAAGGCCTTCATTCGAAAAACCTGGGAATTTATGTGTAATAATAAGAAGAATGGAGGTATGGGCTTTAAGGATTTTGCCTCCTTGAATTCTTTTCTATGTGACACCCTTTACCCCAAAAGTAATTAGAGTAAAAAGTACGAGAAACGAGTAAAATTGTTTTTTCAAAAAATATTCGCAATTCTTTTTCGGAAATACTTTTTGCAAGTAAAAGATGTCGCATTCCTTAAATCCGGTAGACACAATTTATCATAATATTAAGAACTAAAGTGATAAAACCTTTCTTCAAATATAATAGAAAGAATGATCGTTAATTAAAATAAAAGAGTACAACCCAAATCCCAAAGTTACATTATCAGAGCAATTAACCTTTAATCCAATAAACAAAAAAAAAATGTAACATCTGCGCGTAGTATCAAACTGCAAGTCAATTGTTGAACCAAGGACAAACGCTCTTTGTTTTGTATGATAACAAATTACATCTTGTCTACTAATGGTTGCAGTTGAATGAAAGTACAGGGACAAAATCAAAGAGTAGGGACTAAAGTGCAATGGCTTGCAGAAGAAGCAACAATGAAGTTGAAGACCAAATTGTTTATCTGCTTTTGATAGGACTCAAATGTAAGAAGAGAGATTATGTTTTTAAAAATGTTTTGAAAAATAAAATTGTTGTGTTAAAAGCCTTTGGAAAATATTTTATTCATATGCATGCTTGCATGAGAAAGACACATAAAAGGAAAATGTTTTTAAAGCAAAAATCGATTTCATGCTTACTTTACAATGTTCATAATCGATTTTGCCCTTAGTTGGTTAGAGCACACAATCGATTTCATGCTTCCTTTTTGAAGCAAAGAATCGATTTTTTCTAGAGTATCTGAAGCAAAGAATCGATTTTAACATCCTTTATTTTGAAGCAAAGAATCAATTCCTTACTTTTCTTACTTTCCTTTTTTGAAAACAATCGATTACATGCCTATGTGGTTTAGGTTCAGAATCGATTATGTGCCTGATTATTTCAGAGCACATAATCGATTTCATACTCCTTGTTTTAAGCAAAGAATCGATTACAATATATTCCTTTTTAAACAAAGAATCGATTATGCCATTTACACTATCAGAGCACATAATCGATTCTTGTTTCTTGTGTTTTAGTCCAACGGTCAATTTTTTACATTTTCTATAAATAGGGACCTTGGATCTCAAATGAAAAACACACCACTACACTTCTCTTCTACACACATTTTCAAATCACTAGAAAAGAGAAAAAGAGCTTTCATTGTCAAATCTTTTGTTAAAGTTCTTCATTTCAAAACCAATCATCTCTCTCTCTCTCTACTATATTGCTATTCTACTGGAGTGACTGGTTCATAGGTTCTCAATTGTATTGATCTGTATTCGTGGTGGCTTTGAGATCCTGGGACGTGTTCTTGGGTCTCTCAATCTGGGAGATTGAGTTGGCTTGAAATCCTGGGAGGTGATCTTGGGTCGTTCAATCGGGGAGATTGAAGCGGTTATTGTGAAATCCTGGGAAGCATTCTTGGGTCGTTCAATCAGGGAGATTGAAGCGGTTGTGAAATCCTTAGCGGGGAGCTCGGGTTCTCAATTTGGGGAAATTGGGATTTGCTATTTGAAGTTGCTTGTTTGTAAAACATTCTAAATCATATAGTGGTTGTCAGCAAGTCCAAAGGTTGCAAAGCCTGAGGCCGAGGACGTAGGGCTTTTATCCCGAACCTCGTAAAAATTCTGGTGTATCTCTATCCCTCTCTCTTTACATTCTTTACAGTTTATATTTTGTCTATTATTATCATTGCGCTGCATATCTGTCTATCCTGAATTTTGATAATAGCATAATATTACGCTGGGCCTGATCTGTCTGCTTAGGTGCATCATATTAGGTGCATCATACAGTTTAAATCTCAGTTTCCGCATTTGATTTAAACGAACACTGTTAATGCTTTAAATCTTAGTTTTCGCATCTGACTTAAACAAGCATTGTAAAAATTTTGAAAACCGAAAAGAATTCAAGTTTTGCACATAACCTTATTCACCCCCCTCTAAGGTTATCATATAGTTCAACAATTGGTATCAGTAGCTAGAAATTGCATATAGAGTTTAACATCTCGCAATTTTATTATATTTATTTATTTTTGATCATGGGTTCTTTTATGAAAGAGGGGATGTCCTTCTATATGCCACCCCTGTTTGATGAGACTAACTATGACTATTGGAGTAGTCGAATGAAATGCCATGTGCAGGCTATAGACTTCACCCTATGGAGGATTATTGTTGATGGACCACTGATTCTGATGAAAATCAAAATTAAAAAACCTGGTGGTGCTGTTGACGGAGATACTACAAAAATTCAAGATACTAGCAAAGTAGAAGAAGTTCCAGTTGAAGACATCTACACCATTGATCTGAGCGAGCTGAGAAAGTTCGAGTTAGACAAAATCTCTCAGAATGCCAAAGCTATGAACATTCTTCACCTATCTCTATGTGAAGAAGAATATGGAATAGTAAAAGGGTGTCAGACAGCAAAAGAAATCTGGGATTGTTTGGAAGCAACACATGTCGGTACAAGCCAAGTGAAGGATACAAAAATCAGAATTCTCACTTGAGTATGAAGCCTTCAAAATGAAGGATGGTGAATCTGTTGCAGCTATGCACCAGAGACTTAATTTGATAGTGAACAAGTTGAAGGCACTGGGGAAGAAGTATTCAACAAAAGATCTAAATGGGAAGATTCTTGCATCCTTGACTAGTGAGTTCTTTCCTAAAACTTGTGCAATCACTGAAGTCAAAGATATTGGCACTTTGCCCCAAGAAGACTTGATTGGGTCACTTCTTGCATTTGAGGTGGTATTGGCTGCTAACAAGGTTCAAGAAAAAGAAGTGGTAAAAGAAAGGAAGTCTCTTGCTCTTGCTGCTACCTAAGGTAGCAAGGAAAGAGGCTGAGTCTGATGAAGAATCTGATGATGAAGACATGGCTAAACTGTTTGAAGAATTCATGGGATTCAACAAGCTTGGGGAGGGTGACTACACAAAGCAATCCAAACCCCTTGATGACTAACCCACAAGGACCCAAAGAGAGTTGGGTACCAAAATTTTCTACTTGATTTTAGTGCAGGTGTGCTACAAGGTATGGGGGTCAGATCAGTACCTTGATAGCAGAGACTCAAAGCTCATGACTAGAGACGCAATTTTTTTTTCTCTTAATACTCAAAAAGCAGTCATGTGACTTGTGATAACAACAATAGAGGAAGAATCACCGGTGAAGGTTAGATTGGTAAAGTTTTTATTCACCTCTATTGAAAATGTGTTATATAGAAGAACTTAAGATTTTTATCAAGTATTAGACACATATGTGAGATAAAAGTTTTTTGTGTGTGCATCAAAGTTTTTTTAAGTGTTATTATGCTGGATCTTTGATGCAACCTTTTTTGAAGATAAATATGGTACCTATATTGTTGAACCAAGTATGACATATCTCATGGCTATCCTAGTTTCTATAATATCTTTTTTAAACTGTGATGGTCCACCTTCTTCTGGCTAAGCTTTGCATTCTACAATCAATCAGAGGGATCATCAAGTAAGGGGGAGAAAATATATGAATGATTACGTATCTATGTGTTCACCCCCCTCCGTGTTATTAAACTGTTTTTGATATATCTTATGCTATGTGCTACTGTTGCGTGATTTTGCAAGTTTATAGTATGATTACGTATCTATGTGTTCACCCCCCTCCGTTTTGATGAAAACCAAGGGGGAGAAAATATATGAATGGGGGAGAAAATATCTGCTTATAATGTGATTATGTGGGGGAGAAAATATCTGCTGCTATCTGTGTTTATATTGTGATTAATTATATGTTTGGTTTAGTTGAATATTTTTATGCTTATGCTTAGGGAGAGCTCTTTGAAATTTTTTCATTATTATCACCCCTTTATGCATAATGTAATTTGTTATCATCAAAAAGGGGGAATTTGTTGAACCAAGGACAAACGCTCTTTGTTTTGTATGATAACAAATTACATCTTGTCTACTAATGGTTGCAGTTGAATGAAAGTACAAGGACAAAATCAAAGAACTGGGATTAAATCAAAGAGCAGGGACTAAAGTGCAATGGCTTGCAGAAGAAGCAACAATGAAGTTGAAGACCTAATTGTTTATCTGCTTTTGATAGGACTCAAATGTAAGATCCTATCCCTTCAGCTTTATGACATTTAGTAGAAGAGAGATGATGTTTTTAAAAATGTTTTGAAAAATAAAATTGTTGTGTTAAAAGCCTTTGGGAAGTATTTTATTCATATGCATGCTTGCATGAGAAAGGCACATAAAAGGAAAATGTTTTTAAAGCAAAAATCGATTTCATGCTTACTTTACAAGGTTCATAATCAATTTTGCCCTTAGTTGGTTAGAGCACACAATCGATTTCATGCTTCCTTTTTGAAGCAAAGAATCGATTTCTTCTAGGGTATGTGAAGCAAAGAATCGATTTTAACATCCTTTATTTTGAAGCAAAGAATCAATTCCTTACTTTCCTTACTTTCCTTTTTTGAAAAAAATCGATTACATGCCTATGTGTTTAAGGCTCAGAATCGATTATGTGCCTGATTGTTTCAGAGCACATAATCGATTTCACACTCCTTGTTTTAAGCAAAGAATCGATTACAATATATTCCTTTTTAACCAAAGAATCGATTATGCCATTTACACTATCAGAGCACATAATCGATTCTTGTTTCTTGTGTTTTAGTCCAACGGTCAATTTTTTACATTTTCTATAAATAGGGACCTTGGATCTCAAATGAAAAACACACCACTACACTTCTCTTCTACATACATGTTCAAATCACTAGAAAAGAGAAAAAGAGCCTTCATTGTCAAATCTTTTGATAAAGTTCTTCATTTCAAAACCAATCATCTCTCTCTCTACTATATTGTTATTCTACTAGAGTGATTGGTTCATAGGTTCTCAATTGTATTGATCTGTATTCGTGGTGGCTTTGAAATCCTGGGACGTGTTCTTGGGTCTCTCAATCTGGGAGATTGAGTTGGTTTGAAATCCTGGGAGGTGATATTGGGTCGTTCAATCGGGGAGATTGAAGCGGTTATTGTGAAATCCTGGGAAGCATTCTTGGTTCGTTCAATCAGGGAGATTGAAGTGGTTGTGATATCCTTTGCGGGGAGCTCGGGTTCTCAATTTGGGGAAATTGGGATTTGCTATTTGAAGTTGCTTGTTTGTAAAACATTCTACATCATATAGTGGTTGTCAGCAAGTACAAAGGTTGCAAAGCCTGAGGCCGAGGACGTAGGGCTTTTATCCCGAACCTCGTAAAAATCCTGGTGTATCTCTATCCCTCTCTCTTTACATTCTTTACAGTTTATATTTGTCTATTATTATGATTGCGCTGCATATCTGTCTATCCTGAATTCTGATAATAGCATAATATTACGTTGTGCCTGATATGTCTGCTTAGGTGCATCATATTAGGTGCATCATACAGTTTAAATCTCAGTTTCCGCATTTGATTTAAACGAACAATGTTAATGCTTTAAATCTTAGTTTTCGCATCTGTTTTAAACAAGCATTGTAAAAGTTTTGAAAACCGAAAAAATTCAAGTTTTGCACATAACCTTATTCACCCCCCTCTAAGGTTATCAAATAGTCCAACAACTGGGTAACCATGGTGATCACGTCTCTCTCCCCGCACGACTGTAGAAGGCTTCTTCAGTGACACCTAGAACTGAATCTAAAAAAGGTGGTGCATGGGTGAGAAATAGCATCCAAACCATATAAGAAACATAAGACCGAAACTAAAGCAACAAAGACTATCACAATCCATCAAATCAATGTCAAACAATCAGGATCCATATAACTCTTGGTAAGCGGATGTAAGTGCCCTCACATCCTGGGAAATAGCTAGAGTCTAGGCAAGGTACTCCAGTGTTTTGTAGACCGCCCCAGCGGTGCCCTCTTATAACGCCCCCACTAGGCCTACCGCAAGGTCGGGTCATGGCCGTCTCTATGACTACTCCCATCGTCGTCTGCTTACCACCCCACCTATCATCATCACCATCCTTTGAGGTACGACTCATCCATACTGCGACGAGTCCTCGCCCATACTGCGACAAGGTTCCTCCTACATATTTCAACTATTGAGGTGCGGCTCGCCCACGCTGCGACGAGTCCTTGCGCATGCAGCGACAAGGTTCCTCCAACAAATCTCGATCATGAAGATACATCTCGTCCATACAGCAACGAGTTCTTGCCCATTGTGCAAAAAGTTTCCCATAACAATACACGTAATACCAATACACACAATACCAACCAGCAATCCCAACAAAACATGAACGAAAAATCACTCAATAGTCTTAACGATTACGTGTCAATTTTAGCTACATTAATCGATGCTATGGTATCGGTCTAGCTTAAACAATATTAACTTCCTATCACCTAGACTTACCTATCACTCTAATTTATTAGCACATTAGATATTAACTCTTCCTTTAACTTTTACAACTAATCGTTCCTTCTCATTTTAAGTGAGGTATAACTTAATTATGAGCCATGCTCAGGTCATATCTACTCAACTATGTTTCGGGACTATTATCCATCGTCTATAGCATAATTAACTTCATTAAGTATATCTAACTAGCACTAAGTCGTGATTCATCTATGGACACCTCACTCTCTTTTATTATCTTATGTCACTCGTGACTAACGACTGATTCGACATGTCTTTCTGTCCCTAAGAATTATTCTCAAAGTCAATTATCATGTTTGCATTGCTATAAGGTAATTACTAACTGACTAGTCATGTTTCCAAGTTCTTCTTTAGTCTCAATCTTGTTTAACCATTCACTATTATTTATTAATGCATCACCTATTATTTTTAGACATTAATCTTTATAGTTACTCAGTTTTTACTCTAAATTCACCTTGATTATTGAAGTAGTTCTACGGTCATCTGCCGACTCTTCGTTCCTCACATGTTAATTAAAGGACGTCATTTAACATATAATTGGCTACTCATACTAGATTCATTCCCTAAATTCAGCATAACAGTTTTAGTCATCCAATCATATAGTTACAGTCATCCAGGTCATCCAAATCATATAGTTACAATCATTCGAACCTGAATTAGTTACAGTAATCCGAATTAATTACAGTCATCTGAATTATTTAAAGTCATCCGAATTGAATAAATGAACAATTACAGACAAAATATGGATAGTAATAATCAATGACATAATAGTCCTATCCCTTGCTCCCCATATAGAAAAGAAACCATTTCCCCCTATACCTGATATTGAAGTGCCTTCCAACCCGAAACGAAAAGGAAAAATTACAAATTCTCAAGCGTGATTCAATTTGACGGCATGACCATTGACTCAATTTGACGGTGTGACCATTGACTCAATCACATATAATCAAACAACGGTAATATTCAATTAGTCATCTCATAAAAGAAAAATAGAAACATATTCACCTAATTAATCAGTCGAGTTTTCGTAGAGAAGTACCTATCTGAAAGGTACAACACGGTGACCATGATTGACTCTCATAAACAGAAGGACTCAAAGGACTACGTCTGAGTGGAATGCAAGAGATTTTGGTCGAATATGGCATTTTAGACCGATTGGAGCATTTTACGGTGGCAAGGATGACGATGTTGTTGCGAACATTGGAACAGTAGTGTGAACGTGTCCTTGAAGATAGGAAGAAACTGTGTGATTAGTGAAGAATCATATTTGCTATTGCGTCAAGAACAACAGTGTGAACTGATTTGGGTTTTGCTATTCTTTTTTGTGTGATACATGAGGATAAAACCAGGGTCTGATCCGCCATCATCTGACAGAACTCGTACATGGTAGGCGTTGAAGTAGCAATGGCAGCGCTAAGAGCCACTCACGGTAGAGAGAGAAATCACGACGATGGAAAAATGGAGAGAATTCGAGGACATTGGTGGTTTCATGGAAGGCCAGAGGCGGCCTTGTGGTGGATGGTTGTGGTGGCCTGATAGTGTTTCGATTCGTACAGGGAGGTAGATGAACAGAATCGAAGGGGAGAGAGAGAGAGAGAGGGAGGGAGAGAGAGAGAGAGAGAAGGATTTGAGGTGATGGTTCACGAAAATGTGTGATTAGTGAAGAATCATATTTGCTATTGCGTCAAGAACAACAGTGTGAACTGATTTGGGTTTTGCTATTCTTTTTTTGTGTGATACATGAGGATAAAACCAGGGTCTGATCCGCCATCATCTGACAGAACTCGTACATGGTAGGCGTTGAAGTAGCAATGGCAGCGCTAAGAGCCACTCACGGTAGAGAGAGAAATCACGACGATGGAAAAATGGAGAGAATTCGAGGACATTGGTGGTTTCATGGAAGGCCAGAGGCGGCCTTGTGGTGGATGGTTGTGGTGGCCTGATAGTGTTTCGATTCGTACAGGGAGGTAGATGAACAGAATCGAAGGGGAGAGAGAGAGAGAGGGAGGGAGGGAGAGAGAGAGAAGGATTTGAGGTGATGGTTCACGAAAATGGAGGAGGTAGCTTCGAATGGGATTGACGGTTGGAGAGGGAGAAGGCTGCGTGAGGGTTTGGGAATCAGTGTCCCAAATATCATACATGCATAGCGAGAATCCTGATATGATGATAGATTTTAAGACTGCTATTCTGGTTATGGAAGAATCGCGAGAATGGTGGGGAATTTCAGACAACAACGGCGCCTAGGGTTGGAGGAAGGGGAAGGGAATGCGGGTCAGGAGGCGGGTTGGATCCTGGAGCGGGTCGTGACAAGTTCAGCGCTTGTGGTGTAGGCTGGGCTGCGCGCTGGTGAGTGGAGAGCGTTGGGGTTGGCACAAAAAGGGGTGCAGTTAGCGAAAAGAGGGTGCATGCGAGTAATAAAAAGCCAAAATCAATTTTAAATCATTTTTAAAGCCTAATTTCACTATACCACTATTTTAACACCTCAATAAGCCAAGATAATTATCTAAATAAATAACATCTCAAATACTAATATTTTTATAAAATAAAATAATCAACTGAAACAATAATATTTCAAATATAAATATTCTGTGTTTTCATGTCTTCTCTTTATTTTATTAATAAAAACATTTAATTGTGGCTAAAAAAAATATATAAATATTCTATTAACAACATAATTAAAAAGATAGTATAAAAATACAGTTTAATATCATTTCAACATATTTGATAATTCAAATACACATAAATATATAAAATTGATCAAATTACTAAATATTATTAAAATACATAATTACTAAGACGCACCATGTATCACAAGAATTACTATTATATTCGCGCATAAAGCAAAAACGTACTAATATGAAAATCGGGGTGTTACACTTTTCTCTTGTCTAAGCAGGCCTGGGGGTTCATCCTAATGATTACTGGGCTCAAATGCTTAGGAGTATTTACTGTGGGAGAGAAGATTTTTAGATTGTTAAACCTAAACCAGGGGTGTCTTAGGTATGGAGAAATATGTTGCATGGTAGAGTCTTGTTAAAAAATTATGGAAGGTGGGCAATTGTTAGTGGGGCTGGAGTGAGTATTGTTGAGGATAGATGGTTGGCCTCAAGGGAGTAGTTATGCTGAAGGAAGGGTGTAATTTCACCATTGTACGGAAATTAATTGATCCTATTTCTCTTTCATGGAAGATTGACTCTCTGAGAGTTACCCTACATCCTCTATCTGCCATTGAAGTTATGAAAACTCCTATTGGTTGGTTTGATCTACTGATAAGTTTATTAGGCCTCTCTCAAAAGATGGGTGTTTTAGTGTTAAATTAGGGTATGCTTGACTTAGTGAAGGGGTTTTTCTTCCTAACACGAGACCGTCCTCCCCTACCTCCACTCTCATCTATCTTGGAAGGCGATTTGGAGAGCCATGGTGCCTGAAAGGATTAAGGAATTCACTTGACGTATCAAGCACAATGCTCTTGCTACTAGGAGTAATCTAGCCAGAAAGGATTGATAAAGATACTATGTGTCCTATTTGTGAGAATTTTGAGGAAATTATTGAACACTTATTCTTACTCTGCCCCATGGACTACTCCTATTTAGTTTTTCCTTCAAATTTTTCAATTCCTAATGTGTATAATGTGACCCATATGAGTGAGTGGCTTGAAAAATTCTTGGAACCAACTAATACTTAGAACAAGGAAATTATTCTAGATAAATCCTAATTATAACCCTCCCTCTTCCACCTTCAATGGAAAACAAACCTAACCCTTGTTAAGACTTTTGGCAAGTGTACCAATTGTCGTCGCAAGTAATAAAATTTTACGGTAAGTACCGGTCGTATCCACAGGGATTGTGATTCATTATCAATAGGCAAGTTGTTAATTCTAAGTCGTCATACTTGTGATAGAATTGGTTTATTATAACAACGAAATAGAAAGTGCAATAACATAAAGTAAGATAGAAGCGAATTAGGATCGACTCATCTCCCCTCTACTCTTATATGACCTTCAGCCACTCTCACGTAATTATCCAAATTATCCGATTCAATTCACTAAATTAGGCTAAGAACAATCCCTTGTCTCAAAACCCCTATTACCCTAAGTGTTACCCTAATTCCTTAGGTGATTCATGCCAAAGGGTAAAGCATTAAGTTCAAGAAATAAAGAATTCACTCACACAAATTCTCACTCCTACGATCATCAATGGCGACCGAATGAAATAAGAATTCACGAAACCCAATTACATATTCCTATATAATTCAAGTCGTTACCTAAGCCCCAATTTCCAGCAAACAACCCACATTCCTATGGTGATGATAAACCTAGATCGATACAAATATCATGTGTACTTGTAAAGCATTAAAAACATAAGGCATAGGCAATGGATAAAATGAATAAAAACTTGACTTGACCATAACAAAGCATTCATACAAGGGTTTAAGGAAGAGTCATCTCTCCCAAATCAAAACTATCTAATTACATGGCATAAAAGGGATAAGATTAAAGAGTAGAAGAAGATTACATAGAGATGGATCCATGAGAACCTCAAAACCCTTGTTCCCAAGGTGTTGGGAAGGCCCCAAAATCACCTCCAGTTGCTGCTCCAAACCCTAGAATCGTTCCCAAGCCGAGGAAGACCTTCAGAAAACGTAAAACTGATATTTTAACCAAAGTTTCGGCCACGCATCGCGTCGCGATGGTGCCTGGTCGCATCGCGACTTTCTCCAGAAAGTTTGGTCGTGGCGCGATCGTTCTGGCTGCTTGGTGCGAAGGCTGTCTAATCTTTTTCCTTTCTTCTTTTCTCAGTTTCGTCACTAGGCAAGTGTCTGGTTCGCTAGTAAACGCCACATCAAATTGAAGGTTTTTCATACATTTTGTTACAGCTCCACACTTATTACAAAAAACTAAAATTATGCTAAAACCCTTAGCAATTGGCTGAATCAAACAATAAACCACCGACATTTTGGTTGCAAACTGAATGAAAATCATCATATAATAATGACTCAACACAACCCCAAACATATATCATTGCTTGTCCTCAAGCAATTCACTCAATTCAGGCTGTGGCAATTTGTTATTCAGCTTCCACATCGTTCACATACCACAACTCCTTCAACACATCAGAAGATATCATCCAATCATAATATAGTAGCAAGACAATTGAATTGGAAAACACAAGATCATAAGCAGGCAAGTAGTCTCAAGTCCTCTCTTTTTCACACATCTCACTACTGTTTCGCTCTTTGAGGTGTTTATGGTATTCACTCATTTCACAATACCTGCATCATCGTTTCACTTATTCTTTATGTATAACTTTTTTTTCTTTTTTCTTTGAAATATACCTATATATATATATATTTTTTAAAACTTTGTATGTTCCTTTCTCTTGTATACCACCCCAAACTTAGAATGTTGCTATTCCACGAGCAACCCCAAACTTAGAATTTTTCCCACTCTCATGCTTTTATCTACCTAACTCCAAGTTAAGAAAAACTAGGCTATGATTTGCAGGAAAAAAAATAAACAATTAGGCTCAGAAGGGCTAACAAGGGATAACAATTAGTGGGTTGGCTTGAAAGGCTCAGGGGTGCCAAACAAAAAATTTGCCTCAGTGTGTATGTAAAATATATGCATGACAGTTAAGTACAAGCTCAAGTTCTGCAGACTAATGCAAGCAAGGAATAATCACACAATGAATAAAATACGTGTTTGGGCTCAAACCTCACAGCTGGGAATAAGAGATGGAACTCAAAAGAACCTGCCCACAGATGATCCAGATCTTCCTCAACCTTTGACTTGGCCTCTAATACTATCTGATGATAAAATCTGATTTGGAGGAGTCACATGGTAGCTGCAACATGTTAGACTGAACAATCACCACAGAGAACCAGTTCAAAGATTGTGGTGCATCATCATCAATGTACAAGCTAGACAGCAACCAAAATGCAACATTAACTTTTTCCGGTTTGCCTTTTACGATCTTCAAATCTCGGGGTCAAGCAGCAATTCTTTCGAATCTTGCCCCCGCATAGACAGCTTGCTGAAACACTAACAAACCATCAAAAGGTCCAACACAATAACTAAGGATCTAAATAAATAAAACACACAATAAAATACTGAAATAAATAAATAAATAAAAACAACCAAGAATTAACTCATTCACTAGTTGACAATAAAATCAACAATCCCCGGCAACAGCGCCAAAAACTTGTTAAGAATTTTGGCAAGTGTACCCATTGTCGTCGCAAGTAATAAAATTTTACGGTAAGTACCGGTCGTATCCACAGGGATTGTGATTCATTATCAATAGGCAAGTTGTTAATTCTAAGTCGTGATACTTGTGATAGAATTGGTTTATTGTAACAACGAAATAGAAAGTGCAATAACATAAAGTAAGATAGAAGCGAATTGGGATCGACTCATCTCCCCTCTACTCTTATATGACCTTCAGCCACTCTCACGTAATTATCCAAATTATCCGATTCAATTCACTAAATTAGGCTAAGAACAATCCCTTGTCTCAAAACCCCTATTACCCTAAGAGTTACCCTAATTCCTTAGGTGATTCATGCCAAAGGGTAAAGCAATAAGTTCAAGAAATAAAAAATTCACTCACACAAATTCTCACTCCTACGATCATCAATGGCGACCGAATGAAATAAGAATTCACGAAACCCAATTACATATTCCTATGATAATTCAAGTCGTGACCTAAGCCCCAATTTCCAGCAAACAACCCACATTCCTATGGTGATGATAAACCTAGATCGATACAAATATCATGTGTACTTGTAAAGCATTAAAAACATAAGGCATAGGCAATGGATAAAATGAATAAAAACTTGACTTGACCATAACAAAGCATTCATACAAGGGTTTAAGGAAGAGTCATCTCTCCCAAATCAAAACTATCTAATTACATGGCATAAAAGGGATAAGATTAAAGAGTAGAAGAAGATTACATAGAGATGGATCCATGAGAACCTCAAAACCCTTGTTCCCAAGGTGTTGGGAAGGCCCCAAAATCACCTCCAGCTGCTACTCCAAACCCTAGAATCGTTCCCAAGCCGAGGAAGACCTTCAGAAAACGCAAAACTGATATTTTAACCAAAGTTTCGGCCACGCATCGTGTCGCGATGGTGCCTGGTCGCGTCGCGACTTTCTCCAGAAAGTTTGGTCGTGGCGTGATTGTTCTGGCTGCTTGGTGCGAAGGATGTCTAATCTTTTTCCTTTCTTCTTTTCTCAGTTTCGTCACTAGGCAAGTGTCTGGTTCGCTAGTAAACGCCACATCAAATTGAAGGTTTTTCATACATTTTGTTACAGCTCCACACTTATTACAAAAAACTAAAATTATGCTAAAACCCTTAGCAATTGGTTGAATCAAACAATAAACCACCGACATTTTGGTTGCAAACTGAATGAAAATCATCATATAATAATGACTCAACAACCCTTTAGAGATCCTAATTTGTTCCATGGGTATATCAAAAGTTTCATGCGAGCTAACCTGAAGCCTAGTTATAACCCTCCCTCTTCCACCTTCAATGGAACCAATATGGGTGCGAAGAAAGCCATGGTAAGGTGGCGCCCACCGCGTGACAATAGGATCAAAATCAACACCGCACTCAGTTTAACTTGAGCATGGTTCGTGGGTTCACAGGGATTGTTTGCAGGGATATTAAAGGAAAACTACTTATTGGTTTTACATCTACCATCTTTGCTACGGACCTCGCATTTTTCAACTCAAGCAAGAAATCCTCACCACTCATCAAGGTACTTCTTCAATTAGCTCCTATTACACGAAATTCAAGTCACTTTGGGAACAATTGAGTGAGTACAAAGCTGTTCACACATGCACCTGTGGTGGTGTGAAACCCTTGCTTGATGGAATCCAATTCAAATGTGTTATGATCTTCCTCATGGGGCTCCATGAGAGCTTTATTGCTGTTCGTGGTCAAATATTTCTAAGGAATCCTATCCCTTCCATTGATCAAGTGTATGCTATAGTATCTCAAGATGAGAGGCAGAGGCAAATTAGTTACCCTGCTGCCATTGCTGAAGCGACAATGGCGTGTGCTGTGCAACACAAGTCCAACCAGAGAAATGCTACAAATTCCATGGCTATCCACCCTCTTACAAGTGCAATCCTCCTTCTAAGGTTGTTGTGAATCAAGTCAGTGAAGTTGAACCTTCCAAATCAGACAATTTAGGTACACCTTCTGTTTCTCCACAACAGTATGAAATGATGTTCCAATTCATACAAGCACAAATGGCTAAAGCCTCCACTCCGGACAATGATCAGTCCAACCTAGGTATGGTCCTCTCCACACTGGAATCCTTTCTTCACATTACATGGATATTTGATTCTGGTGCGCCCTCATATATATGTTTTGATCTGTCATTGTTTAGTTCATACACTCATGTGAAGAATAAATATGTTACCTTTGCTAATCTCACCAAAATTCCAGTTATAGCTATAGGCTCTATTGTATCCCAGTCAGATTTTGGGGATACAATGTATCCACGGCAGCACATCTTATCAATAGAACACCTTCACCATTGTTGAATAACAAATTACCCGATGAGCTGCTGCACAAAAAATTGCCTGCCTACACCAGTCTTCGTGTGTTTGGATGCTTAGCTTATGCATCTACCATTCCTTACTTTCGTAACAAATTTTCCCCCTAAGGCTGCCCCATGTGTCTTCCTTGGATACCCTGCTGGGTTCAAGGGATACAAACTGTATGATCTCACTACTAGAATGTTCCTCATCTCTAGGGATGTCATCTTCCACGAAGACAATTTCCCATTGAAAGCCTTCACATAACCCAACGCAAATGCATTTCCTGACACTGTGCTACCTTCACATTCCTCTTTAATCACTCCAAACCAAATTTCAATCACTAACCCTGTATTTCCCTTATCATTATAATCCCCTCCCACTCCCTTTGATGATTCTGATGTTATCCTTAACCCTCCATTCGACCTTCATCCATCTCCTACCACTGAACCACCCCTTGTAGTTGAACAAATACCTGAAGTTCGTAGGTCTGCTAGAGAACATCACCCTCCCCCATACCTCCAAGAATATGTCTGTGCCACTAAATACCCCATTGAGCCTCACTTGTCCTACTCTCAGCTCACACCAAATTACCATGATTACATTTTACAAGTATCCTCTATACTTTAGCCCTTATACTATCACCAAGCCTGTAAATCTGCAGAATGGTGCAAAGCCATGCAAGAGGAGATCACTGCTCTTGAGGCTAACAACACCTGGACCATTCAACCTCTACCCTTGGAAAAAAAAGAGCATAGGTTGAAAATGGATCTTTAAAGTCAAATATAAGGCAGATGGCAGCTTAGAGAGGTACAAGGCACGTTTGGTTGCTCAAGGGTACACACAACAATTAGGATTGGACTTTGTGGACACTTTCTCTCCTGTGGCCACTCTCACCACTATTAGGATCCTCTTAGCCTTAGCAGCATAGAAAAATTGGCAACTTGTTCAACTTGATATAAATAATGCATTTCTAAATGGAGATTTGCTTGAAGAAGTATACATGAAGCTTCTCTTGGGGTATTCAATCAAGGGGAGAACAAGGTGTGAAAGCTCAACAAATCCCTTAATGGTTTAATACAAGCTTCATGCCAACGGATCACAAAATTCTCCACAACAATTTTGCAACATGGTTTTTCTCAATCTTCTGCAGATCCCTCTTTATTCACTATAGGGGAAGGAGACACATTTGTTGCTCTTTTATTGTATGTTGATGACATCATACTTGCAAGTCCCTCCTCCGGCCACTTGCATTGAAGCTACTCAAACACTCCTTCAAAGCTTGTTCAAACTCAAACTTCTAGGACCTCTCAAATACATCATTGGCCTAGAAACTGCCAAGTCTCTAGGCATTCATCTATGCCAAATAAAGTATTCCAACAAGTAGTATAATGATAAATAGAGATCGTTCCCACAAGGATTAGAGTCTAAAACGTGTTCAATTTGGCTAAAAACAACTTAAACATAAATGCTAATGTCATAACTAAGAAATACAAGGTAGAAATTATACTAAATGTGAAAAAACGAAGGTAGACTCCAAGATTTGAAGCTTGGAGAGATGATTCAGCTGCCAAAGTAGCAATTTCCGAAGTATTGCTAGCTCCTGTTGTTGCTGCAGCAACCCTTTCAGAAATGATCTTCTTAATTTGGTAAAGGACGGTAGCTTCGGTACAAAAATGATGGAAAGCTATTTCTAAACTTTCCCCTTCATACCTCGCAAGAGAAAAGTGACGAAGGAGGCTCCCTTTATATAGTACTAAGGTACATGATCCAAGAAACCCTAAATTTGAGGCGCCCCTCGTCCTTATGCGTAACCAAATTAAAGTACTTTTGCCCAAGAAAAAGATGGAATATTCGTTGTTCAGTTCCTGGCATCCTAGGTAGTGCGCTTGTCCTTGACTGACAGCTGTCATGCACTCATTTTAGCGCTTCCAGCGTTCTCTCTCATCTTGCGCAGAAATGCATTGCTGTGGCAACTGTTGTTTTTAGCAATTGAACACACTATCAAAGCACACAAATGGGCACCTAAGTGCCAAATATTTATAGCTCAGGAATGCAACCTTCTCTATTAAAAACATGGTATTTAGAAACATAAACTAACTAATTAATTGAGAACATACAATGAATTAAACTCAAGAATGCATAAATAACGCTTATAAATAAGAGTTATCAAGCTGCTGACTGATACAGGTTTTCTTTAAAGTAAACCTCTCCCCACACCTATGGACTGCAACTTGAAACTCAATGACACTGAGGGTGGGCTCCTTGAAGATCCTTCTCAATATAGACATCTAATTGGAAGGCTAATGTACCTCACTATCACCAGACCAGATATTGTGTTTGTTGTAAACAAACTTAGTCAGTTCATGATAGCACCCAGAGCACCACATCTGTAGGTTGTTCATCGTGTGTTGCAATATCTGAAATCCAGTCCAAGCCAAGGTTTAATGTTCTCTGCCAGTCCATCCTTATGACTGTCAGCTTATGCTGATGCAGATTGGGGTAGTTGTACAACTACCCGTAAATCAACTACTGGTTTTTGCATATTCGTTGGAGAGTCCTTAATCACTTGGAAGTCAAAAGAGCAACCTACTGTGTCTAGGTCTTCTGCAGAGGCAGAGTATAGAGCTCTGGCCCTCTTGACCACTAAACTGCTCTAGCTAAGGCAACACTTCAAAACATTCCACCTTGAAATTCCCACTTGCAAGGTTTTTTGTGATAGAAAATCTGCCATTCAACTTGCTAGCAATCCAGCACTAAATGAAAGATCTAAACACATCGATATAGATGTTCACTTCATTCGTGAGCATATCAACAACAAATTCATCAATCTATTCCATGTATCCAAGAAACATCAGCTGGCAGATCCCTTTACCAAGGCCCTCCCAAAGCCTCTCTTTGTTAACCTCATCTCAAAGTTGGGCATCTTCAATTTGTACACCACAAATTGAGGGGGAGGATTAGAACTAAGCTTATTTTAATAAATTATTTAGTTCAATTCAGTCACTGTACTTATTGTCATTGTTATTTTAAATGTGGTATTAGTTTGTTAACTTGAGAGAAGTTAGTCTGATAGTCCCTACGGTTCCCATTGTAAATGAACAGTGTATATACCTTGTACAGTTAATGTTCAGTTCAATCAGTTGGAATAATAAGAAATATTCTTTCATTCTCTCTGGTTTTCTCTCTTTTCCAACTTCATCTTCTTCAATTCCTCAGGTTTGATACTTTCTCCCATTGTACATAAAGCTTTATTTGAGTTTTTCAATTTTATGTCTTAATTATTTTTGTGTGGTATGTTGAGAAAGTATTGCTTACACTCCGACTCCTCACACCTTTTGGTCAACCTGTGTTGCCATATGCAGTGGCGTATGTAGGTGTTGTGGGCTGGGGGCATTTGCCCCCACATGAATTTTTGTTTTACTTAGTAAAATTTTTAAATGCTTAATATCGTAGTGTGTTTGCCTCCATTGCAAAACTGAGGTTGCCCCCACCCGTTTACACACACACAGCCTAGTCCATCGGCAAACCTCATCCCAATTGCTAGCTTCTTTCTAAATTCTCCACTTTTTATTATATCTAATATATTCGGTGACAAACCTCATAGTTTTCATTATATTCAACATATCACGTTATTTCTGATTATGACATCTACATCCTTATATAAATTAGGTGTAATTTCCCCCACAAAGTTAATTTTTTAATTATGCATATATATATATAATAATTTTCTTTTAGTTTAAATATACGAGATAAAAAATTTCCCCGATATCTATACTATATACAAATGAGAGTTGTTCAAATTTATTTGTTCACAGGTGTCAATGTATCAGTGCGCCACGCAATATGCCATGTAATTCTCAAATTGATGACGTAAGCTGCCATGCATATCTCCATTAATGAGCCCATTCAAAATTCCTTAAATTCACATTCAAACCAAAAATCGTTTATGGTAATTAATAAATTCTATTATTATAAAAAATAAACTGTCTTAAATATGGAAAAAGCGTTTGGAAAGAAAATTCAAAACTTCCAAATCGGTTGCATAAAATTCGTATAGAATCATTGCTATTGGAAGAATATCCCTTTCATGGCCCTTTTTGGAAAAATGGAATGAACAATCAACTTTGCAACAATCAATATTTGCATCACACTTAATTTTATGGGTCAATAAAACATAATCAATCTTATTTTATAATATAACAATTACAATACGTGTTAAACCAAAGAATATTATAAATTATTGATAAAAAAAGAATATTATAAATTGGTCTTTCAAAAAAATATTGGTTTAATATTTTTGAAATCAATTACCAATTCAATAGCAATTTGAAATATCATACTACTCAAACTACAATAACCACTATATTTACATCACGTTAAATACCTTTGAGATTCTGGAGTACTCAAACTTAAGTCCTAAAATATCATATGCCCGTTAACAACAGCCACTAATACGTTTCCTTTTCACAATTACAAGATTTGTGGAAGCATTTTATTATCTGCTCTCACAAAGATCGAATTTGAATAATTATAGTTATAATTATAATTAATGTATCATTCATGATATTTTCTATATAAACTATGTCATATATTCATTGTTCAATCTCAACACCATTTACGCACAGATTACAGAAGATCAGAGGAGAGGAGAAGAGAGGATTAGGGTTCGTGGTGGTTCTCTCTAATCGCCACACCCACACACGCCTCTCACAACACACACAGCGCACACTCATGGAATGTGAGGAGCACGTGACTCTGATAGTCACTCACACAAACACGGAGTAAAAATAACACTACAAGAATATTTGTATTATGTACATGTTAAAATCATTGTTCTTTTGTTGCAAAGTGGACAAAAGTACAATGCCTTGCATAATCATAGAATGATCAAACAATTGTTACTTCCATTTAGTTTCTTTAAAAATTACTCATATTTGTATATGATTGTTCAATATTCAACGAAATAGAAGATCCATATTCTTAACAACTATATTGACAGGTGTTAAATGATTAAAAGATTTTGAAAAAGTTAATAACCCCCTGCCAGGCAAGGCATCCATTTATTTTTCTGATACATCCATCTCAAGGTACTTAAGGGCACGAAATTGAATTGTCAAGAAGGCATCAAAATTGTTGAAGCAAACCCTGAAATGGAAATAATACAAACCAGAAGAGAACCGTTGGGTAAATAGCTGTCTGCCTTTCTTCATTTATTTTGATTTGACTTTTGAATCTTGATACATAGTAGGACTGTACATTGTTCAGTTCATACGACGAACTGAACCAATTCAAATGGTTCACATAAACTGAACCAATTCAAACGGGTCACATAAACTGAACCAAATTGCGTTAATGGTTGTGCGAATCGAACTGAACTGTGTTAAGGGTTTGGTTCACAGGTTTTAATCACAGCACCGATGTTTTGGAGCTTCACTATTACATTTTTACCATTTCATCTCATACTTTTTCTTACCTTTTCCATTTGAATCAAAGCTTTCCTTATCTTGAATGGAGACACATCCTCCTAACAAACATTATGTTTGGCACTTTCAGATGTTGCCCAGTGGATTCGAAGCTTACTCATGTGCTTCACACCCCAAGTGTATATGAATGCCTCTTGGATCTTAGATGTATGCATTATCCGTTTTCAAAGGATATCTATCAATCAATCACCAAATCTCATATTTCATCTCATTTGATTGTTGATTTTTGGTATCCTTCATTTCCCTCTCTACTACCTTGATCCTTAGTGTGTTTTTGCATTTGTTTATTCGCATCATCATCATTATTCAATCATTGTTCAGAAAGCATAAAAGCTTTTCCATGTTCTTTCTGCAGCTAATTGCTTAACTGATATGGTGAAGAGAAAGTTAATCAGCATTTTTGAGGCAAGGGCAAAGATGTTGGGGATTTTCAAAGAGAAGTTGGTTAATGCACTAAATTGATTGGTTCACAGTCCAACTACTTTGAATTCATACACTAAGCCTAATATGACCATGATATTCATCAACATACCCTCTATTCATCAGTGGTATGCTGGATTGCTTGAATTGAGCCTTATAAATATATTTATAAAAGAAAATCACATAGTAGTTAAAGGATAAATTTTTATGTAGCTTTCCAAATTTCATGGCTACACATAATATGGCCATGATATTGTTAGCCTAATATATAGGCCATTTACATGATTTTCATTTAGACTAGAAGTAGGATATGTTCTTTATGTTTGTCCCTCTCTCATGTGCATGACATCTAATACTTTAAAAATTTTATCTTTTGAGATACAATGAGCAAAAGTGTCACTGATCAACATGATCTTCTTTTCCTTAAGATCCACGTGCAGTACCTTTTTTACTTAATTCTTTTACTTAATTATTGCATCATCTAATTACTTTCCAACGAGAAAGTCCCTTATTGAAAAGACCAGATCCATTTGGCGGTGATGGAAATTTGGACGAGTTTGTTCTCAACCATGCGAAGATCGAAAAAGATTAAATAGTTTGATATCGTAGTTATTATTTCCTGGATGATCCTCATGTTTGTCATTTTGTTGAACGATTGTGGTATTATTTAAGTCAAATAGTTTGCTATTTGTTCATTGTTCTTCTTTTGTGTTGTGTAATTCGAACAAAATTACTATTACTTCATCTTATTCTAATAAATAAATATGGTGATGGAGTCATAGCTTTTTAAGAACACGGGCCAAAGATTTTAATCGTGAAGAAGTATTCTTCTTTACTAACACTATGAAACAAGATAACAATAAAGATTCTCGATGATGCAACTTAGCTGAAACATCCGCCCATCTTCCAGTTGTGTTTTAATATCTTATTATTATTATTATTATTATTATTATTATTATTATTATTATTATTATTATTATTATTATTATTATTATTATTATTATTATTATTATTATTATAGAAACTGTCAATATTTACATATTACTTTTTCTGTGATTTAATAAAACACAATAGAAATTCAAAAATAAATTTTGAAAATTGTTATTTATAGAGATTTTTTATCTAGGGAAATTTTAGTATTTTTAACATATTAATTAATTTTAAATGTAGAAAATGGATGCTAAAAGTATAACTCAAGGATAAACTCTTGGCGTATTAATAAAAATAATTAAATATATACGATGCTTATCACAAGACTACAATTACATGGTAAAAAAATTATCAAATATTTTGTTATTATAATTTTCTTTTGGTAATGTATATATAATTCAGATGAAATTTTACAAGACTTCATAATATTTTACTTAAAAACATTGATATTTATATATAAATTATTATACTTTAATATAACTCATGATTGAAATAAATCAGACATTATATAAGTTTTTATATTTTTTGTAAATAATATATATGCTTAAATACCATTTTGGTCCCTGCAATTATACTGAATATCCATTTTAGTCCCTGTAAAAATATTTCTTTTAAAATAGTCCCTACAAATATATTTTTTTATCTCTTTTGGTCTCTACTATGATTTTTATACTGATTTGGCATATTTTAGCGGATGTGGCAGGGACCAAAACAAATAAAAAAATAATATTTGCAGGGACCAAAACAGATAAAAAAATATTTGTAGGGACCAAAATAGATAAAAAAATATGCCAAAATCAGTATAAAAATCATAGCAGGGACCAAAACAGATAAAAAAATATTTGCAGGGACTATTTTAAAAAAAAATATTTTTACAGGGACTAAAACGAATATTCAGTGTAATACCTAATATTGAATTGAGTCAATCATACTAATACAATGGTAACTATGAATATAAAGAGTCAAAACTTTAAAAATATTAGACATGCATCGAATATATTTTCACTATACATATAATTTACTAAAAAGACGATGTATACTCGTGCAGAGCAAGGGTAATAGACACTAGCCCTTCCCATATGTGACTTTTTTGAAAATATTGTAGTCAAGTTTTTATGTATCGCATGAATGACACATTCGAAATTAAAATTATTGAAAAGATACTGATATGTATTTTCAAAATTTTGTGACATCTTGGGTTATATTACTAATCATTTATGCAAAAATTTTAATAGTTTATATAATTAAATAAATTAGTACCGAATCACAGGTTACTTTTTGTGTTCCGCTAAGTTAATATAAAAATGTTTAACCTTTTTTTACCTAATCAAACTTTAAATAAATACAATAAGTATATATACAAAAATATCATTCGTCAGTTTGGTAAAAAAACATAATTAGTCAACTCAAAGTATTTAAACGAGTATATATATATATATATATATAGAGAGAGAGAGAGAGAGAGAGAGAGAGAGAGAGAGAGAGAGAGAGAGAGATAAATTTAAAAATAAATATTATACTAAAATTAAATTCAACAAAGAAAATGTCGACCCGTGCAGCGCACGGGTCATACACACTAGTATAGAAATATTGGTGTAATGAGACAATTGTTTTTAAAAAGTATTTGTGGAAAATTATAAGAGATAAAAAAATAAATTATACATATTTTCTCCATGTATCTTTCTAATTTTGACCTTTCTTTTAACACGAAACTCACAAACCAACACAAAACACATTGGATTTCGAGATTAAGTTTTTTGTCACCAAGTTACATTTTCTGTTAAAATTTATAATAATTTTTTTGTATAAAAATATTATTGACTATGCTTTTGCCTCCACTAACAAATATTTCTGGATCCGCCATTGGCCATATGTTTACACTCTTTTGGTTCCCTACCTACAAATTTATAAATTTTGGCATCTTAGAGACAGGCCAATTACAACTACGAGGTATAGATTTTATAGTGCTTATAAAAAATAAGAGAATTTAAAAACAAAGAAATATTTGCATCTGTAGGTTGATTGCAACTTTAGTTCAAAATGTAGCTGAAGTATGTGGACATTTGTATTGCTACTGTAGGTTTTCCCTCTTTTCCACTTCATCTTCTACAATTCCTCTGGTTTGATACTTTCTCCCATTGTACATAAAGCTTTATTTGAGTTTTTCAATTTTATGTCTTGATTATTTTTGTGTGGTATGTTGAGAAAGTATTGCTTACACTCCGACTCCTCACACCTTTTGGTCAACCTTGCCATATGCAGTGGCGGATGTAGGTGTTGTCACTAGTGGAAAAAAGACATTTAGCGTCGGTTAAATTGGACATTTAGTGTCGGTTATCGCCCGACGCTAAATCGCCCGATGCTAAATGTCATACATTTAGCATCGGTTATTTAACCGACGCTAAATGTCACATTTAGCATCGGGTGTTTAGATAACCGATGCTAAATGTCCTGAAAAATGACATTTAGCATCGGGTGTTTGAAACAACCGATGCTAAATGTCACTTTCAGGACTTTTAGCATCGGTTGTTTCAAATAACTGATGCTAAAAGTCATTTTTGATAAAAAAATGACATTTAGCATCGGTTGTTTCAAACAACCGATGCTAAATGTCATTTTCTTGATAAAAAACAAGACATTTAGCATCGCTTGTTTGAAACAAGCGATGCTAAATGTCTAGTTTCTTTTTATACATGCCTCACAAACATCACTTACAACATCAATTTATTCAAGAGAATAATATTCAAGAAGAGAACAAGTATAGACATATATGAAAACTGAAAACACAAAATGAACAAGAACTATGGTAATTACAAAGAAGGAAAAGGAGTATGCTTGTGATCATAAGCTAATGACAGCTATAATAAAATTCAACATTTTTACAATATAAGGACTAGTTGCCAAGCATTTCTCATTCAAATTCAATGCAAGTCATATCCTACAATGTGAAAATAAAAATCATTCAAGAACTATGTTTGCGATGAGTTCAGCTTATCATCCCCAAACTGATGGGAAATAAGAGGCCCTTAATAAGTTTCTGGAAATGTGCCTTCCTTGCTTCACTTTCAATAATCCAAAGGTTTTAGCTTGGGCAGAATTTTAGTACAGGACTTCTTTGCATTCTAGCGTTGGAATAACTCCTTTTTGAGCCATTTATGGACACGATCCACCAACTTTAATCAGATATGAACACTGCCCTGTAGATATACCAAATGTATAGGAGCAGTTAATGCAGAGGGATGAAATTCTATCATAGTTGAAGCAAAATATGAGCAAGGCACAACAGTATATGTGACTAACATTCAAAATCAAAAGCCCAATCTAATTTAACCTCTAACATAAGTTCTAAACAGCAAGCATACATAATCAATAACCAATTTAAATAAAACCCATATGAGAAGTTGCACGAACCACGAAATTAAGCCCTTTCAATTCTAAGTACCACATAATGATTATGGTAAAAGAAACCCAATCAGTAATATATAGGTTCCTTTATATCTTATAGGCTCCACATACAGTTAAATTTTTGAATGTGGTAATACATAAGTTGATTTTAGCTAAACTAGCACATTCCAACTGTCTCTCTAAATCATTATCATTTGGAACAAGTAATACAGAGAAAATCAAAGATAAAGGGATAAGTATTAAGTATATACATACATCTGGAGAAGCAGTCTTTAAATCAAGGAACTCAATCTCAATAATGAATTTCCCAGTCAGTGGAACCTCAACTGCCCAAACAAAGTCCTCATCGGTCATGATCACTTTGTCATTTATCTCTGCATCATATCAATAAGAGAAATCAGTCAACACTAGAAACTGTCCATACCCGAAAAGAGGATATAGTTTCTTATTATATGTAAGACCAGTGATATCTAAACTTCATTAGAAAACTTAAGACTAAAATACTAACAAATTATCAAGTTGTTGAGTACAATGATGCTGATTAAAGAGACTACCAACATTATTTGTCATAACTAAAGCTAAAAAAGTTAAATTGTGTGAATGTTTTCGATCTTCCCCATACAAGTAGTATTATTTTTTAATTGAGCATCACCTCAAGAAAGCCATAAACAAAATCTGCACAGCTGTTTGCACAAGCTCTTCGAACTCGCTCATTCATCCAAATTTCTACAGCGCCATATTCTATCGCCTTCTTCAAGACTAAGTCACCTTCCTTCCAATGAGAATCAAAAGGAACCATAGGCATAATTATACAATTTAAGTGGCCTGAGACCAACTGAATTCGATGCCAACATGTTGGTTCCTGATTTTATGTTCTATTAATCATGATGAGACTCTAAGAATCAAAACTACCCAAAATTTATAGCCACAATTCACTTTAAAATCGATAGTTATCTTGAAATTTACGTAGTCTTACAAAAAAGTTCATCCAAAAATGCAGAAAAGCATCAAAATGCAAATGAAAAATTTGAATTACGGAGGTGCTAATTTGAATATCAAAATGTATGACCCCGACAATATCAATTTCAAGAAGTAAATTGGTATTTCACTCAACTAAGTGTAAAACATTAAATATTACATATCTAGTATTTATGAAAATTCCAAATAGAATTTTGTAATTTATAACAACAATACCTTTGAAGAGGGCTTCTTGGCCAGTCACTTTATAAACCTTTCCAAATGATCCTTCCCCCAGCTTCTTCCCAATAACAAAATCATCCTACAACCATAAACCACCCTAAATAATAATAACAAATAAAACAAACTCAAAAAACACTTTCATAAAAATTGCAAAAAAAAAATCACAAACCTTTTTGCAATCCATTATATCCCCACACTCAATCACAGTACATGGAAGTCCTACACCAACACCCACAAAAAGGTTATGAACTGAGTCAATCCATTCACCACCACCTATTGCATCATAAGCTTGAAAGGCTTTTGGGTTTGAGACAGTGAATTTTCCATTGCATGGTGTTTCATTTGAGGCTTTTAGTGAGGTTCGGTTCGTGAGAGAAAAAGTTTGTGAAGTGAAGTTTACCTCATATCTAGTACTTCAATTTTAGACCACTAACTCTTTTTTGTGGATGTAGAGAGTTTGGAGTTTGGACGTCTTAAAATTAAAATTGAATTGATTTTTGTGGATGTAGAGTGTTTGGAGTTTGGACTTTGCGATCACCAACAGAATTTCAAAAAGGATTTCTCTCCTTCAACAAAGGGTGTTGCATCTCACAAGGAAAAATAAACAAAGTCAGTGTTATATTTTCAAGAGTGAGTAACGAGAGTAAGAGGAAATACAACAATAAAGAATAGGGAAGTTTCTACCTGTTTGAAACACTGAGTTTCTGAGTAGTTGAAACTCAGTGCGGTTCTTTAAAGCTCACCAAAGAACACATGCAAAGAAACACAAAGGAATCTAGAGTATAAAGGAAGCAAGATAACGAAAGTAAAATCACAAGGAGTGATAGGAGATACCTTCGTTAGGCTTCGATTCAAACCTTGAAGTGTTTTGTACCTGAATATTCACTAAGTGAAGTTAGGGTTTCAGCAATTAAACAAAGAGGAAAAACTGCAATACATCCACAAGGAGTTGATTACTTAGCTTCATGTGTGAAGCATTCATCATCATCTACCAGAAAAATCAAAAGGCCTCTTCTCTTGTTGGAGTGCCCAGAACCTACCAGACCAAACAACAAATGGACCATTTATTACATGTTAAAGATATTGGCACTCTCTCAAAAAGCAAGGCCACCTATCCAACAGATCAAATCATCAATAAAGCCAAAATCGGTTTTAAAAGGCTAAAGCAATGACAAGATCAACAATTCAATAATGTTACAAGCAAGTATATCGAGTTATTACAATTCGTACCAATCCAACTATATCAAAATCAAAACAGCAAAGTTGTGCAGCTAAAGAAAATAATACAACAACGATAAAAGAAGTTAAAAGTATCACAGAAATTACCTTGATAATCTCAACAAGATGATCAACTCCACTCTCACAAGGAAAAATTGCTCAGAGGCCAGTTCCCTGACTTTTGAAGCACCTGAAACAAAAATATTAAATGTCAGTTTCGTAACATAATCGTCAAACCATCTTGTGTAAATGAATCGACGAGCAAGCTTCCAACAGATCCAAAACCCTAACCATTCGAAACAAACGGGGAGATAAAACAAAGGGAAAATGGAGATCCAACATATCCAAAACCCTAACCATTCGAAGATGAAAACTTCGGGTTTCGAGCGAGCAAGAGACGATGACGATGAGAAAGGCGACGACGACGGCGAGCAAGGCAATAGCGACGGCGAGCAAGGCGACGTCTAGCGAGTGATGACAACGAGCAAACAACAGTGACGGCGACGATGTTGATCTTCAACGTTTTTGATTTAATTTATGGGTTTCGCGAGGAAGAGGGCTGAGAACGAGAGAGTTGAGAACTGTGAAGAGAGGGATGAGAGTGAAGAGAGGGAGAGAGTTGAGAACGGTGAAAAGAGGGTTGAGAGGGAGAGAGTGAAGAGAGGGAGAGAGTTCGGAGAGGGAAGAGAGTGAAGAGAGGAGAATGAACGCGAGAGATAAAAGGGGACATTTAGCATCAGATGTTTAAACAACTGATGCAAAATGTGTTCATTTAGCATCGGTTTTTTAAAAACCCGATGCTAAATGTGTGTCTCAAACACATTTAGCATCGGTTGTTTAAACATCCGACGCTAAATGTAGGCGCGAAAACTAAAAACTTCAGTTTAATTGCAAAATTGCCACCGCGCCTACTTTTAGCATCGGTTGTTCAAACAACCGATGCTAAATGATGCTTTTTAATGTCAAATTTCCACTAGTGTGTGGGCTGGGGGCATTTGCCCCCACATGAATTTTTGTTTTACTTAGTAAAAATTTTAAATGCTTAATATCGTAGTATGTTTGCCTCCATTGCAAAACTGAGGTTGCCCCCACCCGTTAGTCCGTTACACCAATTCTCTCTCAAAGTCAAACAGTGCACCCCCCAATTGCTAGCTTCTTTCTAAATTCTCCACTTTTTATTATATCTAATATATTTGGTGACAAACAACGATATAACATAAATTAACCCATATTATTCACTATATTACCTCATAGTTTTCATTATATTCAACATATCACGTTATTTCTGATTATGACATCTACATCCTTATATAAATTAGGGGCAATTTCCCCACAAACATAATTTTTTAATTATATATATCTATATATATATATATATATATAATTTTCTTTTAGTTTAAATATACGAGATAAAAAAATTCCCCGATATATAGAAATATTGGTGTTGTCCGATGAGACAATTGTTTTTAAAAAGTATTTGTAGAAAATTATAAGAGATAAAAAAATTATAAATTATACATATTTTCTCCATATATATTTCTAATTTTGACCTTTCTTTTAACACGAAACCCACAAACCAACACAAAACACATTGAATTTCGAGATTAAGTTTTTTGTCACAAAGTTACATTTTTTGTTAAAATTTATAATAACTTTCTTGTATAAAAATATTATGGACTATGCGTTTGCCTCCACTAACAAATATTTCTGGATCTGCCATTGGCCATATGTTTACACTCTTTTGGCTCATTACCTACAAATTTATAAATTTTGGCATCTTAGAGACAGGCCAATTACAACTAAGATGTGTAGATTTTATAGTGCTTATAAAAAATAAGAGACTTTAAAAGCAAAGAAATATTTGCATCTGCAGGTTGATTGCAACTTTAGTTCAAAATGTAGCTGAAGTATGTGTAATGTGGACATTGTATTGCTACTTTTAGTGCTTCCAGTCACGGACTCACGGTGATGTATTTACTATAATGTGTTTTGATTAAAAAATATACAGTACCTTCCACTAACACATTTTCTTTTTGCCGAGATTGATAGAGGTTGGAATGAAGAGCTTTCCTAAAATATTTCACAAGAGAATGGCCAAGGAGCAGTGTAGATTGTTTCTCTCTTTCTTATCTTATATTTTCTTTTGTCTAGGCTTTCTATCTCAAGAACAGAAACCTTGAGGCTATAAAAGTTTCAACTATTTCCTGCTACTGCATTTTTGTTTACTAGGAAAATGTCATCGGTGATGGGAGTGGAAGTGGTTTCCCTACTGTTGACCTTGATGTGGACCCAAATATGGATTCTGATTCAAATCTTGCCCTAAGAGTTTAATGGAAGAGGAGATGGGCATAATGCAAAGCAATTCAGCTTACAAGCTATAATTATAACTGAGTGTGCCGACAAGAAACATTCAAAGCTCCGAAACAATCATTTTGGAAATAGTCAATTCAAATTTCCTAGAAAATACAAATGTGTAGAAATTCAAAAGTTATATTTCACAAAAGGGGTGGATGTATCTAGAGTCTTAGGAAAGTGTGGTAATTAATGTCCACTATCTCAAGTGCATGAATGGAAACTATGTTCTCTCCTATAAGTTGAGAGACTTGTGAAGAGATGAGATATGCCCAAATGAATAGGTGAGGCATCCCCATTCTTGGGTGACAATGTAGAGAGTTGAAGAACCTCCAGCCAGGTCCTAAGTAGATGAGAGTGCTGGTGATCATTTATTGTGTGAGATGTAAGTGTTATCATTCCTTGTAACTCTTAGAGTGAGAGAGTATTGTAGGGTGATACACATATTGGGTTGGGTTACAAATTGTTGTAATCATATTTGAAGATGATGAATGAATTGTGTTGATGTGTTTCCGTGGATGTAGGCAAGAGGTGCCGAACCGCGTAAATTATTTGTGTTTTTCTCTTTTTTATTCTATTGGTGTGTTTATCTATATTTCCTCCGTTTACTTTGAAATATGAAAAATTGATTTTTTGTGAAGGTTTGAGGTTCATATCTATGTGACTATTACATCATGCTATTGCCTAATAATTCAAGTTATCATTGATGTTGGAATTTCCACCGGATCAACCTAATGGTGAGGGTAAAGCTATCTATATATTCCCATTCGATAATTATGTTCTCTTTCTTTGTTCTTTGACAATGATTTCCTTAACTTCAAACTTGCTGTTATTGTAATCAATTTCTAATCAAACTGTAATAACTATCTAGTTTGTTTTATTTGTTTTAATCTTAGCTTAATCCACTTGATTGCACAAACAGATGGAAGCAAATTTAGTGTTGTTGTTGGCTATAGAACTTTAAGTATCAAGTTGTTTTCGTCTCATTTCTTTTCTTATTCTATCTTATCTTTTATCATTAGTGTGAACACCTGTTTTTATGTTTTTCAAGCAGAAACTTGTTAGACTTTCCAAGAGCTTTTACCATAGTGAACATTTTACTTCTTGATGGTCCAGCACTATTTGATGGGGGCAAAAAAGTCATTGATGTTCAAGTACCAACAACTGCTAATTTTGATTATGGATTTTGACTTCTTAGTATTTCGGTTTCCTCTTTCAGATAATGCCTATGATTGTGTTTGGATGATTGTTTCTGGATTATATAATTTATATTATAATTTCCTGTATTAACTAGAGCTTTTATCCTGTGCATCGCACAGGTCAATACGATAGTATAAAAAAAAGAGAGGGGGGAGGGGGGTTTGAAGGGAAAATGGAGTGGGAGACTTCCTAAAATTTAGGCTTAATTACAGTTTTGGTCCCCCTATTTTCCCCAATTCACGATTTTGGTCCCTAAAGTTTTAATTTGACGATTTTGGTCCCCTATTTTCCCAATTTGTAAAATCAAGGTCCCCCTTTTAATTGGTCAAAATTGAAATATCCTACGTGGCAGCCCACGTGGACTGCCACGTAGGCACACCCCCATGCACCCCCCACCCCCACCTTCTTCTTCCTCCTGAACCTCTTCCCCACCGTGAAACCCCCCCTCCACTGTTCCTCTTCCCCTCCCCCTCCCACCCCCCACCTCCGTGAACCCCCCCCACAACCACACCCTCTCTCTCTCCTTCGCATCTCACCCTCCCCCCCACCGATCCTCCCTCCCTCGCTCACTGTCGCTCTCCCTCCTCTCTCAATCAACGATCCTCCTTTCCCTCTCACCACTGTCCCTACCGTCCCTCTCTTCCCCCTCGTTTTCCATCTCTCTCTTCGCATCTCTGGTTCGCTCGTCGCTCTCCCTCTCTCGCTCGTCGCTCTCCCTCTCTCGCTCGTCGCTCTCGCCGTCCTCTCGCTCTCGCTCTCGCAGACCGCAGTCGCAGTCGCAGAGGAGGGAAAGGAAAACGAGGTGGGTGGTGGCTGTGGGTGGTGACGGTGAGAGAGAAAGGAGAGAGAGATACTGTCGGTGAGAGAGAAAGGAGAGGGGGGTTCACGGTGGGGAAGAGGAATAGTGGAGGGGGTGGGGGGTGGGTGGGGGTGGGGGGTGTGCCTAAGTGGCAGTCCACGTGGGCTGCCACGTAGGATAAGTCAGTCAAAATTGACTTTCAATTTTGAATAATTAAGAGGGGGACCTTGATTTTACAAATTGGGAAAATAGGGGGACCAAAATCGTCAAATTAAAACTTTAGGGACCAAAATCGTGAATTGGGAAAAATAGGGGGACCAAAACTGTAATTAAGACTAAAATTTATATTCTTAAGATATGGAAAATGTAGTATTGCGCCACCTAAACAAACCTTCGTAGAAGCTCTAAGAAGTGTGTAACACCCCGATAAATTCTAACTTGTAGAATCACTGAAATGCACTAAATGGCATACATCAGAGTAACTTCCTGTTTTTGAAATATTTAACACAACTAAAACTTTCGATAATACATATCAAATGGTTCTCTGAACCTCGTAAACTTCCTGAAAATGCTTAAGTTTCAAAACTTAAGACGTGTACATAATCCTGGTGTTCAATACTCAAAACATAAAGTAGCAAAAACGATTTTACAACTTAAACAATGAAAGTTGTAACACCCTAAAATATTTAATTAATTTATTTAATTAAGTATTTGGGGATTTAAATTAATTTATTTGATATAATTTGATTAATTAGAATTTTATTCGTTGTGGTGGTATCAGGAGGGAGTGGAGGCGCCACTTGCATGACTTGGGCTTGAGTGGGAGGCCCAAGCCCATGATCCACTAGTATGCGAAGTGGACTAGTGAATTGGGGGTTAGGGTTTTTGGCTAATTGTTGCGAATTGCAAGAGAGAGCAAGAGAGAAAAGGAAGAGCGTGAGATAGAGAGAGAGCAAGGAGGCGGCCAAGAGAAGAAGGAGAAGAGGATTCGAAGAGCAAAGGAAGGGATCTCCGTTGTTGCTGTGGCTCTGTAGGTGACTTCTCCTAGGGCATCGAATTCTTCTTCTTGAAAAGGTTAGGGGAGCTCTATCATTCTATCTAATAAATCATATGATGGGTTCTAGATCTAGGGTTAGACTAGATTTTCTTGATGTGTTCTTAATATATTGTTGTTGTTGATATTTTTTTTATATATATATATATGCGAAATTGAATTGTTGGGTTATATATGCGAATTGAATTATTGGGTTGTATATATATGATGAATTCTTGATGTGTTCTTGATGCGTCGTTGATGTTGGTTTGTTATATATATATATATATATATATATGTATGCGAATTGAATTATGGGTTTATATGTATGGGTATGCGAATTGAATTGTTGGAATTATAATCATGGAGGTAATTGCAACCATGCGTTTGTTTGATGAATTGTGACATTTGAGTATTCGTGAAACTGAAATTTGGCATGTTGGATTGATTGTGTTGTTCGCAATTTGTGTGGATGTGTGCATAGGCGCCTAGGGTGCCAAGGTGATAGTGAAGATAATGCCCAATTGAATTTTGAGAAATTGATTAAAATAAATGCATTTTTGGTTGCTGGAAAAATATGGATTTTTACACTTTAAAATTGTTGAGAATCAATTTTTAGTGTTGAAAGGTTGTTGGAAAAATTCTGGAATTGTTGCTGCTGTTTTCTGGGCGCCAAGTGCTTGTGCTGGGCGCCTGTGGCTTGTGTGTGTTCCTGTGCGGCTAGGCGCTGGGCGCTGGGTGCCAGCGCTGGGCGCTGAGCGCCCAAGCGTGTGTGTGTGTGCTGCGCTAAGGCGCTGGGCGCCAGGCGCTGGGCGCTGAGCGCCCGTATGTGTTGCGTTGTGCGCGTGTGTGCGCGCCTGGGCGCTGGGCGCCTGTGGCGTGCTGTGTGCGTGTTGTGTTGTGCGCGCCTGGGCGCTGGGCGCCTGTGGCGTGTTGTGTCGCGTGTGTGTTGCGCGCCTGGGTGCTGGGCGCCAGTGCGCGTGTTGCCTGGTTGCCTGGGCGCCTAAGGCGCCTATTTTCAGAATGTTGCTTGATTTTTCCCAAATTTATTTTTAGCATAACTTTTGACCCAGACGTCCGTTTTGAACGATTCGAAAAGTGTCGTGAAGATTTTTACGTTGTCTATCTATGGGTCCAATTTTTAAAATGAAAAATTGTTATTTTCTGATTGTTTGTGGGCGCCCAAGTGGCCATCCCCGGTGATCGTCCCAGTGACATTGAAAAATTATATGAAGCTCTTTAAAATTCCTTTTTGGTGTATAAACAACAGTTTTTAACGTGGTAGTGTCAAAATGATGATTTTGACGAGGATGCCCTTGGTGGCTAGTCAAATGACGTTTTTGCCCCTAGTGGCTATTGTTTGAGTTGATTGATAATTATGTGTAAGTGATGATGAGAACCCAGTGACGTTTGGGCCCCGAAGGGCTAAGTGATGTTAAGGCCTAAATGGCCAAGTGACGTTTTGTGCTAATTATGAATTTGACAGGTGCTGTGCTCTTAGCGAGCAAACGGGTAAGTGACGGGTCACATAGTTGACTATGATTTGAGTAATTGTGTGTTTGTGTGTTGTGATGATGCATGTCATAGTGTCTCATGCCCATATGCATAAATCCAGTGACGTTTTGGGGCCTGAGTGGCTAAGTGACGATGAGGCCTTAAGGGCTAAGCGACGTTTTATGAAAAGGTACCTCATGCATATGCCCGCGAGTGGGTTGCATTTCATAAGCCTACATGACATGAGATGAGTTATTGTAAGTGATGTGAACGATGACTGTGGTGTGGATAGTTAGTGTTTTGGATGCTGATTGTTCTAGTGCGTAGCCTATGATTAGTATTTATCATATTTTCTATTATATGGATTGAAATGATGCTCACCCTTTCCTGTTTGAATGTTACCCCCCGTGTTGGTAACGTGCAGGTGATTCCCAGTGAATGCCTTAGCTTCACTTCTTGAGTCGAGTCGTCATGCTCTGATACGTAGCACTCAGGGGGGAAACGAACTCGATATTTTATTAATGATTTTCTGGTTGTTATGTCCATGTGGACCCTTCTGTTATGTTTTATTATTTTCCGCTGCGTAGTTGTTTTTTTGTTATGTTGAGTTTTATAAGCGACGTTAAATTGAGGCTTGAGATTCTTTATTTGTGACGTGCTACGTGAACGCATGACTACTGAGTTGAACTATTTTTAAAACGAAATTTTTAAACTCTGATTTTTATAAATAAAGTGACGGGTAGAAAGGGGTGTTACATTAGTAGTATCAGAGCAGTTCGGTCTGTCCGGCCAATGTTGTCCTGTCATAGTGTCTTATGACAATAGATTAGTTCTGAATCTTTGGTTTGTGCTGCAGTGATAGTTCATAATGGCTGGAAGAAACGACGCTGCTCTTGCTGCTGCATTGCAGGCTATGGCTCAGGCTGTGCAGGGTCAGCAGAATGTTGGAGATAATGCTGGTTTTAGGAGTCTGACTACCTTCCAGAGGGAGAATCCGCCCACCTTTAAGGGCAAATATGATCCAGATGGTGCTATGGCTTGGTTGAAGGAGATCGAGAGGATTTTCAGGGTGATGGACTGTACTGTTGAGCAGAAGGTCCGTTTTGGTACCCACATGCTAGCCGAGGAGGCCGACGACTGGTGGTTGGCTACTAGACAGAGGTTAGAGGCTGTGCAGGAAGAGATAACTTGGGAGGTATTCAGCAGGGAATTTCTGAGAAAATATTTTCCTGAAGACGTCCGCGGGAAGAAAGAGATAGAGTTCTTAGAACTGAAGCAGGGTGGTATGTCGGTGACTGCCTATGCGGCAAAATTTATGGAACTAGCAAAATTTTATGCACACTACAGTGAGGCTACAGCTGAATTTTCAAAATGCATCAAATTTGAGAATGGATTAAGGCCTGATATTAAGAAGGCCATAGGTTATCAGAAGATTCGTGTGTTCGCAGATCTGGTTGACAGTTGCAGAATCTTCGAGGAGGACAGTACTGCTCATTACAAAGCTACTTCTGAGAAAAAGGGTAAGTTTCAGGGTCGAAGCAAGCCGTATGAAGTTCCTGCGGGTAAGGGTTATTAGAGGGCTGCTGGAGGTAAGGGTTCTAGTGGGGGAGATGCCCCTGCTAGCATTGTCTGTTATAAGTGTGGCAAGCCTGGCCACAAGAGTACTACATGCAGGTCTGATGAAAGGAATTGCTACCGTTGTGGTAAAAAGGGTCATATGGCAGCTGAGTGTAAGGTCAAGGATGTGGTGTGTTTCAACTGTGGTGAGTCTGGGCATATCAGTACAAAGTGTACAAAGCCGAAAAAGGAAAGGTCTTCTGGGAAGGTATTTGCATTGGCAGGAGAGGAGCCTGATGATGATGATGGTCTGATTAGAGGTACGTGTTTTATTAATGGTACTTCTTTGAAATCTCTTATAGATACTGGTGCTACCCATTGTTTTATATCTGTTGATTGCTGTAAACGATTGGGTCTTGTTTTATCTGCTATGTGTGGGGATATGGTTGTCGATACTCCTGCGAAGGGGTCGGTGATTACGTCCCAGGTGTGTTCTCAGTGTCCCGTGTCGATCTTCGGCAGGGACTTTATTGTGAATTTTGTTTGTTTGCCATTGAGAGGTCTGGATGTAATCTTAGGCATGGACTGGTTAGAGAATAATCACGTTCATATCAACTGTCGTAGCAAGTCGGTTAGTTTCGGTGAAGAAAGTTCTGTTTTGGTATCTGCTGGTCAGTTGAAGAAGTTGAAGAAAGAAGGAGTTCAGTTATTTGCGTTGATGGCTTCGTTGTCTGCTGAGAGTCAGGCCGTTATTGAAGAACTGAAAGTAGTACGCGAGTTTCCTGAAGTTTTTCCTGATGAAATTCCGGGTGTGCCACCGGAAAGAGAAGTTGAGTTTTCGATTGATCTTGTACCTGGTACGAGGCCTGTGTCTATGGCACCGTACAGAATGTCGGCGTCGGAATTGTCTGAGTTAAAGACGCAACTTGAAGAATTGCTGGAGAAAAAGTTTGTGAGACCGAGTGTATCACCGTGGGGAGCTCCGGTATTGTTAGTGAAGAAGAAAGATGGGAGCATGAGGTTATGTGTGGACTATCGTCAGTTAAATAAGGTAACTATCAAGAATAAGTATCCGCTTCCGAGGATCGACGATCTGATGGATCAGTTAGTGGGTGCCCGTGTTTTCAGCAAAATTGATTTGAGGTCCGGATATCATCAGATTAAAGTAAAGGTTGAAGATGTTCAGAAAACAGCGTTCAGGACAAGGTATGGGCATTATGAGTATTCAGTAATGCCGTTCGGTGTGACCAATGCTCCTGGTGTATTTATGGAATATATGAACCGTATTTTCCATAATTACCTAGATCGGTTTGTGGTGATCTTCATAGATGACATTCTAGTTTATTCTAGGTCAGAGGAAGAGCATGCTGAGCACCTGAAGTCAGTGTTGGAAGTTTTAAAAGAGAAAAAGTTGTACGCTAAGTTATCGAAGTGTGAGTTCTGGCTGAAAGAGGTGAGTTTCCTTGGGCACGTGATTTCTGGTAATGGTATTGCGGTTGATCCGGCAAAAGTAGAAGCAGTGTTAGAGTGGGAGTCTCCGAAGTCCGTAACAGAGATTAGAAGCTTTTTGGGTTTGGCTGGGTATTACAGGAGGTTCATCGAGGGTTTTTCCAAGTTGGCCCTTCCGTTGACTCAGTTGACTTGCAAGGGTAAAGTTTTTGTTTGGGATGCTCGGTGTGAGGAAAGTTTTATGGAATTGAAAAAGAGATTGACGACGTCGCCTGTTTTGACGTTGCCTAATCCAGGGGAACCGTTCGTTGTATATTCTGACGCTTCGAAGATGGGTCTCGGTGGTGTGTTGATGCAAGATGGGAAAGTCGTTGCGTATGCGTCGAGGCAGTTGCGGGTTCATGAGAAAAATTACCCTACGCATGATTTGGAATTGGCTGCTGTGGTATTTGTGCTCAAGATTTGGAGGCACTACCTTTATGGTTCGAGGTTCGAAGTGTTCAGTGATCATAAGAGTCTAAAGTATCTGTTCGATCAGAAAGAGTTGAATATGAGACAGCGTCGGTGGTTGGAGCTCTTGAAGGATTATGACTTTGGTTTGAATTATCATCCCGGCAAAGCTAATGTCGTGGCTGATGCTGTAAGCAGAAAGTCCTTGCATATGTCGGCAATGATGGTGAAAGAATTAGAGCTGATCGAGGAATTCAGGGATCTGAGTTTGGTTTGTAAAATGACACCTCGCAGTGTCAAGCTGGGGATGTTAAGGATCGATAATGATTTCCTGGGCAGCATCAGGGAAGCTCAGAAGACAGATGTCAAGTTAGTGGATTTAATTAATGGGGTCGGTCAGTCTGAAGATGAAGATTTCAAATTAGATTCCAGTGGTGTGTTGAGGTTCCGGGGTAGGATCTGTGTTCCGGACGATGAAGAGATGAGAAAGGCAATTTTAGAGGAGGGTCACCGTAGCAAGTTGAGTATCCACCCTGGAGCGACGAAAATGTATCAAGATCTGAAAAAGATGTTTTGGTGGTATGGCATGAAGAGGGATGTGGCACAGTTTGTATATGCCTGTTTGACCTGTCAGAAATCTAAGGTTGAGCATCAGAAGCCTGCAGGTCTAATGCAACCTTTGGAAGTCCCAGAGTGGAAATGGGATAGCATAGCGATGGATTTTGTGACGGGGTTACCGAATACAGCTAAGGGTCATGACGCAATTTGGGTGATTATTGATAGGTTAATGAAGTCTGCTCATTTTATTCCTATTAATATCACTTATCCGGTGTCGAGATTGGCAGAGGTCTATGTCAAGGAAATTGTGAAGCTGCACGGTGTTCCGAAGAGTATTGTGTCAGATAGGGATCCGAAGTTCACTTCCGAGTTTTGGAAGAGTTTGCAGAAAGAATTGGGTTCAAAGTTAAAAATGAGTTCGGCGTATCATCCCCAGACAGACGGTCAGTCAGAGAGGACAATTCAGTCGTTAAAGGATTTGTTGAGGGCTTGTGTATTGGAACAGCGGGGTTCATGGGATTCATATCTTGCGTTGATTGAGTTTACCTACAACAACAGTTACCATGCCAGTATTGGGATGGCACCGTTTGAAGCATTGTATGGTCGAAAGTGTAGGACACCGTTATGTTGGTATGAGTCGGGAGAAAGTGTAGTGTTGGGTCCGGAGATTGTCCGGGAGACTACAGAGAAGATCAAGATGATCCGTGAGAAGATGAAGGCTTCGCAGAGCCGTCAGAAGAGTTATCATGACAAGCGGAGGAAGGATTTAGAGTTTCAGGAGGGTGAGCATGTGTTCTTGAGGGTTTCTCCTATTACCGGTGTTGGTCGAGCGTTGAAATCGAAGAAGCTCACTCCTCGATTTGTTGGTCCTTATCAGATTTCTGAAAGAATCGGGAATGTGGCTTATAGAGTGGCTTTACCGCCAAATCTTTCGAATTTGCACGACGTGTTTCATGTGTCGCAACTTCGGAAGTATGTTTCGGATCCATCTCATGTGATCCATATGGACGATGTAGAGGTGCGGGATAATCTCACTGTGGAGACGATGCCCGTACGGATTGAGGATCATGAAGTGAAAGCGCTTAGAGGCAAAGAGATTGCATTAGTGAAAGTGGTCTGGCTAGGAGCTGCCGGCGAGAGTATGACTTGGGAGCTAGAGAGCAAGATGCGAGAATCCTACCCAGAGTTGTTTGATCAGGTAAATTTCGAGGACGAAATATTCTAAGTGGGGGAGAGTTGTAACACCCTAAAATATTTAATTAATTTATTTAATTAAGTATTTGGGGATTTAAATTAATTTATTTGATATAATTTGATTAATTAGAATTTTATTCGTTGTGGTGGTATCAGGAGGGAGTGGAGGCGCCACTTGCATGACTTGGGCTTGAGTGGGAGGCCCAAGCCCATGATCCACTAGTATGCGAAGTGGACTAGTGAATTGGGGGTTAGGGTTTTTGGCTAATTGTTGCGAATTGCAAGAGAGAGCAAGAGAGAAAAGGAAGAGCGTGAGATAGAGAGAGAGCAAGGAGGCGGCCAAGAGAAGAAGGAGAAGAGGATTCGAAGAGCAAAGGAAGGGATCTCCGTTGTTGCTGTGGCTCTGTAGGTGACTTCTCCTAGGGCATCGAATTCTTCTTCTTGAAAAGGTTAGGGGAGCTCTATCATTCTATCTAATAAATCATATGATGGGTTCTAGATCTAGGGTTAGACTAGATTTTCTTGATGTGTTCTTAATATATTGTTGTTGTTGATATTTTTTTTATATATATATATGCGAAATTGAATTGTTGGGTTATATATGCGAATTGAATTATTGGGTTGTATATATATGATGAATTCTTGATGTGTTCTTGATGCGTCGTTGATGTTGGTTTGTTATATATATATATATATATATATATGTATGCGAATTGAATTATGGGTTTTTATGTATGGGTATGCGAATTGAATTGTTGGAATTATAATCATGGAGGTAATTGCAACCATGCGTTTGTTTGATGAATTGTGACATTTGAGTATTCGTGAAACTGAAATTTGGCATGTTGGATTGATTGTGTTGTTCGCAATTTGTGTGGATGTGTGCATAGGCGCCTAGGGTGCCAAGGTGATAGTGAAGATAATGCCCAATTGAATTTTGAGAAATTGATTAAAATAAATGCATTTTTGGTTGCTGGAAAAATATGGATTTTTACACTTTAAAATTGTTGAGAATCAATTTTTAGTGTTGAAAGGTTGTTGGAAAAATTCTGGAATTGTTGCTGCTGTTTTCTGGGCGCCAAGTGCTTGTGCTGGGCGCCTGTGGCTTGTGTGTGTTCCTGTGCGGCTAGGCGCTGGGCGCTGGGTGCCAGCGCTGGGCGCTGGGTGCCAGCGCTGGGCGCTGAGCGCCCAAGCGTGTGTGTGTGTGCTGCGCTAAGGCGCTGGGCGCCAGGCGCTGGGCGCTGAGCGCCCGTATGTGTTGCGTTGTGCGCGTGTGTGCGCGCCTGGGCGCTGGGCGCCTGTGGCGTGCTGTGTGCGTGTTGTGTTGTGCGCGCCTGGGCGCTGGGCGCCTGTGGTGTGTTGTGTCGCGTGTGTGTTGCGCGCCTGGGCGCCAGTGCGCGTGTTGCCTGGTTGCCTGGGCGCCTAAGGCGCCTATTTTCAGAATGTTGCTTGATTTTTCCCAAATTTATTTTTAGCATAACTTTTGACTCAGACGTCCGTTTTGAACGATTCGAAAAGTGTCGTGAAGCTTTTTACGTTGTCTATCTATGGGTCCAATTTTTGAAATGAAAAATTGTTATTTTCTGATTGTTTGTGGGCGCCCAAGTGGCCATCCCCGGTGATCGTCCCAGTGACATTGAAAAATTATATGAAGCTCTTTAAAATTCCTTTTTGGTGTATAAACAACAGTTTTTAACGTGGTAGTGTCAAAATGATGATTTTGACGAGGATGCCCTTGGTGGCTAGTCAAATGACGTTTTTGCCCCTAGTGGCTATTGTTTGAGTTGATTGATAATTATGTGTAAGTGATGATGAGAACCCAGTGACGTTTGGGCCCCGAAGGGCTAAGTGATGTTAAGGCCTAAATGGCCAAGTGACGTTTTGTGCTAATTATGAATTTGACAGGTGCTGTGCTCTTAGCGAGCAAACGGGTAAGTGACGGGTCACATAGTTGACTATGATTTGAGTAATTGTGTGTTTGTGTGTTGTGATGATGCATGTCATAGTGTCTCATGCCCATATGCATAAATCCAGTGACGTTTTGGGGCCTGAGTGGCTAAGTGACGATGAGGCCTTAAGGGCTAAGCGACGTTTTATGAAAAGGTACCTCATGCATATGCCCGCGAGTGGGTTGCATTTCATAAGCCTACATGACATGAGATGAGTTATTGTAAGTGATGTGAACGATGACTGTGGTGTGGATAGTTAGTGTTTTGGATGCTGATTGTTCTAGTGCGTAGCCTATGATTAGTATTTATCATATTTTCTATTATATGGATTGAAATGATGCTCACCCTTTTCTGTTTGAATGATACCCCCGTGTTGGTAACGTGCAGGTGATTCCCAGTGAATGCCTTAGCTTCACTTCTTGAGTCGAGTCGTCATGCTCTGATACGTAGCACTCAGGGGGGAAACGAACTCGATATTTTATTAATGATTTTCTGGTTGTTATGTCCATGTGGACCCTTCTGTTATGTTTTATTATTTTCCGCTGCGTAGTTGTTTTTTTGTTATGTTGAGTTTTATAAGCGACGTTAAATTGAGGCTTGAGATTCTTTATTTGTGACGTGCTACGTGAACGCATGACTACTGAGTTGAACTATTTTTAAAACGAAATTTTTAAACTCTGATTTTTATAAATAAAGTGACGGGTAGAAAGGGGTGTTACAAAAGTCATACAATCGGTGACATAACTAAATAAAAATACAAAGGGCTAAGCGGAAATCCAATTTCCAGTAGTTCCATGAGTCGCACCGGCTAACCGTGCTTAGTCGCCTTTGCTTTCCCCTGTTTCTCTGTAAAAACCACAAATATGAAGGGTGAGATAAACATTATCTCAGCGAGTCCTATCGAGACCCCTTACTAACTCTAGCGGTTCATTATACTTTACTTTGAACTCGTGGCCCTAAAAGCAACCACGTGGAAATATATTAAGTTCCTGTATCCTTTATGCTCATGGCCCTCCTAAGCGACACATGAAGCATACAATATTTTGTTCCATGATTTTAGCATAACACCTCAGCCTACCTATTTTATAGGCACTTCTTTGGCTTTGGTGAACCCATCCCGCTATTTCTAGTGGGCGAAACCTCTTGAGTTTAGGTTTTGGGGCTCATGACTTCCCCTCCCCTAGTATGCTAATCCTCTAAGGGTCGTCACCCTTATCCTCTTGTATTTGTTATACAGTATATATACATGTACCCGCAATGGGCCGTCAGTGATTTCAGTCATGTACCGTCTATCCTTCCACGAGGGAAGGTATTTTACCGTGAATTAACATTTCTTACCTTGACCGTTATGAATTAAGGGTGTACGGTTTTCTTTAACATTTATACTCGTGAGATTTACCTCAAACTTCTTTCGTTTCATGACATAAGTAGGTTTCCATCCTTGGGAAACTTTGGGGGAATCAATCGGAAAGGAATCGGAATCGTTCGGAACGGATTTAAAAGGATTTTGAGTTAGGGTAACGGAAGGATCCGCACGATCTGTGCCCCAGAGGCGCACGACCCGTGCGTATCACTTAAATTTCAGTTTTGAAAAAGTTACAGGACGCACGGTCCGTGCCACAAGGGCGCACGACCCGTGCGTGTCTTAAATTTTTGAAAATGCTGAGTTGGGGTAACAGAAGGATACGCACGATCCGTGCCCTTGTGAGGCACGATCCGTGCGTCCTTGCCAGTAGCCAATTTTCCGGTTTCGTGACATTTTTCCAAGTCCGTTTCGATTCCGGATTCGTTCCGATCGATAGCCTAACGTGACAATTATTATACCAGACCAGTGAAAGCGATAAACAATCAATCCATTCATTCAATCCTCAACCAAGCAATCGGTTATAAACATAGTAATTTTTTTATAAAACGGTTTTCGTCAAGTTTTCACAAAGCGGATTTAAACAATATCGTTTCAGAATTTGAAATGACTCAACATCAAAAACATCCCTAAGCGAGTATAGAACTCACCTAACGTGATGATAATCACGTAACCAACGGATCAACGAAAGGACACGGTTGGAGTAACCTCACGAACGGCTTCGGACTCGACTCCACGCTACTCCAAACGCTCCAAAAACTGAACCGATAGAGCTTGGCCTCTACCACTTTGAACTTCAACTCCCAATCTACCCTATGAGGGTTGCTACTCACTTTGTGGCTCCCAAAATAAACATGCAAACCGTATTCAGCTATTAGGCTCCATTTTTGGAGCTTGGAGCTTCATATGGACAAAAATGGTGATTTGGAGTTAAGGTGGTTGTTTGCTTAGAAAATGGGATCAATGGAAAGAAGAAGAAGAAGAAGAATGGTGAAGGATGGTGGTTTTAGATTCAACATGCATTCAGAAGTGACTTGGTTGTCTCCCCTTCCCTCCTCCTCCTTCTCTCTCGCGATTCCCCCTCCCCTCCTTTCTCTTGTTTTGATTTTCTGAAAATGGTAGTAAGGGCTGGGTGTGTGTTCAGCAGGGTATGACTTAAAGGGTGTAAGGACTGAAATGTCCTTCACTTAACATGTGTAAAGACCACTATGTCCTCCAGCCACTTATTCCCTTCCTATCACTTATGACATGGCCCAAACTACCAACTTAGTCAAGTTTTTAAGCACTTAGACACCAACAATTATTATATAATTGGTACACTTCCATAGCAATTATTAAATCAGGCTTACTTAAACAGAATATAATAATCCTCTTGTGCTAATTATCTCATTTAGCCTACAATTCGCTTTAACATTTTCCGCTAATTTAAATAAACTAAATTAGTTAGTTAGGGGATGTTACAAAGAGAGACACCAAAACAATATAAATAAAAATTTTTAATTTCCAAATAGCCCTCATCACTTATCTTTGGTGTTACTCCCAAGATATCGTCAAGAGGCGTGACTTGAGTATTGGGCATTAGGAGTGCATTTGAAAGATTTTCTGTGGTGGTGTCATGGAAGATCGTCTATTCTGTGGTGGTGTCATGGAAGATCGTCTATTTGGCATGGGATGTTGTATCTTGAATTAAAATGGTTGGTGTCTTCTAGCGTACAATGTATGGCATGTTTGGAGTGGCTTCTTTAGAGGCTGATAAACTTCTTTAGTTTTAGCTATTTTTAGGTGTTGTGACTTCCTATGAGAAGTATTCATAGAATTCATCACAACATCAAAGTACCTCAGAAAGGCCCGCACGTTAGGATGCAGATGAGATGGAGCTATGTGGAGAAGTCTAAGGACTTTTTGTTGAAAGGAAGTTAACGGGGGACGAACCCCCATCTTAGAAAGAACACCATGGTGCATCATGAATTTTCGATCGCTGGGAGCCTTGCAAACGCGGTCATCCTGATCAACTCCCACCACCCTCCAACCTTCTCTGACCAAAGCCTTAATGTCGGAAATTTTGCATCCAGGGGAATAGATACTTCTTGTGGACAGAATAGTCCGGGAGACCCAACCGTACCTGACCCCATCCATCACTTCCACCGCAAGTTCGGACTCTAACCTCAGCTCCTCGATAGATGAGGACACAACCAAGGGAGGCACCCTTGCCACCGACACAGATGTCGACGACTCAATGTACCTCTATGTTGACTCACTCATCCAAAAGCCAGCATGAATCAAGGAAAAAGGTGGCCCCGGTCACAGACCATCAATTCTAACTGTCCATTTTTTCCTCGCCAGATTAAACCTGCAAGAAAGGGGGCATGTAGTCAGGACAAGTACTATGTAGAGAAGAAATAACTTATTGACAAACCCCCCCTCCTAAGGTCATCTAGTTAGAATTAAAAGAGAGTGAGGCATACACCTACCCAAAAACTTTCAACCCAAGTTCAAAAGAAAAAAAATATGTCTACCTAAGGACGTCTGCCTAAGGAAACATTCTGGAAGCAAAGAGCTAAAGGTCATTGGCTTAGATATGGTGCTACTAATTCCAAATTCTTTCATGTTGTGGCTAGTGCGCGCAAGAGGAGAAATACTATTACAAGCCTTACTAGTGTTGATGGGACCCCGATTACAGAGCAAAAGGAGTTAGAGGAGGTAGTTAAGAATTATTTTGTTGATCTTTTTCATGGAAACCAAAGCAACTTCGAGCACATTGTTTGACATCAACAAAGTCTATGATAGGGTGGATTGGAGTTATTTGAAGGGGATGATGCGGAAGATGGGGTTTGAGGAGAAATGGGTGAGTTGGCTGTCTATGTGCATGGAAACTGCTAGTTACTCGGTAATGGTGAATGGTGAAGGAGTAGGACCCATCACACCAGGGAGAGGTATTAGACAGGGTGACCCACTGTCATCTTATCTTTTTCTTATTTGTGCGGAGGGACTTACTGTTGAGTCATCGTCATATGTATATTGTTGTTCAGTTTATAAGCCAAAATTGCTGCTATTTAATTGTATTTCAATCAATGGTCAGGGGAATTAGCGTAGATTTAGATTGATGTATTAGGATTGAATTGTAAGCTATTTCCCTCATCCCTAGTGCCAATTGCAATAGAAGACCTTCTATTTGATGTGGCGTCAACTAGCGAACCAGACACTTGCCTAGTGATGCAGCAGAGAAAATAAGGAATAGTTTTTGCCATTCTTCGCGTCGCGACCAACAGGCTTCGTGTCGCGAAGCAGCATTTTTTAGCACCATCGCATCGCGACGGAGTCGCATCGCGTAGCGATGGATGACAGAAAGTTTGGCGTTTTAAGCGAAATTGCAGAGTTTTCTGGGGACTTCTTCTCGGGTGCGAAAATAGGGTTTTGGAGCTGCGAAGAAGGGAAAGAATTGGAGCTTCTCTACACTTGGGAACAAGGAATTGAAGGATCCAATGTATTCCTCTTTGTGTAACTTCTCTTCAATCTTTTCTTTCATGACTTTGATTATGAATAGCTAGTTTTCTAGGGTTAGGAAGAGATGAATCTCTCCAAAACTATCATGTGAACCCTTTGCTATGGTCAATTCGATTATTATTCAGTTTAACTCTTGCCTTTACCTCCGTTCTTACCGCTTTACAGTAATATCTATTGTTGTACTGATTTAGGGTTTATGTTCATCATTGGAAAATGGGTATGTTTGCCTGATATTGGTGTTTAGGGCACAAACTTGATAATCATAGGAATATGAGATTGTGTTTGTCAATTCGTTAATTCTCTTGTTCAACGCTTTGTCTATTGGTGATTCACTTAAGGAATTAGGGTTTCCCATTAGAGAAAAGAGGTTTCGAGGCAAGGGATTGTCCTTAATCTTATAATTGAATTGAATCTGCTAGATTGGGTAATTATACTGAAATTGATCGAAGGTTTGGTACATGATAACGTAGGGGAGAGGATTCGATTCCTAATCGTTTTACTCTCGGATTTTATTTACCAATATTCTGTTTTTGGTTACTTTGCTTTACACCTAAGAATTACCACACTTGCTTAGTGGATAATAACTCTCAATCCCCGTGGATACGACTAGTGGTGTTTACTAAATTACTATTACTTGCAATGATTCGGTACACTTGCCGAAATCTTAACACTTACCACTTTACTAAAAAGAGCTGAGGAGAGGGAAGATATTCATGGAGTGCGAGTGTGTAGAGGGAGCCCCTACCCTCTCACACCTCCTTTTTGCTGACGATTGTTTTTTGTCTTGTAGGGCTAATGAACTGAAAGGTGTGAAATTGAAGGAGATTCTTTGGTAGTATGAGATTGATTCTGGTCAGGCTACTAATGTGACACCCTTTACCCCAAAAGTAATTATAAGTGAAAGTACAAAAATGAGTAAAATTGTTTTTCAAATAAAACTAGCAAGTCTTATTTTGAAATACTTTTTGCAAGTAAAAGATGTCACTAAATTCCTTAAATCATATATCGACGATGATTATAATAATATTAAAGAGGAGTGATAAAATGTTTCTTTTAATACAGTAACAAGAATGATCTGAAATATAATATTCAAAATACAACCCAAATCCCGATGTCACATAATCAGAGTAATTAACCTTTAATACAATTAAATAAAAAGGAGTAACATCAACGCATAATATCATACTACAAGCTACTAGGGGATCCGTAGTAATCACATCTCTACCGTTGCATGATCGTAGAAGGCTACTCGAACGACACCTGTAACTTAATCTAAAAAAGTGGTGCACGGGTGAGAAAGAGTGTCAAAACCATATAAGGAATATAAGACCGAAACTAAAACAGCAAGACTACCACAAAACAATGAAACAATACACGGCAGTGGATACAACTTTCATAACACGCATGCACAAACAATCCTTAATTAATCTTCAGCTAATCCGAGTGTCGCGACCTCACGCACGGTTCTAGGACTACAAATAGCAACAACAACAACAACAACAGCAGGGTCAGGATACCTTGCTAGATACTGCCTTACAATCACCATCAACAACAACAACAACAATAGGACCAGGATACCCCTTGCCCGATAACGCCCTACAAAGAACAACATCAATAGGACCAGGATACCTTGCCCGAACGGGATACCTTGCCCGATAACGCCCTATGAGGAATAGCAGGAAGAGGACTATGAGGACCGGGATACCTTGCCCGAACGGGATACCTTGTCCGATAGTGTCCTACAAGAACAACAGGACCGAGACACTCGAACGGGATACCTTGCCCGATAATGCCCTGATCGAAGAACACCCAAGAGAGGACTATGAAGAGCGATAATCAATACTATTCTAGTCCTATCCCCTATTCCCCATATAGAGCAGAAACACTTTCCCACTGTACCTGATATTGGAGTGTCTTCCCATAGCAAATTGATGAAGAGGGAATTCGGGCTCTCGAACATCATTTAATTCCAACGGGACTATGTGTGAGTCGAACGCGTACAGTTATGCAACAACACCGATGACAATACAAAATCATACACTAAAAATATTAAAGATACTCAATCACTCTTTTAATGAATTAACTATAAAATCATTTTTCCATTGTCAAAATAGTTTAAGAAGAATATATTAAAATATTAGTAATTTAAAGTAATCAAACTCTAAATAGTTTGGAAACTAACATATTAAACTATTTAAAACCATATATCAAACTTTAAATTAATGTAGTAGTATAAATAAAGTTAATATTATAAAGAAGTACACTAGTTTTTAACTAGACCATATTTATATATTTATATAAATTAAAGTTCAGATAGAGCCTAAACCCAAGTTCAACTATACAGAACTACAAAGGTAGTTATAACCAGTGTTTTAAAAACCGGCTCGGCCCGGCCGGTCGGACTGGTCGAACCGGGAACTAGGGGGTAACCGAGCCGGTCACGGTTTTGGATCGGCCATGCAGCAAACCGGTGGGAACCGGTGTGACTCGGCCGGTTTTTGGGAAAACCGGTGACCCGGCTCGAACCGGACCGGGTTGTGCATTTCGTTTGTTTTTTTATTTTTATCAAATCTTTGAACTGTAATTGGGAGGGGCCGCGCGAACGCAGGCCCCCACTAGTGATTGCCATCTAGGTAAGTATGTTTTCCATTGACATACACCTTGCTTTTATATCTCATTCTCCTATCTGTTCCGTTCATTCTATGCGATGTGGGACTATTTGTAAACTACTTAAAACAAAAGAGACTCAAAACCCTCAAAAAATGCCATTAGTGGGGTTTGAACCCCTGATCTATTGAAAGCAAATGCTGAGCGCTACCATGAGGCTACCAATCTTATTGAGAATATTATTTATTTCAAATATATATAATTGGTACCTCTTTTCCTAAAAGTCAAGTACACTCATCTTCATGGCATTAGCTTGTAATATTAATATTATGTTTCAACAAACTTATTTAATATTAAGTATTTTTTTAAAGATTTATTTAATATTAAGTTGTTAACTTATGAAATTTGTTCTAAATATTTATTGAAGCATGATATGAACTTTTAAAATTTATTTAATATATACCAAGCAAATAAAAATAAAATAGGTATGGTGTGTAATTTTAGCAAATTAAGTTTTACAAGTATGAAATATATAGGTCCTGAAAATTTGGGAATTTTTTATATTTTAGTAGATATAAAATAAACATAGTTATAAATTTTACAGGCACGAAATTTATGTTATATACTATATATGTATTGATAATTCTCGAAATAGAGACCGGGTCCGAGTCAGGGTTCCGGTTTTGGTCATGCGGTTCAACTGTCGACCATTCGGTCCGACCCTTGACCCAGTGACCTGGTACCTTCACCGAGTCGGTCATCGGCCGGTCCGAGTTTTAAAACATCGGTTATAACTTCCCATAGTTCAAAATTATACAGAACTATACAGGTAGTAATAAATTATGTGTAGGGTAGTTATAACATCCCATAGTTCAAAACTATACATTTCTTTTTTCTAATTAAACCAAAGTACCCAAGCAGCGGTCATAAACAATGATTAAAATCAATATACACTTTATTACTATTAGAATAATAACGTCATCTCTCAGTCGGCTTTATTTACATGATGATCAAATCGAATAAGAGAAAGAAGAGGAATGGGTGAACTTACCGAAAGAGTGCCTCAACGGCTAGTTTCAGAACCGAGGGAGGGGACGCGACGTGGTGTGCGAAAATCGTGCTTGAACATGGTGGCTATGGACTTTTCCTACGGAGCGGGGAATATTAGAATGCAAGATGTTGACCGGAATTGACCGAATCGATAGTGGATATGAACTTGCTGCTTGATTTCAAGTGGGTCAGTGGAGTTTGGGAGTACGGTGTTGCCAAATGAGGAAAACGCGAAGAGAGAGCGGCGCAAGGGTTCCAATGAATGGTGCTGCGTAGGGGTGTTCAAAACCGAACCAAACCAATAAGAGAACCGCAAACGGAACCAAACTAAACCGAAAACCGCAAAAATCCGATTTCTAGCGGTTTTGTTCGGTTTTTTTTCACTGAACCGAGCGGTTCGGTTCGGTTCTCAGTTCTCATTTCAGAAACCGAACCAAACCAAACCAAACCGCTAAAATCCTATTTATTATTTGCATTTTTTTAATATACTATTACTAGGCACCAGCCCATCTCTGATCTCTCACTCACGCAGCCCATGATCTCACTCACTCTATTGGACCAAAAAAAAAGGATCTCACTCACTCTCAACTCATCGCAGCCAGCCATCACGATTCACGTACAACCCTATCTGATAGATCTCATCTCACTCACTCTCTCAGCGACCAGCGCAGGCTGCGCAGCCATCACGATTCACGCACAACGCACAACGCTTACTGATCTCTCTCTCTCAACGCGTTACTGATCTCTATCTCTCGCAACCGATCTCTCTCGCGCAACGCTTACAAATCTCATCTCTCTCACTGGTTCGATTCTTGATTCATTTTCGTTTCTTTCTCAGTTCATTTTCGTTTCTTTACCAGTTCATTTATTCATTTTATTGTGGTTCGATTGTTTTTCATTTTTTCATTTTATCAGTTCATTTTTTCATTTTGTTGTTGTACTGTTAAAAAAAAATTATGGTTCGATTGTTGTTACATTGTGCTTGTGGTTCGATTATTCTTTCTCAGTTTTTTTATGGTTCGATTATTCTTTCTCAGTTTTTTTATGAGTTTACTGTTATTACATTGTTATTATTTTTTTTAAACAAAGGTAAGGAGCCTCGTTAAAACCTTCTGATGCAAAACCCTCCTTAGGGATAAAAACATCAAGAAGGAAAGAGTACTTCCCCTGATTTCATTAAAACAAAACAAAAAATACAAAAAGCAAGGGGGGACATAAACCAAAACCCTTGCACAAAATTAATTCTTAAAACGAAAATAAGGAAGAGCAACCCTATTACGTTGAAAATCATCCCTGATAAAATTGGGAATACTGTTCCACCACTGAAACACGGACAATGCTACCCCATGAGATGCGAGCTTATCAGACAATGGTTCCCTTCCCTATAAACATGAGAACAAATGAAAGACATGGACTTGAGAATGTCCATGCTGTTACGCCAGTGAATGCGGAGATTCCAAGGCACAAGGGAATCCGAAGAGAAACCCATAATAGCAAGTTGAGAGTCACTTTCAATCCAAAGACGATGCCAACCTTTCTTATAGGCCACCTCAATGGCAACTATGACACCCACTAATTCCGCTTGAAGAGCATAATTAATACCAAGGGGGAGGGCAAAACAACCAAGAGAGTCAGCATTTGTATCACGAAAAATGCCCCCACAAGCAGCTAATGTAACACCCCTTTTCTACCCGGAAATTTTTTTGACAAAAATCAGAGTTTCAAAAGCGTTTTTCGCTACACCCACAAGGGATGCCACATTTACACCAATAAACATCACACGTCAATAAATAAAATTCACCATTAAATAGTACGAGACATAACAGTAACTCCATCACCATGCAGCGGAATAAAAATAAAGGGTTCAACGAATAATCGCAACATCACCATAAAACTTCAAAAATTAGAATAATAGAGGCAACTAATAAAACTAGCGTTCATCCCCCCGAGTGCTACATATCAAAGCGACGACACCGACTCGACTAGCGAAGGTAGACATGCCTTCACTCGCAATCACCTGCACGTTACCAGCATAGGGGTAACATTCAAACAGAAGGGGGGAGATATCTAACATTATAATAGCATATATGATAGGCAATATGCTAGAGTTACGACAACTATATCTACCGCTTCACAACAACATCAAATTACAAATCACCAAGAATCATCACCAACATCATGAGTAAGTATATGAGATGCAACCCACACCAACGGGTATATGCATGTGGTACCAATCATCACCAATAAATTAGCCAATAAGGGCATCATCACCTGTATGAGCATCACCATCATCACCTATAGCTCCAAGGCCGAAGCCTTCATCACCAAAATAATGCATATGAATTGTATGCGACACCATAAGCAATGCAACAACAATAGTCATCTATGTGACCCAACAACAACAATATCAACAATTGGTCATAGACCCATCACCTATCACCTTAGCCAATAGAATAGGCACATCACCTGTTATATCATCACCAATAACACCAACACCTATGGGACAGTCTAACAACTCGACCGTAACATCAACAACCACTGACACCAAAGACACCAATAGATTTACAACGTTAATGGCAACAACAATTTTACAACATCGAGAACAACGACAATTTACAACACCAATGACGATACCAATTTACAACACCAATGACAACGACCACCGGGACAGCCACCCAGGCGTCCAGTCACCAACAACCACAGACAGGCAGCCAATCATGGCGCCTACGGCGCCCACTGCGCCAAACACCTCGAGGCAGCCACATGACGCGCCCACTACAGCTTTCTCACTAAATTCGACTGCAGTTGTCTCAGTAAATTCGACTGCAGTTGTCTCAGTAAATTCGACTACAGTTGTCTCAGTAAATTCGACTACAGTTGTCTCAGTAACTTTGACAGCTTCTGTCTCAGTAACTTCGACAGCTTCTGTCTCAGCAACTTCGACAGCTTCTGTCTCAGCAACTTTGACAGCTTCTGTCTCAGTAACTTCGACAGCTGCTGTCTCAACAACTTCGACAGCTTCTGTATCAGTAACTTCGACAGCTTCTGTCTCAGCAACAACAGACATGGCGCCCAGCAACAGGGCGCCTGGCACAACCGGCAACACAACAGACTTGGCGCCCAGCAACAGGAACAACACTGGCTCGGCGCCCAGCAACAGGGCGCCTTCAGCAGAAACGCAACACGACACAGACTTGGCGCCCAGGAACAGGGCGCCGTTTCCAGCAACTAAGACAGCAACAACATATAGACATGGCGCCCAGCAATAGGGCGCCTTTTCCATCAACCAAAACAACATCCACATATGCGACACATCAATGGCGCCCATGGTGCCCAAAGCAAACCCCATGCGCCCATGGCACCCAATACCAAGACAACAACGACGCAAAACCCATCAAACACCACATATGCAAACACAACATCACCAATGGCGCCCATGGCGCCTAAGAACATATTTTTCAGATTTTCACCATGATAAATCACCAACACCAAATTGCAATAAATCACTAATACATACAAAATCACCAAACAATTATCTATCAATCATCAAACAACATCAAAAGGGCAACATAGAGCCTATCTCCCTCATAACCCCCATCATACACCCTATTATAAAGGTAGAACCCACCCTTACCTTAGATTTGCGGAATGCGAGTTCCCCTTGCACGAAAACTCCAAGAACCACAGCAACAAAGCTCCTCCCCTCTTTCTCCTTGGTTTCGCGCCGTCCCCTTTCTCTCCTCTCTTCGCAACTTTCCCTCTTTCTTTTCTCCAAAATGCGCTAATGCTCCAAAACCCTAGCCAATGCTCTCCTTCATGCGCCTAGGCCCTTGGGCTCTTGGATCACGGGCCCCCTTCTACTATTCACTTAATTACTAAACACCATTCCCTGATTTAAATAAAACATCGTATTATTATTTTAATATGACCATACCAATAAAATACCTAAATAATTTAATTAAATAAATAATTAAATTATTTGGGCGTTACAACTCTCCCCCACTTAGAATATTTCGTCCTCGAAATTTACCTGATTCAAACAGCTCAGGATAGGATTCCCGCATCTTGCTCTCCAGCTCCCACGTCATGCTCTCTCCGGCAGCTCTTAGCCAGACTACTTTCACCAACGCAATCTCCTTGCCTCTTAAAACTTTCACCTCATGACCTTCGATCCGTACAGGCATCGTCTCCACCGTGAGATTATCCCGTACATGAGATGGATCTGAAATGTACTTCCGAAGTTGCGACACATGAAACACGTCATGCAAATTCGAAAGGTTAGGCGGTAAAGCCACTCTATATGCGACATTCCTGACTCTCTCTGAAATCTGATAAGGACCAATAAAACGAAGAGTGCGCTTCTTCGACTTCAAACAACGTCCAACACCGGTGACTGGAGTGACTCTCAAAAATACATGCTCACCCACTTGAAACTCTAAATCTTTCCTCCGCTTATCGTGATAACTCTTCTGTCGACTCTGTGAAGCCTTCATCTTCTCACGAATCAACTTCACCTTTTCTGTTGTCTCTCGAACAATCTCCGGTCCAAGTACCACACTCTCTCCAGATTCATACCAACACAGCGGGGTTCTACACTTCCGACCATTTAATGCTTCGAAAGGTGTCATCCCAATACTAGAATGGTAACTGTTGTTATACGTGAACTCTATCAGTGGAAGGTAGGAATCCCACGAACCTCCTTGTTCCAGAACACAAGCCCTCAACAAATCTTCTAATGACTGAATTGTCCTCTCTGACTGACCATCTGTCTGAGGATGATATGCCGAACTCAACCTCAACTTAGACCCCAACTTTTCTTGCAAACTCTTCCAAAAATCTGAAGTGAACCTCGGATCTCTATCCGAAACAATACTCTTAGGAGCTCCATGAAGCTTCACAATCTCCCGGATATAAATCTCTGCCAACTTCAACACCGGATACGTGATGCTGATAGGAACAAAATGAGACGATTTCGTTAACCTGTCAACAATCACCCATATTGCATCAAACCCTTTCGCAGTATTAGGAAATCCCGTCACAAAATCCATCGAGATGCTATCCCATTTCCACTCTGGAATTTCTAACGGTTGCATCAACCCAGCAGGCTTCTGATGCTCAACGTTTGACTTCTGGCAGGTCAAACATGCATAAACGAACTGCGCCACATCTCGCTTCATACCAGGCCACCAAAACAACTTCTCCAGGTCTTGATACATCTTTGTAGCTCCCGGATGAATACTTAATTTACTTCTGTGACTCTCTTCAAGAATGGCTCTCTTCATGTCTGTTGCGCCCGAAAAAGTCCCCGAGGGAGAACCTTCCTCGTTCACAACTTTTCCTTAGACAATGAAGCCGCCACCAATATTTATTAAGGAAAATATTAGGAAAACCTTTTTGGAAAGCGATTGGTCTTGCGAAACTAGAGAATAGGGTTCGGGGGTCGGTTACGCGTAGGGAAGGTGTTAGCACCCCACACGTCCTCTCTACTGAGAGGGAACCTTTAATTAAATGTGTGGTTTTAGTGTGTTGACTTGAAAATACTTAATTTTGCCTCTCTACTTCTTATTGAGAAATTCTTAATGAAAATCTTTATTTATTATGAAAAAAAAAAGGGGGAAAAAGGGTTTTTAAGAAAAAACGCTTGACGGGACATGGCCCGCTCCTACGTATCTCCCGGTGCGATGGAGAACTCAAAGCTACGTAGTTCTTCTTTTTTGGTTTTGAAAAGTTTTTGTTTTTTATCTTTTTAGTGAGTTTTCGAAATAGGACGAGCAGTTAGTGGATGATTAAACTAACCAAGGTTATGGGTAATCACCGCTAAGTACTCTTGAAAATGAGAGTCACTACCGCCAGTCAGACGAACAAAGGTTCTGATTGACTATTAGTAGCAACCCATTTTTTATTTGTCTTTTTGAAAGTGGTTTTCGAAAGAGATTGATTGGCACGAATGATCAAACTAACAAAGGCTATGAGTGATCATCGCTTGTTATTCTTTGGGGAAAAAGACATCGCTACCAATGGCTAGACGAACAAGGGTTCTGATTAACCACTAGCGACGATGGGTTGAAAATAATTTTAGAAAGGAAAAAGGTTTTTGTTCTAAAAATGATCTTGGTTTGCGAAAGTGATTCTTTTTTGTTACGGAAATAACTCCTTTCTTTTCGTTATGCAAATGCTAAACTTTTTATGCTTGCGCTTGACGAGAATGTGACTCGCTCCTACGTATCCCAAATGGGAATCAAAGCGACGTAGTTCTAACGAGCCTTAAAAATGAAAATCTTTTTTGAAACGTCTTTTGAAAATGAAAGTTTTCATGATGATCAAACTAACAAAGGTTATGATGGACCACCGCTAATAACTTGTTTTTGATTCTTTGATACTTAGAAAAATGCTTTTTGAAATTGGACGCGTTCATGATAATCAAACCAACAAAGGTTGTGATGGATTATCACTAGTAGCTTGCTTTATGCTTACGAAAATTCTTTTGAAATTGAGGATTTCATGGCAATCAAACCAATCTAAGGTTGTGATGGATTGCCACTAGTAACCGTTTTTGTGCCAGGTCGTTTAGAAATGAAAACAATGAATGCGAGAAAGAATTGGTGGATTCAAGCATAACACAATCAGTGGAATCAAATCATTAAGCAACAATTTTTGAATTCGCAAACAAAAATCAAGTCTAAACTACACATAGTAGATCACAACGCATAGATAGGCAAGGAGGGAACTTGAATTGGGCATTAAGCAAAATACAAGAGTAGGCGAGATTGAACCTAAATGCACATCTAGTGGAAGATGCTAGGCGAGAACCATACTCAAATATTTCTACAAAACGCAAGGGAATCTAAATGCACATCTAGTGGAAGATGCAATGTAAGGAATGGACCTATCTAAGTATTGATGATATTCTATATGAGAGTAGACGATGACACTGTAAGCTTAAGCAAGAGAGTTGCCTCAATCATGATCATTGGCCAGCATAGGCAAGCAAATTATTTAGCGACCAACGTATCAAAGAATGTTGAATCACTTTGGTCAATCCTCACACTTAAGATTAAGTGCACAAGTGCACAAGTGTGAATCACATTGCCAATCATCGTATAAACTAAAAGGGTTGAATCATCTGAGACCATCTTCACCACTCAGAACATGATGCACTAGGCATAAGTGGGAATCATGTGGTTCATCATCAACAATGACACTATAACTAAGTTAAATCACATGGGGCATGGATCACAATGATTAAATAATGACAAATATAAAGACAGAAATACCTCTGATGAAGACAGATACTACCACTTGAAGAACGCAACTCCAACTAACTCTTGGCGAAGAGCAGCTCAGACGGACCAACGGAACGAATAGAGCGAAAAAATAAAGCGTAGAAGAGTTTTTTTTCTAAAATGTGAGAGATTTCGAAAAATGGGTTTTTTCTCTGATCTCGTGAAAAAATGTGTCTGAGAAGCAGAGAGGAGTTGTGAAATTCTGGTGTGATCTTGTGAAATCCGAGTCCTCGTGTGATCTTGTGAAAATCTCTGTCCGTCAAAATGTGATTTGAGGCTGCCTATTTATAGGCTTTAGGAAAGCGTAGAAAAACATTTAATGAAATGAAAGAATCGATTGTTGATTGTAGTTAAAATATAGATGAATCGATTCTTATCCTTTTAGAAGCCTCAAGAGTCGATTCTTTGGATAGTTGAAATAGTGAGGAATCGATTCTTTACTCTTTGGAAAACAAGGGAATCGATTCTTTGCTCTTTGAAAACAAGTAGGAATCGATTTTCAGGACCTCCTTTATAGGTGAAAATCGATTCTTCCCTTAGTTAAAACAATGAGGAATCGATTTTCAGGACCTCTTTTATAGGTGAAAATCGATTCTTCCCTTAGTCAAAACAATGAGGAATCGATTCATGGCCTATAGAGGAGCTTGAAAATCGATTTCAAGGCATATGCAAAGAGAGGGAAATCGATTTTTAGCTTTGCCTTGAGTATATGTAGGAATCGATTTCAAGCTTTAAACATATGATTAAGAAATCGATTTTTGGCCTTTAGGATTGCTTGAAAATCGATTTCATGGCCTTTAGATAATACTATAAATCGATTCTTGCTTTCCACAAAATTGTTTTTAGGTTTTTGCCATGCATGCACAAAATATTTTCCAAAGCTTGCCATGCATGCATAACATATTTTCAAAAACCCTAATTTTGATGCATGAGGCTTATTGCAAAAATTATTTTTATAGACCCTTTTGTGAGAAATGACCAAAATGCCCTTTTTGACCCTAAAAACCCTAATTTCCTAAAAAGTGCATTCTAAACCTAAAAATGATTTCAAAAACTTTGGAGCGGTTTCTAGGACCCAAAATGCAATGCATAATTTATTTTTGTGTGGAAAATTAAGGTTTGGACCTAAGCCGGACAAAATTGGGGTATGACAGCTGCCCCTCTTTATTTGGATTTTACCAAGAAATATGAATTGCGCGAGACATATTTCGAGGCAAAATCGAAATAAAGAATTCAGAAATTATACCAATTTTGTCTATTTGGAGAAACCCGAATTTTACTTTCTTTTTTTTTTCTCCCCCCCCCCCCCCCCGTTTTTTTTTTGGAAAGATAGACACTTTCGCGTTGATGCGAAGACAGTAAATGAACACTGACGTGCAGACTGAAAGGTAAAATGGGCACTTGGCGTGCAGACAAAAAAGTAAAATGGGCACTTGGCGTGCAAACAGAAAAGTAAATGGGCACTCGGCGTGCAGACAGAAAAGTAAATGGGCACTTGGCGTGCAGACAGAAAAGTAAATGGGCACTTGGCGTGCAGACAGAAAAGTAAATGGGCACTTGGCGTGCAAAAAGCTGTAAATTGCCCAGGTTGCCTAAAACCTGTAATCCTTAAACGAACTCTTGACGAATCCGAGTTTGCATGTGGCTTTGAGGAGCACGCTCTTCCTGTTGGCCTTTCGAGCGACCGGGGGGATCGTTATCAGCTCCGGAACTGATATACTAATCAATGCACGGCGTCCACTGTATCTTAGGCTGATACAACTATTCCGTTGAACCTCACATGGGGCTGCGGTCCATCGCGTTGCTCGTACACGATGTGAGACCTGGGCAGAAGGGAGCGATGATCTCTGTGCTCCGATCCGCAATGCGCGCTTGAGCGCTCTCTTTTCTTTTCTCTCTTTCTTTTCTATTTCTCTCTTTTCTTTTTTCTTTCTGAACTCCCAACTTGGGGGAACATTTTCTGGAATCTGGGGGCGAGGGCTAACACCGAAGTGCTCACCCTCTCTTTGTACCTGTAGCTGAAAATGAACAAATGCATGCAATGCAAATGCAGGATTGCTGTTTTCTTTTTTCTTATGATGAATGGTGAGTTTCTTATTTCCTTTGTCTATGTCGGATGAATGCATGATCTTCTACTGTTCCTATATGCTTGATGAATGCAATGATTTTCCTTTTCTTCTCTTGTCTGTACGCAATGCATGATTTTCTTTTTCTTTTGCTTATGAATGCATGATTTTCTACTGTTCTTATATGCTTGATGAATGCAATGATTTTCCTTTTCTTCTCTAGTCTGTACGCAATGCATGATTTTCTTTTTCTTTTGCTTTTGCTTATGTCTGATGAATGCATGATTTTCTCCTGTTCTTATATGTCTTTTTCTCTTTCTCTAGCTTCTCTTCTTTCTTTTTCTTTCTTTTCTTTTCTTTTTGTTGCTCTCTTGGCTCTTCTCTTTTCTCTCTTTTGGCTTCTCTTTTTGCTCTTTTAAGAATCATGGGTATGTGAATGCAAAGCTTTGGTGTTTGATGCATGCTCATGTATTTTAATGACATGCAAAGGAAAACTCTTTTTTTTTTTTTATGAATTGGGGATATTGCTGTAAAATGATGAATGACATGAAATGATGAATGACATGGGATGTTCTACCTTTCTTTTCTTCTATGAGATGCCAGTATTGATGTGATGCAACTGTATTGCTTTGATGTTTGAATGCAAATGTATGCGGTGATTGATGCTTTGATGAATGAAATGCTCCTGTTCTAACTTCTGTTTGTTTCTTTTTGCTTCTTCTATGAAATGCAAACATTAATATGATGCAATGCTCTGATGTTCGATGCAATGATTCTTGTTCTTCTTTTTTTTTCTTTTATGGAAATGCTAACGTTAATATGATGCATATGCACTGCTTTAATGTTTGATGATTGAATGACAAAGGAATGCTTGTGAAATGCTGAATGATATGGAATGCTGGATGACAGGGAATGTTTTTGTGTTGCTTTTGTGGTTTCTTTTCTTTGTTTTCTTTTTGCTCTCTTTGCTTTTTTCTATGAAATATGTGATGCAAAATGTAATGCTCTAATGATGAATGTCATGCAATGATTTTGTTCTTTTCCTTTTTTATGAAGTGCGAACATTAATATGATGCCAATGCAATGAAAAGATTTCTGCTTTTTTCTTCTTTACTATTTTCTTCTATGAAATGCAAGTATCAATATGGTGCAACTGATGTGGAACATTTTTTTCGTTTTGCTATGTGATGAATGCACAAAATGTGAAGATGCAAATGTAATGCTTTGATGCATATGCTATAATGCCTAGATGCATGAGGTAAACATTTTTGTGATGATGAGATGCGAGACTTTGAATGCAAGGACTTGAGATGATTATGGACCATTCTGTTGAAAAATTGAATTTGATTCAAACTCTGGTGTTCTCAAGGTTTTTATTTACAAACAACCTCACTTGCTTTCTCTTTCTTTCCATGATGACTGAATGTTAGATATCACGTAAACAACTTGTGTTCTCTCCTTTGAAGCATTATCTAGTAAGCATGCATGAATGAGTCAGTTAACTTGGAATTGGTTTAGGGCATGGACTTTTATGGCAAGTGAAGGAATGACCGACATGGCTATTGCCGAAGCTTGTGAGGGATCAAGAGACACAAGATTTCCCCAATTCAGGTCTTTGATGAGTGAATAGTTTGCCCCTGTCTAGTGGTGACAACAACTAGGGGTGTAGAAGATGATGAATTGGGAGCGCTTCGACTCTTGGGATGAAAGCTGGAATGAGGGGGGGTTTTGCTTCAACCCACAGAATTTGATGTTGCCCAGTCATAACAAGGACAAAGCTGCCCCAATCAGAATGACAAGGTCTTGTTTAGGATAGTGAGTTGAGAAATTGCCCCGGTGAGGTTTTTATGGGAATGAATGAGGTGAAGAAATGGGAATGCACTTGCCCCACTTTGGAATGACATTGACAACTGGAGTGACATGGGATGGGCATTGAACAGACTTTCCCAAGACTAGGGTGTGTGGGTGGTGAAGAGAATGCCCCAACTTTGGGTCTGAGTGGTATTCTCAGTGCAAATCTTTGGTTCTCTACTGATGTCTTGACTTTTGGTGCGAAAGAATCCTTACCTGGTGATCACTAAACCTTGTTTTGATGCATCTTGAATGTGTTTTGGAGTGCAAGTCCCTCTTTTTTTATTTTGTCAGCTTTCTTTTTTCTGATTGTTCGTTTTTGTTCCCTCAGTTCTCTTTTTTCTGAGGGTTTATTCTTTTTTGATCAGCTTTCTTTTTTGTGATCGTTTGTTTTTCTTTTGAGCAAACACATTGTACATAGATAAGCTTGTTCGTCCTAAGATTAGAATTTGAGTGAACAAAAGCAACCGGTCATTGATCGGAATGGACTTTTCGGGATTGTGGTGTTTTGTGGAGGAAGGAGGGTTAGGCTTAATGAAGTGTTTGAGGCTAATGGGAGGATGAGTTTTGTTCGGCGTTGATTGACGGTTAATGGTCTATGAGGAAGATGGTTATTTGGCTTGTTTGGGCTCTGTTAAAGCAAATTCGCGTCTCATGGTAGAATGACTAAGGGGTTTGATGTTGAGGCCAAAGGAAGTGTTTGAAGGTTTATGGAATCAGGTGTTGGAATGACGAAGTGTTTGAAGGTTTATTTAGACAAGGATCTCTTGCATTTTGTGGTAACATGTACCAGCTCACCACTTACATTTCTTTTGTATTTTCTTTTGTTTTGGGATTTTCATTTTTGAATCCCTTTTTTTTTTTGATTTTCTCTTTTTCCCCTCTTTTTTTTTATGATTCTTTTCCTTCTTCGACTCGAGTGAGCTGATAAAAAGTGATGCACTGTTTTTGGGGTGATCCTTGTCTAGGGTGATTTTTGGATTTTGGTTTTCCTTGGCCCAAAGTGAGTAGGAAAGGGACTTTCTGGGGTTTTGGGGTTTTTGAGGAGATGGCCAAACTTCATTTCAAATCCCGATTGCTTATTTCTATAAGACTTAACTTTAGAACAATAATTTATCTATCTTCATGTGTTTGCTCTTTTTTTTTGTGTGTGCCCTAATTTTTGCCTGGACCGCTCTTCGCGAGTTTTCAGTCCACCGGGCGCTCCTTTCTGCCTAGGCCGCCCTTTGCGGGTTTTCAACCTAGTGAGCTTGTTTTCTTGTTTATTATATTATTATTATTATTATATTTTTTTTTTGAGAGACTTGCACTAAAGGAATATGATATTAATCAAGGGGAATTAATGATCACAGACTTGCCCCAGTATGGAGGACTTGAACCAAAAGTCAAATACGCACTGATGGGGAGAATATGCACTTTATGGGTGGACGGGGCGGGACTAGACTTGGACGGGAAACTGTGGTAAGGGAGGAAAACCAACGGATTCAAACAAGAGAATGTACTCATAGCATGCACGCTCATTAGAAGAATGCTTCACAGAGAGTTAACATCAGTTAAAAATTTGTTTTTTTTTTCTTTGATACACTATTTCAGTCTTTTGTCATAGAATGGGTGGGATGCAGTGCTTTTGAAAGAAATGCAAATGAGCTATTGAATTGAAAAACTGAGTGTCTTGGAACACCTTGAGTTTGCAACCAAGTAAGGATAAACTTTTTCAAAAAGGATGATTGTTTCGCAAGAACGTCTCGCTTCTCATCACAACTCTTATTTTATGCAATGAATGAATGAACAAATTATGATATGCAAGTATGATGCAAATGCGTGGAGAATGACCACTCGAAGAGTGTGGCTTATTCTAAATAATTTTGTTATTTTTAATGCAAGACAAAATATGGAATGCCAATGCGAATGATGCAAGAATGATGCAATGATTTTGAAAATTGTTTGGAGATGCAAATGATTTATTGGAAAAAGGGTTTTAGAAAAATGTGCTTGACGGGGTATGGCCCGTTCCTACGTATCCCCATGGTAATGAGGAATCAAAGCTTACGTAGTTCTACTGTGTCTTTTTTGAAATAATGCTTATGCATGAATGTCTCATCTTGGATGAACTTGACGAGGATTTTTTTGCATGATTATAAATGAAATGCTTATGCTATGCAGATGATAATTGTTTTTTGTTTTATCTTTATGTGATGAAAGTGAATGCAAGATGAATGGTTTTTTTTCAAAATCGGAATTTTATGCAATGCAAATGGTGCAATGATGCAGTGATGCAATGATGCGATGACGCAAGGATGCTTCTTTTTTGTATTTTTGCAGAAAGAGGATATCTACAGGTGATTTGAAAATTTTCACACTATATGCCACCTCATATAGGCGTTTATTGAAAAGGGAAAGCATATCCTTTTTTGATTTTCGAAAATTCTGAAGGAAAAACTGATTGAACTGAATGCAACAATGCAGCACACAATTTGGAAAGCCCTTGTGACCTAAAAAGGGGGTAGAACCTGTGATCTAAGGCACTTTAGGGATAATATTCTCATGTAGCTCTATTCACACCCTCACAAAGGTCATCAGAGCCACAGTCCCTCTCATGAAAATCCCCGTAAATGCAGCAAACTGCTAGATACGAAGCATCATGAAAGAGCACAACTCTGATTGAAACTTTTGCGAGTAGCCAAACGGACAAAGGTCCTGATGGGCTTCCACTACTCGAATCCACTCATCCTAAGGTATCCTAACAGACCTGGGTTATGGTCTCTTTCTCTAATCATATAATTTCAAGGTACAAGTGTGTGTGCGAAGGGCATTTCCTTAAAAACTACCCCACCTGCAATTGAAAATCCAGAACAGTCCAGACAATAGAAAGCAATAACATGTCGTCTACCCTAGGGTTCAATACCAATCAAATACAACTAATCTAGGGTGCCAACAACAATGCACTACTTACCTCAAGAAAGGGAGCAAAGAAGAAGGGGACATGACAAGAGAGGGGAAATATGCATGAATTTACCTTAAGAAAGGGAGCAAAGAAAAAGGGGACATGATATGGTTGGGGAAATGCATGAGGGAACTAGGAATATAAGCAAAGAAGTAACTATCTATTATTTTAAACAAAAGCGAGCATAGAAGAAGAATGCATATGGATGCAACATGCTTATAAAAAAAGAAGAAGAATAGAGGCAAAGCAAGATGTTCAAATCAATCACACAAACCACACACTTAATTAATTAGGCTTGACCCACTTTTAAGAAAAATGTTTTTAGTCCCCAGTGGAGTCGCCAGCTGTTGCGCCCGAAAAAGTCCCCGAGGGAGAACCTTCCTCGTTCACAACTTTTCCTAAGACAATGAAGCCGCCACCAATATTTATTAAGGAAAATATTAGGAAAACCTTTTTGGAAAGCGATTGGTCTTGCGAAACTAGAGAATAGGGTTCGGGGGTCGGTTACGCGTAGGGAAGGTGTTAGCACCCCACACGTCCTCTCTACTGAGAGGGAACCTTTAATTAAATGTGTGGTTTTAGTGTGTTGACTTGAAAATACTTAATTTTGCCTCTCTACTTCTTATTGAGAAATTCTTAATGAAAATCTTTATTTATTATGAAAAAAAAGGGGGAAAAAAGGGTTTTTAAGAAAAAACGCTTGACGGGACATGGCCCGCTCCTACGTATCTCCCGGTGCGATGGAGAACTCAAAGCTACGTAGTTCTTCTTTTTTGGTTTTGAAAAGTCTTTGTTTTTTATCTTTTTAGTGAGTTTTCGAAATAGGACGAGCAGTTAGTGGATGATTAAACTCACCAAGGTTATGGGTAATCACCGCTAAGTACTCTTGAAAATGAGAGTCACTACCGCCAGTCAGACGAACAAAGGTTCTGATTGACTATTAGTAGTAACCCGTTTTTTATTTGTCTTTTTGAAAGTGGTTTTCGAAAGAGATTGATTGGCACGAATGATCAAACTAACAAAGGCTATGAGTGATCATCGCTTGTTATTCTTTGGGGAAAAATACATCGCTACCAATGGCTAGACGAACAAGGGTTCTGATTAACCACTAGCGACGATGGGTTGAAAATAATTTTAGAAAGGAAAAAGGTTTTTGTTCTGAAAATGATCTTGGTTTGCGAAAGTGATTCTTTTTTGTTACGGAAATAACTCCTTTCTTTTCGTTATGCAAATGCTAAACTTTTTATGCTTGCGCTTGACGAGAATGTGACTCGCTCCTACGTATCCCAAATGGGAATCAAAGCGACGTAGTTCTAACGAGCCTTAAAAATGAAAATCTTTTTTGAAACGTCTTTTGAAAATGAAAGTTTTCATGATGATCAAACTAACAAAGGTTATGATGGACCACCGCTAATAACTTGTTTTTGATTCTTTGATACTTAGAAAAATGCTTTTTGAAATTGGACGCGTTCATGATAATCAAACCAACAAAGGTTGTGATGGATTATCACTAGTAGCTTGCTTTATGCTTACGAAAATTCTTTTGAAATTGAGGCTTTCATGGCAATCAAACCAATCAAAGGTTGTGATGGATTGCCACTAGTAACCGTTTTTGTGCCAGGTCGTTTAGAAATGAAAACAATGAATGCGAGAAAGAATTGGTGGATTCAAGCATAACACAATCAGTGGAATCAAATCATTAAGCAACAATTTTTGAATTCGCAAACAAAAATCAAGTCTAAACTACACATAGTAGATCACAACGCATAGATAGGCAAGGAGGGAACTTGAATTGGGCATTAAGCAAAATACAAGAGTAGGCGAGATTGAACCTAAATGCACATCTAGTGGAAGATGCTAGGCGAGAACCATACTCAAATATTTCTACAAAACGCAAGGGAATCTAAATGCACATCTAGTGGAAGATGCAATGTAAGGAATGGACCTATCTAAGTATTGATGATATTCTATATGAGAGTAGACGATGACACTGTAAGCTTAAGCAAGAGAGTTGCCTCAATCATGATCATTGGCCAGCATAGGCAAGCAAATTATTTAGCGACCAACATATCAAAGAATGTTGAATCACTTTGGTCAATCCTCACATTTAAGATTAAGTGCACAAGTGTGAATCACATTGCCAATCATCGTATAAACTAAAAGGGTTGAATCATCTGAGACCATCTTCACCACTCAGAACATGATGCACTAGGCATAAGTGGGAATCATGTGGTTCATCATCAACAATGACACTATAACTAAGTTAAATCACATGGGGCATGGATCACAATGATTAAATAATGACAAATATAAAGATAGAAATACCTCTGATGAAGGCAGATACTACCACTTGAAGAACGCAACTCCAACTAACTCTTGGCGAAGATCAGCTCAGACGGACCAACGGAACGAATAAGCGAAAAAATAAAGCGTAGAAGAGTTTTTTTTCTAAAATGTGAGAGATTTCGAAAAATGGGTTTTTTCTCCGATCTCGTGAAAAAATGTGTCTGAGAAGCAGAGAGGAGTTGTGAAATTCTGGTGTGATCTTGTGAAATCCGAGTCCTCGTGTGATCTTGTGAAAATCTCTGTCCGTCAAAATGTGATTTGAGGCTGCCTATTTATAGGCTTTAGGAAAGCGTAGAAAAACATTTAATGAAATGAAAGAATCGATTGTTGATTGTAGTTAAAATATAGATGAATCGATTCTTATCCTTTTAGAAGCCTCAAGAGTCGATTCCTTGGATAGTTGAAATAGTGAGGAATCGATTCTTTACTCTTTGGAAAACATGGGAATCGATTCTTTGCTCTTTGAAAACAAGTAGGAATCGATTTTCAGGACCTCCTTTATAGGTGAAAATCGATTCTTCCCTTAGTTAAAACAATGAGGAATCGATTTTCAGGGCCTCTTTTATAGGTGAAAATCGATTCTTCCCTTAGTCAAAACAATGAGGAATCGATTCATGGCCTATAGAGGAGCTTGAAAATCGATTTCAAGGCATATGCAAAGAGAGGGAAATCGATTTTTAGCTTTGCCTTGAGTATATGTAGGAATCGATTTCAAGCTTTAAACATATGATTAAGAAATCTATTTTTGGCCTTTAGGATTGCTTGAAAATCGATTTCATGGCCTTTAGATAATACTATAAATCGATTCTTGCTTTCCACAAAATTGTTTTTAGGTTTTTGCCATGCATGCACAAAATATTTTCCAAAGCTTGCCATGCATGGATAACATATTTTCAAAAACCCTAATTTTGATGCATGAGGCTTATTGCAAAAATTATTTTTATAGACCCTTTTGTGAGAAATGACCAAAATGCCCTTTTTGATCCTAAAAACCCTAATTTCCTTAAAAGTGCATTCTAAACCTAAAAATGATTTCAAAAACTTTGGAGCAGTTTCTAGGACCCAAAATGCAATGCATAATTTATTTTTGTGTGGAAAATTAAGGTTTGGACCTAAGCCGGACAAAATTGGGGTATGACAATGTCTGCATCATCAGGAATGCAAATCCTACCACGGAACCTCAACACACCTTGGAAATCCAACCTGAAATCCTCATTCTCAGATTGATCAATCCCGACCGTCAAGTCTACCAGTTTAACATCTGATTTCTGGGTCTCTCTGATGCTGTTCATAAAATCATTACCAATCTTCAACATTCCTAGCTTAACACTCTGAGGCGTCACTTCACAAACCAGACTCATATCTCTGATCTTCTCAATCAGCTCTAACTCCTTAACCATCATTGCCGACATATGCAAAGTCTTCCGGCTTAAAACATCAGCCACGACATTAGCTTTGCCTGGATGACAGTTCAAACCGAAATCATAGTCCTTCAACAACTCCAACCATTGTTGCTGCCTCATATTCAACTCCTTCTGGTCAAACAAATACCTCAAGCTCTTATGATCACTAAACACCTCAAATCTAGAACCATAGAGATAGTGCCTCCAAATCTTCAACAGAAAGACCACTGCAGCTAATAGCCGGCCAATCCCAAAAAGCTTCTAATTTCAGTAGCCAACTTCGGAGCTTCCCAATTCAACACTGCTTCTACTTTCGACGGATCCACCGCAATACCACTACCAGAAATGACATGACTGAGAAAACTCACTTCCTTCAACCAGAACTCACACTTTGACAACTTAGCATACAGCTTCTTTTCCTTCAGTACTTCTAATACTAACCTCAGATGCTCTGCATGCTCTTCCTCCGATTTAGAGTAACTCAGAATGTCATCGATGAATACCACCACAACCCGATCTAAGTAGGTATGAAATATAAGATTCATGTATTCCATAAATACTCCTGGTGCGTTGGTAACACCGAACGCCATCACCGAATACTCATAATGACCATAATGGGTTCTGAAAGCCGTCTTCTGAATATCTTCGTCCATCACCTTGATCTGATGATAACCCGACCTCAAATCAATCTTACTGAATACTTGAGCACCCACCAACTGATCCATCAAATCGTCTATCCTCGGAAGTGGATACTTGTTCTTAATTGTCACCTTATTCAACTGCCGATAATCCACACAGAGTCTCATACTACCATCATTCTTCTTAACTAACAGCACAGGAGCTCCCCACGGCGATACACTCGGCCTCACAAACTTCTTCTCGAGCAGATCCTCAAGTTGCTTCTTCAACTCAGACAACTCAGATGCGGACATCCTGTACGGTGCCATAGAAACAGGTCTGGTACCAGGTACAAGATCAATAGAGAATTCAACTTCCCTCTCTGGCGGTACACTTGGAATCTCATCAGGGAAAACATCAGGAAACTCGCGCACCACCTGCTACTCTTCAATGATAGCTTGATTCTCAATAGACAACGATGCCATCAGCGAGAATAACTGAACTCCTTCCTTCCTCAACTTCCACAACTGACAGGCGGATAACAGACCAGACTCCTCTTCTTCAAAACTCACCGACTTGCTACGACAATTAATATGGACATGGTTATGCTCTAACCAGTTCATACCCAAGATTACATCCAATCCGCTCAACGGCAAACAAACAAAATCCACAACAAAGTCTCTGTCGAAGATCGACAAGGGACACTGAGAACACACTAGAGAGGTAGTTACCGACCCCTTAACTGGAGTGTCGAACACCGTCTCTCCATTCATGGCAGACAATGCAAGATTCAATCTCTTACAACAATCAGCAGCAATAAAGCAATGCGTAGCACCAGTATCAACAATAGATTTTAAAGGAGCACCATTAATGAAGCACGTACCTCTAATGAGTCCATCGTCTTCAGTAGGCTCTTCACCTGCCAAAGCGAACACTTTCCCCCTGGACCTTTCTTTCTTCGGCTTCGGACACTGAGTACTAATGTGCCCTCCTTCACCACAGTTGTAGTAGACCACCTCCTTACGCTCACACTCAGCCACCACATGACCCTCCTTACCACAACGGTAACACTTCTTCACTTCAGCTTTGCACACGTTACTCTTGTGACCAGCTTTTCCACATTTGTAACTTACAATGCTAGCAGGAGCATCTCCCCCACTAGTCTTCTTGCCAACAGCAGTTTTCTGTTTACCCTTACCAGCAGGAACATCATACGGCTTACCACGACTTTGAAATTTGCTCCTCTTCTCATTCATAATCTTGTAGTGAGCATTGTTGTATTCCTCATAAATTCTACAGTTATCAATCAAGTCGGAGAAAACACGGATCTTCTGGTAACCAATCGCCTTCTTAATCTCAGGTCGCAGCCCATTCTCAAACTTAATGCATTTGGAAAACTCAGCAGTAGCCTCACTGTAATGCGGGTAAAACTTTGCTAATTCCACGAACTTAGCAGCATACTCAGTCACGGACATATTCCCTTGCTTCAGCTCCAGGAACTCAATCTCTTTCTTACCTCGGACATCCTCCGGATAATATTTTCTCATAAACTCCCTGCGGAACACAGCCCAAGTGATCTCTTCGTTTGGAGTCTCCAATCTCTGCCTAGCCTCTAACCACCAGTCATCGGCCTCCTCTGCCAGCATATGCGTACCATAACAGACTTTCTGTGCTGGAGTGCAGTCCATCACACGAAAGATCCTCTCCATCTCCTTCAACCAAGCTAAAGCCCCATCGGGATCATACTTACCCTTAAAGGTAGGCAGATTCTCTCTCTGAAAGGTAGCCAAACTACGAGACCCAGCATTCTCACCAGCATTCTGTTGACCCTCCACGGCCTGAGCCATAGCAGCCAACGCAGCAGCAATAGCAGCATCGTTCCTTCCAGCCATCTCAACTAATCACTACAATCATAAACAGCAGTTAGAACTAATTGACAATACTTGATCGTCAATGACACCATAACTTGACAACTTGGCCGGACAGACCGAAACTTCTCTGATACCACTAATGTAACACCCCTTTTCTACCCGGAATTTTTTAGACAAAAATCAGAGTTTCAAAAGCGTTTTTCGCTACACCCACAAGGGATGCCACATTTACACCAATAAACATCACACGTCAATAAATAAAATTCGCCATTAAATAGTACGAGATATAACAGTAACTCCATCACCATGCAGCGGAATAAGAATAAAGGGTTCAACGAATAATCGCAACATCACCATAAAACTTCAAAAATTAGAATAATAGAGGCAACTAATAAAACTAGCGTTCATCCCCCCGAGTGCTACGTATCAGAGCGACGACACCGACTCGACTAGCGAAGGTAGACATGCCTTCACTCGCAATCACCTGCACGTTACCAGCATAGGGGTAACATTCAAACAGAAGGGGTGAGATATCTAACATTATAATAGCATATATGATAGGCAATATGCTAGAGTTACGACAACTATATCTACCGCTTCACAACAACATCAAATTACAAATCACCAAGAATCATCACCAACATCATGAGTAAGTATATGAGATGCAACCCACACCAACGGGTATATGCATGTGGTACCAATCATCACCAATAAATTAGCCAATAAGGGCATCATCACCTGTATGAGCATCACCATCATCACCTATAGCTCCAAGGACGAAGCCTTCATCACCAAAATAATGCATATGAACTGTATGCGACACCATGAGCAATGCAACAACAATAGTCATCTATGTGACCCAACAACAACAATATCAACAATTGGTCATAGATCCATCACCTTAGCCAATAGAATAGGCACATCACCTGTTATATCATCACCAATAACACCAATCATCACCAATAACACCAACACCTATGGGACAGTCTAACAACTGGACCGTAACATCAACAACCACCGACACCAAAGACACCAATAGGAATACAACGTTAATGGCAACAACAATTTTACAACACCGAGAACAACGACAATTTACAACACCAATGACAATACCAATTTACAACACCAATGACAACGACCACCGGGACAGCCACCCAGGCGCCCAGTCACCAACAACCACAGACAGGCAACCAATCATGGCGCCTACGGCGCCCACTGCGCCAAACACCATGGGGCAGCCACATGACGCGCCCACTACAGCTGTCTCAATAAATTCGACTGCAGTTGTCTCAGTAAATTCGACTGCAGTTGTCTCAGTAAATTCGACTACAGTTGTCTCAGTAAATTCGACTACAGTTGTCTCAGTAACTTCGACAGCTTCTGTCTCAGTAACTTCGACAGCTTCTGTCTCAGCAACTTCGACAGCTTGTCTCAGCAACTTCGACAGCTTCTGTCTCAGTAATTTCGACACCTGCTGTCTCAGCAACTTCGACAGCTTCTGTATCAGTAACTTCGACAGCTTCTGTCTCAGCAACTTCGACAGCTTCTGTCTCAGCAACTTCGACAGCTTCTGTCTCAGCAACAACAAACATGGCGCCCAGCAACAGGGCGCCTGGCACAACCGACAACACAATAGACTTGGCGCCCAGCAACAGGAACAACACTGGCTCGGCGCCTAGCAACAGGGTGCCTTCAGCAGAAACGCAACACGACACAGACTTGGCGCCCAGGAGCAGGGCGCCGTTTCCAGCAACTAAGACAGCAACAACATATAGACATGGCGCCCAGCAATAGGGCGCCTTTTCCAGCAACCAAAACAACATCCACATATGCGACACATCAATGGCGCCCATGGCGCCTAGGGGACAGAACACGCACAACAAAAGCAAACCCCATGCGCCCATGGCGCCCAATACCAAGACAACAACGACGCAACAACCATCAAACACGACATATGCAAACACAACATCACCAATGGCGCCCATGGCGCCTAAGAACATATTTTTCAGATTTTCACCATGATAAATCACCAACACCAAATTGCAATAAATCACTAATACATACAAAATCACCAAACAATTATCTATCAATCATCGAACAACATCAAAAGGGCAACATAGAGCCTATCTCCCACAGAACCCCCATCATACACCCTATTATAAAGGTAGAACCCACCCTTACCTTAGATTTGTCGAATGCGAGATCCCCTTGCACGAAAACTCCAAGAACCACAACAACAAAGCTCCTCCCCTCTTTCTCCTTGGTTTCGCGCCATCCCCTTTCTCTCCTCTCTTCGCAACTTTCTCTCTTTCTTTTCTCCAAAATGCGCTAATGCTCCAAAACCCTAGCCAATGCTCTCCTTCATGCGCCTAGGCCCTTGGGCTCTTGGATCACGGGCCCCCTTCTACTATTCACTTAATTACTAAACACCACTCCCTGATTTAAATAAAACATCGTATTATTGTTTTAATATGACCATACCAATAAAATACCTAAATAATTTAATTAAATAATTAAATTATTTGGGCGTTACAGCTAAACCAGGAGAGCCCCTAGCAGCGCCATCAGTATTACGAGGTTTAATCGTAGGAGCATTACGAGGTTTAATTACCTACCACTGAAAAAGCCTTAATTACCGCAAAGTCCTTCAAAGAGGCAGAAGTGGATCCCTTGCTAAGAGTGCCCGAGAGATTCACATTTGTAGTAATCAAATTTTTCAGGAAAGTGGGCACTATCTTTTTGTTGTCAAAGCGAAGCTTATTTCGAGCATGCCAAATAGCCCAAAAGACATTAATAACAGCAGCAGTCACAACATCCTGCACTTGGTCAGACATAGGGCGCAAACAAACCTTGATAATTGTTTCAGGGGAGGAAGTATTAATATTAAAAGTGATCTTACCCCTAAGCCAGGACCAAAGATTCTTGGCGAAAGAGCAATCACAGAAAAGATGCAGCGTAGACTCATAGTCCGCTTCACAAAGACTACACATGGAAACCGTGCCACAGCCACGGCTTCTAAGATTCTCATCAGTAGGCATACGTTTGTGAAGGATGCGCCAAATAAGAAAAGATTTTGATGGCGGGATAGCAGTGCGCCAAATATTCTTGCACCAATTAATATGCTGTCTAATAGGACAATAAAAAGGATAAGCAGATTTAAAATTGAGCGTCAAAAGTAGGGATGTCTTTAGCGTGAAGGAGCATAGCCAATTGAGGAAACTGGTTGGCTAAAGAAGAAGGAATACACCATTGCCCATTCTGAATGAAATCGCAAACTCTGGCTTTGAGTAAGTGATGAAGATGCTCAGGGACATTGAGAAGGGAAACCAGGGGGTCCGACACCCAGGGGCCAAGCCAAAAATTGACACAGTCACCTTTACCAATTTTCCAAATGCAGTTGTCTTGAATGGTGGAGAGATTAACTCGCAAATCACGCCAAAGAGAAGAGCTAATACGATAAGAGATCGGAATATTATTTCTGAAAACCCGAGATCTCAACAAGACCGCCCAACTATTCTGGGAAGTGATGAGCTCCCAGCTAAGCTTGAGACAGGCTGCCTTATTAATCTCTTTGAGAGATCTAATCCCTAGACCCCCCTCAACAGTAGGGCTACAAACCTTTTGCCACGCCACTGTAACCACTTTACGATGATTGACGTCCCCAGACCAAATGAAGTTTCTGATCCAAGAGTCGACCATGTTTAGCAAAGAAGTAGGCCATCTGTAAATCATAAAGCTGTAAACTAACATACTTTGGATAACCGAATTGACCAACTGGGCTCTCCTGGTGATAGAGAGAAGGGAAGCTTTCCAAGCAGAGAGCTTTGCTTTAATCTTGTCAGCAATAGGCAGAAGATAAGCAGGTTTAGGTTTCCCTTTGAAAATAGGAATTCCCAAGGAAGTGAAAGGCAGCTGGCCAATAGAGAAACCAAGCAGCCCAGCAATACGGCGCTAGCGGTTAATTGGAACTGCTCCCAAATAAACAGTAGATTTGCTAGAGTTAACGATCTGACCCGAAGCTTCACCATATTTTGTGAAGAAGGTGATAAGAGTTTGAAGATTTCTCTGGGAAGCTCTGCAAAAAATCATAATATCATCAGCATAAAGAATATGAGAGGGAATCTGAGTGCCTCTTGGACCATTGATTAAATGAAGGTCCCCATCATTCACCAGTTTGGATATGCCCCTGCTTAGAACCTCCTCTGCCAGGCAAAAGAGCAAGGGAGATAGGGGGTCACCTTGGCGCACACCACGCTTGCAGCTAAAGAAACCAGAGGGCTTGCCATTAATTGAAATAGAAAGCTTAGCAGAATGCAATAGGACGTTCACCCAGTCGCAAAACTTGTTGTTAAACCCAAACGCCTTGAGGACTCTAAGAAGAAAGAGCCAATCTAAAGTGTCAAAAGCTTTCGTAACATCCACTTTTAAAGCCATATTACCACCATAAGATCTTTTTTGGAGCATAATGACAGCTTCAGAGGTTAAGCAAATGCAGTCAGATATGTTTCAACCCTGAATGAAACCCCGTTGCTGAGAGGAGACAATACGGGGAGCAATTTTGGACAGACGGTCCGCAAGCACCTTTGGATAGGCCGAAATTTCTCTGTTCTGTCAGCCCCGTTAATTTTTGGAATAAGCACCACCAGATTAGAATTGAAATTAGGAAGCAGCCAACCATTTTTGAAGAATTGTTGAACCGCTTTCACCATATCCCAGAAATGTTGAAAGAAGAAAGCACCAAAGCCATCTGGGCCAGGAGCACCGTTAGAGTTCATAGAAAAAATAGCAAGCTTGATTTCGTCCAGATTAGGAATGCTGGTGAGCATTAAGTTCTCATCCCCTGTAACAAGATTAGGAATGACATCCTCCACCATACCATTATCAATGCACTGGTTGTTTGAGGAGAATATATTTTTAAAATAATTAACAACATGAGCTTCAATATCAGTAGAAGAAGTAAGAAGAGTGTCACCATGATTCAGGGCAGTAATCTGCTTGGTAATTTGTCTAATCTTGACCATTTGATGAAAGAAGGAAGTGTTACGATCACCATGAGTGTACCAATTTAGCCTAGATTTTTCAAGCCAAAAATCCTCCTGGGAAGCTAAAACTTGCTGTAAATCAAGCTGGTGAACTTTTTCTTGCTCAATTAGGGTCTCCGAGTAGCCATCAGTATAATCTGCGCCTGCACATGATCCAGGGCAGCCGTTGCCACTTGCACCCTAAGATTAACGTCCCCAAAGACATCTTTATTCCAAGCCTTAAGCTTTACCTTAAGGTTCTTAAGCTTTTGACTAAGGACTACCATAGGGCAACCAATAACAGGGGCTTGCCTGGCCTCTTTAATCAAATTCAGACAATCAGGGTGACTCGCCCAGGTGCGGAGGAACTTAAAAGAAGAGGGGTGAGTACCACCTGCAATCTGAAGATCAAGCAATAAAGGGAAATGATCAGACTTAGATTTAGTAAGAGTAGAGCAGGAGATACCTGTATAAAAAGCGAAGCAGTCATCATTGCAAATAGCCCGATCAAGCCTTTTCTCGATGTAAGCCCTGCCATTACGGCCGTTAGACCAAGTGTACTGAACTCCCCTAGTCGAAAGGTGAATCAAGTTGTTCAAATTGGTCCAATTTTGGAAATCATCACAAGCAATTTTGGAGGGGTTGCCACTGCCCCTATATTCATGAGAGCCCAAGACAGCATTCCAATCACTAATAAAACACTAAGGGATTTTGTGAATTTGTAGGAGAATACTAAGCTCCTGCCACAGAGAACGCCTACCGTGATAGTTACAAGAAGCATAGATAGCAGAAATACCAACAGTAGGGTTGTTGACCTCAACAGTGAAAGAGACCGGTTGATCAGAACAAGCGATGACTGTAGGATTGAAAGAGTCCGAACAAGCACACCAGAGATTAGGAATTAAATTATTTCTATCATTGGTAGCAAAGACCTTCATACCCATCTTAGACCAGAATCTCCTAGGAAACTCATCTTGAGAACACCAAGGCTCAGCAACAAAAATGAAATCAGGCTTGTTGGAGATACAAAGCCTTTTGAGATCTAATCTTGTGGGGGGATTAGCAAGGCCCCTTGAATTCCAATAAAGGCACTTCATTGGGCAAGACTTTGAGAGTCTTCCCTACAGCGGGTGATAATAGGGGAAGCAGCTTTCTTTTTCTTTTGCAGCCGTTTCTTCTGGGATTTCGTGAGCACTGTTTCAAACTCCAAGTCCTGAGCTGGCTGAACAACGTCATTCACCAGAGAATCCTCCTCCTCAACCAAGGCTTCCCAAGGTTGCTTAATAATGTTCAAATCAGCTATCACCTCATGGGAAGCTTCTTGGTCAGCAATCACTTTACCTGATTCCTGTCAAACTCATATATGGTTCCAACTTGAGATCGTTGACCAAAATTTGATCTGGGGAAGCCTCGTTATGCGATATTGTTGGGGCAATGCCACTCGGAGAGCCTGTTTCAATATGGTTAGAAATAAAGCCAAGTAGAGGGTTATTAGGATCAAGGACAGCCTTGTTTTTTGTCCTTATTAGGATCAAGGACAGCCTTGTTTTTTGTCTCCCAAACCTGGTTAGTGACTGGGGGTTGTGCGCGAGGCTCCTGCTTACCGTGAACCTGCTTGCAATTAGAATGATTGTGCCCAATAATATGAAAATAAGAGCAGAATTGAGGAAGCCTTTCATAGACAACTTCCACGTAAAATGCATAATCTTCTCGTTCAACCATAATACGATCAGGAAGATCACCCTTTAGATCAATATCAACAAGAATTCTTGCGAAGTGACCAAAAGTGCGTTGCTTTGTTGCATCATCCAAAGCAATAGGGCCACCAATTGCACCGGCAATCTCAAAAAGGGTGATAGGACGCCAATATTCCCGAGCTAAACCATGGATACGAACCCAACATTGAACATTTGTGTTACGTATCCTGCTTGGGTCAAAATCCGGAGTCCATGCAAAGAGTCTTAATAATCCCGGATGCAACGACCACATACCAATTGCTTGTAAGCTACGCATCTCTTCAAACGACTGAAAGCAAAACTTATAGTAGCCCTTGCCTAAAGAGACCATTCTCCAGGAGCCAATAGATTTCCATTCTTGCATTAGTTTTGCTCCTAAAGCATTAAGCTTTATAGGAGAGTCCCCTTTAGAAAGGGTAAGGCGACCATGCAATACATTCTTGCACCCTTTGACACCTTCTTGATATTCTGTTTCAGTGATCTTGATAGTGAGAGCATCGCCTTTGATGCAAGGATTGGGCAACTGACTTGGAGGGATAACGCAAGAGTTTGTTAGCGCTGCAGCAAATGATTTTCTTACGGTCGCAGGATGAGTCGGAACCAGCGGTGCGGCTGCTTCAGGCGGCGCTGTGAGATCGACCATGCATGGCCACGGACAGAGATCCATTACAGACGCATAAGATGATCGATAACCAACCGAAACAGTGAGTCACGAATAGAACAGATAGCAGATCCACGCGTGATCACCGAAGCCTGGCTGTGATCACCGAAGTCTTACTGAGTCACGAATAGAACAGATAGCAGATCCACGCGTGATCCATTACATTATGCTTGTACTGATCGAACCAAACACACCTAGGCTTGGTTGTTATTAGTTTATTGTTGTACTGTTAACATGTATTCTTTCTCAGTTTATTGTTATTAGTTTCACTTAATTTTATTGTTGTACTGTTAAAAGAAAATTCATGGTGCTTGTGCCTGATTATGTTATTACATTGTTATATCATTGTTTAGACATGACTGTTGATACCGAAGTAAACTCAGTTGCTGCCGTAGTTGCTGCCCCAGATGTTTCTGTGATCGAAAATCAGGTAATTGCTCCCCTATCACAATTTAATGAATCTGAATAGTTGCTGCCGTAGTTGTCATTCTTACTTTATCTAATGTTCTATTTTATGTCATTTGCAGGCTGAAAATAGCCCTTCACTCATGCCAACAACGGAACAGCAAAATATTAATTTGGAAACCGTGGAAGGTTCCAATCCTCAAAAGAAGAGGAAAACCAGAGAAGCACCAACAAATGCAAATGAAGAACCTAATGGTGGAGATCCAGGTAAACGAAAACCTTGAATTATATTGGCTGAATTATATTGCTAGGACATGTTCTTTGAATTATATTGCCAGGCCAAATTATGCGTAGGTGCTGTTGAATTATATTGCCAGGAAATTATGTTGAATTATATTGGTGGAGGCCAAATTATGTTTGAATTATGTTAAATCATATTGCCAGGACAAAACCGAACCAAATTATGTTTGAATTACGTATAAATCATGTTTTGTCTCGTCAAAAACCGAACAAAACCAAACCAATCCAAACCGCTTTGGTTTGGTTTGGTTTGGTTTTTTTTTTTGAAGCCAACCGAACCAAACCAAACCGCATCTATTTTTACCTCGCGGTTCGGTGCACTTTTTTGCTCAAAACCGAACCAAACTGCACTGCGAACACCCCTACTGCTGCGTGTGTGATTATCGCAAGGTTGAAGACAGCATTATTCTTAGCCGGCTGGGAAGTGCATTGGGTTTAGTCAATGGACAAAGGGGTGCGTCTAGCAAGAGAACAGGGGGTGTGTGCTAAAAAAGGCTAAAATCCATTTCAAAACCTTTTTTTTAAGCCTAGTTACACAACAACTACTATTTTCATGATTTTATAAACAAGATAATTAAATAATAACCAAAATATATTACCAATAGCATATAAAAATATATTAAATATGGTTTCAACCAATTTTGATAACTCAAACACAAAATAATTTAATCTCATCAATTCAAAATAGTTTTTAAAACACCCATATATTAGAAGAACCACAACGCACGAAAATGAAGATGGTACAACTAACATGGTCAAATCAGAGATATTCTTTAGAAGAAACACATCAGTGGAAGTTCGTGAGCTTCTTACTAGTTTGTTGGGAGTCACGGAATGCTTAGGTACTAGAAGTACTTAGGCCTACCATCCATGATTGGGAGAAGCCAGAAGAAAATGTTTGGTTATCTTCGGGATAGAATGTGGAAAAGAATTCAAAATTGGTTTGGAAAGCATTTGTCAAAAGCATAGGAAGAAGTGTTAGTGAAGTCAGTTGCACAATCTATACCCACTTATTGTATGAGTGCTTTTCTAATACCAAAATCGTTAGGGGAAAAGCTGTAGAAGATGATCAATTCATTTTGGTGGGGTGGCATTAATAGTCAAAGGAAAGGAATAAAGTGGTTAAATTGGGAAAAGTTTACAACGCGCAAGGAGTATGGAGGTATGGGTTTTCGCCATTTTCATGGCTTTAATTTAGCTTTGCTAGAGAAGCAAGCGTGGAAAATTGCTAACCACGCGGATACTATTGCAAGTAGGGTGTTTAAGGTGAAATATTTTCTAAACAGTGATTTTATGGGGAATCGCTTGGCCATAATCCCAATTATGTATGGCGTAGTATCCACACTTCCCAGATGATTGTTAAATTGGGAATGAGATGGCGAATTGGTAATGGAACAAGTGTGTCAGTTTGGAAAGATCTGTGGTTGAGGGAGGAGGTGGATCCTTTTGTGAGGTCACTAGTTGTGCCGGGGATGGAACACTTGTGTGTTCGAGATCTATGGAATGAAGATAAAAGTGGCTGAAATCGCGTACTGTTGAACCAATGCATGTTTCTCCTCTTTTGATGCAAACTGTATTGTTCATGTTCCTATTCTTGATTCTGAAGGTGAAGAATGGACAATATTCAGTTCGTTCCGCTTATTTTGGTGCTATGGAGGATTTAATAGATAACTCACATCTTCGTGTCCAAGGAGCATGGATGAATATTTGGTGGCTCAAAATCCCACAAAAAGTGAGATCTCTGATGTGTGGACAGGTAGCAGATTGTTGGCAGCAGGTGGGTCTTTATGCAACTGTTCAATCATTCTTCCAAAGAACAACCAGCTTTGCTAATGCGTTTTTTGAGTTACTTGGAGAAGCTGTCTTCATCAAATAGGCTTACATTTGCAATGATGTTTTGGGCAATTTGGAAGAGAAAGAATGAGAAACTATGGGAAGGGATTGTAAAGCCGATTTCTATCTCTGTTAATAATGCTCTAGATCAGTTGTAGCAGTGGGAAAGGGCTCGTGCAACTCCAACAAATGTTTAGCCTATCACAGCAGCATATACCGAATTCTGGTAGCCTGAAATGTAATATAGATGCAACAGTTTTTAGAGAAGAAAATAAGTACAGAGTAGGAATTTGTGTTCACGACTAGCATGGGGCGTTTCGCAGGGGAAGGACTATGTGGTTCTATGGTTCAACAAGTCCTCGAGAAGCTGAGGCAATGGGTCTTCTTCAATCTTTTTATTTTATTTGAGAAAATAATTTTGCTTCCGTAGTTATTGAGATGGATTGCCTATCCATAGTTAATGACATCGATAACAATATATCCCTCCATAACAAAGTAGGTGTTATTTCTCATTGAAAAAATCACATTGCACAATGTCAAAGCTATAAGATTAGCTACATTAGGAGGCAGGGAAATCTTGTTGTCCACACTCTTGCAAGAGCATAGAGATTGTATGCTAGCTCTCACATTCATGATTTTATTCCAACCTGTATTACGAATTTTATTATTAATGAAATGATATGAGTTTCCTTTGGTAAAAAAAAAGAATGATTAATAACATTGGTTGCTAACACTATAAAAAAAAATTCAACAAAAATAGTATAAGAAGATGATTATAACGACCTGTTAACACCCAAAATTAATTAAGTCGTAGGCCGAGGTCTGAGTAAAAAGAGGAAAATGATTAGAGTGTTGAGGCAGACCACTAGACTAAATCCTAAGAGATAATTGCTGAAGGAAAAAACTCAAGAGAGGCCCTCAAGGCGTACCACAAGACAAACTCTCCGAGGAAGGGGTAAGCTTGAGGGACAATGAGCTAGGCCGAGGGAGAGTAAAGCCTCAGCCTATAGAGTGCCACGGCCAGGGTGGCTCGGGTGCCTTAGTTGCTATCCGAGGACAAACGTCAGCCGAGTAACCAAGTGGCCGAGGTAATGCAGGCTTGCTTGGAAGGTAAGGAAGAGGAAGCGCGAAGACAGAACGTGGGAACAGTTGAAGATTAAGCGAAGGAGTGACGCCATGAAAAGCCGAGCGAGGTAGTTTTACCCCACTAACTGTGCTAGTGGGATCGTGGGTAGTTACTCCGCCTCTTTGGGGCTTAGGAACAATGATAGGCGTTGATCTTTGATTGATCCAACGATAGGCAAGTGTTGGCTCGAGTAGTGACCGATGAGGGCCTATGTATATAAATAAGAAGAGGATAATTGTACAGAGACACGTCAATCAAACAACTCTACGTTTATTTCAATTTTACCTTCTTTACTGCACTTTACCTTTATTTTACATTTATGTATTAGGCCAGTAGAATAATCCAACCCTTGCGTCCCATTCACTCAACCTAACCCTTTCTAGAGGAGTCGGGATACCCAAAATCGAGGAGCAGAGTTCCCTTCTCGGCGCAATTGCTTGAAGAACAGAGGAATCAAAGACTGTCCAAACCTCTGGTCGATCCCACGGCTAGGACCTAAGAGTTTGGCGACAACACGACCAACGAAATAATATTTGTCCAAAATTTATGTAATATATATATATATAAATATATATATATTATAATATCTAATATTTATTAAATTACAATTAATAAAACTAAGGTCCTGGGTTCGAATTCAGCCTTGGGCATGCAGTGTTAAATCTATTGAGAGAGTTTTGTCGCGGAATGTTGTCCTATGGAGGATTTAATAGATAACTCACATCTTCGTGTCCAAAGAGCATGGATGAATATTTTGAGGCTTAAAATCCCACAAAAAGTGAAATTATTGTTGTGGAGTTTTGTGAGGGGTTGCCTTCTAACACGCCTAACACGCCGTAATCTCATTCGAAGACATGTTCTTTGTGATGAGTTTTGTCCTATGTGTGGTGAGGGGGTGGAGGATGAGAAACATGCCTTTCGGAAGTGTGCACGGTAGCACAGGTAGCATAATGTTGGTAGCAGATTGCTAACACTATAAAAAGATTTGTTCAACAAAAACAGTATAAGAAGATGATTATAACGACAAACGAAATCATATTTGTTCAAATATTATATAATGTATATATATATATATATATATTATAATATATAATATTTTTTGGTTACAAATATTAAAACCAAGGTTATGAATTCGAATTCAGCCTTGGGCATGCAGCAGTGTTAAATCTCTTGAAAGAGAGTTTTCCCGCCCATTGTGGTCCTATCCGGCTCGAGGGATTAGTCTCAACAGTTGTGCGTAGAGGATACCTGGTTGATAATTGGGCCTTGACATTGAGGTGGTATATACCAAGTTGACGTCTCTAAATTCCTTTGTTCCCGTGCTTCTCTAATGTAATCTCCAAGAGTTTTAACCATGATTTAGACTTTTCTCTGCAAAACAATTTGAACGGCAACGATCTCTTGGGAAAATAATAGCAATATTTTATATATATATATATATATATATTAATAAGATATAAAAAAGACAAAATTAAAACTAAAGCATAACATAAAGTCTAAAGCAATAAAAATCTCTTTCGTTTAATATTGCTAAATTAATCCACGGCAACGGCGCCAAAAACTTGTTGCGTTAAAAACACACTTAGAGCAAGTGTACTCTTTCGCAGAAGTAGTATAAAAGATTATCGTATCCACAGGGACTAATTAACAAGTACAAAACTAGTCGAGATTATTTATTATTTAGACGAACCAATAGTTTGATGATTATAGAAACAAAATAAAAATAACTAAATAACTAGAATTAAAATACAAGATTTAATCGATGGAGAGAGGTCTAGGGTCACGGTTTCACTTGCAAGCTTTGATTCCCCTATGTCTAATTCTACCCGAATTCCTTTATTTTATTTAATTACCAATCCCTTTACTAAAACTATTAATCTGTTTGGTCATTCGCGATTAATATTCTTTTTCCTAAACTAACCCTTGTTTGGTCATGCAAGAATTTAAATTTAAGAAAAGCATAAAGAGCAAAAAGGTTGAATGATTGGAAGACTAAATTAAAGTTTGGTCATGCATTAATTTTAGTCTAAATTATCCTATAGGTCCACCAACTAATTGCAGTACGGTCGCTGATCAACTAATTGATTATGAACATCCAAATGGTTGTCAATCCTAATTATGTGATAAAACAATAGGATAATATTAATTGGAATAAAAATTTGGAAATCAAAGCATAAATTAAAATAGAAAAAGGTCTCTAATCAAGCAAGATCCACCTAAGACCCTAGAAGAGGATTTAGTTATCCATATTGTTCAAGAACAATGAAATAAAATTAGGAGTCATAAATTACAGAGATAAAAATAACCCAGAATAAAGAAATTTCTGATCTTGAGAATTTAGCCTCCTTTTTCTGCTTCAGAGCTCTCTCACGGTGTTAAAAACGGTACCCAAAACTCCTTTTTCTACACCCTCCAGCGTTGCCGTCACTACTGTTTTGGAGCTCTCTTCTCAAAGTGCGGCTATCCTCCTATTTTAATTCACGTTGCAGCCCCTTTTGTCACCGAAGCTCCACCTAGGGTTGCGTGCACTACAAGAATAATTGATTTTTTCGGCCAGGAGTTTCCGGCGGATATGGATCCGCCGCAAATATTCCGGCGGATTCTAGCCATTTCCGGCGGATTTTATCCGCCGCAAAGTTACCGGCGGAATAATTGACGTTTGCGGCGGACTAATATTCGACTTGGCTTTTGCGGCGGATTTATCGGTTTTTGCGGCGGATTTGGATTACAAAAATTTATTTTTTTACGAGATTTTAACAATCCGCCAGTAAGGTTATTTCCGGCGGATATTTGCCAATTTTGAATTTCATAAACCGCCGCAAATTCACCTCCGTCCGCCGAAAATCCCCTAATCCGCCGCAAATCCCATAAGTCCGCCGGTAACTGCCGTTTCCGGCGGATCTTGCCTTTTGACCGTTTGACTTCGTTTCTCCTATATAAACCCCTTCTCCCCTTCTTCTTTTTCACACCTCTACCAATACTCTCATTCTCTTGATACGGCACTCTCTTAATACGGCACTCTCTTGAGCATTGTCGGCAGCGGCTCCAATAGAGTGGCGTATGTCTCCATTTTTTTGTAAAAAAATTTCCACATTGTCATGAACACCCCTTCATCTTTTTCGTTAAAAGTAACCCCTTTATCAGCAAAAAGCTCCTCCTCATTATTTTCACCACAAGAGACATATACGCTCATCAAATGCTCGGTATCATCCTCCAACTTAACAACCCGTCCTTGCAGTTCCTCAAACTTTCTATTTAGAGATTCAATCATCTTTTCAAAAGATGGTTTCTTGTGAAACTTTCTATTTTGAAAATATGGTTGAATCTCTAAATAGAAAGTTTGAGGAACTGCAAGGACGGGTTGTTAAGTTGAAGGATGATACCGAGCGTTTGATGAGCGTATATGTCTCTTGTGGTGGAAATAATGAGGAGGAGCTTTTTGCTGATAAATGGGTTACTTTTAACGAAAAAGATGAAGGGGTGTTCACGACAATGTGGAAATTTCTTTACAAAGAAATGGAGACATACGCCACTCTGTTGGAGCTGCTGCCGACAATGCTCAAGAGAGTGTCGTATCAAGATAATGGCGTAGGTCTCTGTTTAGGGGTAGCAGACATTAAATATATAAATGATAAAAAATAATAAAAAAACATAATACTCATAATAATACAACAACATATCCGACACTAATAAACGGTCAAGATCTTGCCGACACTAAATAGTCAATAGTGATTAGTGTCAACACTAATTAACGATCAAGATCTTGCCGGCACTAAATAGTGTTGCGTGATTGTTGAATAGTCAATAATGATTAGTGTCGATACTAATTAACGATCAAGATCTTGGCAACACTAACTAAATAGTGAATATTGATGTTGGTTATTTGCGGCGGATATTTGGGTATTTGCGGCGGATATTGGGTATTTGCGGCGGATATTTTTTGTATTTGCGGCGGATTGTGGGTTTTTGCGGCGGATATTTTGGTGTTTTTAAAAAAAGGCGCGGTATTTTAATTTGAACTATCCGCCGCAAAGACCCAGAATCCGCCGCAAATCTCCGTTTTTGATATGAGTTAATAGTTTTAGTTTTTAATTTTTTTTTAATATTCGTTTTTAAATTATTTTATAATAATATGAGTTTGTTACTAATTGTGTTGTTTTTTGTTTTGGTATTGTTTGAGTTCCTCCTTTTTCCTCTCTGCTTGAGTTCAGGATAAGCTTCAAGCCAGAGCCTTCTCTTCACTACGGTTAGTTGTTAAAGTAATTAATAAAATATTACTTACTTCACTATTTTTAGTAAAATTTTGTTACAAATTTTGTTTGCAATAATAATACCAAATAATTTATATTGAAAAAACTTATTTATTAAGTTCACTTATAAATTTTATTAACATATATTGTCTTATAAAAATTGAAATTTAAAAATAAATTTGGAATTATTATTTATAATGTTTAAATTATTAGTATATAACATTATTAAAAAATTAATTGTGTTGCTTGTATTTGGTAGTTTATTGAAATATCAAAATAAAATGAGTAATATATAAATATATATATCAAAATATGAAGTAATTGATAGTTTATTTTATTTATATTGTAGTGTAGTATACGTAGTTCTTGAAAATGGATCGTAGTTGGATGTATGATCGATTGTATCCTGGAAGAACTGGTGTAAAACGACGTTTTGTAGAAGGAGTAGAAGAGTTTATTTTTTGTGCTAAGTACATTGATCATGAAGAATTTGGGCGACAAGGCGGTATCAGATGTCCGTGCTTGAAATGTTCATTTGGAGCTATAAAAAATGAACATGAAGTTAGACTTCATTTGTACAATAATGGGTTTAGGCCAAATTATTGGACATGGAGTCGTCACGGGGAAGGAGCGCCAGGGGTAGCTGCAGTTCCTGCGGTTAATGTTCCGGTTGAAGTAGTAGATCACACATCAAGTAGTTATCCAGCGACTACGACATCTGAAGGATGGGGAATACAACCGTTAGATGTTTATCAGGGAATGATATCTGACGCTGTTGGAGTAAATTTGGATTTTGAAGAACCAGATGCTGACGAAGTTCCAAATGAGGAAGCTCAAAGGTTTTACATGTATTTGAGTGAGACAAATAAACCCATATTTGAAGAATCTACAGACTCAAAATTATCAATGTGTGTTCGGTTGTTGGGTCTTAAGTCTCAATTTAATGTTGCTGAGTTGTGCATGGAATATATGACCAAAATGATGTTGGATGCAACCCCCATTAGAGGGAGTTTACCGTAAAGTTATTATGAAGCTAAAAGAGTGGTATCGAAGCTTGGCTTAAAATCTAAAAGGATTGATTGTTGTGTGTCTGGTTGCATGCTCTATTATAACAATGAGTTTGGTATAAATGATGGAGAGTTGTCGGAATGCAAGTTGTGTGGACAACCACGCTATCGTGTCAGTAGATCAGGGATGAGCAGAGGCAAACCGGTTCCACGAAAATCAATGTTCTATCTGCCTCTTATTCCAAGGCTACAAAGGATGTTTACTTCAATGGAGACTGCGGGTAAAATGACATGGCACCATCAAAATAGAAATAATTCTGGTGAATTACGTCACCCATCTGATGGTGAAGCTTGGAAGCATTTTGATCGTGTTCATCCAGATTTTGCTAGTGATCCACGCAATGTTCGGCTTGGTTTGTGCTCTGATGGTTTCACACCATATATTCAAGCCTCGGCAACACCGTATTCATGTTGGCCAGTTATTGTTACCCCATACAAACTTCCTCCAGAAATGTGTATGTCCAAACCATACATGTTTTTAAATTCTATTATTCTAGGGCCAAGTAATCCAACAGCTGGTATTGACATCTATTTGCAACCTTTGATTGATGACCTAAAAAGGTTGTGGAATGGTGTTTTAACTTATGATGTGGCACGCAAACAAAATTTTGTGATGAGGGCGGCTTTGATGTGGACCATTAATGACTTCCCTGCATATGGAATGTTGTCTGGATGGGGGACACATGGTAAGATGGCGTGTCCGATTTTCATGGTTGACACAAAGGCTTTTAGTCTTAAATACGGAGGAAAAGTTTCTTGGTTTGACTCGCACCGTAGGTTCTTACCTATGGATCACCCATTTAGAAAGCAGAAATATGCGTATTGACAACATATTTAACACTGTCATGAACGTGAAAGGCAAAACGAAAGACAGTGAGAAAGCTAGGAAGGATATAGATCATTTCTGTAGACGAAAGGATTTTTTGTTGGTTGAGCATGGTACTAGGATTTTGAAACCCAAAGCCAATTATACTTTATCTACCGAACAAGCGAAAGCAGTTTATCAGTGGATAAAAGAGTTGAAAATGCCAGACGGTTATTCTTCCAATTTATCTAGATGTGCGGATGTGGATAATGGGAGGTTGCATGGGATGAAGAGTCATGATTGTCACGTATTCATGGAGTGCTTACTTCCTATCGCTTTTAGTTCGTTGTCAACACACGTTTTGAATCCGCTCATTGAAATAAGTCAATACTTTAAGAATTTGTGTTCTGCAACGCTAAAAGCTGATGATCTTTCAAAAATGGAACAAGACATCCCACTTATCTTATGCAAGTTGGAGAGAGTATTTCCACCTGGTTTCTTTGATTCTATGGAGCATCTACCGGTGCATCTCGCACATGAAGCTAAACTTGGCGGACCTGTCCAATACAGATGGATGTATCCGTTTGAAAGGTCAGCTAATTTTTAATTATAATATAAGAAACAAGTTTAAATTAAAATATATGACTATTATATTAATATCATATTCTCTAGGTTCATGGGTGATTCAAAAAGATCGATGAAAAACAAAGCTAGAGTTGAAGGATCGATATGTTCTTCTTACCTACACCGTGAAACAACACATTTTTGTTCTTATTATTTCAAGAATCAGTTTGCTCCTGGAAGCAGTCGAAATGAAGTGGATACTGAATGGCGACATCCTTTGGCTTTGTCTGTCTTTTGTCTACCCGGTCGTCCATCTGGGAAGGAGTCAACTCACTGGCTAACAGATGAAGAGTTAAGTTCAGCACATGTTCATGTGTTGATAAACTGTACTGAGGTGCAACCATTTATTGGGTATGTTCCTCAACATTAACAATCGATCTTAATTAGTTAATATAAAGTAGACAAGTGTAACAATTAAATTATTTCTTTTTAGGGAGTTCTTGTCATCAGAGGCAGTACGTGAAGACCAATCTTTGCTCATATTCATGCGCATTTTCCAATGTGGTTTAGTCAATATGTGTATTCCCTCCCGCCAAATCCTACCAACCAACACTTGAGGAACATATCAGACGGTCCTCGAAGATGTGTTAAAGAATGGCACACATACTTTGTCAATGGATACTAATTTCACACCAATGAATGGACACAGGGCAGAGAGACAGTCAATAGTGGAGTGTGCATGAAGGGGGTCACTGGAGGAGGTGAAGATGATTTTTATGGTGTGGTTCAACACATATGAACTTCAGTACCCCCATCTAGATTTTAGTCCAAAGGTAGTGGTTTTTTATTGTAATTGGATTGATCCGTCTGCTCGAGGAACAACGGTGAATCCAAAGTCAAATACAGTGGACATTAAAATGAATGGTAGATATCGACCGTATGATCCGTTCGTCATTGCACAAAATGTGAGACAAGTCTATTATGTCCCTTATCCATCAATGCGAACTGATAGGCGTGGTTGGTGTGTCGCAATTAAAACAAAACCAAGAGGTCGCATTGATCAGACAATTATTGACGACACGGTGGAAGATGTGCCATATCAAATGGAAGAGATGTCTAATGTAAATGAAGTGATTCAAATTGAACCCATTGTTCGTTTATGTGATGAGCCAAACACCGGCGATGAAGTTGTTGATGACGAAGATTCTGATGGTGAAGATGCAACAGACCACATTGGTGTATCAAGAATTCACTCCTCCGATGATGATGATTTTGAGAATGAATGGGATTCAAATTAGTTATTTGTGTTTCAATCATTTATATAATTAAGGATGTAATTTATGTTAATTTCAACAATTCTATTTTTAATGAAGGATGTTATTTTTATTGAAGGATGTTATTTGTTTGAGAATGAATGGGATTCAAATTATTTATTTTAATGAGTTTTGTATGTTTATGTTAACCTTGTTTAGTATATGTTTGTTTGTTTAAATGTATATGTCTAGATACAGATATGGCATCTCATGATGACTCAGGATCCGATCATGGCGGCGCATATGTTCCTCCTCCACCTCCCGATACCGCCAGCACTAGCAGGCGGAAGACATCTACTCGCCTAGGGCGCCGTGTTCAGCCTACGCGTGTTGTTGTTACTACTGGCGGATATTTGCCACCACCTGTGTCTGAGGATGGTGCTAGTACTAGTACTGCAGGGGGCCCATCGATTCCTGTTGGTACTGAGGGCTTATCCCCGACACATGTTGATGCGGATGGGGTACGCACATTCATTGATGGGACTGATGTGATTAGGGTTACACCTGATGGGCGTATCATATTGCAGATTGTTGGCGATTCGTAAGTCTATATATATATATATATATTATTTATTAATTTATTTTTGTTGCCCTTTATATAACTTATATTTGGTGTAACAAAATTCATCTTTTTTTAATGCAGTTTTATTCCTTCGAAGGCTTCAGCTACCGCCATCACAAAAACAATCAAGGAGAATTTTACCAAGAGCTGGAAGAACTGGACGGAAGTTAGAAAAGATAAGGATGCAAATAAGAAGATGTTAAGATCATTTTTGGTAAGTTATTCGATTCTACGAAATAATTAATTTGGTGTATTATCTTATTGACTTGATTAATTAATTATTGCCTTATAATTAACAACATTATTGTAAATTTCTTAAATAGGAAAAATGTACATGGTATCCAGGGGAGCAAGCCGCAGTTGAGAGAGTGTTCCATAAGAGATGTTCTCATCACTATTCTGAATTGATGCGGAGAGCGCGCAATACGGGTACGAAGCCATCTTATATGGGAGACTCAACTTGGGCTGAGTTTAATGAGTATTGGCAGACAGATGAAGCATTTAAGAATTATTGTGAGAAAGCCAAGAAGAATCGTGCTTCTGAAAAAGGTGGTTGCACACACACGGGGGGGGGGGGGGGGGGGGGGAGTGTTAATACTGCAACGCATTACATGCGTTTGGTAAATTTATTACTTAATTTATTACTTGATTAATTAATTAATTATTTATAATAATTAACTAGTCATTTTCAATATGTGTATTTAATTAATAATAAATATATTTATGTCCATATATAGGTGGAGAGGGAACAAAGGCCAGTCACTTTGCCTGAGTTGCATTGCCACATGCATATGGTGGAGGAGACTGGTGAGTACGTTACAGATCGGGCGAGGCGTATTCAGGTAAAACAACTTTTACAATTATATATTAATTAATGTTTATTATTTATATTAATAATTAGTTATTTATTTGTTGGGTTATTTTTTTCAGGAGAGCTTCGAGGGTGGGATGGGTGAGTACCATCAGTCACAACAGAGCAGTGGGGCAGCTGTCGATCCAGTGGAGGAGGCTAGAGTAGCTCGTGATGTTTGGGAGAGAGCAGTTGGTCCCCAAAAGACTAATCGTCTGGTAGGATCAAGTGGTATTGGACCGGCTGCTTTTCGAACAAGCATTATTCCGAGTCTATCAGATTCACATTCTGGATCCTCGACTGGTCGCAATTATGTTCCCAATGTTGGTGAGTTGAATGATGTTAGGCAATTGACGCAGCAACTGAGTGAGGTTCAGCGTCAGATTGTCGAGCGGCAGGAGCAAAGATATCGGGAAATGCAGGCGCTTCGGGATCAAAGTGATCGGGAAATGCAGGCGCTTCGGGATCGAAGTGATCGGGAAATGCAGGCGATTCGGGAGCAGGCTAGGGTAGCTGAGGAGCGCATGGAGGAGCGCTTTAAGTTATTGCAGGATCAGATGATGTCTCAGCACTCGAGGCCATCCTCATCAGCATCCTACCCGCCGCCGCCACAGCAGCATTACTACCAGCAGCAGTATGCACCCCAGTATCCCCAGCCGTATGCACCCCAATATCCCCCGCAGTATACACCGTAGTATGCGCCATTCCAGCCATACCAGTAGCAGCATCAGCCACCCCGCCAGCCATACCAGCAGCCCCAACATCAGTCACCCCTGATCCAGCCAAACCAGCAGTACCCCCAGCAGCGGTCACTCCCGCTGGACATTGATCTTAATGTCCAAATGTCATCGCTTAGTGCTTTACTTCATGATGATACATATTATAATAATGTTGATGACATTGACCGGCAGGCACCCCAGTAGCTTTAGATTATTTTATTTTTTTGTACGGATATTTTATTAATTGTATGGATATTTTTTTGGTGATAATATTTTACTGCTTTTCCCAATTTTTATTTTTTTAAATTAAAAATTAATTAGTTATTGGATTTTATTTTTTTATCAATAATTAAAAAAATTAATAAAATAATATATATTTTTAATTAAAACGATTTTTTTAAAAAAATAAAATTTATCTTTTAAAAATATTAATAATTTTTTTTTAAAAAAATGGTACTTTGCGGCGGATTTGTGTCGTTTGCGGCGGAATTTTAAATAAAACGTTTTTTTAAAAAAATTATATTCATTTTTTTAAAAATAAAACGGGTACTTTGCGGCGGATAACGGGAACTTTGCGGCGGATACTTTGCGGCGGATATTGGGCACTTTCCGGCGGATATTTTGCGGGAAAAATTTGTCCCCTTTTCCGGCGGATTATCCGCTGCAAATTTGCGGTGGATTTTGCGGCGCCACTAAATCCGCCGCAACGCGTTTGCTTCGAGCTGGCTACCGGCGGCAAAATTCCGCCGCAAAGTCCAAATATCCGCCGCAAATTTGGCTTTTGCGGCGGATTTTGCCCGCCGCAAAGTCCAATTTTTCTTGTGGTGGTGATTGCCAATCCTCTAATTCTTTTCCTCCAAATTTTCTAATTGACGTCACTTTGCAATCTTTAATGGACTTCTCCTTTTCTCCATCGTGGGCCTTTGGCCGCAGCTTTTAGCAATCTAATATTTCATGCTTTGATAATTCAAGCCCACAGATAATACATATATATAGCTTTTTAGTGCCTTTAAAATTAAACTTTGATTCTTTTTATCTTTTTCTATCTTTCTGCAAAATATAGAGCAAATTAAGCAGTGATTTATATAATTAATAATAATTGCTCTAAAAATAACCCAAAAGTGTCTCTTAAAATGCACTAAATCAGAGTTTATCAACTCCCCCACACTTAACTTTTGCTTGTCCTCAAGCAAATTTTCTGGCTCAATAATTGTTTTTAAAATAAGTAATAGAGACAGCCAAATAAGAGACCCAGAATTAAAAGCACAATGACATACAATAGACAATATAACACGTATGAGGTGTCAAAAGGTTGCCCAATTAGAGGCTCATGTCCCTGAAGAATACATTTCTGTGAACAAAGGCACTCGCTCACAATTTCTCTAAGTGTTTAGGGACTAGGGAAAATATACACTCAAGTTTCAACAAAATGCACATTACCATTAGTTTGTAATTTGACCAAATCTCCACTAAATAGTTCAGATGCATGCAAAATATGGGGTGTTATGGGTTGTAATGGGGCCATGGTGAATTAATGCATGGTAGGAAATAAGAAAGAAGGGATAATCAAAGGGCCAAAAACAAGAAATGAATAGTAACATTTGAAACCAAATATGGAGCTCCTATCTATTTTACAATTTTTGCCCATACTCCATAGTAATTTCACTTCCTTCTTCGTACTTTTTCTATTGAGTTGGCTCTTTTTGATTTGCCTTTTCTCTTGAGTAAATTTTTTTTTGCCTTTTCTTCTTTCTTTTTTTTTTCACTTTTTTTATATTTTTCTTAGGAGGAAAAGGTAAGCACACGAGTCACTCCTATTTTTTTCTTCATCCTGACAACATAGACAACTAAAGTATAGGACGAAATTGGAATTTTCAATAGTTGCTCCACATTTAATTTCAAATGGTTACCATACAAAAAAAAATTATATCAGGGTACCAAAGAAATATATAACAAATAGGCTCAAAGTGGGCAACTAATGGATAATTTCAACAAACGACTCTGAGGCCAGAAAAATACCTAAGTTCCCCAAATCTTTTTACATGATGCAAGTCAATTTTCACCTTGAAATGGTAAAAAGACAAATTCTAGAATGTATCAAATTGACAAACACACTCATACAAAGAGAAGGGGTAAAAATATATGATTTAGTATCAATCCCCTTATGGAAGCTCAGATCTCACCTTTAGAAGCTAGTTCACAAAAAGTACTCAACGGGCACAAATGCTAATTATCAGCTTCCTAAGGACAACCTCACAGTTACAATGAAGCTCAAGTCTGTCAAGTAAATTAATTATGGGATCCCCTAAAGGCAAAATCTCTATTTTTTTTCAACTTGAAGCATAAGTCATTCAAAACAAGCCAGAAAAATTGCTACCAACATATACGGTGACTTCCCTAAGAGAGCTTGTAGTCAAGGCGAAATGATCAAATAGAAACCAAAAGAAATAAATGAGAGAGAGTAACAGTGACTTCCCTAAGAGAGCTTGTAGTCTGAGCTTATCCCTAAAAACAAAACAATACAAAAATTAGAGAAAATAAAACACAGGTTGCCTCCTGCGAAGCACTTGTTTAACGTCGTGAGCCTGACGATAGTTAGTGCTTAATCAGGTGGCTCTCCAAGAGCAAATTTAACATCTAACGCAGTACACCTTCTTAACTTTCTAACCATATGTGGTTCACATTGTTCTTTCTTTTTCCACGTGGTGGATGAACTTCGAAGGATGGTAAAATTTTTATTTTATCTTCATCCACCACTATGCTAGGATCCTGCAAAGTAATATTTTTTTTCAAAAAGCCCTGCATCTCTAAATCACTGAAAATGTTAGTTTCAACCACATCATAAAAACAAGGAGAAGTTAAAGAAGAGAAAATTTCATTGGAATTTAAAGCTTTAATCACCTCCTCTTCTTTACCAATCATTAAGGTTACCTTTCCTCTATGAACCTCAATTACAGCATCACCAATGGTGTAACATCCCCTAATTAGCTAATTAGATTTAATTAAATTAGCTAGAGGTTAAGTTGATTAGTGAGCATAATTATTCTAGTTATGAAATGGTATCATGGATCAAATAGATAAATAACATTTTGATTAAACATAATTAGTAATTTATGCTAAGTGTGGAGACTTGAGTGTAAGTGTTGAATTAGTGGTGAGTTAGATGAAATGCTAATGAGGGAGGGTAGAAGAGTCTTTTCTCATTCTTAAGTGGCTACCCTTCAGCTGACCCAATTCACTACAACACACTTCATTCCCTCATTTTCTGAAATTCAGCAAGAGGTAGGGAGGAGGAGGAGAGAACTCGAGAGAGAGAGTGGGGAAGAAAGAGAGGGATCCTACCTCAAACTTCTTTGCATGTCCAATCTGAATCCATCACCCTCCACCATTCTCCTTCTTCTTCCCATTGACCCCATTTTCTAAGCAAGCAACCACCTCAACTCCAAAACACCATTATTGTCCATATGAAGCTCCAAGCTCCAAAAATGGAGTCCAATAGCTGAATACAGCTGCATGTTCATTTTGGGAGCCACAAAGTGAGTAGCAACCCTCATAGGGTAGATTGGGAGTGAAGTTCGAAGTGGCAGAGGCCAAGCTCTATCGGTTCAGTTTTTGGAGCGTTTAGAGTAGCGTGGAGTCGAGTCCGAAGTCGTTCGTGAAGTCATTTCATCGTTCCATCTCGCGGATTCGTTGATTTTGCGATTTTCATCGCAACCGGTGAGTTCTATAACTCGCTTAGGGAATATGTTGTGTTTCCTAGTCTTCGCTTTTGGAAAACCGTTTTATTGAAAAGATTGTGATTCAAATTATGAAAATTCTTGATTGATTGTTTGGGTGTGCCGGATTGAATTGATATACATTGCTATAATATACTGTTTCCATGTGTGTTTGAGTTTGGGTCTCGATCGGGAGAGAAATGAGAATCGGAATGGAACGGAAGTTACTCTGATGTATGCCATTTAGTGCATTTCGGTGATTCTATATGTTAGAATTTATCGGGGTGTTACAAATGGTTAAAATAATTTGCCCAAAATTTGGGACTATCTCATTTTTCTCCAAATCAATAACCATGGGATCTTTCTCACTATCCTCACAATTGCTCCCTTTAGTAGAATCTTTTGTTTCAATATCACTCCCTTCAATAGGAGCTACTATTTTGATTTGGCTCCCTTCAGTACGAGTCTCCTCATCTTTCTTGAGAGCTTCTTCCTCCAGATTATATTCTTTCTTGATAAGTCTATTTTTAAAGTCTTTTTAATAGTTATTTTATTAAGTCTTTTTAGTATTTTAATTATATTTTTGATCTATTTTACTGCAAATGTTTACTTTTTATTTTCAGGTTTTATTTTGAAGCAAAAGAGAAAATATGACCTAAAATGAAGAAAAAAGGAAATATTTGAGGAGGAGCAATTTTTAAGGCACTAGACACCCTCATGGGCGCCAAGGGCCCCAAAAACCCAAAACAGGAGAAAACTGGCCAAACTGGCGCAAGACAGAGACCCCAGGGCGCCAAGGGCCCCAAAAACCCAAAACAGGAGAAAACTGGCCAAACTGGCGCAAGACAGGGACCCATGAGTGCCATGGGCGCCAAAAACGTAACACAGGAGCAAAACTGGCGAAACTGGCGCAAGGCATGGGCGCCAAAAACGCAACACAAGCGCAACACAGAAACTGGCGCAGGAACTGGCGCAGGCAGGGGCGCCATGGGCGCCAAAATGCTGGAAAATTTGGCTACGGCCACTTTTTGATGGCCACCTTTGCCAACTTGATTTTTTTTCTTCTTTTTGACCATTTTGCCCGCAACCTAAGCCCTTTGTCAACTTGTTGATGGCTATGCTTTCTCCACTTGTTGATGGATATTTTTGCCCACTTGTTGATGGCTTTGCCTTGCCCACTTGTTGATGACCATATCTTTGCCAAAACTTGTAATTTACTATTTTGCCCCTCCCTCATATTTTCCTATAAATAGGACCTTGATCCTCACTTGTAAAGGACTTGAATTTTGTGACAAAGTTCATCTAAAAAATCCTCTAAAGATTGTTCTTCATGTTCTTCATATTCTTTTACTTTCTTGCTATTCAAGTTCTTGCAATTTATCTTCTAAGTCCTTTATTTTCCAAGTCATTTATTTTCTTGCCCTTTATTTTTCAAGTCATTTATTTTCTTGCCCTTTATTTTCCAAGTTATTTACTTTCTTGTCCCTTTATTTTTCAAGTCATTTACTTTCTTGCCCCTTTATTTTCCATGTCATTTACTTTCTTGCCCTTTATTTTCCAAGTGATTTATTTCTTGCTATTTAAATTCTTGCAATTTATTTTCTAAGTCCTTTATTTTCCAAGTCATTTACTTTCTTGCCCATTTATTTTCCAAGTCATTTACCTTCTTGCCCTTTATTTTCCAAGTCATTTATTTTCTTGCTATTTAAATTCTTGCAATTTATTTTCTAAGTCCTTTATTTTCCAAGTCATTTACTTTCTTGCCCCTTTATTTTCCAAGTCATTTACTTTCTTGCCCCTTTATTTTCCAAGTCATTTACTTTCTTGCCCCTTTATTTTCCAAGTCATTTATTTTCTTTTCTCCTCTTTTGTCTACAATGATCATGAGTGAGTAGACTTTACTAAAACATTCCTTCTTTCTAAAAACACTTTCTTTTCAGTTAATCAACTTTGAAAAGTTAAATCGGTATTCACCTAGGCTCTCCCTGTGGATCGATAACTCTTTTATTACGCGATACGACTCGTGCACTTGCGAGGCTACCAAGTTTTTGGCGCCGTTGCTGGGGAGGCAGTGATATTAATTAAGTTTTTCGAAATCGGTTAGACTGAAGTTTTATTTTCTTTATTTTTACTTTTTCTTCTCTTGTCCCTCGAATGCAAAGAACCAGAAGTTTCGGAGAAACTGTTCAACAAATTCCCGAAATCGAAAGGTTCTTACATAGAAGGAGGAGAGAAATTCCCGATAACCAAATGGCGGCTAATGAAAATCGTGCTCTCAAAGAGTACGCAACACCTTCAGCAGAGCCATCAGCTGCCATTGTACATCCGAATGTGGAAGCAAATAATTTTGAACTGAAAACATCTCTGCTTTCAATGGTTCAACAAAACCAATTTTCTGGTTCTCCCACGGAGGACCCAAATCTTCATATTTCAATTTTTCTAGAATACTGTGGAACTCTCAAATTAAACGGGGTACCTCCAGATGCCATAAGACTAAAACTCTTCCCGTTTTCATTAAGGGATAGAGCAAGAGCATGGCTACATTCTTTGCCTTCGGAATCCATTACCAGCTGGGGCCAGTTAAAACAAACTTTTCTTGCTAAGTTCTTTCCCCCGAGTAAAACAGCTGAAATGAGAAATCAAATTACTCGATTTTCTCAAAACGACGGGGAATCTCTTTATGATGCTTGGGAACGTTTCAAAGAAATGTTAAGGCTATGCCCCCATCATGGACTAGAGAAATGGCTCGTTGTTCACACTTTTTATAATGGATTACAATATGCAACAAGAATGACTGTTGATGCAGCTGCAGGTGGAGCTTTAATGAACAAAAATTTTACGGAAGCTTATGCACTCGTTGAAGATATGGCTCAAAACCATTGTCAATGGGCAAGTGAGCGAGCCATAACGAATAAACCAGCCTCATCAAAAGAGCCAGGTAAGTATGAAATATCTGTTGTTGATCATCTTACCTCAAAAGTGGACACACTTTTTCAAAAATTTGAAAAATTAAATGTAAGTGCCGTCTCACAAACTTCTTCTCCTATTACTCCACCATGTGAATTATGTGGGGTTGTTGGCCATATTGGAGCTGAATGCCAGCTTGAGGCATCTAGTGCTGGAAACGAGCATGTTAACTATGCTCAAAAGGAAGATCCGTTTTCAAATACTTATAATCCTGGGTGGAGGAATCATCCAAATTTTTCTTATAAAAATCCTCCACCCAATCCAGTACTTAGACCACCTCCTGTCTTTCAAAATCAAAGGGTTTTTAACAACCCACAAAACAACCCGCAAAAGTCGAACTTGGAATTTTTGATGGAAAAATTTGTGTCATCTCAAACAAAACAAAATGAAGAATTCAAAAATCAAACTGGTTATTTGAATGACACACTTATCAAATTAGTATCAAAAGTCGACTCTATTGCCACTCATAATAAAATGCTTGAAAATCAAATAACTCAAGTGGCAACACAGGTGGCTTCATCCTCTAAGTCTTCAGGGGTATTTCCTGGGCAACCAGAACAAAATCCAAAAGGCCAAATAAATGTCGTCACCCTTAGAAGCGGAAAACAATTAGAGGAACCAAGAGCAAACCAAGAAAAAATTGTGAGTGAAAAACATAATTTACCAGGAGAGCAAGAAGAGAAAGAAAAAGAGAAAGAACCAGAAAAAGAAAGAGAAGAACCACACATCCCCCCACCACCATACAAACCACCCATTCCTTTTCCCCAAAGATTTGCAAAAAACAAACTTGACGAGCAATTCAAAAGGTTTGTCGACTTGCTTAAAAAGCTTTACATCAATGTTCCTTTCACTGATGCATTGTCTCAAATGCCGTCTTACTCTAAATTTTTGAAAGAAATTTTATCCAAGAAAAGAAAAATAGATGACTATGAGACGATTGCATTAACAGAGGAATGTAGTGCAATTATCCAGAACAAGCTGCCACAAAAACTCAAAGATCCAGGTAGTTTTTCCATACCTTGTGTGATTGGAAGTGAAACTATAAACAGAGCGATGTGCGATCTAGGAGTCAGTGTAAGTTTGATGCCTCTTTCTCTTTGCAACAGACTAGGGATAGGTGAACTTAAACCCACAATAATGACAATACAGTTGGCAGATCGTTCCGTTAAATACCTCATTGGAATCTTAGAGGATATCCCTATCAAGGTAGGGCAAACTTTTATACCGGTGGACTTTGTTGTGATGGAAATTGAAGAAGACTCCCAAATTCCTATTCTTCTAGGGAGGCCTTTTTTAGCTACTGCAGGGGCAATAACTGACGTTAAAAATGGTAAGTTGGTTTTTAATGTGGGGGATGAAAAGGTTGAGTTTGAAGTTTCAAACTTCATGAAGAGTCCATCTGTAAAAGACTCGTGCTGCAGGATTGATATTGTAGACTATTGCGTGCGAGACTGCTCTTTAGCATCATCTTCACAAGATAGTCTGGAAGATTGCCTTTTAGGCAACACAAATACAAATGCGGCAGGGGAAACCCAATTCTACATAAAACTTTTGGATGAAAATCCACCATCACAAGAATTGGGTACTGAAACTTTGGGTGAGGAAAAACCTCGACCTCTCCCAAAAGAAGCACCAAAAATAGAATTAAAACCCTTACCAGCATCTCTCAGATATGAGTTTCTCGGCCCTGATTCTACTTTTCCAGTAACTGTAAATGCAAATTTGAAACAAAATGAGACTGAAAAATTGCTTAATGTTCTCAAAAAGTATCCCAAAGCCATTGGGTATACTATTGAGGACATTAAAGGAATAAATCCATCAATCTGCATACACAGAATACTACTGGAAGAGGACTATAAACCTTCTATCGAGCATCAAAGAAGATTAAACCCAAACATGAAAGAGGTTGTTAAAAAGGAAGTTTTAAAACTCCTTGATGCTGGGATAATATATCCTATTTCCGATAGTAAGTGGGTTAGTCCTGTTCAAGTAGTGCCTAAGAAAGGAGGCTTAACAGTTATTAAAAATGAGAAGGATGAATCCATTTCTACAAGGACAATTACGGGATGGAGAATGTGTATCGATTACAGAAAGCTTAACAAAGCTACCCGGAAAGATCACTTCCCTCTCCCGTTCATTGATCAAATGCTAGAAAGGTTAGCACAGCACTCATATTTCTGCTATTTGGATGGTTATTCGGGATTTTTCCAAATTCCCATCCACCCTAGCGACCAAGAAAAAACAACTTTCACATGTCACTTTGGGACTTATGCCTATAGAAGGATGCCCTTTGGCCTATGTAATGCTCCTGCTACCTTTCAAAGGTGTATGATGTCCATATTCTCAGACTTTGTTGAAAACATAATGGAAGTGTTTATGGATGATTTTTCCGTCCATGGCTCAAATTTTGAAATCTGTTTAGCCAATCTGGAAAAAGTCTTAGAGAGATGTGAGAAGGTAAACCTGGTTCTAAACTGGGAAAAGTGTCATTTCATGGTTAATGAAGGAATTGTCCTAAGGCACTTAATTTCTCATAGAGGTATTGAGGTAGACCGTGCAAAAATTGAGGTGATTGAAAAAATGCTACCTCCCACCTCAGTAAAATAGGTGAGAAGCTTTTTAGGCCATGCGGGTTTCTACCGCCGGTTCATAAAAGACTTCTCAAAAATTTCAAAACCTATGACAAGTCTGCTCCTTAAGGATGCAGCATTTATTTTTAACGATCTTTGTCTTGAAGCTTTTAACAGGTTGAAAAAGGCTTTAGTTACTGCCCCGATCATACAGCCACCAGACTGGAATCTTCCGTTCGAAATAATGTGCGATGCAAGCGACTATGCAGTTGGGGCAGTCCTGGGACAAAGAAAAGAAAAAAAAGTTGCATGCCATATACTATGCAAGCAGGATCTTAGACGAGGCACAAATGAATTACGCCACAACTGAAAAAGAATTATTGGCGGTAGTTTTTGCCGTTGATAAGTTTCGATCATATCTGGTAGGTTCAAAAATCATCATTTTTACTGATCACTCGGCCATAAAATATTTGTTAAACAAAAAAGATGCCAAGCCGAGATTGATCCGGTGGGTTTTACTCTTTTAAGAATTTGATCTTGAAATAAGGGATAAAAAAGGCGTTGAAAATGTTGTGGCTGATCATTTGTCCCGTCTACAAGGAACAAAAGAAGAAGAGTTGCCGCTTAATGATACATTTTTGGATGATCAACTCTTCTCATTGGTCAAATCTGAAGCACCATGGTATGCAGATTTTGTAAACTACCTTGCAGCAGGAGTACTCCCCCCAGATTTATATTATCAGCAGAAGAAGAAATTCTTCCATGATCTTAAACAGTATTACTGGGACGAGCCACTGCTTTTTAAAAGGGGAGCAGATGGGGTGTTCACAAGATGCATTCCGGAAGAAGAGGTAAGTAACATTCTATACCATTGTCATTCTTCTTCCTATGGCGGCCATGCCAGTTCTTCAAAAACTGCTACGAAAATTCTACAATCTGGTTTTTATTGGCCGTCCCTTTTTAAAGACACGCATCAATTCATTTCTAAATGCGACCAGTGTCAACGCACCGGAAATATTTCAAAAAGAAATGAAATGCCCTTAAATAATATCTTAGAGGTTGAAATTTTCGACGTCTGGGGTGTCGATTTCATGGGACCGTTTCCTTCTTCTTTTGGAAACCAATATATTCTGGTAGCCGTTGACTATGTGTCAAAATGGATCGAAGCCATTGCTTCTCCTACAAACGATGCGAAGGTAGTCATAAAACTTTTCAAAAAAATAATTTTTCCAAGATTCGGGGTCCCTCGTGTTGTCATAAGCGACGGAGGATCCCATTTCATCTCAAAACATTTTGCAATGTTACTGCAAAAGTTTGGAGTAAGGCACAAAATTGCAACGCCTTATTGTAACATCCTCAAAATAATTGGTAGAATTATTTGGATGTTAACCCAATTGAATTATTTTAGTACTTGACTGGTAAATTTATTGAGTGCTAAAATTATTTATTGGTTGTCATCGGATCGCTAACCGGATAATACGGGTAAAGGAAGTTTTGGAATCGAAATAAGAGGTTTAGATCAATATGGTAATTGGACCACGTTACCGCGTATATATTAATAAATATATGTATGTGTGTGTATGTTATAAAAGGGGGAATTAAAAGAAAAGAAAGGAAACGCACGAGAGAGAAAAAGAAACAGAAGAGAAAAGAGAGAAAAGGAGAGAAAAAGAGAGAGATTGGCGTGAGGGAGAAGAGAAGAGGGAGAGAGAAGACTTCACCGAAACGACTTCCTTCCAACACGAAAAATGTTCAGCCTTACTTCCTCTTCGATTTGGTACCAAGATCATCATCATCATCAACTCACTCTACACCAATCCACCATTTTCGAATATTGAAGGTTTTGGGGGAAGATTTCGGTTTGTGGATGATTGTGATGGTTTAGGGATGATTAGGAGGCAACCCGATGAAGGTGGAAAGCGGATTGAAGTTCGATTGGAAGGTTGGGAGAGTTAGGGTTTGAGAATCCAAATTTGGGGTTTATGTGTGAATAGTGGGTTGAGGTTGAAGATGATGAATAGTGTCATGGAGGATAGAGGTTGAAGATTTCGAGGAATTCGGTATTTCGGTCAAAAAGAGGTTTCGTGATCGAGTGGAAAGCTTTGGAAGCGGATTGGGTGTCGCCGGAGCGGGGAGCGTTCGTGTGGTTACTCGGTGATTTCGGCTCGCTCGTGGCTCACGCTTCAAGGGTGAGTTCTACTCACGTTTAGGATTTTTGTTTTTCGAATTAATTGATTGATCATTTTATCGCTTTCGCTGGTCTGGAATACTACTTGATGTTATCTATTTCGAGTTAGGAATCGATCGGAGCGAGTCTCGAGTTGTGTCGTGTTGAAATGGAATTTTTGGTAATTTGATTTCAAAAGATTTTGACTTGAAAACCGCTATTTGGAAAAATATGTCGTTTTTGATAATATTCGTTACGATTGAGTTTTTGATTAAATTGATTGATTGTGTGGTATTGGTTGGGTTTGTTTTGCTGGTTGTTAAATCTGTTTTCAGTTGGAACGAGAATCATAATTGAGCGGAATAGCGAATTTCGCAAGAAAACGGAAAAACTGCACTTTTTTGCAGAAGGTCGCGTCGCGACCCGTTCTCATCGCGTCGCGACCTGGCCCAGTTTAGTCACGCAAATATTTCTGTCTCTTTTCGCGTCGCGACGGTATCCTTTCGCGTTGCGAAGGTTTGCAGATTTTCAACGGTTTTTCACTGATTTTGTTTTCGCGATATCTTTTGATCCGGGAACCCGATTGAGGTGTTCTCTGATGCGTTGGAAAGCTTATTCAGAGGCCTAACTGAATATTCTATTTTTAAGGTAAAATGAACTGTTTTTGAAGTTGAAATTGTTTCGAAAAGCCGAACAATAGTACACGTGTGCGGATATGTTTTATTAATAATAAAACGGACTATGAGTCCTACGTGGTATGGTATAACTGACGCGGGATGATTATTATTTATTGTCTAAACTGGTCTATGATTCACGATATATAAATTATATCGAATATAGGAGTTAGCCCAAATGCGGGTATATATATATATATATACTAGATCGAGTTTGGGTGACGACCCATGAGGTTGACATACTAGGCGGGGAAGTCATGATCCCTTACCCTAGGCCCGTATGCCATTAGGGAAAGTACTATTGGTAAGGGGGTTCACCGGGATTACCAAAGCTGGGGTTGGTGTTATGTCACAGTTATAAAAGAGTTCACCGGGATTACCAAAGCTGGGGTCGGTGCTGTAATAAAGTTATGAAGTGGGTTACCGGGATTACCAAAGCTGGGGCCGGTACCGTGTTAAAATTAGAAAGAATGGTCACCGGGATTACCAAAGCTGGGGTCGGTGTCAATCTAAAGATATCAATAGTATGGTTACCGGGATTACCAAAGCTGGGGCTGGTATCATACTATGTTGACTAGTACGAGTCACCGGGATTACCAAAGCTGGGGTCGGTGTCGTTGTCATACCCCAATTTTGTCCGGCTTAGGTCCAAACCCTAACTTTCAACACAAAAATTACATAGTAGATTTAATTTATTTTTCTTCTTACAATATCTTTAATTAAAAAAAAAACGAAAACAAAAAATAAAATAGATAAGAAATAATACAAATTACAAAAGAAAATAAAAAAGGGGAGGTGCAATAAAAGATTATTATTACAAAAAAGGAGAATGTCCATGTACATGACTTGGCCCAAGAATGCCAAAGTTACAAAAATACAAAAATAAACCAAGTACCCAAAACTGCAGCTACTTTGCAAAGGTGATTTCTCTCTCTTCGGACATCATTTCGACGATCCGACCGGTGAAAGTGAAGATGGATGTCTCATGAACTTGGTGTCAAAAAACAACGATGATCCAACGGTTAACGAATCCAGAATCGCACTTGTACGGTGGCTGGTTTGAGAAAAACGGGAGTTGTTTTTTCTACTTTTTGCGAAGGCAATTTCTCTCCTCAGACCTCGTTTCGACGATCCAAACGGTAGAAGTGAAGATGGATGTCTCATGAACCCGGTGTCAAAAAACAACGATGATCCAACGGTTAACGAATCCGAAATCGCATTGTCAATATGGCTGGTTTGAGAAAAACGAAAACTGTTTTTCTATGTTGTTTTAGTCCCACATTGCTTGGGAGAAACAAGAACTACCTAGCCTTTGGCTATAAAAGAGATGGAGATGCAAAGGCTATGGACATGGGTGATTGATGGGGTAAGTGATCTTTTGGGCTAGCATTTGCAGTCCATTAGATTAAAAGCCTGTCTTTAATTCTTTTGGACTAGCTTTTGCAGTCCGTTAGATTGAAAGCCCGTCTTTAGTTATTTTTGGGATGGCCGTTGAGGTCCTTTACTTGGTGGTTTTCGGGTGAAAACTGACCAGATAGGAGTCTGGTTCGCGGTTGATATGGTCAGATTGCTCGGTCCGTTTCGGCGTTGATCGCATTGATCAGCTAGAGGTTAGTTTTGCATTTATTTATTTAATTTATTTATTTATTTTTGTATATATTTATTTATTATGTATACTGTTTATTTATGTACATACTTATTTATTATTTATATTGTTTATTTACCTATGTAAATAATTATTTATTATTTATTCATTTATTTATTTATATGTATAGTTATTTATTTATTAACTTTACGCTTTATTAATTGTTATTGTCGTCATTAATTTTTTTAAATACACAAATTATTTTATAAAAATTTCAAAAATATAAATAGGGGATTAAGTCGACTGTACAGTCGGATTAGTCAGCTTTTTAGGACTACAAATGAACCGTTACGGATCATGTCCTAAAATCCCTATTTAAAACAAACAATTTCTAAATTAAAATAAATACAAACATACTTCTTTCCCCTAGGTAAACCTTTTTCGCACCAGCCTTTTTTTCAAAATAACAGATTTTCTTTTCCCTAAACGAGAATCAATCCAATTGCGAAAACTCTTCAAAATCAAACTTTGTTAAGTAGTCTTGCGAAGCCTTTGCTTGCATGATTATTAACAATGAGGTACCAGTGGCGATCACTTGGAGCCTTTGCTCAATTGATCATCATGAACGCCTAATTTTCCTAAAGATTTTCACTAAATCAAAAACTTTGTTAGTAGTCTTGCGAAGCCTTTGCTTGCATGATTATTAACAATGGAGTGCTAATGGTGGTCACTTGGAGCCTTTGCTCAATTGATCATCATGAAAGCTCAATTCTCGCAATTAAACAAGATAAAAAACAAAAACCGTTTTCCAAACAAAGAAGAACTACGTAGCTTTGAGTTCTCCATCGCACCGGGAGATACGTAGGAGCGGGCCATGTCCCGTCAAGCGTTTTTCTAAAAAACCACTTTTCCCCCTTTTTTTCATAATAAATAAAGATTTTCATAAAGAGTTTTTTCAATGAGAAGTAGAGAGGCAAAATTAAGTATTTTCAAGTCAATACACTAAAAACCACACATTTAATTAAAGGTTCCCTCTCAGTAGAGAGGACGTGTGGGGTGCTAACACCTTCTCTGCGCGTAACCGACCCCCGAACCCTATTCTCTAGTTTCGCAAGACCAATCGCTTTCCAAAAAAGGTTTTCCTAATATTTTCCTTAATAAATATTGGTGGCGGCTTCATTGTTTTTTAGAAAAGTTGTGAACGAGGAAGGTTCTCCCTCGGGGACTTTTTCGGGCGCAACAGCTGGCGACTTCACTGGGGACCCTAAAAAACATTTTTTCAAAAGTGGGTCAAGCCTAATTAATTAAATGTCTGGTTTATATGATTGATTTGAATATCTTGCTTCTTCTTCCTTTTTCATAAGCATGTTACGTCCATGTGCATTCTTCTTCTTTGTTTGTTTTTGCAATAGATAATTACTTTTTTGCTTAGTTCTCTCATGCATTTCTTCCTCTTTCTTATCATGTCCCCTTCTTCTCTGCTCCCTTTCCTATGGTAAGCACATGCATACTTCCCCTTTCTTATCATGTCGCCTTCTTCTTTGCTCCCTTTCTTGAGGAAAGTAGTGCATTGTTATTGGCACCCTAGATTAGTTTATATTGGATCGATATTGAACCCTAGGATAAACAACATGCTATTTGTCTGGACTGCTCTGGATTTTCATTTGCAGGTGGGGAAGGGTAGTTATTCCTAGGTGTTGTGCCCTCGACACACACTTCACATCCTATACTTGTGAGCATTGAGTGGGGCCTAAAACCCAAGGTCTGAACAAAAACCTAGGAGAGTGGGAACGATTAGTGACTGCCATTCGTAGACCTTTGTCTGTATGGCTCTCATGAAAGTTCCGCCCAAGAGTGCGCTTTGTCATGATGCCTCACACTCGGTAGCTTTCTACGATTGTGGGTGCCATCATGAGAGAGACTTTAGCTCTTGGTTGCCATTGTAAGGAAGTGATTAGAACCTACATGGGAGGATTACCCCTTTCGTCGACTTTAGACCCTAGGATTCCCACCCTTTGTAGGACACGGGGGCACGCCTTTGTTTGTTGCATTAGTTTAGGCATTCCTTTTTCTTAAACTCTATTTCAAAATCGTAGAAAATAATATCCTTATTTTCTTACCCTCTTTTTATGTAAATGACACATCATTTCGCATCCACATCATTTCGCATCCACATCATTTCGCATTCACATCGTTTCGCACCATTGCATTTGCATCTAACAAAAGTTTGAAAAAAAAAAACATTCATCTTGCATTCCCTTTCATTACATAAAGATAAAACAAAAAATAATTATCATCTGCATAGCATAAGCATTTCATTTATAATCATGCAAAAAATCCTCGTCGAGTTCACCCAAGACGAGGCGTTCATGCATAAGCATTATTTCAAAAAACAGACACAGTAGAACTACGTAAGCTTTGATTCATCATTACAATGGGGATACGTAGGAGCGGGTCATACCCCGTCAGGCACATTTTTCTAAAACCCTTTTTTCAATAAATCATTTGCATCTCCAAATAATTTTCAAAATCATGTTCCAAAACTAAAAAACAAAGAAAGAAAATCATTGTGAGTATCATGCATTTCATTGCACACAAAAAAAATGAAAACAAGAAAGCATCTCATTCATAATCATGAATAAAAATCATCATCAAATTTATTCAAAATGTAGCATTCATGCACCATTTCATTAACCTCATCACTTTGGTTCAAATACATCATTCCTCCATACATGCATCTTTCAAAAAGGAAGGGGCATTGGCATTTCATACTTTGCCTTGCCTCTAAAAAAAAAAATCATTTAGAGAAAAGCATCATTCCTGCATCTTTCATCATTCAAAAGAAAAAGGGGGCATTGGTATTTCGTACCTTGTCTCGCCTCTAAAAAATAAAATAAAAAATCAAAGTCAAAAATCATTTTGAAAAAAAGGGGCATCATTCTTGCATCATTCGCATTGGCATTTTGTCTTGCATTAAAAATAACAAAATTATTTAGAATAAGCCACACTCTTCGAGTGGTCATTCAACACGCATTTGCATCATACTTGCATATCATAATTTGTTCATTCATTCATTGCATAAAATAAGAGTTGTGATGAGAAGCGAGACGTTCTTGCGAAACAATCATCCTTTTTGAAAAAGTTTATCCTTACTTGGTTGCAAACTCAAGGTGTTTCAAGGCACTCAGTTTTTCAAATCAATAGCTCATTTGCATTTCTTTCAAAAGCACTGCATCAAAAGACTGAAATAGTGTATCAAAAAAAAAAAACAAATTTTTTAACTGATGTTAACTCTTTGTGAAGCATTCTTCTAATGAGCGTGCATGCCAGGTGCAGTTTCTCTTGTTTGAGTCAGTCAATTTCCTTCATTCCTTATCCAAGTCTAATCCCGCCCCGTCCACCCATAAAGCATATTCTCTCCCATCAGTGCATACTTGACTTTTTGGTTCATTCTCACTAAGACTTTAAGTCCTCCATGCTGGGGCAACTCTGTGATCACTAATTTTCCTTATCAATATCATATTCCTTCAGTGCAAGTCTCTCAAAAAAAAATAATAATATAATAAACAAGAAAACAAGCTCGCTAGGTTGAAAACCCGCAAAGGGCGGCCTAGGCAAAAAGGAGCGCCCGGTGGACTGAAAACTCGCAAAGAGCGGTCCAGGCAAAAATTAGGGCACAAAAAAGGAAAAAAGAGCAAACACATGAAGATAGATAAATTATTGTTCTAAAGTTAAGTCTCATAGAAGTAAGCAATCGGGATTTGAAATGAAGTTTGGCCATCTCCTCAAAAACCCCAAAATCCCAGAAAGTCCCTTTCCTACCCACCTTGTGCCAAGGAAAACCAAAATCCAAAGATCACCCTAGGCAAGGATCACCCCAAATAAAAAAATAGCGCATCACTTTTTATCAGCTCACCCGAGTCAAAGAAGGAAAAGAATCATAAAACAAAAAAAAAAGAAAAAAAAAGGGGAAAAGAGAAAATAAAAAAAAAGGGGATTCAAAAATGAAAATCCCAAAACAAAAGAAAATACAAAAGAAATGTGCGTGGTGAGCTGGTACATGTTACCACAAAACACAAGAGATCCTTGTCTAAATAAACCTTCAAACACTTCATCATTCCAACACCTGATTCCATAAACCTTCAAACACTTCCTTTGGCCTCAACATCAAACCCCTTAGTCATTCTACCATGAGACACGAATTTGCTTTAACAGAGCCCAAACAAGCCCAATAACCATCTTCCTCATAGACCATTAACCGTCAATCAACGCCAAACAAAACTCATCCTCCCTTTAGCCTCAAACACTTCATTAAGCCTAACCCTCTTTCCTCCACAAAACACCACAATCCCGAAAAGTCCATTCCGATCAATGACCGGTTGCTTTTGTTCACTCGAATTCTAATCTTAGGACAAACAAGCTTATCTATGTACAATGTGTTTGCTCAAAAGAAAAACAAACGATCAGAAAAAAGAAAGCTGATCAAGAAAGAATAAACCCTCAGAAAAAAGAGAACTGAGGAAACAAAAACGAACAGTCAGAAAAAAGAAAGCTGACAAAATAAAAAAGAGGGACTTGCACTCCAAAACACATTCAAGATGCATTAAAACAAGGTTTAGTGATCACCAGGTAAGGATTCTTTCGCACCAAAAGTCAAGACATCAGTAGAGAACCAAATATTTGCACTGAGAATACCACTCAGACCCAAAAGTTGGGGCATTCTCTTCACCACCCACACACCCTAGTCTTGGGAAAGTCTGTTCAATGCCCATCCCATGTCACTCCAGTTGTCAATGTCATTCCAAAGTGGGACGAGTGCATTCCCATTCCTTCACCTCATTCGTTTCCATAAAAACCTCATCGGGGCAATCTCTCAACTCACTATCCTAAACAAGACCTTGTCATTCTGATTGGGGCAGCTTTGTCCTCGTTATGACTGGGGCAACATCAAATTCTGTGGGTTGAAGCAAAACCCCTTTCATTCCAGCTTTCATCCCAAGAGCCGAAGCGTTCCCAATTCATCATCTTCTACACCCCTGGTTGTTGTCACCACTAGACAGGGGCAATTTATTCACTCGCCAAAGACCTGAATTGGGGCAATCTTGTATCTCTTGGTCCCTCATAAGCTTCGGCAATAACCATGTCTGTCATTCCTTCACTTGCCATAAATGTCCATGCCCTAAACCAATTCCAAGTTAACTGACTCATTCATTCACATTTGCACTCCTATGCATGCTTACTAGATAATGCTTCAAAGGAGAGAACACAAGTTGTTTACGTGATATCTAAAATTCAGTCATCATGGAAAGAAAGAGAAAACAAGTGAGTTTGTTTGTAAATAAAAACCTTGAGAACACCAGAGTTTGAATCAAATTCAATTTTTCAACAGAATGGTCAATAATCATCTCAATTCCTTGCATTCGAAGTCTCGCATCTCATCATCACAAAAAATGTTTACCTCATGCATCTAGGCATTATAGCATATGCATCAAAGCATTACATTTGCATCTTCACATTTTGTGCATTCATCACATAGTAAAAAGAAAAAAACGTTCCACATCAGTCGCACCATATTAATACTTGCATTTCATAGAAGAAAATAGTAAAGAAGAAAAAGCAGAAATCTTTTCATTGCATTGGCATCATATTCGCACTTCATAAAAAAGGAAAAGAACAAAATCATTGCATCATTAGAGCATTACATTTTGCATCAGATATTCCATAAAAAAAAGCAAAGAAAGCAAAAAGAAAACAAAGAAAAGAAACCACAAAAGCAACACAAAAACATTCCCTGTCATCCAGCATTCCATATCATTCATCATTTCACAAGTATTCCTTTGTCATTCAATCATCAAACATTAAAGCAGTGCATATGCATCATATTAACGTTAGCATTTCCATAAAAGAAAAAAGAACAAGAATCATTGCATCAAACATCAGAGCATTGCATCATATTAATGTTTGCATTTCATAGAAGAAGCAAAAAGAAATAAACAGAAGTTAGAACAGGAGCATTTCATTCATCAAAGCATCAATCACCGCATACATTTGCATCAAACATCAAAGCAATACAGTTGCATCACATTAATACTTGCATCTCATAGAAGAAAAGAAAGCTAGAACATCCCATGTCATTCATCATTTCATGTTATTCATCATTTTTCCCAAAAAAAAAGGGGGAAGAGAAAGTTTCCTTTGCATTAAAATACATGAGCTTTGCATTCGCATTCTTAAGAGAGCAAAAAGAGAAGCCAAAAGAGAGAAAAGAAAAGAGCCAAGAGAGCAACAAAAAGAAAAAAAAAGAAAGAAGAGAAGCTAGAGAAAGAGAAAAAGACATATAAGAACAGGAGAAAATCATGCATTCATCAGACATAAGCAAAAGAAAAAGAAAATCATGCATTGCGTACAGACAATAGAAGAAAAGAAAAATCATTGCATTCATCAAGCATATAAGAACAGTAGAAGATCATGCATTCATCCGACATAAACAAAGGAAATAAGAAACTCATCATTCATCATAAGAAAAAAGAAAACAGCAATCATGGCGTTTGCATTACATGCATTTGTTCATTTTCAGCTACAGGTACAAAGAGAGGATGAGCACTTCGGTGTTAGCCCTCGCCCCCCAGATTCCAGAAAATGTTCCCCCAAGTGGGGAGTTCAGAAAGAAAAAAGAAAAGAGAGAAATAGAAAAGAAAGAGAGAAAAGGAAAGAGAGCGCTCAAGCGCGCATTGCGGATCGGAGCACAGAGATCATCGCTCCCTTCTGCCCAGGTCTCACATCGTGTACGAGCAACACGATGGACCGCAGCCCCATGTGAGGTTCAACGGAATAGTTGTATCAAGCCTAAGATACAGTGGACGCCGTGCATTGATCTGTATATCAGTTACGGAGCTGATAACGATCCCCCCGGTCGCTCGAAAAGGCCAACAGGAAGCGTGCTCCTCAAAGCCACGTGCAAACTCGGATTCGTCAAGAGTTCGTTTAAGGATTACCGGTTTTTAGGCAGTCTGGGCAATTTACCGCTTTCTGCACGCCAAGTGCCCATTTTACTTTTCTGTCTGCACGCCAAGTGCCCATTTTACTTTTCTGTCTGCACGCCAAGTGCCCATTTTACTTTTCTGTTTGCACGCCAAGTGCCCATTTTACTTTTCTGTCTGCACGCCAAGTGCCCATTTTACTTTTCTGTCTGCACGCCAAGTGCCCATTTCACTTTTCTGTCTGCACGCCAAGTGCCCATTTTACCTTTCAGTCCGAACGTCAGTCTTCATTTACTATTTTCGCACCAACACGAAAGTGTCTATCTTTCCAAAAAAAAAACAAAAAAAAAAGAAGAAAGACAATTCGGATTTCTCCAAATGGACAAAATTGGTATAATTTCTGAATTCTTTATTTCTATTTTACCTTCGAAATATGTCTCGCGCAATTCATATTTCTTGGTAAAATCCAAATAAAGAGGGGCAGCTGTCATACCCCAATTTTGTCCGGCTTAGGTCCAAACCCTAACTTTCAACACAAAAATTACATAGTAGATTTAATTTATTTTTCTTGTTACAATATCTTTAATTAAAAAAAACGAAAATAAAAAATAAAATAGATAAGAAATAATACAAATTACAAAAGAAAATAAAAAAGGGGAGGTGCAATAAAAGATTATTATTACAAAAAAGGAGAATGTCCATGTACATGACTTGGCCCAAGAATGCCAAAGTTACAAAAATACAAAAATAAACCAAGTACCCAAAACTGCAGCTACTTTGCAAAGGTGATTTCTCTCTCTTCGGAAATCATTTCGACGATCCGACCGGTGAAAGTGAAGATGGATGTCTCATGAACTTGGTGTCAAAAAACAACGATGATCCAACGGTTAACGAATCCAGAATCGCACTTGTACGGTGGCTGGTCTGAGAAAAACGGGAGTTGTTTTTTCTACTTTTTGCGAAGGCAATTTCTCTCTCCTCAGACCTCGTTTCGACGATCCAAATGGTAGAAGTTAAGATGGATGTCTCATGAACCCGGTGTCAAAAAACAATGATGATCCAACGGTTAACGAATTCGAAATCGCATTGTCAATATGGCTGGTTTGAGAAAAACGAAAATTGCTTTTCTATGTTATTTTAGTCCCACATTGCTTGGGAGAAACAAGAACTACCTAGCCTTTGGCTATAAAAGAGATGGAGATGCAAAGGCTATGGACATGGGTGATTGATGGGGTAAGTGATCTTTTGGGCTAGCATTTGCAGTCCATTAGATTAAAAGCCTGTCTTTAATTCTTTTGAACTAGCTTTTGCAGTCCGTTAGATTGAAAGCCCGTCCTTAGTTATTTTTGGGATGGCCGTTGAGGTCCTTTACTTGGTGGTTTTCGGGTGAAAACGGACCAGATAGGAGTCCGGTTCGCGGTTGATATGGTCAGATTGCTCGGTCCGTTTCGGCGTTGATCGCATTGATCAGCTAGAGGTTAGTTTTGCATTTATTTATTTAATTTATTTATTTATTTTTGTATATATTTATTTATTATGTATACTGTTTATTTATATACATACTTATTTATTATTTATATTGTTTATTTATCTATGTAAATAATTATTTATTATTTATTCATTTATTTATTTATATGTATAGTTATTTATTTATTAACTTTACGCTTTATTAATTGTTAGTGTCGTCATTAATTTTTTTAAATACACAAATTATTTATAAAAATTTCAAAAATATAAATAGGGGATTAAGTCGACTGTACAGTCGGATTAGTCAGCTTTTTAGGACTACAATTGAACCGTTACGGATCATGTCCTAAAATCCCTATTTAAAACAAACAATTTCTAAATTAAAATAAATACAAACATACTTCTTTCCCCTAGGTAAACCTTTTTCTCACCAGTCTTTTTTTCAAAATAACAGATTTTCTTTTCCCTAAACGAGAATCAATCCAATTGCGAAAACTCTTCAAAATCAAACTTTGTTAAGTAGTCTTGCGAAGCCTTTGCTTGCATGATTATTAACAATGAGGTACCAGTGGCGATCACTTGGAGCCTTTGCTCAATTGATCATCATGAACGCCTAATTTTCCTAAAGATTTTCACTAAATCAAAAACTTTGTTAGTAGTCTTGCGAAGCCTTTGCTTGCATGATTATTAACAATGGAGTGCTAATGGTGGTCACTTGGAGCCTTTGCTCAATTGATCATCATGAAAGCTCAATTCTCGCAATTAAACAAGATAAAAAACAAAAACCGTTTTCCAAACAAAGAAGAACTACGTAGCTTTGAGTTCTCCATCGCACCGGGAGATACGTAGGAGCGGGCCATGTCCCGTCAAGCGTTTTTCTAAAAAACCACTTTTCCCCCTTTTTTTCATAATAAATAAAGATTTTCATAAAGAGTTTTTTCAATGAGAAGTAGAGAGGCAAAATTAAGTATTTTCAAGTCAATACACTAAAAACCACACATTTAATTAAAGGTTCCCTCTCAGTAGAGAGGACGTGTGGGGTGCTAACACCTTCTCTGCGCGTAACCGACCCCCGAACCCTATTCTCTAGTTTCGCAAGACCAATCGCTTTCCAAAAAAGGTTTTCCTAATATTTTCCTTAATAAATATTGGTGGCGGCTTCATTGTTTTTTAGAAAAGTTGTGAACGAGGAAGGTTCTCCCTCGGGGACTTTTTCGGGCGCAACAGCTGGCGACTTCACTGGGGACCCTAAAAAACATTTTTTCAAAAGTGGGTCAAGCCTAATTAATTAAATGTCTGGTTTATATGATTGATTTGAATATCTTGCTTCTTCTTCCTTTTTCATAAGCATGTTACGTCCATGTGCATTCTTCTTCTTTGTTTGTTTTTGCAATAGATAATTACTTTTTTGCTTAGTTCTCTCATGCATTTCTTCCTCTTTCTTATCATGTCCCCTTCTTCTCTGCTCCCTTTCCTATGGTAAGCACATGCATACTTCCCCTTTCTTATCATGTCGCCTTCTTCTTTGCTCCCTTTCTTGAGGAAAGTAGTGCATTGTTATTGGCACCCTAGATTAGTTTATATTGGATCGATATTGAACCCTAGGATAAACAACATGCTATTTGTCTGGACTGCTCTGGATTTTCATTTGCAGGTGGGGAAGGGTAGTTATTCCTAGGTGTTGTGCCCTCGACACACACTTCACATCCTATACTTGTGAGCATTGAGTGGGGCCTAAAACCCAAGGTCTGAACAAAAACCTAGGAGAGTGGGAACGATTAGTGACTGCCATTCGTAGACCTTTGTCTGTATGGCTCTCATGAAAGTTCCGCCCAAGAGTGCGCTTTGTCATGATGCCTCACACTCGGTAGCTTTCTACGATTGTGGGTGCCATCATGAGAGAGACTTTAGCTCTTGGTTGCCATTGTAAGGAAGTGATTAGAACCTACATGGGAGGATTACCCCTTTCGTCGACTTTAGACCCTAGGATTCCCACCCTTTGTAGGACACGGGGGCACGCCTTTGTTTGTTGCATTAGTTTAGGCATTCCTTTTTCTTAAACTCTATTTCAAAATCGTAGAAAATAATATCCTTATTTTCTTACCCTCTTTTTATGTAAATGACACATCATTTCGCATCCACATCATTTCGCATCCACATCATTTCGCATTCACATCGTTTCGCACCATTGCATTTGCATCTAACAAAAGTTTGAAAAAAAAAACATTCATCTTGCATTCCCTTTCATTACATAAAGATAAAACAAAAAATAATTATCATCTGCATAGCATAAGCATTTCATTTATAATCATGCAAAAAATCCTCATCGAGTTCACCCAAGACGAGGCGTTCATGCATAAGCATTATTTCAAAAAACAGACACAGTAGAACTACGTAAGCTTTGATTCCTCATTACAATGGGGATACGTAGGAGCGGGTCATACCCCGTCAGGCACATTTTTCTAAAACCCTTTTTTCAATAAATCATTTGCATCTCCAAATAATTTTCAAAATCATGTTCCAAAACTAAAAAACAAAGAAAGAAAATCATTGTGAGTATCATGCATTTCATTGCACACAAAAAAAATGAAAACAAGAAAGCATCTCATTCATAATCATGAATAAAAATCATCATCAAATTTATTCAAAATGTAGCATTCATGCACCATTTCATTAACCTCATCACTTTGGTTCAAATACATCATTCCTCCATACATGCATCTTTCAAAAAGGAAGGGGCATTGGCATTTCATACTTTGCCTTGCCTCTAAAAAAAAAATCATTTAGAGAAAAGCATCATTCCTGCATCTTTCATCATTCAAAAGAAAAAGGGGGCATTGGTATTTCGTACCTTGTCTCGCCTCTAAAAAATAAAATAAAAAATCAAAGTCAAAAATCATTTTGAAAAAAAGGGGCATCATTCTTGCATCATTCGCATTGGCATTTTGTCTTGCATTAAAAATAACAAAATTATTTAGAATAAGCCACACTCTTCGAGTGGTCATTCAACACGCATTTGCATCATACTTGCATATCATAATTTGTTCATTCATTCATTGCATAAAATAAGAGTTGTGATGAGAAGCGAGACGTTCTTGCGAAACAATCATCCTTTTTGAAAAAGTTTATCCTTACTTGGTTGCAAACTCAAGGTGTTCCAAGGCACTCAGTTTTTCAAATCAATAGCTCATTTGCATTTCTTTCAAAAGCACTGCATCAAAAGACTGAAATAGTGTATCAAAAAAAAAAAAACAAATTTTTTAACTGATGTTAACTCTTTGTGAAGCATTCTTCTAATGAGCGTGCATGCCAGGTGCAGTTTCTCTTGTTTGAGTCAGTCAATTTCCTTCATTCCTTATCCAAGTCTAATCCCGCCCCGTCCACCCATAAAGCATATTCTCTCCCATCAGTGCATACTTGACTTTTTGGTTCATTCTCACTAAGACTTTAAGTCCTCCATGCTGGGGCAACTCTGTGATCACTAATTTTCCTTATCAATATCATATTCCTTCAGTGCAAGTCTCTCAAAAAAAAATAATAATATAATAAACAAGAAAACAAGCTCGCTAGGTTGAAAACCCGCAAAGGGCGGCCTAGGCAAAAAGGAGCGCCCGGTGGACTGAAAACTCGCAAAGAGCGGTCCAGGCAAAAATTAGGGCACAAAAAAGGAAAAAAGAGCAAACACATGAAGATAGATAAATTATTGTTCTAAAGTTAAGTCTCATAGAAGTAAGCAATCGGGATTTGAAATGAAGTTTGGCCATCTCCTCAAAAACCCCAAAATCCCAGAAAGTCCCTTTCCTACCCACCTTGTGCCAAGGAAAACCAAAATCCAAAGATCACCCTAGGCAAGGATCACCCCAAATAAAAAAATAGCGCATCACTTTTTATCAGCTCACCCGAGTCAAAGAAGGAAAAGAATCATAAAACAAAAAAAAAAGAAAAAAAAAGGGGAAAAGAGAAAATAAAAAAAAAGGGGATTCAAAAATGAAAATCCCAAAACAAAAGAAAATACAAAAGAAATGTGCGTGGTGAGCTGGTACATGTTACCACAAAACACAAGAGATCCTTGTCTAAATAAACATTCAAACACTTCATCATTCCAACACCTGATTCCATAAACCTTCAAACACTTCCTTTGGCCTCAACATCAAACCCCTTAGTCATTCTACCATGAGACACGAATTTGCTTTAACAGAGCCCAAACAAGCCCAATAACCATCTTCCTCATAGACCATTAACCGTCAATCAACGCCAAACAAAACTCATCCTCCCTTTAGCCTCAAACACTTCATTAAGCCTAACCCTCTTTCCTCCACAAAACACCACAATCCCGAAAAGTCCATTCCGATCAATGACCGGTTGCTTTTGTTCACTCGAATTCTAATCTTAGGACAAACAAGCTTATCTATGTACAATGTGTTTGCTCAAAAGAAAAACAAACGATCAGAAAAAAGAAAGCTGATCAAGAAAGAATAAACCCTCAGAAAAAAGAGAACTGAGGAAACAAAAACGAACAGTCAGAAAAAAGAAAGCTGACAAAATAAAAAAGAGGGACTTGCACTCCAAAACACATTCAAGATGCATTAAAACAAGGTTTAGTGATCACCAGGTAAGGATTCTTTCGCACCAAAAGTCAAGACATCAGTAGAGAACCAAATATTTGCACTGAGAATACCACTCAGACCCAAAAGTTGGGGCATTCTCTTCACCACCCACACACCCTAGTCTTGGGAAAGTCTGTTCAATGCCCATCCCATGTCACTCCAGTTGTCAATGTCATTCCAAAGTGGGACGAGTGCATTCCCATTCCTTCACCTCATTCGTTTCCATAAAAACCTCATCGGGGCAATCTCTCAACTCACTATCCTAAACAAGACCTTGTCATTCTGATTGGGGCAGCTTTGTCCTCGTTATGACTGGGGCAACATCAAATTCTGTGGGTTGAAGCAAAACCCCTTTCATTCCAGCTTTCATCCCAAGAGCCGAAGCGTTCCCAATTCATCATCTTCTACACCCCTGGTTGTTGTCACCACTAGACAGGGGCAATTTATTCACTCGCCAAAGACCTGAATTGGGGCAATCTTGTATCTCTTGGTCCCTCATAAGCTTCGGCAATAACCATGTCTGTCATTCCTTCACTTGCCATAAATGTCCATGCCCTAAACCAATTCCAAGTTAACTGACTCATTCATTCACATTTGCACTCCTATGCATGCTTACTAGATAATGCTTCAAAGGAGAGAACACAAGTTGTTTACGTGATATCTAAAATTCAGTCATCATGGAAAGAAAGAGAAAACAAGTGAGTTTGTTTGTAAATAAAAACCTTGAGAACACCAGAGTTTGAATCAAATTCAATTTTTCAACAGAATGGTCAATAATCATCTCAATTCCTTGCATTCGAAGTCTCGCATCTCATCATCACAAAAAATGTTTACCTCATGCATCTAGGCATTATAGCATATGCATCAAAGCATTACATTTGCATCTTCACATTTTGTGCATTCATCACATAGTAAAAAGAAAAAAACGTTCCACATCAGTCGCACCATATTAATACTTGCATTTCATAGAAGAAAATAGTAAAGAAGAAAAAGCAGAAATCTTTTCATTGCATTGGCATCATATTCGCACTTCATAAAAAAGGAAAAGAACAAAATCATTGCATCATTAGAGCATTACATTTTGCATCAGATATTCCATAAAAAAAAGCAAAGAAAGCAAAAAGAAAACAAAGAAAAGAAACCACAAAAGCAACACAAAAACATTCCCTGTCATCCAGCATTCCATATCATTCATCATTTCACAAGTATTCCTTTGTCATTCAATCATCAAACATTAAAGCAGTGCATATGCATCATATTAACGTTAGCATTTCCATAAAAGAAAAAAGAACAAGAATCATTGCATCAAACATCAGAGCATTGCATCATATTAATGTTTGCATTTCATAGAAGAAGCAAAAAGAAATAAACAGAAGTTAGAACAGGAGCATTTCATTCATCAAAGCATCAATCACCGCATACATTTGCATCAAACATCAAAGCAATACAGTTGCATCACATTAATACTTGCATCTCATAGAAGAAAAGAAAGCTAGAACATCCCATGTCATTCATCATTTCATGTTATTCATCATTTTTCCCAAAAAAAAAGGGGGAAGAGAAAGTTTCCTTTGCATTAAAATACATGAGCTTTGCATTCGCATTCTTAAGAGAGCAAAAAGAGAAGCCAAAAGAGAGAAAAGAAAAGAGCCAAGAGAGCAACAAAAAGAAAAAAAAAAGAAAGAAGAGAAGCTAGAGAAAGAGAAAAAGACATATAAGAACAGGAGAAAATCATGCATTCATCAGACATAAGCAAAAGAAAAAGAAAATCATGCATTGCGTACAGACAATAGAAGAAAAGAAAAATCATTGCATTCATCAAGCATATAAGAACAGTAGAAGATCATGCATTCATCCGACATAAACAAAGGAAATAAGAAACTCATCATTCATCATAAGAAAAAAGAAAACAGCAATCATGGCGTTTGCATTACATGCATTTGTTCATTTTCAGCTACAGGTACAAAGAGAGGATGAGCACTTCGGTGTTAGCCCTCGCCCCCCAGATTCCAGAAAATGTTCCCCCAAGTAGGGAGTTCAGAAAGAAAAAAGAAAAGAGAGAAATAGAAAAGAAAGAGAGAAAAGAAAGAGAGAAAAGAAAAGAGAGCGCTCAAGCGCGCATTGCGGATCGGAGCACAGAGATCATCGCTCCCTTCTGCCCAGGTCTCACATCGTGTACGAGCAACACGATGGACCGCAGCCCCATGTGAGGTTCAACGGAATAGTTGTATCAAGCCTAAGATACAGTGGACGCCGTGCATTGATCTGTATATCAGTTACGGAGCTGATAACGATCCCCCCGGTCGCTCGAAAAGGCCAACAGGAAGCGTGCTCCTCAAAGCCACGTGCAAACTCGGATTCGTCAAGAGTTCGTTTAAGGATTACCGGTTTTTAGGCAGTCTGGGCAATTTACCGCTTTCTGCACGCCAAGTGCCCATTTTACTTTTCTGTCTGCACGCCAAGTGCCCATTTTACTTTTCTGTCTGCACGCCAAGTGCCCATTTTACTTTTCTGTTTGCACGCCAAGTGCCCATTTTACTTTTCTGTCTGCACGCCAAGTGCCCATTTTACTTTTCTGTCTGCACGCCAAGTGCCCATTTCACTTTTCTGTCTGCACGCCAAGTGCCCATTTTACCTTTCAGTCCGAACGTCAGTCTTCATTTACTATTTTCGCACCAACACGAAAGTGTCTATCTTTCCAAAAAAAAAAACAAAAAAAAAAGAAGAAAGACAATTCGGATTTCTCCAAATGGACAAAATTGGTATAATTTCTGAATTCTTTATTTCTATTTTACCTTCGAAATATGTCTCGCGCAAGTGAAGATGGATGTCTCATGAACTTGGTGTCAAAAAACAACGATGATCCAACGGTTAACGAATCCAGAATCGCACTTGTACGGTGGCTGGTTTGAGAAAAACGGGAGTTGTTTTTTCTACTTTTTGCGAAGGCAATTTCTCTCTCCTCAGACCTCGTTTCGACGATCCAAACGGTAGAAGTTAAGATGGATGTCTCATGAACCCGGTGTCAAAAAACAACGATGATCCAACGGTTAACGAATCCGAAATCGCATTGTCAATATGGCTGGTTTGAGAAAAACGAAAATTGCTTTTCTATGTTATTTTAGTCCCACATTGCTTGGGAGAAACAAGAACTACCTAGCCTTTGGCTATAAAAGAGATGGAGATGCAAAGGCTATGGACATGGGTGATTGATGGGGTAAGTGATCTTTTGGGCTAGCATTTGCAGTCCATTAGATTAAAAGCCTGTCTTTAATTCTTTTGAACTAGCTTTTGCAGTCCGTTAGATTGAAAGCCCGTCCTTAGTTATTTTTGGGATGGCCGTTGAGGTCCTTTACTTGGTGGTTTTCGGGTGAAAACGGACCAGATAGGAGTCCGGTTCGCGGTTGATATGGTCAGATTGCTCGGTCCGTTTCGGCGTTGATCGCATTGATCAGCTAGAGGTTAGTTTTGCATTTATTTATTTTATTTATTTATTTATTTTTGTATATATTTATTTATTATGTATACTGTTTATTTATATACATACTTATTTATTATTTATATTGTTTATTTATCTATGTAAATAATTATTTATTATTTATTCATTTATTTATTTATATGTATAGTTATTTATTTATTAACTTTACGCTTTATTAATTGTTAGTGTCGTCATTAATTTTTTTAAATACACAAATTATTTATAAAAATTTCAAAAATATAAATAGGGGATTAAGTCGACTGTACAGTCGGATTAGTCAGCTTTTTAGGACTACAATTGAACCGTTACGGATCATGTCCTAAAATCCCTATTTAAAACAAACAATTTCTAAATTAAAATAAATACAAACATACTTCTTTCCCCTAGGTAAACCTTTTTCTCACCAGTCTTTTTTTCAAAATAACAGATTTTCTTTTCCCTAAACGAGAATCAATCCAATTGCGAAAACTCTTCAAAATCAAACTTTGTTAAGTAGTCTTGCGAAGCCTTTGCTTGCATGATTATTAACAATGAGGTACCAGTGGCGATCACTTGGAGCCTTTGCTCAATTGATCATCATGAACGCCTAATTTTCCTAAAGATTTTCACTAAATCAAAAACTTTGTTAGTAGTCTTGCGAAGCCTTTGCTTGCATGATTATTAACAATGGAGTGCTAATGGTGGTCACTTGGAGCCTTTGCTCAATTGATCATCATGAAAGCTCAATTCTCGCAATTAAACAAGATAAAAAACAAAAACCGTTTTCCAAACAAAGAAGAACTACGTAGCTTTGAGTTCTCCATCGCACCGGGAGATACGTAGGAGCGGGCCATGTCCCGTCAAGCGTTTTTCTAAAAAACCACTTTTCCCCCTTTTTTTCATAATAAATAAAGATTTTCATAAAGAGTTTTTTCAATGAGAAGTAGAGAGGCAAAATTAAGTATTTTCAAGTCAATACACTAAAAACCACACATTTAATTAAAGGTTCCCTCTCAGTAGAGAGGACGTGTGGGGTGCTAACACCTTCTCTGCGCGTAACCGACCCCCGAACCCTATTCTCTAGTTTCGCAAGACCAATCGCTTTCCAAAAAAGGTTTTCTTAATATTTTCCTTAATAAATATTGGTGGCGGCTTCATTGTTTTTTAGAAAAGTTGTGAACGAGGAAGGTTCTCCCTCGGGGACTTTTTCGGGCGCAACAGTCGTGTAAATTAAAAGAATGTAATTTATAAAGTAAACTACGAATGTATGAGAATTCATAAATGAACCGAGAGCGTAGTTAGGGGTCTCGGTAGAACTCACTGAGATTATATCTCACTGTTTAAATGTTGTTGTTTTACAGAGAAGCAGGGGAAAAAGTAAAGGTGAAGAAGCACAGCTAGGTGGTGTGCTTATGAAGACGGTGAAGACTTAGTTTTCATTGTTAATGTCTTTCCCTCGAGATTTTTGTATTTCCGATTGTATAACTTATACCAGTAAAAGTTGTAAAATCGTTTCCGCTATTTCTTGTTATTTGGATATTGGACTCTAGGTTATGAGCTATTTTTTTATTTATGTTCAATATCTAAAACAGGAAAAATATCTCTGATTATTTTATGATGGTACACTTAGGTATTTTTACTCGATAAAAATACCCGGGGTGTTACAGTTGGTATCAGAGCGGTTCGACCTAGTCGGACTTAGCTTTTAGGGTCTTTGCTTTCTCCAGTCGTGATTTTCTTAGTATGCTATTAGACATTGAGCTTGATCAACTTAATACTTTGTGCATATTTCGTAGAATCATGGCCAGAAGAAGTAGAGGCATCCCTCCTCCTGTTGATCCACAATTCGAATGGATGCAGAATGTTATTGAGAATCAGCAGAAGATGATGCAGGATATCTTGCAAATGCAGCATGACCAAATAGGTCTGCAACAGCCCAATTTCCAACCTCATCAAGAAGATCCTAATCGGACATATTTCCGATTTCAAAAGATGAAGCCCCCGACTTACAAGGGTGGACTGGATCCAATGACTGCCTATTATTGGATAGACTCAATGGAGAAGATCTTTCACACACTCCAATGTGGAGAAGAAGAGAAGGTAATATGTGGGGCCAATGTGCTCAATGAAGATGCCCACACCTGGTGGTGTAATGCAAGGCAAATGATGGAACTCCAAGGAACTCCCCTCACTTGGGACAACTTCAAGGAATTGTTTCTGAAGCAATATTTCCCTTCAGTGAAGAAACTAAGCAAGCAAGCAGAGTTTGTGAATCTCAAACAAGAGGATTTGTCAGTTGGGGAATATGCTGCGAAATTTGAAAGACTTTCTCAGTTCTATGAGTTGGGGAGGTATGCCCCAAATGATATGTGGAAGATGCAAATGTTCAAAGAAGGTCTCCGAGCTGATGTAAGTCAAGGACTCAGTTCTTACACTCTGGTTAATTATCCTGCCTTAGTGCAACAAGCCTATGTGGCTGAGGAGGATCTGAGGAAAATGTATGCTGAAAGAAAAGATTATTGGAAGGGTAAAAAGAAAGTTGCTGAATCTTCTACTCCAAGCAGACAATTCAAGGAAGATGGTTATAAGGGGAAGCAGGTGCAATCGTTTGATTCTTCAAAGGTCCGCAGGTGTGGCAACTGTGGAAAACGTCATCAAGGCGATTGTTGGCAAAAGCCAAACCGGTGCTATCATTGTAATGAAGAGGGTCACTATGCAAATGAGTGCCCAACAAAGAAGAGTTTACAAGGAACACCAAATGCTCCTAGGCAGGGACGAATCAACACTTTGGATGCTCAGACAATCACACCTAAGGACAATCTACTGAGGGGTATGAGATCTCTTTTCAATGACTCTGTCAGTATATTATATGATTCGAGTGCAACCCATTGTTTTATAGCTCAAGCATAGTGTCAAAAATTATCTACTTGTCATACGAGATAGAAATTTTGTGGTAGAATCTATTTGTTTGCTTAAGAGAAGTATGAACATCTTTCCGTGTTTAGGGTTGTCGTCTATTCAACTGGTGAATGAATTTCTGTATGTTATAAAGGATGAAGTTTCTTCCGTACTTTCATAGTGAGAGGTAGAATTCTCAATAGCAGGCAGAGAAGTGTGTTGAGTTTCTGGAGGATTATAAATTAGTGTTGATGTAGCATTTAAGAGAGGCCAGTGTCGTAACTGATGCACTGAGTAGGAAGTCCATCCACATGGCCGAGTTTATTGAAGCATGAGATGGAATTATCGGAGTCTTTCAGAGACTTAAATCTGAATTCAAGATTAAGGAGGAACCGGTTAGTGTGTAGCCATATGAGGATCTCTAGTTCCCGAAGGGATTCTATACGCTTAGCACAGGAAATTGATGTGAAGCTACAATCACAAAAGGTATTCCCAGATTTTTCCATGGATAGTGATGGAGTCAGTTGTTTTAACGGTAGAATCTGTGCGCCCGATGATGAGAACAATAGAAGGCAAGTGTTAGAGGAAGCACACCGGAGTTTATATTCTGTACACCTTGGATCCACCAAGATGTACAGAGATGTAAAGCAGGTGTATTAGTGGTGAGGTATTAGTTTGTTAACCTCTCCTTTGTGAAGGTTAACAATGAGTTAGTATGATGTGATTCCGTTTGACAAGTCAAACGTGAATACGAATATGAAAATGAGGTGACTGTTGACTGTTTTTCATATTGCGAATAGCCATCAAAGAATTAATTGAGGGATCTGCTTGCAAGAGTTTGAAATTTCCGAAATGAAGCTTGGTGTGCGGTATGGTAGTTTCGAAAAATCATTTTGTGAAAACTCGCATGCTAAAGTTAATTTTGGGAACGAATCAAGAGGCTAATAAAATCTGATTGGGGAAGAAAATCATAGGAGGCGTACTTAGGTTGAGGGGAAGCTCTCAACGCTATTGACTAATTTGGAAAGGAATGGGGTGCGTCGTGGGTAAAAACCTCGTGATGAAGTTGCAATAGAGGAAAAAGAGCTCTGAGTTCTGTTTTGATAGTTGTTTTGAGAACAACAGGGGTGATTTTCATTACGTTCAAATTTATTTGTTGTCCCCACGGTTTATTTCTACGTTTAAGATAAACGTTTCTGGTAAATCTGCATTTCATCTTCTTTTGAAAGGTGTTATCTCGAAATCTTGGGGGCGAGTCAAGAAGTTTCACAAATGACTTTCCGTCACATTTGTCAATGTGTACGAGAACTGTTATGGATTTTAGAAGATTTGTTGAGAACGTGTTTACACCCTTCGAGGAAATCGTGTTTGTTTTTACCTCTACCGAGGAGTACCAGTTTGTGGATCTCATTTCAACCTGTATGTCTATCAATTGTCTTATATTACACCCTTTGATTTAGATTAATCAAAGTTGGGGAGTAAACGAGGATAATTGGAATGAAGCTTCGGAAGTGTTTTCAAACGCGGTGCCGAGCCTATGTAGGCGAATGATGAGTTTCTCGTGTAGATGCGTAACCAAATAGTTCGTATCAAGGTAGTAGTGGATCATACTTGGAGATTGATGTGCCAACATTGGGAAGATTTTCTACACTCATTTCGTTAATTCAAGATTGTGATCCAGCAACTTAAGACCTTTCTGAGAATGTCGAATCTCGGTTAGTCGGATGAAAGACTTAATGAAATTTTGAGGACAAAATTCTTTCAAGTTGGGGAGAATGTAACATCCTCAAAATAATTGGTAGAATTATTTGGATGTTAACCCAATTGAATTATTTTAGTACTTGACTGGTAAATTTATTGAGTGCTAAAATTATTTATTGGTTGTCATCGGATCGCTAACCAGATAATACGGGTAAAGGAAGTTTTGAAATCGAAATAAGAGGTTTAGATCAATATGGTAATTGGACCACGTTACCGCGTATATATTAATAAATATATGTATGTGTGTGTATGTTATAAAAGGGGGAATTAAAAGAAAAGAAAGGAAACGCACGAGAGAGAAAAAGAAACAGAAGAGAAAAAGAGAGAAAAGGAGAGAAAAAGAGAGAGATTGGTGTGAGGGAGAAGAGAAGAGGGAGAGAGAAGACTTCACCGAAACGACTTCCTTCCAACACGAAAAATGTTCAGCCTTACTTCCTCTTCGATTTGGTACCAAGATCATCATCATCAACTCACTCTACACCAATCCACCATTTTCGAATATTGAAGGTTTTGGGGGAAGATTTCGCTTTGTGGATGATTGTGATGGTTTAGGGATGATTAGGAGGCAACCCGATGAAGGTGGAAAGCGGATTGAAGTTCGATTGGAAGGTTGGGAGAGTTAGGGTTTGAGAATCCAAATTTGGGGTTTATGTGTGAATAGTGGGTTGAGGTTGAAGATGATGAATAGTGTCATGGAGGATAGAGGTTGAAGATTTCGAGGAATTCGGTATTTCGGTCAAAAAGAGGTTTCGTGATCGAGTGGAAAGCTTTGGAAGCGGATTGGGTGTCGCCGGAGCGGGGAGCGTTCGTGTGGTTACTCGGTGATTTCGGCTCGCTCGTGGCTCACGCTTCAAGGGTGAGTTCTACTCACGTTTAGGATTTTTGTTTTTCGAATTAATTGATTGATCGTTTTATCGCTTTCGCTGGTCTGGAATACTACTTGATATTATCTGTTTCGAGTTAGGAATCGATCGGAGCGAGTCTCAAGTTGTGTCGTGTTGAAATGGAATTTTTGGTAATTTGATTTCAAAAGATTTTGACTTGAAAACCGCTATTTGGAAAAATATGTCGTTTTTGATAATATTCGTTTCGATTGAGTTTTTGATTAAATTGATTGATTGTGTGGTAGTGGTTGGGTTTGTTTTGCTGGTTGTTAAATCTGTTTTCAGTTGGAACGAGAATCGGAATTGAGCGGAATAGCGAATTTTGCAAGAAATCGGAAAAACTGCACTTTTCTGCAGAGGGTCGCGTCGCGACCCATTCTCATCGCGTCGCGACCTGGCCCAGTTTAGTCACGCAAATATTTCTGTCGCTTTTCGCGTCGCGACGGTATCCTTTCGCGTCGCGACGGTTTGCAGATTTTCAACGGTTTTTCACTGATTTTGTTTTCGCGATATCTTTTGATCCGGGAACCCGATTGAGGTGTTCTCTGATGCGTTGGAAAGCTTATTCAGAGGCCTAACTGAATATTCTATTTTTAAGGTAAACTGAACTGTTTTTGAAGTTGAAATTGTTTCGAAAAGCCGAACAATAGTACACGTGTGCGGATATGTTTTATTAATATTAAAACGGACTATGAGTCCTACGTGGTATGGTATAACTGACGCGGGATGATTATTATTTATTGTCTAAACCGGTCTATGATTCACGATATATAAATTATATCGAATATAGGAGTTAGCCCAAATGCGGGTGGATATATATATATATATATATATATATATATATATATATATATATATATATATACTAGATCGAGTTTGGGTGACGACCCATGAGGTTGACATACTAGGCGGGGAAGTCATGATCCCTTACCCTAGGCCCCCATGCCATTAGAGAAAGTACTATTGGTAAGGGGTTCACCGGGATTACCAAAGCTGGGGTCGGTGTTATGTCACAGTTATAAAACAGTTCACCGGGATTACCAAAGCTGGGGTCGGTGCTGTAATAAAGTTATGAAGTGGGTTACCGGGATTACCAAAGCTGGGGCCGGTACCGTGTTAAAATTAGAAAGAATGGTCACCGGGATTACCAAAGCTGGGGTCGGTGTCATTCTAAAGATATCAATAGTATTGTTATCGGGATTACCAAAGCTGGGGTCGGTGTCGTGCTAAATTAAAAGAATGTAATTTATAAAGTAAACTACGAATGTATGAGAATTCATAAATGAACCGAGAGCGTAGTTAGGGGTCTCGGTAGAACTCACTGAGATTGTATCTCACTGTTTAAATGTTGTTGTTTTACAGAGAAGCAGGGGAAAAAGTAAAGGTGAAGAAGCACAGCTAGGTGGTGTGCTTATGAAGACGGCGAAGACTTAGTTTTCATTGTTAATGTCTTTCCCTCGAGATTTTTGTATTTCCGATTGTATAACTTGTACCATTAAAAGTTGTAAAATCGTTTCCGCTATTTCTTGTTATTTGGATATTGGACTCTAGGTTATGAGCTATTTTTTTATTTATGTTCAATATCTAAAACAGGAAAAATATCTCTGATTATTTTAGGATGGTACACTTAGGTATTTTTACTCGATAAAAATATCCGGGGTGTTACAGTTGGTATCAGAGCGGTTCGACCTAGTCGGACTTAGCTTTTAGGGTCTTTGCTTTCTCCAGTCGTGATTTTCTTAGTATGCTATTAGACATTGAGCTTGATCAACTTAATACTTTGTGCATATTTCGCAGAATCATGGCCAGAAGAAGTAGAGGCGTCCCTCCTCCTGTTGATCCACAATTCGAATGGATGCAGAATGTCATTGAGAATCAGCAGAAGATGATGCAGGATATGTTGCAAATGCAGCATGACCAAATGGGTCTGCAACAGCCCAATTTCCAACCTCATCAAGAAGATCCTAACCGGACATATTTCCGATTTCAAAAGATGAAGCCCCCGACTTACAAGGGTGGACCGGATCCAATGACTGCCTATTATTGGATAGACTCAATGGAGAAGATCTTTCACACCCTCCAATGTGGAGAAGAAGAGAAGGTAATATGTGCGGCCAATGTGCTCAATGAAGATGCCCACACCTGGTGGTGTAATGCAAGGCAAATGATGGAACTCCAAGGAACTCCCCTCACTTGGGACAACTTCAAGGAATTGTTTCTGAAGCAATATTTCCCTTCAGTGAAGAAACTAAGCAAGCAAGCAGAGTTTGTGAATCTCAAACAAGAGGATTTGTCAGTTGGGGAATATGCTGCGAAATTTGAAAGACTGTCTCAGTTCTATGAGTTGGGGAGGTATGCCCCAAATTATTTAATTGGTGACCCAATTGAGAAAGAAACTAGCTTAGTTCTGCAAGATCCCTATTGAAATTTTGATCGTCAAGCTAGTGACGTTAAAAGAGCGCTGCGTGGGAGGCAACCCACGGCTTAATGTATTTTTCGATTTGTTGAAAAATAAAATACCCCAGGGCCGAGTATCCTGAACCAGACAGCCAGGTGAGCTCTCCTAACCCCTTTTGTTTTATTTGAAAAATCATTGAGGACAATGCCTAGTCCAAGCATGGGGGGGTATTTTATTACTTTTATTAGGAATGTCTTTATTGCTTTGCCGAGTTTTTATCTTTTTGTACTTTGAGTTGTATCTGCTCCCTCCATCACGAAACTTTGTGAACCCTAAGCATGTTTTAGATAAGCCTTTTCTGGACAAAAATAATTTTTCAATTTTTCATTAGAAATCATCTAGGTGGACTGGTTGGGACCAACAAAATTGTATCATGGTTCAATTTCTACTTCTAGGGCTTTTTCACACACACTATTGAGACTGTTTTCAGTTATTAATACAATTAGAGGGACTGAAAAGAAACTAGTAACCTGGTTCTCTTGGTGACATTTACTAGATGCGCGGTTACTGGAGAAAAACCTCTGAGTTGGGGTATAATATATATATATATATATATATATATATATATATGTATATACATGAAAAACCAATTCAAAAATGCAAAAGTTAGTGCATTTTAAATGTCAAAATAAATGGTTAGCATATAAAATCAAAAAAAAAGAAAAATGCTTGAATACCCAACGTATAAAGACCCTCCTTTGAGACCCGGTCTTAGTAAATGGAGGACCCAAGCTTAAGAATGCTGGGGAACCGGTTCTATGATGACATTGATATCCTCTCTAGAGTACTGAGACTTTAAAGTTGTCTCTCAATTCCACAAGAAGCCCAAAATAGTAGCTCTCAAACCAAAGTGTTAGAATTACCCCGCAGTTCACTTAAGGTTTCGATATGAAAATAATTTTCCTTCAGAATTGGCCTAAAGATTTACACTGTTTTTGCTTGAGGACAAGCAAAGGTTCAAGCATAGGGGAGTTTGATAAGTCTATTTTTAAAGTCTTTTTAATAGTTATTTTATTAAGTCTTTTTAGTATTTTAATTATATTTTTGATCTATTTTACTGCAAATGTTTACTTTTTATTTTGAAGCAAAAGAGAAAATATGAGCTAAAATGAAGAAAAAAGGAAATATTTGAGGAGGAGCAATTTTCAAGGCACTAGACACCCTCATGGGCGCCAAGGGCCCCAAAAACCCAAAACAGGAGAAAACTGGCCAAACTGGCGCAAGACAGGGACCCATGGGCGCCATGGGCGCCAAAAACGCAACACAGTAGCAAAACTGGCGAAACTGGCGCAAGGCATGGGCGCTATGGGCGCCAAAAATGCAACACAGGCGCAACACAGAAACTGGCGCAGGCAGGGGCGCCATGGGCACCATGGGCGCAAAAATGCTGGAAAATTTGGCTACGGCCACTTTTTGATGGCCACCTTTGCCAACTTGATTTTTTTCTTCTTTTTGACCATTTTGCCCTCAACCTAAGCCCTTTGTCAACTTGTTGATGGCTATGCTTTCTCCACTTGTTGATGGATATTTTTGCCCACTTGTTGATGGCTTTGCCTTGCCCACTTGTTGATGACCATATCTTTGCAAAACTTGTAATTTACTATTTTGCCCCTCCCTCATATTTTCCTATAAATAGGACCTTGATCCTCACTTGTAAAGGACTTGAATTTTGTGACAAAGTTCATCTCAAAAATCCTCTAAAGATTGTTCTTCATGTTCTTCATGTTCTTCATATTCTTTTACTTTCTTGCTATTTAAATTCTTGCAATTTATTTTCTAAGTCCTTTATTTTCCAAGTCATTTATTTTCTTGCCCTTTATATTCCAAGTCATTTATTTTCTTGCCCTTTATTTTCCAAGTTATTTACTTTCTTGTCCCTTTATTTTTCAAGTCATTTACTTTCTTGCCCCTTTATTTTCCAAGTCATTTACCTTCTTGCCCTTTATTTTCCAAGTCATTTATTTTCTTGCTATTTAAATTCTTGCAATTTATTTTCTAAGTCCTTTATTTTCCAAATCATTTACTTTCTTGCCCCTTTATTTTCCAAGTCACTTACTTTCTTGCCCCTTTATTTTCCAAGTCATTTACTTTCTTGCCCTTTATTTTCCAAGTGATTTATTTTCTTGCTATTTAAATTCTTGCAATTTATTTTCTAAGTCCTTTATTTTCCAAGTCATTTACTTTCTTGCCCATTTATTTTCCAAGTCATTTACCTTCTTGCCATTTATTTTCCAAGTCATTTATTTTCTTGCTATTTAAATTCTTGCAATTTATTTTGAGTCCTTTATTTTCCAAGTCATTTACTTTCTTGCCCCTTTATTTTCCAAGTAATTTATTTTCTTTTCTCCTCTTTTGTCTACAATGATCATAAGTGAGTAGTCTTTACTAAAACATTCCTTCTTTCTAAAAACACTTTCTTTTCAGTTAATCAACTTTGAAAAATTAAATTGGTATTCACCTAGGCTCTCCCTGTGGATCGATAACTCTTTTATTACGCGATACGACTCGTGCACTTGCGAGGCTACCAGTGGTATATACCAAGTTGACGTCTCTAAATTCCTTTGTTCCCGTGCTTCTCTCACTACAAAAGAATTTGTTATTAGCGATGGAAATTTCCCTCGCAAAATGACCAAAATCCGTCGCTAATGACCGTTAGCGAGGGAATTAGCGAGGGACCTGTTGCGTATCTAAATTGCTCCTCGCTAATGGGTTTAGCGAGGGAATCTGAGTCCGTCGCTAATTAGCGACGGACCATTCCCTCGCTAATTCCCCGTTAATGGTAGCCACGTGGGGAAATTCTGACAGCCACGCGTCCACTTTCCCTCGCTAATTCCCTCGCTAATGCCTAGCCACCCGTCCAATTTCCCTCGCTAATTCCCTCGCTAATGCCCATCAGATTGTATTTTTTTTTTGATTAATCTGCATTTATACCTGTTTATTTTATTAATAAATAATAAAATCTAAAATACATAAAACAGTTTAAAATTAAAATTCTTCAATAAATAAAAATTACGAGAATAAAATTCTTCTGTAACATAAAATTTGAATCCACAACACTTAATCTGAAATGTTATAACAAAAACATTAATCAACAACACTAAAAGCTGCCACCATCAGACTCCTCATCTTGCTCCTCATCTTGCTCATCATCTTCCTCCTCATCTTGCTCATCATCTTCCTCCTCATCTTGCTGCTGATCTTGCTGCTGATTTTGCTGCATATTCTTAAAATACATTAACATTATCGCCTGCCTACGGCTCACCTTCTCAAAGTTTTGCTGCATCTTTTTCATCGCCTCAGAAGAGGTCCTGACCTCCTGTCGAGTATCGTGCGGCTCCTGTAGAGTAGACTGCAGCTCCTGTCGAGTAGACTGCAGCTTCTGCTCCATCTGCCTCATATGCTCTGTATCTGTAGGAGTAGAAGCTGGTCGACTGCGTCTTCTGCTACTCCCGGCCCCAGACTGGCCCATACATGGAGCCAAGGGCCCCGTACCATACAGCGACCCTTAGACCAACCAACTGTCTTCTCCCAATGTTGGTTTGCCAGATCTATCATCTCAGGAGTAAGTTGGCCAAGTGATTCAGGGTCCCAGCTTCCCTGAGTTAGCTGAGTCATGAACTCATTTACTTGCTCCTGTTTTGAATAACCACAAATTAGTGCTTCATTTTGACAAAGCAACATTATATAATACAAATCAATTTGTATATTTACCTGAGTCATCTTGGAGTGCTCATCAACACTCTCGCCAGTGTCTTTCCTCACATGGGTGGCTCTATGCAGCTCAGGAGCAGTGATAGGGCGTCCTGCCTTCTTACTCTGTAAAATGAAACACATTTTCAAAAATTGCTAACTAATTAAATAATGTAAAAAAACACACAGATTTGAAAAATAATTTACCAATCTAGCAGCATGCTGAGCCTGGTTGATGGACCCGCCGCAGTGAAGCGAGCCACCCTTTTCTGAGTTTCTATTATTTTTGGCGCTTGCAGCATTTTTCTTGAAAGTCTCGGTAGCCCAATGGCTCTTGAAGGCATTCCAAATATCATCACCCATGTAGTTAGGCTTTTTATCTTTACAGCGGAGCTTATAAAGCAAATCTGATATCTGAGCGCCCATCCTTTTGAAAAAAAGTCTCCGCACATTGTCATCTTCTTCTATGTCCCAAGTTACATTGGTCTATATTAAGTAAAATGAAAATATCTATTAGTAATTATATTAAACGTTATTAAACATAAATTTAAACAAACAATATAAGTAATGACAAAATAATTGACACTTACCCTAAAGAAGTCAAGCAGATCCTTCCTGTCATCTTCTTCGACTTTGCTCCACTTTTTATGGAACTTTTGAAAATATTTTTTCCAGATGACATAGGCGATGCTTAATGAAGCTACCTTTGCAGGAAGAAGCCTGCATAATGAAAGATATATCGAACAATCAAATATATATAAGTCATTGCATAATTAACTTTAAAAAAAAACAAACAATATAATACTTACGCGTTACCACGGCTATAAATGAATTTGAGTCTAATACCATTAATAACAACCACCTCCACTCTATCGTCATCGGTGGATGAATCACCTTCAACATTACCACCACCAACATCATGCTGAATATCATCCTGGGGCTCTGGTGTAGACATAGATAACCCCGCTGATAGGCCCATATGTACAGATGATGAGCCTATATGCCCAGCTGGTGTGTCATACCCAGCTGATGTGCCATACCCAGCTGGTGGGCCATACCCTGCATACGCATCTGCTGGGCCCATATAATGCCCATGTGATGGTAAATGATACCATCCGGGGCCAGATGGAGGCGGAGGTTGTGGGTCGGTAGCTGGTGGGCCCACATACATATGACCCCTCATATTCCCAATATTAAGTTCCACCTCACGATTACGCCTCCTCCTAGGAGGTTCATCGGTCATAGTCTTCTTCCCTTTATGAGGACGTCTCGGTGGGTCAGAACCTCCTCCTGGATCCATATCTATGAAAAAATAGAAACGGAATGTGATACTAACAACATTAATTATATATATTTATAAATAATTTAAATAAAGTAAATTAACAAGAACAATATTGATATATTAATGATTCTAATAAATTTAAAGACAACATAAGGAGTCAACATAAGTAGACAATATATATAAGATTAATCAAATACAACATAAGATTAATCAAATTATTCATCTTCATTCTCTTCTTCATCTTCATTATGTTCTTCATCTTCATTGTGTTCTTCATCGTCATCAACTTCTTCAACTAGGAGTCAATCATCACATAATGAGTCAATTGGTTCAAATTCAATTACCTCATCTACTCCTGAAATTTCATCCACCTGATAAGGAACCTCATCCTTCGCATCAGTGGCTTCAATGCGACCCTGTGGTTTTGTCTTAATTGCAACACACCATCCTCTCTGAGTTGATGGATATGGAACATAATACACCTGCCTCACATTTTCTGCCATGATAAACGGATCATAAAGTTTATACCTTCCATTCATTCGATTGTCCACAGTATTACATTTTGGATTCAATTTCATTCCTCTAACCGATGGATCAAACCATCTACAAAAAAACAAAACTATTCTCTTTTCATAGTCTAACGGTGGGTATTCAAGTTCATATATGTGTTCGATCACACCGTAGTAGTCATTTTCACCTCCTCCTGTTTCACCTTTAACATATACCCCACTATTAATTGTTTTTTTCCCCTCATTCCATGATTGGGTGTCAAATTTGTAACCGTTAACTAGGTACGTGTGCCACTCGGTCACCTCAAGAAAAGGACCATCGGCTAAGTTCCTCAAGTGTCGGATTTGGGGAGTTGGTTCTGCTTCATAAACCTAAGTAAACCACATATGGAAAAATTAAGTCATGTCTCATATCTACTTTAAAGAATTATTCAGCGCATTGGGGATTTGGTTACTTGCTCTAGCCTTAAACCAGGATGGAAAACTTTCATGTATACGAATAGAAGATTCTTCAGCGCCTATACCCTCAATTCGTAAGAATGCACTGAAAAAGAATTATTATTACTCTTTAGATTGAAAATTGATCAAAATCTGATTTAACACCATACAGTATAGATTAACAACTGAATTGGAGCATACTTACTCAAGATATGGTTTAACTTCAGTGCAATTGATCAAGACATGAACATGTGCTGATTTACGCTCTTTATCTAATAAGTAGTTGGTTGACTTCTTTCCCGAAGGGCGACCAGGTTTGATAAACACAGATAAAGTGAGCGGGTGTCTTTCTTCTTCAATCTCCATTTCATTTCTATTATTTGTTGACAACATAAAGTTGTTGAAATAATGTGAACAAAAATAAATTATTTCACGGTGTAGATAAGCTGTGCAGATCGATCCTTCAACTCTAGTTTTATTCTTCACCGATCGTTTATAATCACCCATTAATCTATTTGTTGAACGAAAAATACTTCATTAAACTAATAATCATACTAATTAAGATAATTTTAATAAAATGTTAAAATAGATAATTACCTCTCAAATGGATACATCCACCTATAATGAACTGGTCCTCCAAGCCTTGCTTCATACGCAAGGTGAACCGGTAGATGCTCCATGGAATCAAAGAAACCGGGAGGAAATATTCTCTCCAACTTACAAATAATGAAAGGAATATTCTGCTCCATCTTAATAAGATCATCCCTTCTCAATGTTGAAGAGCACTCACTTCAATAAGTGGTTCCAAAACACACTTTGGTAATGAATTAAAAGCAATTGGAAGCAAACACTCCATGAATACATGACAATCATGACTTTTCATCGCATACATCTTCCTGGTGTTCACATCGGCACATCTTGCAAGGTTAGAAGAATAACCATCTGGCATCCTCAATTCTTTCAACCATCGACAAACATCTTTCGCTTCATCTGGTGTTAGGCAGTATTTAGCTTTGGGTTTTAACATCTTCCCATTAGGCATTTCCACCAAATTCAAATCAGATCGATGTTTGCTACAATAAAGAGCAGAATCCAATCTAGCCTTATTATTGTCTTTGGTTTTATCTTTCACATTCATCACAGTGAAAAATATGTTGTCAAAGAAATTCTTCTCGATGTGCATAACATCAAGATTGTGCCTCAACAAATTATCTTTCCAATATGGGAGATTCCAAAATATGTTTTTTTTTGTCCAATTGTGCACCTGTCCATAACCATCCAGCCGGGTGACCTCCCCTACCTTTGTGGCTTGTGGCAAATCCATAACTCTGCTCCAGATTTCACCTGATGCCAACAAAGGCGGTGGTCCATCTGTTTCAACTGCCCTTTTCTTGAAGGCCTTCTTGTTCTTTCTAAATTTATGATCTTGCGGTAAGAATCTACGATGCTAGTCAAACCAAGAACTCTTGCCCCCGTACTTTAGCGTAAACGCCTTTGTGTGTTCCATGCAGTGGGGACATGCCAATTTACCGTAATTCCCCCAACTAGACAACATACCATAAGCAGGAAAGTCGTTAATTGTCCACATCAATGCGGCTCTCATCATAAAAATTTTCTTTCGTGCTGCATCATATGTCAAAACACCCCCCCCCCACAATCTCTTAAGATCATCAATCAGAGGTTCCAAAAAGATATCAATGTTAGCTTTTGGATTGGATGGACCAGGTATCAGACAAGTCAAAAACATATACGGTTTAGTCATGCACATCTCAGGAGGAAGATTGTAAGGGGTAACAATGACTGGCCAACAAGAGTAGGGTGACGCTGATGCTTGGATATATGGAGTAAACCCATCAGAGCACAAGCCAAGCCGAACATTCCGTGGGTCTGAGGCAAAATGCACTTGATCAAAGTGCTTCTACGCTTCACCGTCGGATGGGTGGGGTAAAATGTCGTCTGAGGTACGCCTATTGTCATAATGCCAAGTCATTTTCTGCGCAATTTCGGTCGATGCAAACATTCTTTGCAACCTTGGAACTATAGGCAAATAGAACATCGACTTTACAAGGATAGGTTTATAATTACGTTTTGCCCCTTTACGATCATGATACCTTGGTTTTCCACAGAATTTTCATTCAAGTAGCTCACCGTCATTTTTACCAAATTCGTTGTTGGAAAACAACATGTGCCCTTTCTCACAACAATCAATCTTCTTAAATTTCAATCCCAGCTTCAAAACTAACATCTTTGCTTCATAATAACTTTTTGGTAAATCATCCTTATTAGGTGTCGCTTCCAACATCATTTCAGTCACATAGTCTAAACCCACCTCAGAAATATTGCTCATGGACTTGAGAGCTAAAAGTTTCACACACATAGATAATTTTGACTGTGGCGAGCCTTCAAACAACGGTTTGTTTGAATCTCTTAACAAATTATAAAAATTTTGTGCTTCTTCATTTTGAAGTTCATCATGATTTTCATATTGAGGCTCATCAAATGGCACATTCACCCTGAGACCATCACAAATCATGTTTTTCATCGACTCAAAAATTTCATTACGTGGAACACCAACACCAGAACTGCTTGAAGCCCCTACCTCAAAATTTTGACGTCGTTGTTCTCCGTGGTCCACCCAAATCCAATAATTAGGCCTAAACCCCCAATGATACAAGTGCTCCCTGATTTCATTATCGGTCCTAATAGGTACACCGTCGCATTTTAAGCATGGACATCTAACCCCCTTTTCCTGTTTAGCCAATTCATCTCGCCACGCTGCCACAAGAAACTGTTCAACCCCAATTACAAAAGATTCCTTCAAACCCGCTCTTCTCGGATATAACCGATCATACACCCATTCACGATTAAATTCATACAAATTCATCTACACGCATTTAAGAAAACGTGTTAGATTCCCTTAACATTCCTAATAATCTATCAAGTTAGTGGTGTAACACCCATTTCTACCCGGTAATTTATTAGCGTAAAATCAGAGTTTTCAACAATGAAACGGATGTCACACTTTTCGACTTAAAAAAAAACCTTAAACGGATACATAACACTCATCACTCGGATGAACCGGCAAACAACATTTTTATTCTTAAAAACAAATCAACTCTTACTCATTCACGCAGCGGAAAATCATAAGGGTTCAACTAAAACAAACGTAGTGACCATGTACGATTTATAACATCAAAATCCACAAAATAACATAAACAATATAAATAGTGTTCATCCCCCTGAGTGCTACGTATCAGAGCGACGACACGACCGAACTAGTGAAGTACAACAGCCTTCACTCGTGGATACCTGCACGCTACCAACATAGGGGTAACATTCAAAAAGAAGGGGTGAGATATCACACAGTATAAAGAATCGTATGAAAGACCGTATATCTAGGTCAGAAAGTCAGATAATCATAACAGACAACGGGTCAACAACAGCATGGACATAACAGTCAATATCAGCACAACGGTCAACATCAGCACAACATGCAAATATCATCTCAACAGTCAAATATCGACCCAACAGTCAACATATAACAACAACAGTCAATATACAACAACAACAACAGTCAATATACAACAAGAACAGTTCACCACAGTCAGTGACTTCAAACATGCGGTATGAATGCGGGATGCTCAACAGAGGGCCAACTACCCTATAATGCATGTGGTACCGGGTCCAGCCAAATGAGGCTTCCAACAAAAATCCATGCCAAAAGAGGCAATCCAACGTGGTGGAGACTAGCTCCGGGGCCAACTACCCCATATGCAAATGATATGCATGCGACACAATGATGCAACACGGACAATCAACAACAAGCAACATATCTTAGCACACAATGACACAAGACTCAACACTGGCCATAGGCCCACAACACAAAATCAACAATGGCCACCGGCCTACAACATAAAATCCATGCCTAAAGAGGCAATCCAACATTGGCCACCGGCCTACAACAACGAATCAACAAGACAACAGGGCGCTAAGGCCGCCAACAAGGCAACAACAACGAATCAACAAGACAACAGGGCGCTAAGGCCACCAACAAGGAAAAAACAACGAATCAACAAGACAACAGGGCGCTAAGGCCACCAACAAGGCAACAACACTAGGGAACAATACTAGGCGCTAAGGCGCCAAAGGGCAACCCACAAAAATAGGAACAACTCGCAAAATAGGAATGACTCGCAAAATAGGAATAGTGCCCAAATATAGGAGCAATAACAGTAATTTTCGAAAAAAGTAACAACAATTTTCGGGAACAGTTTTCAGAAACAGCAACAATTTTCGGAAACAGTTTTCAGAACCAGCAACAATTTTCAAAAACAGTTTTCAGAAACAGCAACAATTTTCGGAAACAGTTTTCAGAACCAGCAACAATGATTTTCAGCAAACATACCTCTACTTCGGTGAATTAATTAACCTATCAAACGGTATCGAAACTTAGCAAAGGACCCCTCTATGGAAAGCTAAGATAGTCTAGTTCCTGACTATAATTTTTATTTTGCAAAATAATGGTCCAATTCATACAGTTTCAGTAAATAAGCAACAAGGTTCATAAAACAGGACAGCCACCATGGCCTAGCTTGTGACACCTCTAAAATTATCAAAACTCAGTCAAATGACATGGGACTTGAGCCTAACCCGAAACCAATTGAGTTTAGTTTACAATGAATAAAGAATCATTCAAAAAGGAGTTCAAACGAAAACGTTATACACGAAATACCGAACCTATATCCAGATTGTTTCCAGAATTTTAACCTAACTTGTGACACCTATAACTCGAGCTATACAACTCCAAATGCAACCAAACCAGTTTCAAAGCAACAAGCATTAAGTCTAGTTTCTGAAAAGGTAAACCACATAATTTTTGGACCACTAGACTGTTCCCAGTTACTGTATAAACGAACCTATACCCAGTTTTCTTTGCGAATTAAAAACCCCAAATTGATTTCCAACCTCCACAACCATATTCAAACATCAACAATTGATCTCAAACATCAACAAATAGGTTCAATCATAAAAAATTGGTTCAACAAGGCAACACAAACATATAATCAGACATGTGATAAATCATCATACCCTAACCCCCACATGCAATCATCAAACATAGTATTAGGGCATGAGAACATCAATTACATGACAAAATCAACCAATATAGCATTCAAAGCATTTTATCAAACACCTAATAAACATGATACACATATGATGACTAGCAAACCCTAACCCACATACAACCCTTCATACCAACCCTTATAAAGCATGAACCTCACCCTTACCTTAGCTTTTAGAATCGAAACCCTAGCCTTAGGAAGTACCACGAAATCTAGCTTTCCTTCTCTCTCCTTGTGCTACGCCTCTCTCTCTCTCTTGTGCCTTGTGGATTCACGCCTTCTTCTCTTCTTTTCTCTCTAGCCGTCGCCCTCTCCTCTTCTCTTCTCACTTTCTAATTGTGTTTTGTTTCTAATTATGAGAGAAACCCTAACCTAATTCCCTTAAGTAGACTCGTCACCCATCATGGGCTATTTTCCTTAGCCCTATTCGCATACCCTATTGGGCTAGTTCCCTCCACTTAGTTATTTCCAATCCTAATATCCACCAACACACTAAAATAATTAACTTACATTTCTATTATTATATCTATCACATAAAACTAATATAATCAATTAAGTAAATAAATCAATAACTATTTAATTAATTTTGGGGCGTTACAAGTGGCATCGATATGATCTCAGTGGAGATGATTTCGAGCCAAATATGAGGGTTAAGGACAGATCAGACAAAACCCTTTTCCATAAAAGTAGTGAAGGATCGAAGTTATTTCTAACTCCCAACCTTAAAATCGTTAGTATCGCCTCGCAATTATCTCAATGGAGACGATTTCGAGCAAAATCTGGGGGTGAGGGACGACATCACCTCACCCTTTTCCATCAACAACACACAGTCATCTAACCTAGGGTTCATGAAAACAACAATTAAACACTTTTCAACTAACCGTTATGAGATTGAGGCTGGTGCGCTGGTTCGGTGACGATGCGCACTCCGGTGCGGTGGTTCGGTGACGAGGCGCACTCTGGTGCGGTTGTGAGACTTCAAACACCAACAATTTCAATCCTAAACCATTTCAACTTTAATTTCAATAACTAACAACAATTTCAACAAACAACTTCAATTTCAACTTCCAAAATTGTCTATTCTACACAATTTCTACAAATTCTAATCCTATTTTGTTATTCTATTCATAATCCTACACAATATCTACAGATCCTAAATATCTAAATATTTGTTCTCCTACACGATTTCTCTATATCTAAAACGAAAAAATGAAAAAAAAAACGAAAAAAATGAAAGAGGAAGACAAACCTCTGGTGGTGGTGGTTCGTGGTGGTGCTGGTGGTGGTTGTCAGGCTGTGTTGGTGGTGCTGGTTCGGTTTTGGGTTCGGAGAGAGAGAGAGGGCGACGGAGAGAGAGTGAGAGAGAGAGAGAGGGCGACGGAGAGAGAGAGAGAGGGCGACGCAACGGAGAGAGAGAGAGAGCAGATGAGAGAGGGCGACGGAGATGAGAGGTTCGTGGTGGTGCTCGTGGTGGTGCTGTGTGGTGGTGGAGAGGGAGCAGAAGGGTTCGGTTCGGTGGAGAGGGAGGAGAAGAGTGAGGGAAGTGAACTGGAATAGAGAAAGGTGGGTAGCTGAGTGGTTTAATTGGGGTTTGCGACGGATTTAGCGACGGAAGTTCCGTCGCTAATCCTGCATGTTTCTCAAACACACTGCAACGGACAGAAACATGTTGCGAGGGACTATAAGATCTGTCGCTAACTGTCTTGGTTTTCGTGTTGCGCAGAATTCAATTTGGCGCCTAGCATTTAGCGACGGAATGCCCGTCGCTAATGCTCAATGTTCCGTCGCTAATAATTAACTACACGAGGGACCCTGAATCCATCGCAACTTCCGTCGCTAATGGAAGTTTTTGCGACAGACACCTATTCCGTCGCTAATGTCCGTCGGAAATAGGCATATTTTTTGTAGTGTCTAATGTAATCTCCAAGAGCGTTAACCATGATTTAGACTTTTCTCTGCAAAACAATGTGAACGACAACGATCTCTTGGGAAAATATTAGCAATATTTTTTTTATATATTTTTTTAATAAGATATAAAAAAGACAAAATTAAAACTAAAGCATAGCATAAAGTCTAAAGCAATAAAATATATTTCGTTTAATATTGCTAAATTAATCCCCGATAACGGCGCCAAAAACTTGTTGCGTTAAAAACACACTTAGAGCAAGTGTACTCTTTCGCAGAAGTAGTATAAAAGATTATCGTATCCACAGAGACTAATTAACAAGTACCAAACTAGTCGAGATTATTTATTGTTTAGACGAACCAATAGTTTGATGATTATAGAAACAAAATAAAAATAACTAAATAACTAGAATTAAAATACAAGATTTAATCGATGGAGAGAGGTCTAGGGTCACGGTTTCACTTGCATGCTTTGATTCCCCTATGTCTAATTCTACCCGAATTCCTTTATTTTATTTAATTACCAATCCCTTTACTAAAACTATTAATCTGTTTGGTCATTCGCGATTAATATTCTTTTTCCTAAACTAACCCTTGTTTGGTCATGCAAGAATTTAAATTTAAGAAAAGCATAAAGAGCAAAAAGGTTGAATGATTGGAAGACTAAATTAAAGTTTGGTCATGCATTAATTTTAGTCTCAATTATCCTATAGGTCCACCAACTAATTGCAGTACGGTCGCTAATCAACTAATTGATTATGAACATACAAAGGGTTGTCAATCCTAATTATGTGATAAAACAATAGGATAATATTAACTAGAATAAAAATTTGTAATTCAAAGCATAAATTAAGACATAAAAAGGTCTCTAATCAAGCAAGACCCGCCTAAGACCCTAGAAGAGGATTTAGTTATCCATAGTGTTCAAGAACAATGAAATAAAATTAGGAGTCATAAATTACAGAGATAAAAATAACCCAGAATAGAGAAATTTCTGATCTTAAGAATTTAGTCTCCTTTTTCTGCTTCAGAGCTCTCTCACGATGTCAAGAACGGTACCCAAAACTCCTTTTTCTACACCCTCCAACGTTGCCGTCACTACTGTTTTGCAGCTCTCTTCTCAAAGTGCGGCTATCCTCCTCTTTTAATTCACGTTGCAGCCCCTTTTGTTATTGAAGCTCCACCTAGGGTTGCGTGATTGCCAATCCTCTAATTCTTTTCCTCCAAGTTTTCTAATTGACATTGCTTTGCAATCTTTAATGGACTCCTCCTTTTGTCCATCGTGGGCCTTTGGCTGCTGCTTTTAGCAAACTAATATTTCATGCTCTGATAATTCAAGCCCACACATAATACATATATATATATATATATATATATATATATATATATAGCTTTTTAGTTTCTTTAAAATTAAACTTTGATTCTTTTTATCTTTTTCTATCTTTCTACAAAATATAAAGTAAATTAAGCAGTGATTTATATAATTAATAATAATTGCTCTAAAAATAACCCAAAAGTGTCTCTTAAAATGCACTAAATCAAAGTTTATCAAATGATTTGATTTTCTCACTCACCATTGAATAACCATATAATTTAATATAAATTATATTTTATTTATATTAATTGTGACAAATAACATTCTATAATCTAATAGATTGTTGACATATTTTTCTACTAACGTGAATTCCTGTTACCCCAATTCCGCAAAGTCAATAATTATTTGATTGAATTCTTATGGTTATTTATAGAACAATAGAGTTCTTATGCTTATTTATAAATATGCTGAAATTTTATTCACTACACTAATTGATTTTTATCTAATAAGAAAATTGTTTCACATGCGTCTCACAGGTTTCATACTAGCATACTACAATATATTGTAGTTTTTTTCCGACATATAACTCACTTTATTTCAATCTACCAACAAGCACAAAAAGGGCACTACAGTGCCCGATATGTATTAATAATGGCTAAAAAGATGAATTAATCAAAAGAAAAAACCGTCATGGAAAAGTTAAATAATCGCTAGTTAAGATTGGTTGAAATAAAGATAATTTAGGAAGAAAATGAAGAAACCGAATTAGTGGTAATAAATGATTATTGAATCAGTTTCAATTAAAAAACTCCGAAATTTTAAAGATCAATAAATTTATACATGTAAAACTTAATTTGATAAAATTACACACCATGCTTAAACAAATCTAAAAAGCAAATTCACCACAAATTTAATAATCCCAAAAACTCCTTTTAAACAAATCATTAAGCAACAAGATAAATGTCTAAGCAAATTCACTAAAACGATGAAAAAAACTAGGCTAAATTATAGTTTTGGTCCCCCTATTTTCAAAAATTCAGACATTTGGTCCTCCTATTTTAAAATTCAGATATTTGGTCCCCCAATTTTAAAAAATCAAATATATTTAGTCCAAAGAGGGACCAAATGTCTTTGATTTTTTAAAATTGAGGGACCAAATTGAGGGACCAAATTTCCAGCTAATAATCAAAGACATTTAAATGTCTTTGATTATTAGCCATAAAAAATTGAAAATTTCTCTTAGGACTAAATGTCTTTGATTTTTTAAAATTGGGGGACCAAATGTCTGAGTTTTAAAATAGGGAGACCAAATGCCTGAGATTTTGAAAATAGGAGCACCAAAACTATAATTTAGCCAAAATAACTATTACTATTGTGTTAAAATCATTATTTCGTACCCAATATATTCTTTTTTCACAAACCAAATATAAAATATTATATATTCTTAGTTGTAACTTAATACACAACAACACTCAGTGCAGTAGTGGTTAAAACAATGGCACCTACCATGCTAGTTGCGGGTTCGAATCTCACGATACTTTGAAAGGATTAGACAAATTCCAATGGCTTGGGTGCCGCATGCCGTTTGGTTTACCCAAAAAATCACAATTCACCGATTAAACCAAAAACCGGCCGAGTCAAATAGAT